>JAJMFY010000002.1:0-619009 GCA_030574955.1 Teunomyces lycoperdinae
ATGGAAACATTGTAGAATTTGATTTCACCCTTTGATGGCCAAGTTTGCACTGGTTGAATATCTTGAATGACGTAATCTGCTTCTTGAGGAATATTATTGGCATAATGTCACACCCTTTCAATAGAGTTCGTACCGTTTTCAAACATTGAACAAGCTTTGATAATCAAGGATAAAGGAGTTGAGAATTGGGTAGCATATGTATCAAATTAACCGACGAAACGGTAATATGAAAAACATTGTTGACAAAAAGCAAGGAAATAATAAGAACGATGACATCGGATATCATCTCTAAAACTAAACCCATCTATCTTTGAGTTGCCTAGTAATAAATTCGGGACTCGTTCATTTCATTAAAAAGCTTGTCATATCTGTCAATAAATATTTGCATCCGACCGGAGGATTCCATAGTAGCCACTCCATTTAATGGTTTTTCAAAATTATTGTAAACAAATGATTGCTTGACTGCCTCTATTCTTTTTATTTGTTTTCAAGGATGCTTGGTAGTGATTTGCAACAATAAAAAAGATAAGGAAAAGAACCCGGCAGGCAAGGGCAAACTAGGGCAAACAAATAAAAATAAGCTCTAACGAGCCAACAAGTTGGAAACTGAATTGCTGACTAGTCTAAGTAGATCATTCATCTGGTCATCCAAGGAATCGGTATTCATTGTAAATCTATTCATGATTCTTCCCGTAGGATTAGTGGTACAAGATACTCTCTTGTAAAGCTTAGTGTTATATTCCGATCCAAAGACGATATTTTCTCTTATAGTCGCATTTTGCACCCAAGGAATTCTACATAAAATTATTGATTCATTAACACCGATTTTCCTTGCGTGCATTTCATGTAACCTGTAATTGAAATTAAGAGTGAGCTCTAACCAGAATTAATGGATCCATTGTCAACAATAAATTTTCCTTTCTTGATAATTAAGTTAAAATTACGAAGACCGGTAAATGGACCATCAATGGGAGTTGGTTTCCCAAACATTGGTCTTTTGATCTTGTTATTCTTATCATTCTTCTTCTGCTGCTTTATTTTTCTCATTGTTTCTTTGATTTATTCTTGTCATATCTACCGTAACTTCATTTGCTTTTACATCTTCAATGTTTCCCATTGAAAATATCCACCTTTTACTTTCAATGCCTTCTTTGAAGTTGGGTCAAGGTTATACATGTAATGTGATCTGTAATACACTTCGTTAGTATTCAAGTATTCAGCAATTTTCTTGATACCCATCAACATATCAGCACCAGTCGAAATACCTTCAGTAATATATTGAAGAAGATCTGACAACAATGCAAATGAAGCAATGGAAGAAAATGTTGCACCAGGACTTTTTGTGCTTCCTTCGATCGAATAAAAGACAACAAATGCAATCATAGAAGTCAATCTGG
Organism: Teunomyces lycoperdinae; assembly: GCA_030574955.1. Taxonomy (NCBI): domain Eukaryota; kingdom Fungi; phylum Ascomycota; class Pichiomycetes; order Serinales; family Debaryomycetaceae; genus Teunomyces; species Teunomyces lycoperdinae. The sequence continues at coordinate 1,398 of JAJMFY010000002.1, forward strand.
TCGTCAACTTGGTTAGAGTATCTATAATGTTTCTGACCCATTGAATTTTCAAGACAGATGCAACCATCTTAACTTTTGCGGCAACGATGTTTGCAAAGTAAGGAATTTCGCAACAGTAGTAAGTAAAAATCTTCAAGTTATTGATCAATTCTCTTACAAGATCAACTCTTGCATCAGTGAAATTGCTTGCTTGTTCTCGGAGGACATATAATTGTCTTGTTGAGTAGGGAACATAGACCAAAAAGGTGATAAAAACGACAATACCAATAACTGCAGCCACCACAATATTTACAACTAAGATTGAAATCACAAATATATGGGGTAATAGAATGGCAAGTAAAAGGGGTATGTAGTACATCGCAAATTCGAAAAGGGATAGATAAGTGGTCATCATGGAGCATGGAGGTGATTCCACTTATAGGAAACCGGTGTCTTCATTCGGCATCTAATTTTAAAGACTTCTCCAAAATAACACAGGTGAACAAAGATTAGGAGTCCCCCCCAAGTATCAATTTATAGTAGAGAGATTGTGCAATGAAGATTCCACTAAAGAAAAGTGACAATACAGCACCAAATGAATAACCAATTCCCTTAGCCACTGAAGCCTTCAAACCAAGGGCTTTTGATTCAATTTAGTTGGTTAATTCTCTGGAGATCAAAGGAGATGCTGCCAAAGTAAGAAGTGCCAAATTATTAAACATAAGACTTCTTAGCAACTCGCTTTGTATTCCAACTAGAGTGCCCAAAGAAGGTTGAATTTCGTAGAGGCATAATGTATTAAATCATACTCTCTTGAAGTTTTGGTCAAATCGGGATGTTCATTAATGGCTTTGCACTTTTTACGGATAAGTTCTTTCTGGGTGTACTCGAGTTCGCGTTCCCAGAGCTTGGTGAACTTATCGTAGAAATTGTTTGACTTTCATGTCATCAGGAAGTTTGTATAAATCCTGTTCGGTCAAGGCTCTACTGTACCCAATTCTCAACTTCGGCAATTCCTACAACAAGGTGTATCTACTCAAAAAAACTGAGGGGTCATGAGGAAAGTATTATCTTTCATCCTCCGTGAATGGGTGCAAGCACATTTGGTAGCAAAAAGGTCATCACGTGCAAACGAGTCTGCCCGAGAAGACGCGATGAAAAACCGCGGGTTCTAGATTGTGCCGAGGACGCCAAGAATAGTACCTAGTCATTCCCATGCTTAAAAAAAGAAGGGACAGCTAGAACGTTACAGTTATCATGGGAAAATCAATGTAATACCAGACAATTGAACTACATATTGTTTTGGGAAAGCAGAGTACAAGACTATAATTTGACTGTTTGTTTTGCGATGCATTAGCTTGAGTTAAATTTTATTCACATTCGGTTACCATTTTTGGTCCAAATAATTTGTGTCGGAAATGTCGCATCGGCATAAGGACTTATTGATAGACATATCTCGAGCAGATGTGCTCCGTATGTATAGACGCATCGCAATTTTTACCATTTAGGAAAGTCGTAATATTACTTTTCGGCTTATTGTAGTTGGAGAATCTCGCATTTTACCGGACGGTCGGAACCGGCGCATCCATTCTGGGGCAACCTGTTTGTAACGAGTTGTGTTCCATACACGCGGTTATTATGGTCCGATTTATTTAGCAACAGTATGTGGGGGAATAGCCGGGGATCTAAAAATTCTGTTGCAAGAGTACTATGAACAGCAATACATTAAGAAAGCGAATATTTCGTATGTTGTACTTACGGGTCAGGCGACATGGGGAATAAAATATGAAAAGAAATAAATAGTGTAAACTATGAGAGAACGGGTTTAAATGTAATGAGCTCGGGGTTTGGGTCTGTGGATCTTCGAAGGAAGCCTTTTTTTGGTAAGTAATTAGAAAACTAACACCAAAGGAAGGGATTATTCAAAGTTTCATCACTAAGGATTTTTTTTGCCAGTGTCAAAGTATTATGTAGTAGATGGATGTGAGCCATCCGTAGTTAAAGCCTAGTACATTAGCGAGTTGCTATCAAAATTTTAAGGTAATATTGCGGGAATTCTGAAATGTCGGAAAACTACCTCCATTAAGTTAGATCCGTGGCTACCCTATTCGGAAGAAAATGTCTGAATAAATTTTTGCGAACCCGATCCTGCCCGTGAGCAATGTATATATATTCATCGAGGGTTTGCAAGAAGAATCAGCTTGAGAATTGTTCATCGTAGAGCAGGTCTTATGCCTCATTAGTGATTTTTGCTCTTATGTATGGTAAGTCTATACCACTGAATCAACTACCACTATTCCTCTGCTCAGATGTTCTGTCTACTAACCACTGAAGCCAATCCGATACATCCAAATATCGAGCCAGTGAAGCCATCGGCCGCGGCCAGCTCGTGTCCGCTAATAGTAAAAACATCCAAAAAGTGGGTACTACCGCCCAGACCTAAACCAGGTCGCAAACCCATATCGGAACGCAAAGAACCGGCAGCCAAAGAAAAGACCAAAAAGAAAATAAAGAAGCTTGTCGGCACCAGAGCACCGGCAATAACGCCGTCGCCCAACGTAACCAACCCCACTTGCGATTCACCTTTAGATGATGCCAATTTTCTTCAAAAGTCCATCAAGATGATTGAGCTGGAGAATTTGGATCTCAAATCGGATCTTCTTTCCCTTATTCACGACTACAAGCATCTCAAAAATATGGTGTTGAACAAACCTCACGATGAGGTTGATGAGTTGGAGGCTTCCATCCAGAATGTGCACAAAAGATCATTCACTGAGGTCCAGATCAAAGAGGAACATGATATCAATGGCGTCAATGACCTTATTGACGATATGAATGAATTGTCTTACGGCAAAATGGATGATGAGTTTTCCCGGTTCATTACGTATGAAAATGTTCCTTCCACTACCACTACCACTACCACTACCACCAACAACAACAACAACGGCACAACTAACACCACCCCAGTATGTTGTTCCAAAAAGAAACGGTCTAATCGTAAATTCAATCATTACATGGACTTTGAGAAATTGGACACTGTCGAAGACTCGGATTTGGAGATCAACTTTGAGGATGATTACGAGATGGAAAGTCCAGACTCACTGACGGGATTGTCTCGTACTACTTCACCCTTGCTGGACTTTGAGAGCAATGCGTTGATGAGTGTTTTGACTCGCTCGACAACCGTTTCTTCTGTTAATACAGTGACAAACTCAAAACCATATCCGTTCAAGACAGCCAAGTTCTTCGAGTTACCAAAATATGAAGAGGAACAAGACAAGATTTACTCGTTTCTGTTTGATGAGTCCATGGTCACGAATCAAGACAGATATAATATGGTGAATGACTTCTTGGAAGAAAAGCTCCTCAACAACGACAGCTGGTAAGCTTGAAAAGCCAGCATCTTCCCTCAAATGCTCTCGCCAATTTTCTCCATCTTAATTTTGGAGCCAAAAGGGCCTCATAGATTATTTATTATTACCTTCAATTCGGGTCACACGGTTAACAATCACTGGTTTATTTATTCACGAAGTTTATGTATATATTTTGTACTATGAAAAATACAAAATAATGACTATTGTAACTAAACGAAATAGGAAATGTCCGAAAAAGCTTAATTGACAGTATTGATTCCAACCCCTCCGTTGAGAACAACATCTTCAATATTCTTCATGGCTTGGATGGCAGTGTAGTTGAAGTTTTCTACGGTAGAAGCACCAATATGTGGCGTTAAGACGACATCTTGTCTACCAAAGAGGTCTGGATGCAACGATGGTTCGCGTTCAAACACATCCAAACCAGCAAAAGTAACCTTACCAGCCTTCAAACCGTCCACCAACGCTTGTTCATCCACAATAACACCACGACCGATATTGATTAATCTAAAAGGTTTGGCCATCAGGTTAATAACGTCTGCATTAATTAAATGACGGGTTTCTGGTGTGGCAGGGCATGCAATAACAATCAAGTCGGCAATTTCCTTGGTATCCAAGACTGAAGAGTGGAACTGAGCCTTATATCCCAATGCAGCTTCTTCCTTGGCCGATAACTGGGTTCTCTTAACATAGTGGATTTCCATGCCCAAGTCCGACAACTTTTTACCAATGGTTTGGCCGATATTACCGAAGCCAACGACGACGGCAACGTGTCCCCGTGGGTTTAAGCTGGGTTTGTTGTTGATCCACTCACCAAAGTCGTAACCATTAGTATCGCTCTGGACAGCAACACCCTTTTCGGTGTCAAATTTGGAGGATTTGTCCAACATTTTCCGGACCTCGAGAGTCGAGTTGTGTTCGTGGGTAAGATGGTGTCTGTAGACTTGGAAGTGTCTGAAACTTAAGATGGCATTACTTAATACCAAATCAGCCACAGGTTCAGCTGCATTGTCGGAAGGCACGTTGGTTAAAACAATGTTCTTTGATCTCAAGCCAGGACCGTCGTAACCATCGTAGCCAACAGAACAAATGGAGATTACTTTCAAGGATTTTGGAGCAGCAGCCAATATCTCGTCTCTAAATCCCTTTAGTCTAAAAAAGCCCAACCATGCGCCGTAGATGGCAACTATGTCGCTGAATTTGGTCTTGAAGTCTTCAAGTAACTGTTCTGTTGTGGTCAACGTGTAGTCGATGCACTCAAATTTTTCTTGAAATGCATGGTATTCAGGTAAAGTATGGTCTAAAGCACCTACAAATACAACCCTTGGCTTGGAAGAAGTAGTCATTGTTGTGTCAAACAAACGTTTACAAGTTTTGCAACTTTTCAGTCTTCTTTTTTTCGGCTCCATTGCGAATCGGGTTTCACAGGACTGGCTCCGGGTCTTGCCTAACGAACCGGCTACGTTAATGGTAGATGAACGAATACAAATGTGGCTGCACCATACACCAAATTATTTCTCTTGTATGGTGATTTGGTATTTCCAGTTACCACGAGAAAGAAATGTACCATTTAGTAGCAGTCAATGACTTGTTGTCCCATTTACATTGACTTATAATCGGGGGAAGAGACTGCAGGTAATAAATCGCCGTACAGAGCCAACTGTGGGTGTGAAGAGATGGCATCGCAGCTTAAAAAACTAAAACTTGGAAGTCCAGTAACGGCCTTTGAAAACCGAAAATTTCACCAACGAGAAAAAAAGAAAACAATCAACCACCCGGCTTATGTTTCCATAACCTGTAATCTGGAGAATCAAAAAGTGTATTCTCACCAAAACAAAAGTCGCTTGATGTTATTATAGTCGCCTGCATACAACCTTGGGGAAATCTCCAGATTGTAACTTTATCAAAAGTGATAAAGCAACCTGATCAAACAAATGGCAGAATTGTTTGAATTTCCTATTACGTTGCCGAACCAGGCAAATGTTGACCGTGTGCTCACACAGAGCTTGGTCGGCGCTGTAATTCTCAGCATTGTTGTCGGTGTTGTTACCGACTCAGTGCACTACGTGACATACACTTTTGCTGCGGCCACAGTTGCCGTGTTGTTGTTGGTGTTACCAAGCTGGCCGGCGTATAAAGTCAGTCCCAGTATTGAGTGGTTAACGGTGAAATTATAGACAAGTTAAGCTTAATGAAATACACGCGATTGATTTCAAGAACAATTCTTAAAATCTAATTCGTTACTTCTTTATAATTGTAAGCAGATGTCAAACTCCCTATTTCTCGGGTTCGATTTGTCCACCCAGCAACTAAAGATTATTGTGACTGATACCAACTTGGAAATGTTGAAGACCTACCATGTTGAATTTGATGTTGCCTACGGCGAGAAATACTCCATTTCGAAGGGCGTGACCCAGGACGGTGACACGATTTTGAGTCCAGTCCGTATGTGGCTCGATGCAATTGATAATGTATTTGGCCAAATGAAGGAAGACTCCTTCCCATTCCATCAGGTCAAGGGAATCAGTGGCTCTGGCCAACAACATGGCTCGGTGTTTTGGTCACAAGATGCAGATAAGTTGCTCTCGAGCTTGGATGGCTCCCTGGACACCGAATTATCCATGCAGTTGGACAAAGCATTTGCCTACGACTTCTCGCCAAATTGGCAGGACCATTCCACTGGCCAGGAGATCGAGGACTTTGAATCCACTATTGGTGCTGACACATTGGCTGAAATCACTGGTTCTCGTGCTCATTATCGATTCACCGGTCTCCAGATCCGCAAGTTAGCCAAACTTAAAGATGACAAAAAGTACCGCAAGACTTCTAGAATCTCGATTGTATCTTCTTTTGTTGCCAGTGTTTTGTTGGGACAAATTACTGGCATTGAACAGGCCGATGCCTGTGGTATGAATCTCTACGATATCCAGAAGAAGGTCTACAACGATGAGCTTTTGGCCATTGCCTCTGGTGCACACACCAAGCTAGATGGTGTTCTGTATGAGGAGCAAGTAGAAGCAGTTAAGGACTTAAAACAAAAGTTGGGAGACATTAACCCAATCTCATACGAGAGTTTGGGTACAATTTCTTCTTATTTTGTTGATAAATATGGGTTTGATGCTGATTGCAGGATCTACTCTTTCACAGGTGATAACTTGAATACCATTGTTTCACTTCCATTGTTGCCTAACGATTGCTTGATTTCACTTGGAACGTCAACAACCGTCCTTGTGATCACCAAGGAGTATATTCCCTCATCACAATATCACTTGTTTCTCCATCCTACAATGCCAGACCACTACATGGGTATGATTTGTTACTGTAACGGGTCACTTGCACGGGAAAAGATTCGTGATAGCATCAACAAAAAGCACAATATTTCTGACAATTCGTGGGACAAGTTCAATGAGATTTTGGACTCATCCCACTACAACAAGAAGTTGGGTACATACTTTCCACTTGGTGAGATTGTGCCTAATGCTCTGGCACAGACCAAGAGATGTGTTTGGAAGGACGGTAATCTCGTTGATGTGGAGCTTGGAAACGAGTTTGAAGTCGAGAACGATGTGAGTGCCATTGTCGAGTCGCAGACATTGAGCTGCCGATTGCGGTCAGGTCCCATGCTTAGCAATAGCAGCAAGAAAGACTCGTCATCTTCAGTTTCTTCTGACTTGTACAAGGAATTCTCAGACACCTTTGGTGAAATTTATACTGATGGAAAGAAGCAAACCTGGTGGTCGCTTACAGCCAGACCGAACCGCTGTTACTACGTTGGTGGAGCTTCTAACAACGACAGTATCGTGCGTAAAATGGGCCTGATTTTGGCACCAACCAATGGTAACTACCGTGTTGAGATCCCCAATGCCTGTGCTCTTGGTGGAGCGTACAAAGCGAGCTGGAGCTACTTGTGCGAGAATAAGAAGGTATGGATTGACTACGACAAATATATTAATCAGTTGTTCGAACTGAACTCAGATTTAGAAAAGTTTGAGACCGAGGACAAGTGGTCAGAATACTTGCATGGTGTGGGTATGCTTGCCAAGATGGAAGCTCAGTTGAAGACGGGATCAGAGTAAGTTAGAAGTATGACGAAATTTTTCATGTCTCGAAAAAACCAAATTCGATTAGTTAAACCCTGCTTTATATGTTAGTTCGTACCACAAGGCCACGTTTTGTACGTTTATTCAGTTCATTGACGAGTAGAGATCCTGCTACTTTGACAGTGGCTGATTTTCAGAAGGCACATGATCAACAGAATGATGCTGCTCGTATATCGTTGATAAAATCGATATCTGCGTCTACCAATCCCCAGAAGAATGCGATTCTTATCGAATTAATTCCAGATTTCTCCTTATATTTCAAACTAAAAGAGATCAAATCACAAGATGTGGTTGCTCGATTTGTTTCTGTCAATCCAGGGCGGGTTTATTCAACCTGGGACTTGTTCAAAAAGTATGAACAAGATTTGTTGGACAATGATACGTTGGTGAAGGCAGTGATAGCCAAATTGACTCAGGAGCTGGAACCAGTAGAACTTGCTGAGTTACACCACATTATGGGAAAGTATATTGTAAACAATATTGAACAATATGAGACGGAAATCAGCCAAATCATCGACAAATTGGCTACGGATAACCAAGTTGTATACTTGAGCAAGATTATTTCTGGCATTCCGTCTTCATTAGTGTTCAAGTATCTTGAAAAGACCGAAAATCCCACCGTGTATTTGCTAATTTTGCAGCATCTTATTTCACAGGGAGCAGATTTTTCCCCACTGCAGCTTACCAGGGCTTTGGATCTTGTTAACAGCGATATAGAACCTATTGGTCCTTCAAACGATGTCATTGAACAATACCATCCTGAATTCGTGGCCCTTGACAAGACCACGTTAGCAAGTGCCGTTCTTGACTACATCCAACGTACACAAGCCGATGTTCCAGATTCGGCAGTTTTATTACGGGAGAAAGTTATCGAAACGTACGGGATCTACCAGTCCAACATCGATGCTGCATTGAAACTGTTTCACAACTATCAAACAAGACTGAAGTACGGACTTGATTTGGTCCAGACAGCGTTGCTTAAATGTTTCTGTTACCAGGCAGTGGCCCAAGAAAGCAAGATCAATGTCACTGTGGCCGAAACTCTTATGCCACCAGATGTCACAGTACGAGCATTGCAACTTCTTATCGTTGCCCATGCTGCCTTTGATAGCGAAATATCATTGAATATTTACAATGACTACATACAACAAGTTTCTAAGGAAGTCAATTCCAAGAGCCGGTCGCCTTCTGGGTTACTTACTGAGGCACTTGTAATGGGCACACTCTACGATAACGACCGGAACTTTGCAACGTTGGTGTTTGAAAAAGCGGTGGAAAACAAGATTGTTAGTGATGAACATGAAATTTCAGCAATAAAGAAGTCTTTTAAGATCTATGGTGATTCATTTGTTGATAATGACGACTGGTCGTTGGCCAAACCCAACATGAAGCCTAAGGTATTAGAGTACATCACACAGTTATAGAATCACATGTCTTATCGCGCGTGGTAACTTCTTCATTTTTTTACGGCCCGCCGCGCACATATGAGTACGATGACAAATCCGAGTTCTGACTCGTAAACGGCGTCAACGCCTAAACCGGCAATTTTGCCGCGACTATGCGTGATAAGAGTCACCCTCCCAGTACGCTATATAAAAATAATAATCTCTCCATCTTTTTTGGTGAAAAAAATACAACAGCCCAATTATCCTTGGAAAAACATGTCTGCTCCTGTTATTTTACATTTGAGGGCTGAAACTAAGCCTGCAGAAGCCCGTGCGGCATTGACCCCAACCACCACCAAAGCCTTGATTGATGCTGGTTTCCAGATCTTTGTGGAGGAAAGCTCGCAGTCAATTTTCAAGTCTGAAGAATACGCTGCTGTTGGCGCCACAATTGTTACTGAAGGCTCTTGGAAGTCGGCTCCTATGGAAAGAATCATTCTTGGCTTGAAAGAATTGCCAGAAGATGAAACTTTCCCATTAGTTCACGAACACATTCAATTTGCCCACTGTTACAAAGACCAAGGCGGTTGGCAAGATGTGTTGCGCAGATTCCCAGCTGGTAACGGTACCTTGTATGACTTGGAATTCTTGGAAAACGACCAAGGAAGAAGAGTTGCTGCATTTGGTTTCTACGCCGGGTTTGCCGGTGCTGCTATCGGTATTGCTGACTGGGCTTTCAAGCAAACCCACCCTGACTCAGAAAACTTGCCAGGTGTTACTCCATACCCTAATGAAGACGAATTAATTGCCGACATTAAGAAGGACTTGGCTGTGGCCGTCGAAAATAACGGTGGTAAGTACCCAACTGCCTTGGTGATTGGTGCCTTGGGTAGATGCGGTTCTGGTGCCCTTGACTTCTTCAGAAAAGTCGGTATTCCAGAAGAAAACTTGACCAAGTGGGACATGAAGGAAACGGCTCCTGGTGGGCCTTTTACCGAGATTGCTCAAAACGATGTCTTTGTCAATTGTATCTACTTGTCGCAACCTATTCCTCCATTTATCAACCTCGACTTGTTGAACAAACAAGATAGAAAATTGAGAACTATTGTTGATGTCTCTGCTGACACCACCAACCCACACAACCCAATTCCAGTGTATACTATTGCCACTGTTTTCAGTGATCCTACTGTTCCAGTGGATACCACTGTCGGTCCAAAGTTGTCGGTGTGTTCCATTGATCACTTGCCTTCTTTGTTGCCAAGAGAAGCCTCCGAATTCTTCTCAAGAGACTTGTTGCCTTCATTGTTAGAATTGCCTAACAGAGCAACGGCTCCAGTTTGGACCAGAGCCAAACAATTGTTTGACAAACATGTTGCCAGATTGAACTAATACTTTTATCTCTAATTATAGTATATATTAATGAGTTACAGACTATTCCAAGACAACACTGACCTTGTTCTTCTTGTTCTTTTTCCCCTTCTTCTTTGGCATCATAATCTTCTTGATCTCTTCACCGTCAGTCTCATATTCCGACTCACTTGGATCGATTTCCTCTCCGTTCATTTCTTCAAGCGAGTTGAATCGTCTCTTCATCGTTTCCATCTTTTCCACAGACTCAAGGGATGCAGCAACACAGTTCAAACGTTCACCAGTATCGTACACAGCAACTTGATCTCTAACGCTTTCAGAGATGTTCCATACCACAATCTTACCATCAGAAGAAACTGATACCAAGTATGGAATTCCTACTGTTTCCACTGAATGGCTAATGTACGTAAGACCCTTAATACGGTTGGTATGACCCCGTAACGTGTACACCGGAGTGATGGTTTCGGCAGCCGAGTCACATTCCTTGGATTCATCGGATTCTGCAGAAATACCGGTCACAATACTATCGAAATCATGTACATCAATTGCACCAGATGCATGACCGGTAAATAACCATTCCTTGTCGTTTAAAGTGATCAACTGTAACGTCATCAAAGTCGATTTGAACTTGATTTTCTTGACAATCTTAGCATCAGCGGTATTGTACACCAATAACTGGTTCAATAAACCTACAATGAAATACTTCCCACCCGTTGTCCATCTGACAAATTCCCCATTCTGTCCTAAGTGATCCCTACCCTTTATCTTCAATATAGCGGCCTTCTTAGCCGTCATGAGGTTCCATAATCTGATTGTTTGGTCTTGCGACACAGAAATTGCAACTCTGCCAGTGGGGTGAATGTCCAAGTCATTAATTTTGCCCTGGTGACCTTTCAAAGTGCCAAAGGTTTCCCAGTCCTTAGTTCTCCAGATAATAATTTTCCCATCTTCTGATCCAGAAAGTAACCACTTACCAGACTTTTCGGATGATCCATTCAGATGCTCATTACTGAACTTGAGGGTTGTAACTGTACCTTGATGCGACAACAAGTTCCCCAATTCTTTTCTCTTTTGCAAATCGTAAATTCTGATATGTTCATCGTTAGATCCTGTCACAAGATATCTTCTGGCAATATCCATTGACTTGATTGAGAGTGTATGAGCCTGGAAGTGGAAAATAGGCTGGAAAAGTGGGGTTTTAGTTCCATTAGGATCAAGTATCAAAGAGAGACAGAGAAGATTGTGTTCATAAGAGCCAGCAAATATCCGGAATTGCACGGAAGATGAGGGCTTTGTGTCATCAACAGATACCTCTATGGATTTCTTGGAGGATTTAAGAGCAGACTTGATGGTCTTTGTGGTTGCTTGGGATATGGCAGACATCTTCAGGTGATAGAAGAAGTATCAAGGTCGCGAGTGAAAAGTGATGTATCTTCAAATGAGATGAGGGATATATGCAGTACCTTTGATTGATTAATTGCAATAGTATTAAATTATCACATTTAAATTGTCCAAGAATAGATATTTCTTGGTTAAAACTACCATTATTTGAAACATGAGTGATTGTTATCTTTTAATTAAAAAGTTATCTTTGTTTGAGAGTTTGTTGTTTTTCAATTAAGTTAATTGGTTGTTATTTTGGCACATTACCAGTCCGATATAAACATCGAACTTGCATATAGCCACTATTTACACAACTACGCTTTTGTCTGAGCACATACCTAAGTATTAACTACGGTCATGGTTCAGCATAAAACACCCACCCAGCACAACTCCACGCTTTATATATCACCACTAGTGAATAGTAGGCGGCCTGAACTATTTATAACACCACCAAATCCAAACACCACGCTTTTTGATTCTCCAGGAACAAGCCATTCTCTGTTCTTCAGTCGATCTGCCAATGAACCACCACATGAAGGCGGTGAGCGGGCACCAGCGGAACCAATGTCCCAAGCAGAGAAGCTAAGACTTTGGCGTCATGATGCATTGATGCAACACCAGTACAAAACAGCCGAATTTATTGGCGATAAAGTGTTGGCGTTAAGCAACGACCCAAACGACGCATTCTGGTTGGCCCAAGTATATATCCATGTTGGCAATTACTTGAGAGCAAAGCTGCTACTCACAAGTAAACCAGAGTTCGAGAAATCTGTCAGTTGTCGTTATTTGGCTGCCTACTGTCTTGTCAAACTCGAGCTTTGGGAAGAAGCATTGGATCTCATTGGCGAAATCAACCCATTTAAACGCGACGAAATACCCAGAGATTTGGATGGTGGAATCAAACTTGAGGCATCGATGTGTTATCTACGTGGTTTGATTTATGCCAACCAAAACAATTTTGATAGGGCTAAGGAAGCATATAAGGAAGCGGTATTGGTAGATGTCAAATGTTTCGAAGCATTCAATGAATTGATCAACAATAACTTGATGACTCCCAGTGAAGAATGGGAATTTATTAATACATTGAATTACCGGGATGCTGATGACAATGATGAACTTATCAAATTATTGTACACTTCACGGTTGAGCAAGTACTTGAACATCTCGAAATTCAACGAAGCAGAGAATATCCTTAAGGAAGAGTATGATTTGGGGGACAACTGTGATATCTTGCTTAGCAGAGCCGATTATCTCTATGTTCAATGTAACTTTGACGAGTGTTTGGTTGTTTGTGAAAAGATTCTTGCCAAAGATCAGTTTAATTTCAACGTTATACCGAACTATTTGAGCTGCTTACACGAATTGGGTGGTAAAAATAAGTTATTCTTAAAAGCTCACCAATTGGCTGAAAATCATCCTTCAAATCCTATGACCTGGCTATCGATTGGTATCTACTACTTGTCAATCAATAAAATTATTGATGCCCGCAAGTTCTTCAGCAAAGCTACGTTGCTAAATCCTAATTTTGGTCAGGCATGGATAGGATTTGCCCATACTTTTGCAGCTGAGGGGGAGCATGAGCAAGCCATTAGTGCATATGCATTTGCAGCACGTCTATTCCCAGGTACGCATTTACCCAACTTGTTTTTGGGAATGCAGCATTTACAGATGAATAACTTGAATTTATCCGAGGAGTATTTGTTAGCATCGTACCAGATCTGCAACTCCGACCCGTTACTGCTTAACGAACTTGGGGTCATTAACTTTCACAAAAATAACCTCGTGAAGGCCGAGATGTTCTTCCAGGAAGCATTGAGTGCAGCCAAATACTTGAACTCAGATTCCAAGACCTGGATATCAATTCATTCGAACTTGGGACATGTATATCGCCGTGGAGGACAGCCGTACAAAGCATTGGGTTGCTTCAATCAGGTATTGAAGATCAGCAACAGGAACGACTCAAACATTTTGGCAGCCATTGGGCTTATACATCTCAAATTGGGCAATACATTCAAGGCAATTGATGTTTTACATGATCTGTTGGCTGTCTCTCCTTCAGACCCTGTTGCTTCCGATTTATTGAAACGTGCATTGGAATCCAACTTGGAAAACAATGAGCAGTTCCATCATCTTACCGAGAAGCTGGAACAAAACGAAAATATTGAAAAGAGTCGGCTAGTTACTCCATTGACCCGCCGGACGCGACAATTGCGGCATCCGGTTGAACAAGATTTGGATACAATGGCTGCGAGATTGAAGAAGGGTGAGAGTAGTGACGAAGGCGACGAAGGAATGGATATTGAGAGCGATTGATTACAAGTTTCTTTCCATTCTATTAAACAATTAACCCTTCTTTTATATATATTCATCGAAAGCTTTAATTAAGAAGCTGAAGTTTGTTAGCTAGTCTGTTTAGAAACGAGAATGCATCGTCAACGAAACGAGGAAGAGAATGAAAAATATAAAAAATAAAATAAAAAACACAAATAGAGAAAACTAATAAAACAAATAAAATAAAAATAAGGCGAAGCAGGTACTTGTTTGTCTTTCGCAAGAACCCCACCGTCAATGTCTAAAAATCAGCTGTTGTTGCTGCTGTTGATGTTGCGGAAGTTTAACAGAAAAGTAAAGATGAAAACGATAAACGGTATGCAGCCCAGCTAAATGCGAAACGTTGCGAGTTATGAACCGGGATCTGCGTACCGTTTGGGATTTAATCTGGCGCACCCAAATTAGGAAAATAGGTTAAAAGGTTATAGATAATTGTACTGTGTTTCTTTTTTGACTTTCGATGGAAGGAGTAACAGGAATAAGGTTGCGTGTTTGTTTGTATTTTTTGGCGGGGAGATCAAAATAGTTTCCCGGCTAGACAAACCCGTTTGTGTTTTCGTTTGTAAAATTTCACCTTCCGAACCCGCGAGTGATCGCCTCTCCTACTACATATCTGGTGTTATTTTTGGGGCTTCCGATTGTCGTGCTGCTATTGTTCCAGTGCAGCACAAATTACCCCATTTAGTTCCCAGGGTGCTGGGTTGATTTTTCGCAGACAACGACAGGGGAGAAAAAAGGACAACAAAGAAATTCCTTAAATAGACTACATTACTATGCCGAAGATCTGGTTGCCACGGTAATCCTCCGGTCTCCAAGTTCTTTTCTATTAACACATCCTAGTTCTTCTATATTTCTTTTTCTTGGGTTTAACTGGCAGGCTCCACTTCCCCACCTCACGACACGTCACGACACGACACTCCCTCACACACTCACCCACACCCACACCCACAACCACACCCACACACATCCCTCAGATTAACATTAGCCTAACAAATGAATACACATTCGCCGGTAGCGGCTGCTATCTCTGATCCTCCCTTCCTTCACATCAACTTCAATCAGGATCAAGGTTGCTTTGCCATTGGCCATGACTCAGGTTTCCTAGTCTATAATACAAATCCCGTCGACCTCCGTGTCAAACGTAACTTATCCTCAACAACAACAACAACATCATCATCATCAAACCCGCGCCGTAGCTCAGACTCACCAATATCTACGTCACCAGCCCTTTCCACCACTTCCGTCACATCATCATCATCTTCCGGATCGGTTCCCGGCTCGGGAATCGGCCACATCACCATGCTACACCGAACCAACTACTTGGCATTGGTTGGGGGTGGCTCGAATCCCAAGTTCCGTAATACAAAGCTTGTGATCTGGGATGATCTCAAACGCAAAAACTCGCTTAGCTTAGACTTCCCAACACCCGTGCTCAACGTGCTTCTCTCCCGGATTCGGATCATTGTGGTGCTACAGACTCAAGTCTTGGTCTACGGCTTTTCGTCTCCACCAAAGATGTTTGCTACCTACGAAACTATCAGTAACGATCTCGGCTTGGCTGATCTCTCAGTAAACTCATCAGTGATAACTGGTTCCCGGAGCTCCAGCTACTCCCTGAATAAAGATCACTACAAATATCAAACCCTTGCATTCCCAGGCCGCTCGGTCGGCCAGATCCAGTTGGTGGATGTCTCTCCTCAGGGTCAAGAAAAGAATATAGTTAGCATCATTAAGGCACATAAGTCCAAAATCAGGTGTCTTACCTTGAATCGATCGGGCACGTTGGTAGCTTCAGCTTCCGAGACCGGAACTCTCATCAGAGTGCATTCCACCCAAAACACTGCATTACTCTACGAATTTAGACGGGGCATAGATTGGGCCGTCATCACATCCATGAAGTTTTCCCATGACGATTCAAAATTGGCTGTATTGTCTGATAAAAATACGCTTCATGTATTTAACTTGGCCACCAAGGATGACTCGATGTCTTCACTGCATGAATCAGTTCCCATGAACAGACATCATTTTCTCAAGCAGCTTCCTATCCCATTTCCTAGCTACTTCAAGTCCACCTGGTCTTTCTGTTCGGTAAATATCAACAAATATCGTGGTGACTCCTCGTATTTTAACAACTCGAGTGATGTCGGAATCATTGGATGGCTGGGGAACGATAGCATCATAATTGTATGGAAGAACCAACGTCTCTGGGAACGATATCTCATTGTTGAGAACAAGAACGGATCAGTAGACGAAAATGGCAAGGACGTTGTTGGTTCGTCGTGGGAGATTTTACGGTATAGCTGGAAGGTGCTTACAATCTAGTTACATACAAACACGTAAAAAAAAGTAAATGATCAAGTTTTTTAACCGACGACCTCGCATCTTAGAGCATCGTAGAGTTTCTTTTCTTGCTGATGATGCTGCATGGATTCCCATTTCTTTCCGTGGAAATTTCGTACAAAGCGCTGGGCACTCGATGGGTTTTTGAACCGAAGCAAATGGCTGCTTTGTTCCTTGAGGATATTTGAGGTGAGTTGAGTGACTGGAGCACGTGTGACAAGATCGTAGTTCCAAAGAAGGCGTGGGATGGTGTGTTTGGAGAGTCCAAATGGGAGATTATGTACAAGGACGGACGAAAGTCTCGCTGGCGTATCGATAAGTGGAAGAAGTGACAGGTAGTCCGGGGATTTGCGAGCGAAATCAAGTAACTCGCGGGATTTAGGTGGAAATTGCGTTTCATTTCTTTGATCCAATTTCTTTATGGGTTCAGGGCCGAATAATGGTGACACAATGTGGTTGGCATGAGTGTCGAAATCTACGAATTTCAAGCGTAGCTGAGTTCCATTAATTGACTTGTTTTTCGTTTCAAGGTAATACACACTGGCTAGTATAGTGTTGGGGAATATCAAGTAGTACGAATTGGTGAATGCAAGGGTAAGTGGATCACGGGCTTTTACCACTTCGAATTGGAGGCCCAGACGTAATTCTGGCGGGAGGAGAAATTTCCGTTCTCGATTTATGGGAAAGATATTGAAGAAATCATTTCGTGATATGTAATTGCTGGTGGAAGAAAAGCGGATAATACAAGATTTGTTTGGTGGGTTGGCGATTTGGACTGCTGTTTCTATCGGCTTTTGTTTCCATTCGTTGTCTTGAAGATCATCTAGAATCGATCTTGATGGAGTTGGAGTAGATTCGTAAAGGAAATTAGTCACCATCGGCACTTTGGATGCCACTTCTGTAGATGTGGTTGTATAAAGTAGATTGACTAAACGCTCAGTGGTTTTTCGTGATAGTGACATGATTAAGTAACAATATCAAGTGATTACTTTATTTTATTTTATTTTTTTTTTTTGATTTTTTCCTGTGGTGGTATCCTCACTAATTTTTACTGTACTGAGACGAGATTTAGCAACACTTCTGGCGACAGAAAAAATAAAACTGGATTTCTTCGCCGTTTTTCGTTTGATTTGTTTGTTTCTGTCGCGGCGGCCGCTAAGCAAAATCGTTCCCCTCCAAACATTACTAACAAATTAGTGAAAGCCAGCATGCTGCCACAAATACACACGTCGCCATAACCTGCCGCCGCCGCTGCCGCCATCCCTTAGTTTCAGATCTCTGATTATACTAAAAACAGTTAAACAAATTAATTTCACCTCTACATCCTGATTTTTTGCTTGTTCCTTCTGGTTTACAATAGCGACACACATTGTTCCTTTCTATCCTTCTTTCTCAAGGCTCACTCAGTCTTTCAAAAGGTTATAATTTTAAACTATTATTGTCATTTCAACTTTGTGTAATCTCGAAAAAAATTTAAATTCCGAGCCCTATAAGTTCCTGGCGCTTACACCAAACTAATTGAACATCCGTTGAACGGCACGTCTCGCCAGCCTTCTTGTGTTCTGATCTTGACTTTCTTAATTGATTGTTGCATCTTGTTAGTCTTATAGAATTGCCAGTGTATCATCGGGAAAGTATTGTTAACTGTTGTCCAACACCGTTTTTCTTTGTCCAATATCCGATCATAAAAAGAGGATCTTCAATTTCATCCCTCTTAAAAAGCCTATAACTATCCAAATCCCTTGATAATGCCGGAAACGATATGGTCAAGTACCCACGGGTCCCCCAACCAATCTAATACCTCTCTCAACGCTCCTTACCGTACCGTCTTGGACCAAGTAGATCCTGAGGTGGCAAAATTGCTCCACACCGAAAGACGGTTCTCTTTCAACGATAACTCAGATGATGGTGGCTTATTTGGCTTGAAGAGAGGAACTCTTTCTTCAGTTACAGCTCCTGTCGGTCCTGGTGCATATGCCAACACGACTGAACTGGCTCGGATCAACTTTGGTACTGCCTCGATCTCCGGTGGTATTGCTTCCAGACACCCACCTCAGGACAGTTTTCTTCAAAAGTTTTCATCGGTAGCTGATGCCACCAGGGAAATCGAACTTTCCAACGGTCTTGCCAAGTTAGGTCTCGATTCTCACTCCAGAAGAACTAGTTTCAACGAACAACGACCCCTTATGCATTCTCCACACGGTTCGCTCAATGAGAACTTGAACATGCCTGCCCCTAGAACTTCCAGACATCAATCTATCAGCGAAAAAATTGACCACTACAACAGCACCTCTCCAATCCAGGCGAGTGCTTCGTTATCTATTTCCTCGGATTTGAATCTGGAATCCCAACCGACGGCTCCCCAAAACTTCTGGAACCCAGCCACTGCTACTTCATTTACTCCGGCGTTTCCCTACAATTATTTCATGGATATCAATGCCATCCCTGTTCCCCCTCCACATCCTCAGAATTTTAATCCGTATGCGCGGAATGGCCAGGCTCCAATCAGTCCACCACCATTCATGATCCCGTCGCCTCCTCCGCAGTTTATTGACCCAAGTATGTACGGAGTAATGGGCTATCCAAGTGCACTACCAGCTGGTCCTAATCACCCTTCTTCTGGTGCCACTGAAGGAGACGAAAAAGAAGAAGGTGATCCTTCTGAGGATCCAAAGAAGGAGAAGAGAAATGTTCATACGCCCGGAATTGGTATGATGAACCGAGCCGTCCCACCAGCCACCTACATGTTTAACCCTTACACTCCTTATGCCTATCAGCAGCCTGCATCGCCTGTCGGTATACTTCCACTTTCGCCTCCTCCTCTTGACAACTTCGAAGTTCCACCACCGCCTCCAGCACCACCTAAACACAATCCACCATCTACTTCAGGTAGAAAGAAGCAACCCAAAAATTCCTCAAATAACTCCAAGGGTGGAAATCATATTTACCGTTCTCCATTGTTGGAGGAAGTTCGTTCAAATACCAAGAACAAGGAGTATTTCTTAAAGGATATCTATGGCCATGCTGTTGAATTTACCAAGGATCAGCATGGTTCACGTTTTATTCAACAGAAGCTTCCTACCGCTAGTGAAGAGGAGAAAGAGGTGATTTTTAATGAGATTAGGGAAATCTCCTATGAGCTCATGACTGATGTATTTGGAAACTACGTGATACAAAAGTACTTTGAATTTGGAACTCCAACACAAAGAAACGTGCTATTGGATTATATGGTTGGTCACATCTATGAGTTGTCCTTGCAAATGTATGGTTGTAGAGTTATTCAGAGGGCCTTGGAAGAGATTGATTTGCCAGGACAGCTCAGAATAATTGAAGAGTTGCGTAACTATATCCTTGTTTGTGCAAAAGATCAGAATGGGAATCATGTGATTCAAAAGTCCATTGAGAAGATTCCGTTTGACAAGATTACGTTCGTTTTGGAAAGCTTGAGTAACCAAATTTATCACTTATCAACGCATCCATACGGATGTCGTGTCATACAGCGCATGCTTGAATATTCAAGTGTGGAGAACCAAGAGAAGATTTTGGCAGAGCTCAATCGGTTTATTTTTTACTTGATTCAAGATCAATACGGTAACTATGTTATGCAACATATTTTGGAACGTGGAGAATCTAAGGACCGTGAGGAGATCTTGAAGGTGGTTTTAGGATCCGTTGTCAACTTTTCCAAGCATAAGTTTGCCTCGAACGTTATCGAAAAGTGTATCAAATACAGTAACTTCTCACAGAGAAAGAGGATTTTACATGAGGTGATGCTTGGGAACGAAAATCTCGATGTGGAAGTTGTGGATGACAATTCTCCGCTTGCTTTGATGATGAAGGATCAGTATGCCAATTATGTGATTCAGAAATTAGTTGAAGGGTTTGATGCTAAGAGTGAAGAGAAGAAGATTTTGGTGGTCAAGTTAAGACAGTACTTGAAGCAGATTTCGTCCAAGAACAACTATGGCAAACATCTTGCTTCAGTCGAAAAAATGATTATAGTTGCGGAAACTGCCTTGATTGAAGCGGATAACAGTTGAGTAATTCTATTCTTGTTAATAAAAGTTGTATATATGTCTTGTTAATATATTTATTGCAATCATGAGAGTTGAGGCGGCGGTGGCGCGCCCGGCTACTATTTTATCCTTTGCCGATGTCATGTCAAAATTCCTTCCGTAAACCATTTCCAGTCAAACCAGAGCGGGTTTAGAGGTATGGAACCAGATTGTGAGCCCCGTCTTAGCCGACCTTCCAGGCGCACTGTGAGGCTAAGCTGACTTAATATTTTTCTGAAGAAAAATAAGAACGGATGTTGCAGCAATCCGTACTAAATTGCTAGCATCCGTCTGGAGATTTATGCGGATCGGAAACTAACCCAAAAAGCAAAGGACATTTGAGTAGTTAGAACCGGTGCCAAGGGTGAACTTTTGAAGACCAAATTAGGTGACAAATTCTCCTACGTAATTGTCAAGGGATATCCTGCAAGAAGGTGCCTTTAACCAGACTTCGAAGGACCGCCCAGACGTCACGGTTTTCCTTCATACTGCTTCTCCTCTTTCTTTGGATGCCAGGACCTTGAGAAGGGAGTTTTGAACCCTGGTATTGGTGGAAGTGTCAATGCTCCTAAGGCGGTTCGGTTCACCAATTCACTCCTCGGGTTACTAGAGTCGTTGGCATTTCTTCATTGGTCGCTGTTGTCCAAATTTCCGAATTTGGCCATGCTACCAGCGAAATTAATGAATTGACTTGGAACCCAGTCACTTGGGAAGAAGCTTTAACCGGCCCCTACCCAGGTTACTTTGGTCTAAGACTTTTGCTGAAAAGGCTGCTTGCGACTACGTCAAGGAACACAAGCCACACTTTATCTTGAGCACAGTATTGCCATCATACGTCTTCGGTCCTCAAGATTTCGAAGCAGATGTTAGTGACACCTTTAAACCTTTCTACCAAAATAGTAAACGGTCTTTTGAAATTGAAGCCAGATGCTGAAGACACTGGTATAATTCCAGGTGGGGTGGTTCACGTTGACGATGTTGTTGAAGGTCATATTAGGGCTTTTGATTAGAAAGTACCAAGAACCAAAGATTGTTCATTTCTAGTTTTAATTTTACAGGAAAGCTGCTTCTTGATGCGATCCGTAAGAAATTCCCAGAGCTGGAAGGTAACTTGGCACTTGGTGAGTCAGATGCTCCTGGTGTTCTTGAACACGCTTTGTTGGTGAACAATGACAAAACCAAGAAACTCACTGGTCTCAAGTTTGCTGGAGTCGACAAGACCATCTACGACACTGTTGAACAATCTTGAGATACAGAAAGTCTAAGCAATTAATTAAATTGGCTGCAAAATGACCTGGTGATATGTTTATAGGAATTTAGAATGTTAACACTACAAATAAGATGAAAAGGAATAAAAAGTTGTATGCTTCGGTTAAATAGAAGCTTTTTCTATAGATTCATTCGAACATAACATATATATATATAGATGTAGTAATTCTTGGTTCTCATTAATTTGATTTTTTAAAATTTAGCTGGATTCCGTCTTGCAACATTTCCGCCGGCTGCATTTCCTTGGAGATTTCTTGCACGAACTCGCGCCATTCGTCATCAACAGAGAGACCCTCTCGTCTGTCTGACAACTTCCATTGCTTGTACGCTGTTTTGATTGATTTAGTGGAGATTGCTGTGGACTGGTCGCGTACCACTATGTCATAGAGTGCAGTCCACTGTAACGCAGTTAATTCCGTCACTGACTCCCACTCCTTAGAGGTTATATTTAACACGTGGGAGTCTTTAAAATGACAGTTGAGCAGCAACTCCGAAAGCCGCGTTGGAGTATGTTCGAGCAGCGATTTTGTAGTTTCACCTTCATCATCGGAGGTAGAGACCGAACTCGGGATTGACTTGTTCTGAGCAACGTAGTCCCGGATTTGGGTAAGCAGCAAAAGCGAAGTGGAGCTTACTTGTGGCGAAAACGAGTTCTTGGAATGACCATTTCCGTTCAAGTGGCTCAAGTTAGCCCCAATCGAACCACCGGGATGTTTCATGGCAAACATTCTTTTCCGTTTGGCCAAATCCTCTTCGATCATCTCCAGGAGAGCCAAAATGACGGCATCGGCTAATACCAACGATAATGTAGCAGATACTGTTGGGGCTGGCATTCCGTGGATTGCATCTTCGTTAAGATATGATGGTAACCCGGCGTACAAGAGTGCGTTGACTTGTGGATGGTTTGAGAGTTTTGAGTCCTTGTTGCAAGTCAATAGGATGACTGGGATTTCTGCTTGAATGTGTGGTAGCAAAGTGAGTAATTCAGGGGTGTTTCCACTGGCGGTAAGTAGCACCAAGCAGTCACGATCATTGACAACACCCAAGTCACCATGTAAGGCTTCCGACGGATGTAAAGCAAATGCCGTGATGGAAAGCGAATTGAGAGTGGCAACTAATTTGTTGGCTATCTTAAAAGATTTCCCTATGCCACTGACTACGATTTTTCCTCCCTTGTTGGTGGTCTGAAACAATATTTGTAGGGACAGCACTAAGTTAAGCTGCGAGAACAAATCGTGCTCATACTGGAGGCACAATGAGCTAAGCGCGTCACGTTGGCTCGAAAGAGTCTTAGAAACTGAGTCCAACGCCATTCGCGTCAGTCTGCTGAGCGTCTCCATTATAGTAACAAAGTTGACCTGAGGTCCAAAATCAAGGATGGGATATGGTCTTGAGGATTTATAATATATCGTCGTATAACCAAGTGCAGGACATACAAGGATGGCAAACAGAATAGAGAACGATGGCTACGGCGAACAAAAATACCTTATTGGCTAAATTATAGAGCCGCGTGGGGACGGAAATACTCCGTGGATGACATTATATAGTCATGGATTACCTTCAATGTGAGATAATAGAACAAGAACAATCCTTCATTGAACAAAGCAAAAAAATCCAGTTCCTAGATTATGTGTAGGGGTAACGAAGCCAGTTCAAGATCCCTGCCGATAGGGGGCTCGTGGCTGGATCCATCTTCTATTGATAAGCCACAGAGTGAGCGGAAACAGTAAAAAAGTCGATGAAGTGCGCCTGGACACGTGCCTGATTAGAAATCATTCTGCCGCTGCACATTACCTGTTCGGGCCGAGAATCTACTAAACAAATCTGTTATTGTTTCCCATCCGGGGACCCATAGTATTTATTAATTTGTGAACGAGTTGAACTCGATCAATTTATACATGTCAGTCTCATCAGGTGACAAGTACTGGTACTTGACAGCCTCATCAGACTTGGCACTAAGTACACCATCAAACTGTAGCTGCTCCAAAAATGACTGCATCGTCTCCTCACCCTTGGGATCGGTCTTATTTCCGGGCTCCGCCTGCTCTTCACGTAATGTCTGATGAGTTTGTAGCACTTTGCCGCGAATAGTCCGGATCTGTTTCGCCCTCTGACTCCAGTTCGACACATAAGTGCCCTTCGAATGCCACACTCCCGCAAATTGGTCGGCAATGATCGCCAAGTTACGAATAAAGATCGGCAATTGTTCGCTAGACACAATCTTGAAGTGACAGGCAGCAAAAACGGGTGGAACTCCTGACCGCCGAAAAACACGAACTTTTACAAACCGTGCCAGTTCTTCGCTAACGTATCGCTCCAAGGTTCTGCTCACTGAAACAGCCTGGGTATGCGGAGTAATGACAATGTTAAGGAAATTGAACTGAGACCGGATCAAATTGAAGTTAAACGGCAAGCCCAGCTCATCGTAGTAGATATTCACGTAGTTGTTTCCAATATGGCGCTTTTTCAAGTCAACATCAACATCTCCCAGCTGCTTCGACATCATTGTCGTTACGTGAAATATGATCTGTGTTGTTTTATCACTCCATAATCGGGCATATTCTCCATCCAAATCACCTGTTGAATCCAAGCCGCCCAAGTACACACCTTTGGCATCTTTGAGCCGCACAAGCGACCCAAGTTTACTGAGGAAATGCTGGTATCCCCGTGAGCCAATTTTATTTGACAACACTTCCGTCTCATTCGACTGGCCCTTGCCAATATACAACACCCCAATTTTATGGAACTCGACAGTTGGAATTCGATCAAGAACAGATAACGCTCTCAGAACGATGGAATCCTCTATGACTGGGATAGGTTTGCTTCCGTTCTCAAAGTTGTTGAATAGCTGAAGTAACAAGAAGTTCGGATTAAGCCGCTCTTCCCCTTCACCGTCAAGTGTCACCTTCATGTTAACAAGGCCTGTAGGTCTCCTCACAGTAATACTCGAACCTTCAGCGCCAGATTCAATGCCCAATATCGTATTTCCCATAATCCATTGTTGAATATTGTGATCCTTGTTAGAATGCACATGTGAAATCTTTAATGCTAAATCACTGTAGGTGAAACGAGTGATAAAATCTAAAAATCCAACTGTTTGGTTATCCAATTCTCCATTTTCTTCACAAAGCAGCAAGTTTCTGATTAAATATGATGATAATAGTTTCCGTTCAACCATCTTGATCTGGAGGAACATATTCGAGATAACATTGAAGCTCAATGTAAACACATAATGCGATAAAATTGGTGTGATTTCCACGGACTGTGTCGATGGCGACTCATCCACTTCAGCATCAACACCGTGTCGCTGCAACACACTAGTGTCATCGTTAGTAGCGCCATTTCTCTTGTCTCTTGCATATTGGATATATTTGATAGCAATGCCAAAAACTCGCTTGTAATCATCAATAGCAAAGTTGGAAATGAGAACTGGTAGATGGATCAAAGACATCAAAAATTCAAGAGTGTGTGTACTTGCAAATGCACTTGTGACTCGTGTTTGTAACTTTGTCAATATTACCAGTAAGAATTTCTTGATCGACAAGGGTATTTCGTAACAGCATACTGTCAAAATGTTAATACATGGAACAGCAGTCTTATCCCATGAGCTTAGGCCAAAGATCAACGAGTTGATAATCTGATCCTCGTCATACTTGGAGAATTTATCGTGATAACTTAACAATGCCGAAAATGTTCGCACCAATGCAACTTGCAAGTCAGCCTTGGTGATATCACTAGGCAACTTGAAGGAGGCGGGTAAATTCAAAGTCAATTGGTTACAAATAATGTTTTTAAGACTTAATATCTGTTCATCATCATTCCCAAAAATGCTGGTATTCGATAGTTGGGAACAGAAGTGAGCCCAGACAAACGAAAAGATATCCCAATCAACAAACGTTTCCATGATTTTAATTACAATATCAAACCACTTCGATAAATTAATCTGGCCGCCAGTATCTTCACCAGCATCGCCCTGGTTTAAAGACAAAATTTTTGATGGCTTATCAAAATACTTCTCAGGAAGATAAGGCAATGTTTCTGGGTAAACCCACCGGTAATTTTCCTTGGTAAACCCAGGGTCGTCGGGGTTCCGCTTGAAAGTGACCGATAATCCAATCATATCTGCTGGGGTGGTAACAAAGACATAATTCTCCAAGGTAACTCTAATTCTAATCAAGCAACGACACAATATTAAGAGCGGTTCAACCAAGTTATTGTTCAAGGCATAATGGCACATATTAATCATGAGATTATATGAGCGGCTGGCTTTCATGCTGTCACTTGAGGACGTAATAACAAATATTCGAACAATGGTCTTGGCTAATTTCTCCAAAAAAATGTCTGAAAACTCACCAGAAACTTGTTGCGACGATGAAGATGAAGGCAATGCTTCAGTTGTTGAATTGGTAAGTGATATTGCCAATTTTGTTGAGTTCATGGTTGTAAATGGACCCGCATTATTGGGATCCTGACTGGTTGACGCGAAAGAATTGAGCTTTGGTTCAAAAAGCTTGCACAACTGACAAAACTCTTGAGGAGAACACTGAATAGCAACAAAGGTAAAAATGTTGTCAAGTAAATAGTCCACCAACAATTCGTTGGTTTCTTGAGACGATTTGTTGAGGATCTCAAAAAACAAATCGTGGTTGATGTTGTTCTTTTCAATCACTGACAGGGAGATACTAAATGCTTCCTTTATTACCAGGAGACATGCGATCCTGATCTCAACATCAGTAGCGCCAAAGAAGAAATAGTTGAGAAGCTTTACACAGTTATCTTTCCAGAATGGGTTGAGTAAAGTGCAGAGTCTTTCCTGGTTATAGAAATTCAACACAAACTTGATATTCTCTTTGGAAATGTTGCGATGGTTATGCATCAAGAATCCAATCAATTTATCCTTCGGTGTAGGTAGCTCGTGGTTTTCGTACAACATTTGGAGCGAATTGCACATCGATTTCATGTACTTTTTATCATAATCGGAATTGATCTGGAACGACTTTAAAGTATCGTAGATGCTAAAAGAGGAAGAGTACCATAATTGGAATGGTATAAGATGGCTGATGGAAGTTGAAAGGGTTTGCGAGGTTTCGCCGAAGTTCTCGCCCCAACTTTTCTCGGCAAATAGTCTGTCAAACGAGCGAAGTAATGCGGTATTAATGGAAGGAATATTGAATAGCAAGGCATGTTTGGCTGCATCATATATCTGCATGAGGGAACTGTCGAGACCAGTGGTGCTATTGGCAATATGGTATATCTGAATCAACTGGAGAAGCTGGATTGATCCAATGCAAGCATTGACAGGAGTTATTTTAAGATTACCTTCGTTGATGGCATTAGAAGTCCGGTACTTGTTGAGTTCAGGGCTTCTGAGGATTTCGCAGAGGCGAGATATCACGAGTAGCAGAGTTTCGGGTGTACACAAGCTGGTAAGTGAGTTCCAAATAAGTCTGTTGAGTGCCGTATCCAATTCCAAGCCGTATACCGAGCTGAAAAGATCTATGGTTGAACTGAGACAATCCATAGGTAAGTTGCCAAAGAGAATGACTGCATTGAGGAGCAGGAGAACATTGAGCAAAATGTCTCTATTTGTTGTCAGATACCCGATCTCGATGGCAGTATTGATGATGGATACAATTAACGATTCTTCGAGGATGGTAAAATTAAATTTCAAGCAGTTCGTGATAAATTCAAGAATGCGTTTGAGACTGCTATTGTTGCTATTTTCGGTGAGGGTATCACCAATAGCACGTAAACTTTGTATTAAGAACGAGTCCAAGTTCTTGCTTTCGTCGTGGATACAGAAATCGTGAATATCGTTGCCGTGATTGGTGAGTGTGATGAGATTATCCAAGAAAAGGTCATATTCAGGATCCAAATTCGGTGAAAGCTGGCAGAACTCAACAATATCCTTAAAAAGCATAAGTCTTGTACCCACTGAAGAGTCTTCATGCTTGATACATTCAGTCAAAAGCCGTAATGCGATGCGTCTGCTTGCAGGCGGTACTTTTTTATCACACAAGTCTCGTGCCAGGTACCAGACCTCGGGAATAGACGAAATGGTGAACTTCTCCAACTGTTCGGTGATCTTGGCCACTGTGGCGGCTCGTGTACTGGTGGAGCCCGTTTTGAGCTGTTGGAGTAGAATTTCGAGATCACCACCTCCAACGACAGTAGGGTTAATCAGCACCGGAACTTTTGCCAGTGTTTTGAGCGAGTTCGTAAGGGAACGAAACACACTGCCCAATCCAGACGGCCTGCCGCTGGTAGACTGGTGGCTGGGCATTTTTAGAAAGAAATAAAAGTAAGATCAGTAAAGAAATAAAAGTAAGATCAGTAAAGATATAAATGTATTTCTAGGTATTTAAGTAAAATGTATGGGATATTTTTAATACAAGAAAATCCTGTATCTAGCACCAAAATCTGTATGCTCTATAGTACAATGGCTTCGACCTCAAAATTGCCCTTTCTTCGGCCAATTCTTCCTTCAAGGCCTCGATATCGGTTTCTCTTCTGCCAGAGTCAACATCAATGTTGTGAGCACGAATAAACAAGATCCAATTACGTCTCCAGATCTTGTGGCCGAAGTAAAACACAATCAAGATGACAAAACCCAAGTAAGCTTGGAAGAAGCCCGAGGCATTAGGCGACTCACCCAATGGGAACAACGCAAGCCAGAACTGAGCAATGATCACAAGGGTGTTAAGAGTGGCACCGTAAATCGAACCAATAACACCAGTTTGCGAAGTAAATGCTAATTCGTCAGTACTTCTCCCTTGCACCTTCAAAGCCCTTCTGAACCGAATATGGGCCAAGCAGATCGAGAGCCACGTAAATATCGAACTAAGTGCCGAGATCGACAAAAGCCAGTCAAAAACAAGGGCTTGTTTACCGCTCGCAGCAATAAAACTAATCAAGCCAAAGACATTGGTGATAATAATGGCCACCAATGGTCTACCAGCACGGTCCACATAACCACAGATCTTTGGAGCAAGTCCTTGCTCTGCGAGTGCCGTCAATGTTCTTGAAGTGGCGTAAACCGACGATGAGCCGACAGAAATGACGGAAATCAAAATCACAGCATTCATCACCGAAGGAAGCCCCTTGATACCACCATTGTTAATAGCAATAACAAATGGAGACGCTGTGACATCTACACTGCTGGCACCCAACAACCGAGGAGAGTCATAAGGAACCAAAAACGTTATCAAGACCAACGAAACCATGTAGAACAACATGATACGCCAAAACACCTGTTTGGTGGCTTTGGGAAGTGACCGACGGGGTTGGTCAGCTTCGGCAGCAGTAAGACCCACTAATTCTGTACCACCAAAACTGAATGCTGCGGTAACAAACACGGAAATCACACCCTTGAAGCCGTTAGCAAACGCACCAGGGTGGTGCCAGTAACGGGTACCGTCTTTCTGAGGGTGAGGGCCGCCACCGGCCGCCAACACAATCGATAAGATGATGAAACCAACGATGGCAATGACTTTAAGCGTTGAGAACACAAATTCAGCTTCACCGTATGCACGTACACCAAAGAAGTTGATAGAGATGACCACGATATAAAAGATAAGCACCCAAACGTCTGGGTTGATGGTGGTGTTCCAGTACTTTATGGTGATGGAGCCAGCAACCAACTCAAGAGGAAGCAACACCAAGAACTGGAAAAAGTAGTTCCAGGCGACGGCGAAGCCGACACTTGTGTCGATGAATCTGCTGGCGTAGACATTGAA
Source organism: Teunomyces lycoperdinae (assembly GCA_030574955.1). Classification (NCBI taxonomy): domain Eukaryota; kingdom Fungi; phylum Ascomycota; class Pichiomycetes; order Serinales; family Debaryomycetaceae; genus Teunomyces; species Teunomyces lycoperdinae. The sequence goes on from JAJMFY010000002.1 coordinate 30,718, forward strand.
CGAGCCCGAGATGGGGAACGTTACTGCCAACTCAGCCATCGCTTGAATGGTACACAAGATAGCGGAACCGGTCAAGGCCCATGCAATGAGAATACCCGCTGGACCACCGGTGGATAAAGCTGAGCCTGTACCTATGAGAAGACCCGAGCCGATAGAACTGGCGATGGCAATCATTTGGAGGTGTCTGTTCTTGAGTTTTCTTTTCAAAGGAGATTTGGCCGTGTTGATGTTGATGTGCTGGATATCAGACAAGTCCTGTTCCTCTTCGTCAAGAAGGTGTTTCTCTTCGATTGCGGGCTTGAACGAGTCTTTGAATGACTGCCATTTCGTGGATGGAGGTTCTGGGTACGGGCTCAGTGAGCTGGTACTGCCACTGGGCTCATCTATATTGTTCATATCGTAGCTTTCGCTGGCATATATTTCTTTCTTAGAGGTCAGCATGATGATAATGAGTCAAAATGCCGCTATCAAACGATTGATAAATGCCAATATTTTTTTTACTCCATTTTTGCACCAATTTCGCACTAATTTACTTCAGACGATTCGGCATTGCAAAAAATCGCCGCAAATGCGACTTGCAATCTCGCTTCGCCCGCTGTCGTTTCCTTCGCATTTCCGCTTCCGTCCTGTTCTTATGACCCTCACCAACCTTGTACCAACTTTATCTTGCTTTCGTATCTCGTCTCTAAAGAGTATCTACATCTTGAGAAAGAATTCTTTCATTCTGATCATCTCCTCTCACTTATTTCTCTAACTTTGTAACTCTTCACTTTCTCTGTCTGTCTTCTATATCTACAATTCTTTATCTTCGTTATCTTTCTATTTTTTCTTTTTTATTTCATTCTCTCATCAATGTATTTTCTGTACTTTTAAAATGTTTCCATATCTCTAATCCCAAATCTCTATCCGTAGAGCAAGTCCGTAACAAAGCAAAATCCCCCGCCCCACGTAATCCGCGAAATCATCTTACGGAGCCATCGTGGCCGCACATGGATAAATACATTGCCACAATTGTACCCCTCGCTCTCCAACCCAATGCCCCACTTAATGTTCTGCCGCACGTTGCACCCATTCCAAAAATTCCACCATTTGTGACGCTCACAAGGCGAAAGCCGCATCAAGTTCTTCATCAACGGACCCCCAGGTCCGTTTATGTACCGATACCCACCAATAAGCGAGTGGCGCTGCCGTGGGTCCAGCATCGGTATCTGCCGGTCGCCCCATTTACCTGCAAACGAAAGCCAGTTCCCATACGCCTCTTCTCGGCCCCGATGATGCACATTGGAGTTGCGCACAGGGGTCACTCCAGATCCATCGTATATGTATCCCAAGTAGTTCTTTGTAGGGTTCCACAAGGGACCACGGTCGGTGAAGTCCGAAAGAATGTCGTACGGTAAGTCGTGAGGATGCTGTCCCACCGAGACGTAATTTGCGTGGGTTCCCCGGGCACTAAAGATCACCGGATGCCGCGGATTCGAGCGGTACTTCTCTAAGTTCTCGTAGTAGTAAGCTCCTCCTCCTCCATGTGCCGACATCCATACGATGATTGGCTTCCCACGGTAAAACCGCACTAACGAGTGTTCCCAGTCCCCCACGTGGTTGCCGTAGGGCCCTGAACCCATGACAAACGGGCCCAAATTGAACGAGTAAAAGTAGAACCAGTAAGCATCGACCCAGCCATTACCCTTATCGACCACAATAAGTGTTGCCGGAGCATCCTTAATTTCGCCGTCGATTAAGTTGGGGGTGTTGCGACGTCCTGTAATCCACTCTGGATCCGAATTGAAATCGGAGTTCGATGTCAAAAACACATCTTGGGACCGTGGCAAGTTTTCCAAGTCGGTTATATCGAGCGAGTCGCTGGTGCCAGCCACTTTGGTACCGTTGCCCCATTCAGCATGCAAATGAGAGACGAATTTCTTGATGTCATACGGCAAGTATTTCTCCTCTGAGTATAAGTGGACTAATGGAGCGTAGTCAAGCACGTATTGTGGTAATTCTCCGTCCTTTAAGGTGCGCTCGTGGTGGGAAGGGCGGCTAACGATAGGAGGATAGTCTTTATATTTTGTGGGGGAACGAAGGATGTTTTCGATGGCGATTACGCGATCGTTGTTCTCAATAGCAGCAAGAAACACGCTATCGATATCAAAACGAATCGCATTAACCGCAGTTGCTAGAAACAACCACAGCACTAACATTCTAGCTATCAGATAAGATAAATTAGATAGAGAAAAAGAAAGAGACAAACAGTTTTATATTTATTTTTATTCTTCGCGTGACTAGAAAACAAAAACCTGGTCGCCTAATTTGGATACTGGCTTGGCCTTTGGGTAACCCAAGGAAACGGCAGCCTTCTTCATGGCACTGACCATTGGTGGAGGACCACACAATAGCAAGTTGGTGGATTCCTTGGCTTTAGGCAAATGTTTGTCAATGAGTTCAGGAGTAACGAAACCGATGCTGCCGGTCCAGTTTTCTGGCGCCTCGTTCAAAACATAGTGGATTTTAAATTGCGAAGCATGCTCGTCAGCCCACTTATCTAACTCGGCCTTAAGCAAGATATCGTTTGCAGTCACATTGGCGTAAATCAAATTGATCTTTGTCTTGTCAACAGGGTTCCGCAAAATCGCCGTGATGATCTGGTACATAGGAGCGATACCAGTACCGCCAGCAATCATCCCGAAACTGTCCACCATGTTTGGGGTGTAGGTGAAGAATCCCTTAGGGCCCTTGAACTCAACAGTTTCACCAATCTTCTTGTCCGCCACGTGGCGCGAGATGTTACCGTTTTCGTACGTCTTGATCAAGAGATCAAAGTATCCCAACTCGTCATCAGTGGAAATAGGTGTGTACGATCTCACAACTTCCTTGTCATTCACCACAGCACCAATCGAGATGTGCTGACCAATAGGAAGACCCAATCTGTCAGTGGACCTAGGCAAGCCAAACCGATAAATACACGAGTTGTGGGAGACTCGAGTTTTTTCAATGAGGGGAAATTTTTGGAACTGGTCGGGCTTCAACACTGGCGTCTTCTTCTTGTTCTGCTGAATAAAGTAAAGTGTAACAAACGACGAAATGATCGTCGCAATTGTCACAAAAATCACCAATGGGTTGGGTTCCGATTCAGCCATGACGTGGAATGCTTGTGATGGTTCAAAATGCTGGGAAAATCACAAGATTTAAATCAACATTTTTTTTTCGCAGTGGTCCTGCGCATGGTCCGATGCCGGGTAACTTTACCAAAAACATTCGACCCAACCGGCGCCCAAAGTGGTATACTTGTACTGGGAAACGAGAAAAAAATTAAAGAAGCAATATGGCTGCTGCGTCTGTTATCCTAATCAGGATATCTTTGCCTCTGGTGATGTGCATTCGTATATTCGTATAAAATTGTTTTTTTTTGCCTTCTAAATATATCTAAATGGCCTATTCTTCGTCTGGAGCACCATCCTTCACGTTCCACTGACAACTTAAATCCCATCTCGAGCCCTTGGCATTGATACTAACATATTTGATAAACTTCAACACTGACGGATCGCGCACCATCAACGTCAACGAGTTCCATTTACACTGACTCGTGTACAACACACTATCATCGTCAGGGTCATTGGCCTTGTATATAGCAGGATCATCGTCATCATCATCATTTTTCATCGCCATACACAACTCGTAGCCCCCAAATTCACCTGATTCCCAGTTCTTGGGGTTGGTGGCCGTAGGCGTGATGTTAAGGGTTGCCTCCAACAAGACATCCAACTCAGTCGCGTTTCTGGCATTGTTTTCCATAGCAGTTGCCAAAATAAAATCGTGACCGGGTCTGAAACGTCTCACAAGCACTTGGTCGCTCGTCACCACCAAACTGGTGAGTTTTCGCAACCATTTTCTGAGCGCGACTGATTTGAACACGGCGGCTAATTCTGCCAATTTATCGGTACAACTTCCCGTATAATCACGCAAAAGCGTAAAGTTAGGTTCTTCCTGGGGTCCTACGTGGTTCCATTGTTTGATAGCCTTTTCGCTAATCTCAAATGGAGTCTTGCCGTCCATATACATAAACCGCTGTTTGTGTGGAGGAATGGCACATTTCCATGGGGCAGAGATCTCGTTAAGGGTCAGCGGCTTCTTCTCTTCTAGTTCTGTCCGTAAGAGCAGGTCCCGCAACACACCTGCATATTCCTCGTTCAAGAATTCCTTGATTTCTGCCACGGATTCGTCAAGGAAAACAGTGTTTAACTGTTCAATCGTGGTTGCTTGTAAGTAAACCGGGTTAATATATTGACCCAAGTAGTTGAGATCATCAGCACTGAGATCACTGTCGTATTTAACAGTTTCTGTAGCGGGGATATCGGTTCTTAATGGTTTAGGGAAGTCGAATTCCTGTAATTCCTGACTCTGTAATTGCTGTAATGTTGACCGAGCTTCAGTCGCTTCCTGTTCGCCAGGAATAAATCCATCTTCGCCCGGCTGCGGGATATGAAACCAGCCTTGGATCGATAATCTCTGTTTATCGACTCTGACTTCTTCAACATCGTGAAACGAGAGCCCTGGTTGAACGGTAAAGAAAGCTATTTGATTAAATTGAGGCACAAGTTTGGAATGAAAATCAGTTTCTGGCACATTTGGCACGATTGCCGGGAATAACCGCAAAGCACCACCATAACTGGCTTTCCAGGTTCTTTCTGTGTCAGGCAAGTACAAAATAAAACTGACTCTTCTCGAACCAATGACATCATCATGGGTTAACAAGTGACATCCTTTGGTATATGTGTTGATTGACATGTCTGTCTTAACCCCACTGAGCTTTCCACAGCCCGTGACTTTCAGGACAAAGTCACGGAACTCTTCTGAGTACAACCCGGCACGGAGCTTGAATAAAGATGGCAATCGCGACAAATCATCCCAGTCTAAGCCTGATAAGTTGGCCAAGTCTCCTGATTGGAACACTTTGTAGATATCGGTTTCTTTTTTCGTAAAGTGAATTTCCAGAAGTACTTCTTTTCTCACTTGTCTCAACAATGTGTCGTCCATAAGTTCAGTTATGGTTCCCCAGCGATATGGCTGGCTAGCTGCGATGTCGGAGGTGAGTTCGGCCTGGAATTCTGGCGACCAAATGCGGCTATTGAAAAAGGATTCAATATCACTCTTGGTGAAGGTTGTATCAACCTTCTTGGCATCGCCTTCTTGTTCTGAAGCACTTCTCTTTGACATGGTTATCGAGAAGAGGTGATGACTTTGGGCTTCCTGGGCTAATTTTTCAGGTAGTGTGATAAAGTTTCCATACTGTACATAATTCAGAAAAAAATATTACAAACACCGAGAGCACTAAATGACAGATCATAACTGCGAATCACACCACGTCAACAATGACGAGCACAGTTTATTGGGTATTTGTTTGTAGCTGTCAGTAAATCTAACATCTTTACCAAAATACAAAATTACAAACGTGTATAAATAAAGAAATTTATGGATATCACTAATACTTTCAGTAGTAGTCTAGAAAGTGCTGCTGTAAAATATAAAATTATAAATCTTGAATAATTTCTCCCGTAGTACTGAACTTATTCAACGGTAATTTGTATCTCATTTATCTAAGTTTACCGGTAGTTGAAAACTATCGCCGTGATATCTCGGTATTTACAATGATAGCTGACACCTAATTCACTTACTCAGAGCCAAGAGGCTGTCCTCTTACAAGAACAAAAGCTCTCCTACTCTGACCTGGCTAATAACAAACCCGTAAACAACGAAGTTCCGAAAATATAGTGATAGTTGCCATTAGAATATGATTTTAGTACCATAATATCTTGACTGAGAATGAAGCAATAATTTTGATTAAAATTTTATATTTCCATGAATTTTCAGCAATTATCATAAAATTTTAAAGTAATTACAAAAGTTAATTAAACATTTGGATAAAAAGACAATACATACAGAATGCCAAATAGTTTTGTTATTTCTAAATAACATATTGTTCAATCACGGTTTCACTTCCATTAAAAGTAAGGTTCTGAATTTATTAATCAAACAGTGTTTTAGAAACAGGCTATTTTCTGTGACGTGGTTCAAGCACAAAAATAATAGATGCTTCTAACGATAAAACGCAACTTAGTTCAAGTTATTCAATCGATAAAACGGCTGTTATCACTAGCACAAAGCAAATATGTTTGTAAAAAGCTTCCTCTGTATGTGTCACAAAAATCACCCCTCCTCCACCGGAGCTCAACAGCCACCAAAACCGGCTGCAAATTGATTTGCATTGCTCACGTGTCCGGTATCGGCGAAAATTTTCAGTTGACTCATTTCGGTGGTATGAATCATTTGGAACCCGGCAGATAAAAATACTAGCTTTGCCCGGAGTCACGAATCAGTTCGTCCGTAACACATAACTGAAAAATGGTTTCCTCACCTACGGATACACCCAAATCTTATAACTCGGTCCTCGACTTGAACGCCGTGAATGCTGGCTGGATCATCCAGAAGTTTGGCGGGACATCGGTGGGAAAGTTCCCCGAAAACATTGTGGATGATATCGTCAAGGTCTACAGCAAGAACTATCGTGTTGCAGTGGTGTGTTCTGCCAGATCTTCGCAGACAAAGAGTGAAGGTACAACCTCAAGGTTGCTTCGGGCCGCCGACTTGGCGCTGGAGAACGGCGACTACATCTCGCTTCTCGATATTATTGAGACCGACCACATTGACAATGCAAAGCAGCGCATTGTCAACGTCGAGATTCAACAACAGCTTATCAAGAACACTCAAGATGAACTTGCTAGAGCCCATGAGCTCTTGAAGGCGTGTCAGGTTATCGGCGAGATCCTGCCACGGACACTCGACTCCATCATGTCGATTGGAGAAAAGCTCTCGTGTCTCTTTATGGCAGCATTGATGAACGACCGTGGTGTGAAAGCCACGTATGTCGACTTGTCCGATATCATACCCACCGACTACGACTTCAACAATGGCTTTGATGACAGCTTCTACAAATTCTTGTCGTTAGAGTTGGGAAAGAAGGTGTTGGAATTGGACACCGACGTCGTCCCTGTTCTTACTGGCTACTTTGGAACGGTCCCTGGTGGATTGCTCAACGGTGTTGGCAGAGGATACACCGATTTGTGTGCAGCTTTGGTTGCTGTCGGTTCCCAGGCGGAAGAATTGCAGATCTGGAAGGAGGTCGATGGGATCTTTACTGCTGATCCACGTAAGGTGCCGAATGCCAGATTGTTGGACAGTGTTACTCCTGAAGAAGCTGCAGAATTGACTTACTACGGGTCCGAAGTTATCCATCCGTTCACCATGGAACAAGTCATCAAGGCCAAAATCCCGATCAGAATAAAGAACGTCGAGAACCCTAAGGGTAAAGGTACTATTATCTATCCCGATAATGTTGGCAGAAGAGGAGAAGAAACCCCACCACATCCACCAGCTGCGTACGAGACGTTATCACTTCGTTACATTGCGGCCCACAGAAAGAGATCGGCAACTGCCATTACTGCAAAACAAGACATTGTCGTTATCAATATCCATTCTAATAAGAAGACGTTGTCGCATGGGTTCCTTGCACATATTTTTACCACATTGGACAACTATAAATTGGTAGTGGACTTGATTTCGACCTCGGAGGTGCACGTTTCGATGGCGTTGCTGATCCAATCCGACCAGGAGATCCACTTGAAGCACGCATTAGTTGAGTTGCGCAAGATGGGAACGGTTGATGTTACAAGAAACATGGCTATTGTTTCATTGGTTGGAAAACAAATGGTGAACTTCATTGGTATTGCTGGTAATATGTTCAAGGTATTAGCCGACGAACGCATCAATATTGAGATGATCTCGCAGGGTGCTAATGAAATTAATATTTCTGCGGTCATCAACGCTTCCGATACTTTGAGAGCATTACAATCGATTCATGCCAAATTACTTGAAGGTGTCGAAGGGTCACCAGTGGATCCCCGGATAGAATCAATGAGACTGGAATTATCATTCTGAAGAAGAAGAAGAAGAAAAGCAGTAGCATAAATATATATTAACGAGAAAATATAGACTTTCACTCCCTTTAAATATCAAAATCGCCCGATTCTCTGCCGTTGCTCGACTGACGGGCATTTTCGTCAATCAAGTCTTCGAATTGGCCAACCATGCCACCCAACAACTCGGTGGCCAATTTGTGGTACGCCAATTGGGCACGGACAAGCTCCAAGAACTCTTCCAAGGGCTTAGCGTTATCCAAAACATTATGCATGATGCTGATGGCGTCCTCCACCGTGTTAGCGAAGTCATCTTCCGTGTTTTCCATCACCACACGCAACTGAGGCTCCTTGGCAGGATTCGTGCAACCGGCCAAGTTTTGTCTGGCCAAATCGTAGTCGATACGTCTCTGTTCGACCTTCTTTTGGATATTGTTACTCTGCGAGATCAATTGACGCAACGTGGTGTGCAAAGGCTTGTTGAACTTTGCCTTGATAAGCTGGTCTTGACCCAATCTAGCATTGGCGATCTTATTCAAATTTGACGAATACAAGTCCAATGCCTTGACAAGGGGGTCCAGGTCACTGCCACCGTGGTCAGATGAAGCAGCGGCTGCAGTCAATACCGAGCCGTCGGTGGCACGGGCTAAGGCATGGTACATGGTTTTGGGAGGCTTGATGTCAGCACTGCTGGGGTTAACCAACGCTGCTTGGGCTTCGGCAGGTGTCGTGGCCTTTGACAAGTTCGACACGCGATCCGAGACATTCTTACCAAACTCAGTGAAGGATTCCTGGAGGTTCGTAGGGTAGTCGTAGCTCTCGTTCTCGTAGTTCGTGGTAATCTTTAACACGTTCTTGTATAAGTTCTCTATGTTGTTGCACCGTTGCGCCAACTCAGTGTACTCCAGGGGCAACTGACTTATCTCGTCAACATTGACACGGCCGATCCTTTCCTGGACCCTACGAGATGTTCTCTGTGCAAATGGCAAAATCTCATTGTTAAATTCACTAGTAAACTTGTCTCCCAAGTTCTTCAAGTCCTTGGTAAAATTGGAGAAGTTAAACGACATGATGGTGACGGTAGCTTTTTTTTGGCTCGTTGCTGCATTTTGATAAACTCACAAAAAAACTTAAGGAGTAGAAAAACAAAGAGAGGTGCTCTTTTTTTTTTTTTTTTTATAGAAAAAAAGTCTATATTTTCAAAGTACAAACTTAAAGAAGACTTAAAGTATAAGACTATTTTAATATTCCAATCCCTTTTCAAAAAAATCGTGGACAGCATTAGCAAATCTCTTACCTGCCTCTGAAAGTTGTGCATCATCTTTGGCAGAAGCAAATGTTAACCGATAAAAGTTGCCCTTGTCCTTACTGAACTCGCGGTCCACCGCCATATTAATACCTGGCACCCCAGCAACCCCGTAATTCGCAAGCTTCCATGTCAAAAGCTTCATTTTGGCCCCAACATCAACACCTTCAGGCAAGTTGATCTTCACAATCGCAAACATACCGGCCAGCGGATCAATCACTTCAAAATACTTCTTTGCAGCCGCATCCGACTCCAAAAGCGATTGCAACAACACATCTTTACGATGCGAATAAGTCTCGCGGATTTTCAACACCCACTTGAGCCACCCGTCAACTCCACCAAACTTCTGTTCTACAACGTTGTTGAACAAAACCTGAGATGGTCCCGATGGGAAACGCGTAACCAATGCGGCATAGTTCGAAATGGCATCAATAAAAGGCTGACTGGCCACAATAAAACCTAATCTTAAACCCGGAGCAAAGAGCTTCGAGAACGTCTCGAGTCTCAACACACGGCCACTCGTATCCAACGTAACGTATGATGGAATCAACTGCTCTGAAACATACTCATCGACACTAACAAAGTCACCCAACTTGACATATGCTTCAGGCTTCTTGTATGGAGTCAATTTAAGGTAACCGTAAGGATCATCTTCAATGATGGCAAAATCGTGTTTCTCTGCCAAGGAATAAATCTTCTTACGAAGTTCCAATGTCTGCGAGAACCCCGTTGGGTTTTGACCGGTAGCAATGGTATACAATGCCTTGGGTTTGCGCAAACCGCGCTTCAAGGTCTCCCAGTTCTCCAACAAGTCCGACAAGTATTCGAAGTCGAGCCCCTCGCTACCTTGTACGATATTCAATTTAATTGGAACAGCGATCCCTCCTGCCAAGTCGACATTTTGCAAGAAGGGACTGAAGGTAAATTCTTCTATCAACACTACGTCGTCTTTATCGAAAAGAACGTCGGCAGCCTTATTCAAGCCATCACCGGCCCCAAGAGTAATGATGGTGTTCCAGTTTGGCGTGATTGGTTTGTGGACTCGTTGAACAAGTTCCCTGGTAAACTGACGGAGGGCTGGAATCCCTTCGGTTTCCGAATATTGCAAACCTCTTGCCAAATCAATGAGTGCTTTATTGTCACTGTGGCGCGAAATCGTAACTGTGTTAGACTTTTGGTAAGGCGGGGTCAAAGTTTGGCCATTGGACAGCGATCCGGCCAACGACTCCAACGAAGCGTTGGTGACAGGAAGACCAATAGATTTTTGGAATGGATAGTCCACCAACTTGACATCGATCGAATCAATTGGAAAGAAGCCGTTGTTGGGCATACCCCAATGCAAGGCCAATGGCTCAGGATGTGCCTCAAAGCCCTCAGGGGCACCTTCTGTTGGACCGGAGCTGAAATGGGTAGTAGTTCTTGCTGCTGCTCTTTTGGAAATGAGGTGGGCCATTGCTGTAATTTTTGGAATCTAAAAAGTTGGAATGGTTGTTATCAGCTCTAAACGCGACTTTTAGGGGCTTTTATTGACTTGAGATAGATAAGCGGAGAAAAATTCGCAACCTTAATACGTAACAAAGTTGAAAGGCAAAAAAAAAATCCGCAGAGCCACGCTATTGCATTTTATACATCCAACCTGGTGTTACTCATTTATTAGCTGTGGTTCATCACGACTAGGTTGCATTTTAGCCAATATACTGCACAATGGAACCGTGAATTTTTATGCGAAATTGTCGATCCCTCGAACTCCCCGCCCCTCTCCCACTCCTCCTCATCCTCGATTTGAGGGTATTATCTCGCATCACGAGCCCCTATGATAGGACACTTCAAAATCTCTCTTTTGCTAGGATTACAGTGGAAAAACTTATTATGTGTCCAATCTAAACAGTGATTCCCTATGTTAGTCTTAGCGACACCGACCGTTTGATTAAATCAAGAACAAATTTTGTGTAATTTCTGATTTAATAAATTTGTTTTAGTTTTCGCAGTTAAATGGAAAAAAAATGCTGGGTGTGGGTGTGGCTCCTATGCCATTTCCTCATCTATAATATCATCCTCCAAATAACTCAAACTCTGGCAAGCACGATACTCTTCGATGACAGAAACCACACTTTCACGACACTCATCAAACATATCCATCACACGGGCACGTTCTTCGCGGTCATTCGATTCGGTATAAGAATTGATATATGCTTCTCTCTTAGCAAGTAAATCATACTGCTTTAAGATCTTGGTGAATACTTGCACGATCGACGTGTTGTTGGACAACTGAATTCCAGTCAAGTTTTTTCCTGGCATATTAGTACCCAAGAAGGCAGGCCGCTTGCCATTAACTAACTGGATCGAGGAGGGGGTCCAGGGCACAAATTCGAGCCGCTGCTGAGCCTTAAGCAAACCCTTACGCATTTCATCTTGGTGCAAGTTGTTGCCAATTAAGTAGTTTAACACGGTTATGTACTTGATTGGTTCTGTTATACGGTTCATCTTGTAGCGATCATTCAAGAGCTCGAGGATCATCTCATATTCATTGGTGTAGTTATGCTTGGTTGACGCGAACGGAGCAATTGATGAAGTGACAAACTTCAAGTCAGGTGTTGGAACAAGCGTAGAAAGAATTGACTCGTGTGAACTGTACATGTAGTTAGGAAAACGTATGGGATTTGAGATACTGGCAGCAACAAAAGATATCAACTTGTTCGTGCCATCAAATGCCGCCAGTGATTCGCGTGAGGTATTGAATAAGATATTTTCAATGCTATTAAGTGCATCGTTGTGGAAAACAAACGTTGCATCACTAAAATCAATCAACCGCTTCAACGTCAAGACGGTATTATAAGGTTGGACAACGACATCTGATGTTTTCTCATTTGAGGGAAATACAGAGAACGTGTTTATCAATTTTTTGCTTCCATACCGATCATTCAATAGTTCTAACAAGAGCGATCCAACTCCCGCACCAGTACCGCCAGCAACACTATGAAATAGCTGAAAGTTCGATAAATTTTCACATTTGTCGACTTCACGATCAATCAAGTTCAATAATTCTTCCTGATGCTCTGCTCCATACGAGTAGCCCTGCTGCCAGTTGTTAGCAGCACCGCCTCCTTGTTCGCTTAGATGGATATTCCTTGGATTGAACATGGGAAGATTGTTGGCACATTTGGTAATAACTGAAGGTTCCAAATCAATCAAAACTGCTCGTGGTGTATACTTATTGGAGTCTGACAACGTAAAAAACAACTCAGGACGATCTTCACGCTCTGCACGGCTAGGTTTCTGGCCACTGGCCTCAAAGTGGAGATTTGAATCTATAACTGGGGTTGGATTTCCAGCTGGATCGATTCCGTGCTCGGAAGCCAATTGGTTCCAATATTGTAAACCAACTTGATTACCACATTGTCCTACCTGTAAATTGACGGTTTCACTATAAGTTAGTATGAGCTCCCTAAAGCTTTCGTTGGTGCATACTTACCCTGGCATCACTAATTTCCGTGCTTTGTTTGACGTGACTGTTTACCTTTTTGTTAGTTTGCATAATAGATGTTTGGTGAAGATGCGTTTATGCACGACTTTCTTGAACTTCCTGCATTGAGTTATCCTCCATACACGAGTATAGAATTCACATGGTTGTGTGGTTTTGAATGCAACCACGGCTTGGGAAACTAGGAAACCATAAATCGGCTATAATTTCATAAAATACAGGATGAAAAGACGACTAGCAATGTATCTAGATAATTCACTCGAAAGATTCGTCACACAACGCAATTTGTAATTAGGGTGTTAACCCTATTGCCTCCGGCGTAGTCGGCAATGATGATCAATGGTACAAGCTAACCTAAATATCCGTTACTTCTGCTTTTGGAGGTATAGTTAAAGAATCATTTACATGCCAATTCGATCCGAAAATATGAATCTCTCGTTGTAGTAGTATTGTAATCTAAGTAAAGCAAAAGCCCTTAATGGGGCATTGTAAAGTCCAGCTGGTGGCAAAATCTTTATTATCGATTCATTAAAGTTTTAATTACTGATCCGTAAATGAAATTAAGCAACAACTAAAATTAACAGTTCAAACATACTAATTTTTATTTTACTCAACAATATAGACAAAAACTAACAGACATGGCCAATAAAACAGCAGGCTGCACCGAAAGAAGGGGATCGTTGGAATGTAAAAAAAGCAATCACCATAAGGAGATTACATTTCAGGTATCCCGAGAAGTTGCTGAAATTTTAAACCCATATACTTTGGATAAAGACAAAAAGGCTCGACCGGCGGGCATCCAATTTATCAATATCAGTAGCATATCAAGCTTCACATTAAACAACAAAACACAACAAAACAAGCAAAGTGTCCATGTCTGGTATAATATTGATGAAGGGTAATGATTTTTTGACACTCGACCTTCGCTAAACCGACTCAGTTAATGCATTTAGTAAGATCTTCTCTTTCTTCTCTTCTTACAGTTAGATGGCTTTGGCCCAGGCGTGGTGGTTGCTGTTGGGTTGGTAGCTGGAGAAGTGGCAGATGCACTTTGGGTGGTGGTTTGAGAGATAGAGCTAAGTGATGAGGCGTTACATTGACCAGCGGCTGCCTTCAAAGCGTTGGTAATAACAGTCTGGAAAGTGGAGAAGTTCAAGAATTCCTTGATCAAGTTAGGGACCAAACCAGATGCAATAACGGCATCAATGACCTGACCAAGCGTAATAGCACCAGAAGAGAATAACTTGGAGATCAAATCACCACCCCAGCTGTAGAAATTGTCATCGACAACCAAAGCCTTGACGACTTGATCAGCCAATCCCGATTGCTTCAAGGAGTCCATCAAGTTAGTAACAATTTCTTGTTCATCTCTCTTTTCAATTTCTGTGATTTCTGCAAAGACAGGAAGTTCAACTTCTCTCTTAGAGGAGTTTGGAATTGGAGCATTGTGGAAAACTTTGTTGACCAAGTTACTGATAGCATTCAAAGCTAACTTGTAAATTTCAGAATAGAAGTCACAATCGTTGATCAAGGTAGTGATCACTTGGTCAGCCAAACCAGAATCATTCAAACCAGTCAACAAAGTAGTCAAGTTCACAATACCAGATTTAACTGCAGAAACAATAACTTGAGTGGCAATCAGTGACAATGTGGGGTCGTCAATAAAGTATTGGATAATTTTTGGGCCCAAACCAGTCTGAGTAATAGCAGACAAGATATCGGTAACAATTGGGTAGTCTCTCTTTGCAATTTCTCTATCAGACAGGGTTTCTCTAACTTTATTGTAGTGTTGTAATTTAGAAAGTGCGTTGTTGAGGATACCAATATCTCTCTCGGATAAGGCCACATCAGATCCTGTTCTGTAATAATCAGCGGTAGGAGCAGCGGAAACTGCAGTGCAGTAAGTGATGACTAAAGCAGCGGAGGCAACTGATAATTTCATTATTGATGATTATATGGGTGTTGTTGTAATTCGTAGAGCTCCAGTGGAATAATGCAAACGAATGTTGGAACGATAATGATACTGTAAAAAGGGACCTAAGTGTAGGCTTTGCTAGTTCTTTATATAAATTGGAAAAAGCAGCAATCGGGAGATGAATATGGAAAACATCCGTATTTGGTAAATGAATGCCATTAGAGGAGAAAAGACGGACGGTGGTAAGTGTCTGAATAACTTCCTAAATTAGTCAAGAACATATGAATTGACTGCAAAATGTAAATTTCCTGATTCGGAAGGAGGTAGTATTTTTTCAATATGAGTCCCAATTAGGAAACGTGCACCGAGAAACGTTTAGATGCCAATTGCTAGATAAGGAAAATTTAAGACTGCGACAAATGGTGTAATTGATATGAGGGTCTAGATGTAACGTGAGCAATGCCTGTTAGCCGAGTCTGGGGACTTAGGTTGTCACCTGCCAGTTTATGAGAGTGAACAAATCATACAAATAAGGAAAATAGATACAAAAGAGTTTGGGGTAAGCAAGTTACTCTTGGCTTAAGACATATTATAGTATGTAACTGCGACATAAAAGACCAGTCGTTATTCCATTCCGTTAGATTGCCTAACATCGCTACAATAATTATTGTTCTCATTAGCGTGGTTAGCTGGAACAGGGTATTTGGCGCATTTATATGCAGGGATTAGATTGGTTTGCTTCCATCGTTAGATGCGCAGAACTTTGCTTGGGAGCGAAGGTGGCCCTGAATGCGGCTTATGGCGGACATCTCATGATCATACGTACTGGAGACGAAAACTTGGAGAGTAAATTCTTGCGTGATAAAACATTTACTAACTCTCTGTAGTTTCAAACAACTCTACAGGCAGTGTACACCAACATTTTTCTCGCGTTTCGAGTGAGCATAGATGTGGCTACTGGCTCCAATTGTTCACCCGCTTTTTGCTATCTATGCGGAAACTTCGGGCGTCATAGCTCCCTTTCTACCTCAAAGTTAATTATAATTTGGCAACTACTTTTCGCCTACGTTAACACCTAGAGGTCTCTAAAGGAAGATGAACTATTTGTACATTCTATCCGTCCTTATAGCCGTGTATCTAGGGGTGTTATTCCTCCTAAATCTTATTCCTCATGTTTCCATCAAATCCGTAGGCTGGTTTAGCCTTGGTCATGTCACCATTAAAATTAAAGACACGAGAATCCGTATACGTCGAATTAGTCTCCGTATCAACTTCCATACTCCAAAAGACTCCGTATTCAAGTTCCTTCATCTTGATGTCTCAGATATTGATATCTATATCAAGAAGTCTCTCACTGTTGAACTGAAAGATCCCGTCTCATATTCCAGTACCGTACCTACCGAGGAACCTGAACCCGAACATGTAACTGTATCCCTTGCTAAGAAGACATTTTCGATACCCAAGTATCTTTACGACTTTCTACTTAAGTATCGTGTCTTCAATCAATTTAATATTCATCTCTTTCGTATCGTCATCTCCAGTGATGAATCGATTGATATGTTGTCCTTGGACTATATTCGGTTGGAACCACACATGGAAGATCATATACGGTCATCCTTTGTGGTCAGTTTGCTCCATGGTTATTTGAGGAAGACTACAAATCCTGATGACAACGTCAAGATTTTTAAGAGCATCGACCTAAAGATCCAGTACGACGTTATAACGTTTTGCAAACTCGAGGAACCAGGAAAGATGTTTTACAATATCAATAACTTACAAGGTTCTTTATCATTGGGACATTTGAATGTACCGTTGGATGGACTTAACTTGGATAGTAAACCAAAATCAGAAACCAAGAAAGCTCCTCGCAAAAGGATCCAAATGCACGAAGTACAGAAAATTCAGGAGATTATTGATATCTTTTCCAAGTTCAGCATCATCTTTGATGATGTATCCATGGCGTATGGTGACTTTAACTATAACGCCTCCAACTTTGTTTTGAAAATTGCAAAGAATGATGAACCAGTCCAGCTTGACGATCGCTCCATTAGTTGCAGTTTGTTCTTGACATCCTACCGTTTGTTTCACCTCCAATCTAGAATTTTTGAATTGCCTTCAGGTTCGTTCAAGGCTGTGGCAAACCCAGTAGACTTGCTTGTTGTAATTGATTCATTACTCAATCATGAAGGAGAGATTGACCATTTCCTTGACTTGGATACTTCTTTGATTTTGAACAACCCAAGTATTGATTTCTACTACGACCAAATAGACTTATTTTGTGAAAACCAACACAAGAAAGTTCCGAAACCAAAGTCAGAGAACATATTCTTTGAGCCGTTGAATCTTATTCAGAAGCTAAGAAAGATGTCCACCAAGGTTGTTATAGTTGACTTTAGGTTGCGTACTCATTTGCCTAAGTTGGGAACCAGTGAGGAAGTTGTGTCCTACAATAGATATGCGAAAGACAACTTGGTTCTCACGTTTTCTTTCCTGGGTGCTGTTCACCGTTTTTACACCAAAAACTTGGCTGATATACTTGATGCCAAAAACAATACGATTTCATTGAACTTTTTGTTCAAATTAAGGAACTTTTCCTTTGATGCGTTGGGAAATTGTATCACTCTCGAAAAGATCACATTGTTATGTACGTACTTCCCAGTTGCTAACAATATGTCAGCCAGATTGAAATCAAAGAGTATTAAGATGGAGTCTGTTAATGAGGCTATTTTTCACATTGTAAGACGTATGAGGAATAGATCTATTGCTCGTTACAATGAAAGGCTTCAGCTTTTGAACCAGCCCAAATACACTCCGATTGAGCCAAAATTGGACGAACTCAAACATGAATTTTTGGATTTATTTTCTATTCTTCCAGCATTTATCAGTTCTGTTCGTATCAGCGTGTCATTTGTGGAAGCGGTTATTATCTGCAAGGATGGATTACCCAGCCACAAAGTATTCTGTCCTTTAGAAGACAAGGAGATTGATTTGGGTGATTTCAAGAGAGGTGTCTACATGAAAATTACTGATGTCAACTTTTCATACAAACTTCCAAAAGAGAATGTGTATTTGAAAGTCAATACAATCAACTGCTTCACACTGAGTGACTGTTCAATGGAATATATTGATGATTTTGACGATGTCACTATGTACACCAGAAAGGAAGAAGACAGTGATTTGTCTTCGATAAATACAGTAACCTCTGGAGAAGCCGATTCTCTCGAAGATTCAGAACATCAATCAACTGGCTCAAAACGTATTAAGAAGGTATTTACTGCCAGGGACATTGTGATCAGCAACAAATCTACGACGAAACCTGATAAGAATCGTTTAAACCTTGTCATCCCAGAAATTGATGGTCGTATAGATATGTTCTTGGTATGGTGTCTGGTTTACGCTAAAACTTTATTGAAATACTTTGCTCCAACTATTCAAAGGAATTTCTCTCCAGAACAGATGGCTAGATTAGATGGCCCACTGAGAAAGGTCAAGTTGGACATTTTCATTGATTCTGTATCGGTGGTTGCGAGAATTCCACACAATGTTGATATCATGTTTGAACTTGATGGACTTAAGATGCCCGACGTCATGCTGTCCAATCTGATGAATCTAAAGAATGTTAGGTTGTATGTGGTTCATCCTTCGACTAAGTTGTGGACTAGATTCATTATTATCAGTGAGCCGTTGATAACATTCAAGTTAAAGAAACCTTCCAAAGAATCTACTATTGAAATTAATGCAAACTTCGTTCGTTTGAATGTACCTCATCAATTTTTGTTCTACACTGTTATTGATAACCTTATCACCTTCTTTAAAGCAGTAGCTCAAATAAAGAGCAATTTTCTTCATGCTTCATATGGATTGGATGATTTTAATAGGATTATGCCACATGCCAAGCCAGCAATTATGTTACCTCACATTAATGTTAAAACCAAGCTCTTCGCAACCACTCTTGAAAACGATCCATTTGAAAACGAGCTTTCTTACATTCTTGAGTTAGGTCTTATTGAGCAGAAAGATCGTTTGAAGAAGCAGAAGATCTTTGATGAAAAAATAGAGGAGATTCGGGTATCTGCTGATCATACTGTGGAGGAGAAGATTGAATTGAGCGCTTCTCCAGTTGCTACAGTCAAGCACCATATAAATACTATCCCTAAAATTTCCAGTCTGTTGAAAACGAGCCTGGTTGAAACGAAATTGAAAACTGCTTTTGAGGAAACAACTTTTCCAATCAGACAAAGGTTTACCAAGCGTTCCAAAATTAAGCATGGGTTTGCCAGAAGTTCAGAATTGGACGATGCCAATTTGACGGCAAGTAAAGTCGGCCCATTGATATCTCACGAGGAGGCCGAGGAAAAGATTCGAAAAGCACAAGAAAACTTCAACAAAAGCCTAGGAACTTCGTGGATTCAAAAGTTTAAAAGATTCCGGAAAGCTAAGATTGATTCCTGGACCAAGAGAACAAAAAGAGCTCAAGGGAAAGAGCATATTAACCCTATTATTACCGACAAATATGATGTAATGAGTTATTCATCAGGACCTCATCTTATGGGAGGACTTTTCAGAGACCTCGATCTTTTGATAAAATCTGCTGATCTTCCAGATGTTGATCGGTACTTGTATGAACTTGGAAAGAAACAACCAAAGTTGGATTATTCTATTTTGGTTCCTCTCTTTGGAAGAATACGAAGCAGGTCGTTATATATTTATTTGAGAGACTATCCATTACCATTGGTATCCTTTCCAGATAATGGAAATAAGGCAAATCCAACAATTGACTTCTCTGGTAACATTGTTATTAATGAGAAGCTTGTACACACAAAGGAAGAAATGAGATTTATTCATGTTCCGTTCTCACCAGTTATCACCGATGCAAAGTTTGAAGACAGTTTCTATGGGGTTTTTGTTCCGAGAACGTTGACGCCAATCAAATTCATGGTCGACTTGAACTGTAACTTGGTTTCAGATCGTGCATGTATGATTAGTTGGTGTAAGGCATATGGACCAGCTATTCTGGCAATGGCATCTGCCTTTGAAAATTTTACAAAACCCGGGATCGATGACAGCCCGTTAGGTTGGTGGGATAAAGTAGCTTTGTTGTTGCATGGAAGATTGGAAATCAAGGTACCGAACGAATTGTGCCTTCACATTAAGAGTTCTGCTAGTCCTTATGATTTGATTGGAGCATCTGCCGGTTTTGTGTTCAGTTGGAAGAACAATGTTAGTTTGCGTGTCAATGATACTGGTGATAGTCGAGAAGTATTGATGCTAGACAGTGATGATTTCTTGTTGGCAATTCCAAATTACTCAGTAGAAGAAAAGAAATCTTGGAGTTTGTTTTACGACGAATTGGATGAATACGTTCCTGAAATTGATTCGGAAACTAAGAAGTTCCACAAGCGTGTGATTAAACTTTCTTCGTCCGACAGAGTTAAATGGATATTAGGTTTCCAATTTGAACGTAATAAAATTGAATCTTCTACGTTCTCTGATACGCAAGAAAGGGTTTCTGAATTTAGACCTCATTATGATATCAGTGTTACCAGTCCATACTTTGACTATCACCCTGACTCATACGCTGGATACCGTTCTGATTATCTCCATTTAGCAATCTCGGTGATCTCGAAGTCTTCAACAGGAAACTCTCACAATACAACCCATCTTACACCTTTGACGTTTGCTTACTTCTTCTCTTGGTGGCATATGATGACGGGTCATATTTCTCTACCAGTGAAGTCAGGTAAGCTTTTTACTGATAAACCCAAGGATCCATCGCATATAAGTTTGGGATCTCATTTGTTCACTGTGAAGTATTTGTTTGTGTTTGATCCATTGATTATTTCTCATACTTACTTGCATCCTACTAGAGAAGATGGTAATGCAAAAATTGCATTCACTGGACTCAAGTCAAAGTTTGATAAGTGTTCTATTGATCTTCACCAACGCAAAGAGTTGGTCACCTATGTTAATGAAAAATTGAATATTCGAAATAAGGTTGCACATCTTAAAATGAACCAAGGTGAAATCAACGCTGATCTCATGGATATTAGATTTATTAGGGCTATATTCAAGGAGAAATCTGTTGTTGGTTCATTGATTACTTCCTTTATTAATGATATGGCATCTTCGTCGCCCATAAGTTCCAACTCGAGCAAAGAAACTGCTCATAGAAAGTGGTTTGATCTCAATGATGTTGCTGAAAATGATCTTTCATGGGTTGATCCTGAGGATTTTGTGGAATTGGAGATGAGAGAACCTTTATCTCCATACCCAAAAGTCACTGTTATCCCTTTCTGTTATACACCAAAGTTCAGTTATTTCAGAGATTTCAGCTTACAAGAAGATGGGCCTTATCCTTTTGGTCAAGAAAACTCTCATGTGTGTAACATGGACTCGCAAAAGCCAGAGGACGTTCAAGTTTCTTTACTATCTACTAGGGCAATGGAATTGAAGAAGAATGTGGAAGAAAACAAAGAGAGACTCAGAAAGCTCAAGGAGCATCACGCTTCTCAGCAAGATATTATGAGAGTAGAGGAAGAGTTGAGAGTCAATGAGGAAAGTTTTGATGTGGTAGATACCGCTTTAAATGTCTTCTCTGTTAAACCAGACATGAAATCAAGTACAAGTAATACCCATCAAACGCTGAACAACCTTAGTACCGAATACTTGGATAGGGAACAAACTAATGAATTGTCCTTAATTTCGAGTCATAGATCACATTGCGACTTCAAAAGGGCGATGATGGAGTCTTCGATTACTAAGTTCCATAATAGATTTATCATTCACGATTTGCAATTGAAATGGGACAACACTATACGTGATACTTGTAAGGAGTACATGCAAGAGGTAAGTCTAAGAAGTGAACATGTGTACCATATGACCAAGAAGGCCGTTGACTATGTGCAATCCGTCTTTAATGATGAAAGGAAAGAGGACGATCACGTTGAGTTGCAGAAAGAACATACAGAAGAGGCTGAGAGTTGCGAACAAATAATTAATGACTTTTCTGATATCATGGAAGATGTTAACGCTTATGAACACGAGGCAGACAATAAGTATCTCATAAAATTGATACATCCTCAGATTCAATTGGTGAGTGATAAGGATCCTGATTCATGTGTATTGGTCACCTCTCAAGATTTGGAAATGAGAATTGTTGGAGTGATGGTCAAGGGTATGAACCAGATTATAAGCGAAAGTGATCTGGTTTCTGGTCTTATCGAGACAAGATATGGGGTGCTTCTTAAAGACCACCGTGGTTACGTCTTCAAGAAAGACGATAACACAATCCATGATCCAAACATTCATTATGGGTTTGGGCATGCAACGTCTAACGTTAATTGGCCACCTTGGCTAGAGACTGAATCAATTTACGAATCCTCGAACATGAAGGATCAATTGGTTGTTGAAAAGAATACACTCGCAATGATTTATAATAGCCCAAACAGTATGTCGTCGGAGAAACTGTCCTACCTGACCAATCACATAACTATCTACTTGTCAAAGGTCGTCCTTAACTTGAGCTCCGCGCAATACTCGACCCTATTCTACATCGGAACGGATTTATTAATCCAAGGGAAAAGTTCCTACGATAAATATTTTGATCGCTTGGAAAAGGTGGTCTCTCTTCTGGATGATTCCGATTTTGAAGGTTCTGACTTGAGAGTTAGAGAATTGCAAGAAAACTTCCGTGAGTATAGAGATATTATCTTACGTCTTGATTCGAAGGCTACTCGTGTCACAGCTGTACAAAGACAAGAAATCCGGAAACTAGAAGTTGAGTTGGAGAGACAACGTCTCCAGTTGGGAATTTTGATGCATGGTATCCGTATGAAGGCATCGAAGTCCAAGGCTAATAAGAACCATGCTCGTTATTTGAAACTTGTTGCTGATCAATTGATTTGGCATTTCTTAGATTCCTCAAGAGAGTCTCGAATGGATTTTGCATTAGCCAATCCTCAATTCTCGCGTACAGATTTGTTTGATGGTTCCAACTCTAACAAATTACAAATTCAAATGATTCAAGGTTTTGATCTTCTGAAGAATGCCAGGTACCCAGAGTTGTTGAGACCGATGTTAGATGATGAAGTGTCTAAAGTGGGCGATACGCCAATTGTAATGGTGTCCTGGAAGATTTTGGAAGCAGTTGGGGGTATTTCTATTGTTCAGCATGCTAAGTTGGCCATTGAACCACTTAAATTCGCTGTCGAATACAAAACAGCTAAAAAGCTCTTTGAGTACTTGTTCCCTCATCAGGACGGCTCTGACGACGATGAAGACGATAATGAGTTCATTAATGATGACGAAAGTCAACTTGACCTGGCTTCTGAATCTGAAATTAGTCATGAAAGTAATGGTCATTTGAAGAATGGCAGAGAGAAACGTTCAAGGTTCTCTTTCTTACATAGAAAGAAATCGGTCTCGAGCTCTAACAGTAGTAAAACCAACTCAGCTGTCCATTCTGATGATTCTTCCAGAACCTCATCATCTGAAGGAGTACCATTCGATTCCAATAATAAGAAAGCGTTGTGGAAGAAAAAAGAAGACAAATCTGATTTGAACGAAGAAGACTTTGTTACAACTATTGTGGATCGGTCAGCAAAGTACTTTTCAATTGTTGATATTGAATTGATGAAATTCAAGCTTATGGTAAGTTTTATTGGACCAAAGCACTTGTCTATTCTTAATGTGGAAAACTTGCTTTTGAATATTCCATCCTTACATTACCAAAATAAGTTGTGGTCTGCTAAAGACTTGGTTGTTCAAGTACGCAAGGATATTATTCAAATTATCTTAGCCCATACAGGAAAGATATTGGGTAACAAATTTAAGATTAAGAAGAAACGGAAAAATGTTGAACCGTTAAATCAAATTTCTGATTATTCGTCATTTATGACGTTGCAAGATTTACAACAGGACAATCGTTCTCGGAATTCTGCCACAAATGGCTCCCGTCGCATTGCTCTGAATAATTCGGTAGGACTGCCTTTAAGGTCCCAAAGAGCATAGTGCTTGTACTCTTTTTGTATAATATTTATTTATTAATTAGATGTATTTTTATGATTTTGTATGTTTGGATCAAAAATGTATAAAAATAACAAAGCTTACAAAACCATAAAAATTTTTGTTAATCGGCGATCCTATTCAAATAACATTTACCGTTACTCTCTTCAACAGCGAATTTGATTGAAAACAGGTATAAAAAAATGAGCCTGTTTAATTGAAGTTTTTCCTAAAGAATTTGCAACCAAACGTGTTCGTGGGCCGTAGCAAAGGACAGCCTGTAAAAATAACTATTTTTTTCTGAACGTGTTCCACGCAGAGTTAGATGGATCAAAATATGAGTAGGGAGTCACAAAGACGGTACAAGGAATGAGTAAGAACCGACAAATATTGCCGACACGAAATAGTTATCCTTAAAATTGGAAACCCAAGCCTCACTACAAATAAATGTACCAAACGGTCTAGATACTTTCTTAAGAGAATCATGGCCCGATTGTACAAGCCGTCGCAACCGATTGATTCATAGTTTCCTTTGGAAACAATTGGAGCATCATTTCGCGCAGGAATTGTAAGGGCTAAATTTAGTGAACTTAAAAATTATGTGCACGACCTTGGCATTCGTTGTGGGCGCATCCCTAAGTTGCCGGTTACATCTTCGATTAAACAACATACCCAATTGTATAAGCAATTGTCATGTCGTTTTTTGAGGCACTTAAGGATAAGGCCAAGGAGGCAGTTACAAGCTTGAATCAGGTATTGGATAAGAAAAATGAATCAACTCTTCTGAAGAACCAGTTGTTTTGTCGTGAATACCACATCGCTGACGACGAAAGCATTTTGGAGGAGTCGGCCTGCGAGATATCCTTCCAATCAGAGGCATCCAGGGATGCCCACAAGAACATGGCTTTTCCTCAGGGAAGAATATATTTGACCCCACATTTCTTGGTGTTTCGAGACGCTTTCGACCGCAAAAACTGTTCCTTTAACCTCCACTTATCCACAATAAAGAAGGTCGAGCGCCATCCCACCAGAGACTATGGCTTTGCATTGTCTTTGACTACTCATTCCAGATTAATTATCACACTTTACTTAGTAGGATTACGCAGTGATAGTGAAAAGTTTGCGCAAAGCTTACGGGTCACTCTTAAGGCCAACCTCAAGAACTTATCTAAACTCCAACCATTTATCCAAACGTGTTATTCTGAATATCTTTTGGCAAAGAATAAAGTGTCTACCGAAAAAGTAGAACACATTCCTCAGGGAGGTTTGGGTTTGGTATTCAAGTTCCCAGGAAACCCAAAGGAGTCGAGAGATAAATCCAAAATGAAGTTGTGGTTTGATCTTTTCCGTGTTGATGGCAGAAATCTCTCTATCATCAAAACTCCAATGTTCTACCGATTAGTACGCGTTGGGTTGCCCAACCGACTCAGAGGGGAAATATGGGAGTTATGTTGCGGGTCAATGTACTTGAGATTAGACCAGCCGAATGAATACCACCAGCTATTGGAAAAGCATTCAGGTGAATCATCAGTGGCAATCGAAGAAATTGAAAAGGATTTGAATAGATCCTTGCCAGAGTATGCCGCTTATCAAAATCCCGAAGGTATAGAAAGGTTAAGACGGGTCTTAACTGCATACTCATGGAAAAACCCCGAGGTTGGATACTGTCAGGCAATGAATATTGTTGTTGCAGCCTTACTTATTTATCAATCAGAGGAACAAGCGTTCTGGACTTTGAATGTCCTCTGTGATAGGATTGTCCCTGGTTACTACTCCAAAACAATGTATGGAACATTATTAGACCAGAGAGTATTTGAATCTTTGGTCAAGGACACTATGCCAATTTTGTGGGACCATATCACCAAAAATGATATTCAGTTGTCGGTTGTTAGTTTGCCGTGGTTCTTAAGTTTGTACTTGAGCTCAATGCCTTTGGTATTTGCTTTTAGAATCATAGATGTATTCTTTTTGCAAGGCCCAAAAACTCTATTCCAAGTTGCATTAGCCATATTGAAGATAAATGGAGATTTGCTATTACAAA
Organism: Teunomyces lycoperdinae; assembly: GCA_030574955.1. Classification (NCBI taxonomy): domain Eukaryota; kingdom Fungi; phylum Ascomycota; class Pichiomycetes; order Serinales; family Debaryomycetaceae; genus Teunomyces; species Teunomyces lycoperdinae. The sequence goes on from JAJMFY010000002.1 coordinate 56,431, forward strand.
CTGAGGATGATGGTACATTTATTTCTATTATAAAAGAGTATTTTCAAACACTCGAGCAATCTGCTCATCCAGACTCTCCAAATCCAAAGTACAAAGCAATCACCAAATTCCAGGAGCTTATGGTAACTGCATTTAAAGAGTTTTCCAGCGTGAATGATGAGATGATCGACAAACACAGAAACAAACACAGAGACACTATTTTCCAAAACATATCTTCTTTTGTCAAGAGAACAGAATTGAGAAACATACCCCGCGTCAAGAATATTGATCAGGAAACCTTAAGTGTAATATATGACCGGTTTTACGGTTACGTGGAAACATTCAATGTCACAATGGGAAGTGGAACAAGTTTGATGGATTTTAAATCATTTAAGGCTTTCATGGCAGATACTTGCGATTGGGCGCAATACGATGACCAGGAGAAGCCAAATGAGTTCTTGCTGCGTCTTTTTGATCATTGGGACTCTGAGAAGCAAGGAGCTCTTAAACTTCATGATTTAGTTCTTGGTTTGAACAAACTCGTGGAAAAAGATTTGATGGAAATAATTACCAACTTTTTTGAATTATATCAGAAGAACGACAAGATTGATCGTGAAGGCATTTTACAAGTATCTGAAGACTTGTTATCAATCACCTCACCCTGGAAGAATGGTTATTTATTGGACAAAATCACCGAAGTAGCTATTGAGAATTCTATTGCAGATGAAATATACCAAGCACAAAAGGCTAACGGAGATGAACCAATCCCATTACCATCTGAGGTGAATATTGACAAACAAAAGTTGGAAGCCCAACAAGTCGGTAGATACTTATCGGCAGCTAGCACGTTTATTCAAAGAGCATTTGAGTATGCTCAACCCGAAGAAGTCGAGCCACTCATCAAAGAGTTGGCTATAGACGACAAGATATCTCACAATGCTGCCCTCAACCCTAATACGCCTGTTTTTATTAATCTCCCTACATTCAGAATGGTTATTCTTGCAGATGAGACATATGAATTGTTATTTAGTCGGACATTGAGAAAAGCTATTCATCTTACCAAGCCATTGGACTCCAAGTTTAACACCATCCGTAATTTGAGAGATATGTTTGACGGATTATTAGCTGATGGCAGAAAGGTGGCCAACAAGGTTAGACTCCGGATGGATTCCGCTGCATCGGGTGCATTCAATGATTCGGCTTCGACAAAATCTTCATCCTCGAAGTCTAAGGAAGAGGAAGAAGAACGTGACGATGACTTTGGTGTCATTTCTATTGACGAAAAAGACAAGGATTTTATTTTGGGGAACGAAGGTCAAATTGCGATTAAGAAGCAACAGGCCCCAACAAAGGTTGTACCACAAACAACCGAGGAAAGGAATACTTCCAAGGATACCGAGAACTTGATTGAGTTTGAGACGTAAATTTTCACAACATATTCACTTACTTCATAGATAGTTAAAAAAATTATATGAATAAATCAATATTTAAATATATATAAACTAGACTGAAGTGCATTAGTTTTTCCCCCCAAACAACTTCCTTAACTTTCCAAACTTCTTCTTTTCTTTCTTAGGCGATCCTAAACCTGGTTGAGTAGCGGCCAGTGTATTTCTTAATGTCTTGACCTGAGAAGAAGTAACACGAGAAGTTGGAGCACTTCTGGGAAGATCGTCATCAGAATCAGCTAAGCGAGATGAGTAATTGTGGTGACCGTTGTTGAAATTTCCAGGGGACGAATTGAAGATTTCAGTTTCATCGTCCGAATCAGTAAACCGTGACTGGAAACGTTTTCTTTCGGGCGTAGCAGCAATACCCTGGGTCGAAATCTGAAGTGGCTGTGGCGAATGTGATCGATTTACCCCATCGACACGTAATGAATCGTGATGTGCAACTGGTGCATGTACAGGTTCACGCAAACTAATTCTGTGACGAGCCTGATCGACGTTTTTGCGTTCCACTGGCTTGAATACAGACTTAGGTCTAGCATTAGCCTTGGCATACAACTCAGCGGCCTTAAGCTTTGAAGGTGATTGGTATCCTGGCTGTAAAGCTGGATGTGGGGCAATTGGCTGCGGCTGGCCAAAGGATGGGGAGCGGTCCCTTCCGTAAGAAGAGGAACGATCTCTCAAAGACCTTCCACTTAATCCATTAGACTTAGTTACCTCATTTCTTGCAGGCTCCGGTACCATAGAAGTTGGTCGAAGAGATCTGCTAGCCATGGAACCAGTATTCGGTGGTGGTACCCTCATTGAGAGCCTCTTGGCCACTTGTTGATGAGATGTAGACGCGAAGCCATAGTCCATTCTGACTTCATTTAATTGGCCAGTGGACAACTTGGAGTTTAACCGGGTGTTCTCGGCCGTAGTAAGAGAGAGGTAGGCTTGCTGGGCAGCATTACTATTGTTCTTCTCCAGTAGCGATGTGTTAGAGTTATAGAATGAAGATGAATTTTTCATGGCCGACTTGACAGGTCTCTTCTGCAAGCTTGAGTCGTGACTACCAACAGAGCGAAGGGATGACCGCGAGCTTTCGTTATTAACAGTAGGTGGGAGCTGCAAGGTATCACCACTTCCAAATAGTTCTGGTTCCTCTATGATTTCTGGTTCCACATCGAAGGTTGGTCGCAAGTGCTTTGCCAATCCTTCATCTTCTTCTTCAGGGATCAGAACGTGTTCCAGGAGCAATTCCTCCGACTGATACTCACTGTAATCCTTTATGAGATCTATTTCTGCTCCAGATGCGGCATTAGGGTCCAAAGACTTTACGGGTTCCAGAACTCTGTCGCTCTCATAATCAGACGAGTCCAACTCTGGATCAGTTGATTTTTGGAGACCAATACTTGGAAACATCTCAGCGGCCTTCTTTTCAAATTCATCTACAACAACCTTATTGCTGTCGATGGTATGAGAAGTAAGATCACCTTCACCATCGAGTGTATAGTTGTCAGCCTCATGGTGGAGTTCATCAGGTTGAGCATTAAGAAACTCATGAACAGCAACATCTTCTGCAGTAAGGGCTTCCTTGGCATTAACTGAAACTTCTTCTGGAGCTTTGTTAATGGCTTCCAGGGTGACATCCACTGATTTGTCATGGATTGGTCCTTTAGAAATTGGTTCGGTTACTACTTGTTCTTGTTTAGCTGGCCCCTCTTGTTTAACTGGTTCTTCCTTAACAATTTCTTTCCTGTTTGGCTCTTTTACATTAGGTATTGATTTATCAGATTTAGTTTGGACAGTGGCCTTTGATTGGTCAGGGGCCGTCAACAGATTTAAGTTCTTTTCGTTTTCCTTCTTTAATCTTTCATATTCTAAACGTTTTTCTTCAATTTGCTTAGCCAACTTCTTTTCCTCGTCTATTTGTTTCTGCAATGCTTGAAGTCTCAATTCTTGCTCGTGAACTTCATCAGAAACTCCAAGTGAGTCTTCCATCGAATTTTCTGTGATGGCAGGAGCATGATGAGCTTGTAAATTTGTAGGGGAGTATGGCGGCGATGTTAATGATGTGGCTCTGTATGCTTTCTTCTTTGGCGCTCTTAAGGAAGGGGTTCTCAACGACGAGGTTCTTCCCACAGAGTGGATGGAATTGTTACGAGAAACCTCTTGAGCAAAGTTTGTTTCCGGAACTTCAACTATTTTGATCCCATTGGCGGTCGGAATATACTTCTTTACCATCTTGGGTGTATGGGCCAATCTCAAATCCTTAACTGCATGGTTGTTATGTTCTTCGGCAGAAATAGGTTGTTGCTGGTGTTGTGGGGGTCTCAGAACAACGGAGGGACTTCTGCGAAGTAAACTTCCACTGCGTTGTTGTTGCTGTTGTTGTTGTTGAGGCTTGACAATGTATTGCATCGACGTTGACCGGGAAATGCTCGTCGTGGGCTGTGGGTTGCTCTTTTTCTTTAGACTCTGGCCAATTGTCAAAGCAGCAGCCAAAGCACCCGAGTTAGGCTGGTTCTCAAGAGGAGCAATATGGTTCACACCTGTGTAAGCCGTTGAGTGCGTAGTACGGTTTCTTCGGTTAAACATGGTGTGAGAAGTGTGACGAATAGCGATAAATGTATGTTGATGTTTCCTGAAATTGTCGCTCGAGGGGTGCGCGTGCGATCCTGGGTCACGAGCAAATGTTTACCATAACTCTTTGTTCCGTGTTACAGCCAGCATAACCGAGAACTGAGACGAATTGCGAAGCGCAAACAGGAAGTGGAAATTTTAACTAAATCTAAATAGAAATATCGAGGCAATTGCCATGTGTTTGAGATAAGAAGTTATATACACATATTCGCAGGATCATTTACACATCAAGAAGTATACATATATTTTCACTCTCTCGTCGCAGTCGCAGTCGCAGTCGCAGACATTGCAGAACTATTTACTTTACTACCCACTGGAAGTTCCCAAATCGAATGGCGCTGAATCCGTCTCAGGCAAGTCTTTAACTGCTTCGATCCAGTCATCACAATTGAGGGACTTGTCTTTGGTAAATTTCACGTAATAATCAGCAAGCTTCGATGTCATCTTAGATAGTTTGGCATAGTCATGACACAGAACCAAAAAGTACGCCAATACCTTGTTTCGGTTGTTAAGACGGTTCATAAACTCGACAAGATCCGATGGCATGCTGCGGCGGGCCTGCCGCTGCCTTTCTATATGCTGGGGGATCGTGGCAACAATGGTCGGGTTGTAGGCAATTGCGAGATAATTTTCAAGGCTACGCTGAACTAAGTATCTCTCATTACTCTTTAGGAGTTGAGCAATGTGGTTCAACCTCTCAGGTGGAAGCGAGCAGTTAGCTATGGCCAGAATATACCCTTGGTCCAGCTGGATGTCACGGTCAACCTCAATCCAAAGCATGATTTCCTCGGTAAACCCGGCAACCCAATCACGTAGAATCTGACCCTTTAGGCGGGCATCTTTAGGATGATCATAGTCGTACCCACCGATGTCCTGTATGATATTTCCAAGATCGTGGTTTTCACGGAAGAGCTTGCCAAAGATGAAATTATACCATTCGAACAGATATGCCAACTCTTCAGGTTTGGGAAGCTGCGTGATACTGGGCACGTAGAAATGTGCCGTGTAAACTCCTAACTTGTACCCTCGGCTCATTCCATCGAGAATTGGATTCATCCTGGTAATTCGATCATAAATGTCTTTGTCTGCATGGTCTGTCTTCCAACTTGGTGTAGACACCAATTCTATTTTTGCACCCATAAATTTTTTTTGGACCTTCTATTTTTTAGCGTTGCCTTGCCTTTTTTTAAAAAAAACTGAACTTGACTTCTACGACGATTGACCTCCAGGATTTGTTGAATAAAAAGATATCCCAATAGAACTTGAAATGTCAAAACTGAATTCTCTCGTTGGCTATTTATATACTCCACCTCAAAAAAAAAAAGAGCTCACTATAGAATTCTACTGTTACATCGGAATAAACCTTAAAAAGATCGGATCGAGTTAGGGACCTTAAAAAAATAGAGGGACCTCTAACCCTAACATTGTCGGAAATAGGATTTTAGTACCAAGCTTAGTTCTCGGATACAACCACGGAACTTATTTTCTGCCTAATTTTTTTATCAGATTTATGACTCCATTTTACGTAAAATTACCAAGTTGCCGTCTTGGTACTCGGGATAAGCCTAAAATATGGTACAACCATTTTCCTGTGCGCTGACCATGTGCAACCACCATACCCAACACCGGCCGTATACTTATCAAGAAGCCTGACCATAAAAACCCTTGGATCAATGGCATTATGATTTGATCCTTTATCACAGCAAGGGCCACAATTCCAGGAGTTATCGGTGGCAAAGGTTCGAGCTCTTGTGATTCAGCGGCGTCCGCTTCTTTATTTACAAGCTCCAATTCGCGGTCAGTGAGACCCAACAACTCTTGTGGCTCAGGAACAGGCTTATGACCAGCATAGCTCTCAAGTGATCTCATAAAACTCTCCTCAAACCTGAGGTCAGGGAGCTTAATTTGCAGAATACTCATGCCGGTGCCAAAGGAAATGTATTAGTTCATAGTCGGTAATTAATTTTTTTTTTTGGTATGGCGATATTTTGCATATTACAAAACTGTAGACTCACTGTGTTGAATTGAAAAATTAGTTTAACCTTACAAACATCACGAAACCATGGATATCGATAAAGGAGACGGACCTGCTGTGACGATCAGAGAGTCCGAGAGAGACCATGTGGACTTTATCCTTAAGGATGTCGACTTGTCGATGGCTAACTCGATTCGGAGAACGATGTTGGCTGAGGTGCCGACCCTTGCCATAGATTTGGTAGAAATTGATGTCAACACTTCGGTTTTGGCTGATGAGTTTCTTTCGCATAGATTGGGTCTTATTCCCCTTAACTCCGAAGGTATCGAGTCTTTGTCCTATTCACGCGACTGTACATGTGACAACTACTGTCCTAAGTGTTCCGTGAAACTCGAGCTTACGGCGAAGTGTGACTCCGACTCAACCATGAATGTTTACGCCTCAGACTTAGCCAAGTTTCATAATGGATCACGTTTGGGAGACCCTGTTATTCGTGATGCTTCTCGCCGTGGTCCTCTTCTCTGCAAGTTGCGTAAGCATCAAGAATTGAGACTTACATGTATTGCGAAGAAAGGTATTGCCAAAGAACACGCCAAGTGGTCGCCCTGTGCTGCTATTGGCTTCGAATACGATCCATGGAATAAGTTAAAGCATACTGACTACTGGTACGAAATAGACGCGGCCGAAGAATGGCCCCAATCGGCCAACTGTGAATGGGAAGAAGTGCCAGATCCTGAGGCTAAGTTTGATTACAAGGCCAAACCAAGCAACTTTTACATTGATGTTGAAACTGTTGGTAGTTTACCACCGAATGAAGTTGTGTTGCGGAGTATCGAGACGTTGCAGTTGAAACTAGCAGGAATTTCAGTGGAATTAAACAAGCATTCGGTTGAAGCCAGTAACGCCAATGCTGGTGGATTCACCACATACGGAAGAACCGATTATGGTGGAAACTCACCGAATGGAGACGGTACTCCGTACGGGGAACAGTTCGGAGGCGGTGCCTGGAACTAGATCTTGTAGAATTAAATAAAAAAATATATGTACACTATTGCGAATTCCACTTCACCAAGTCGTCAAACTTAACCAAAGTTCCACCAAATATGTCAAGCGAGCTTCCATAAGTTAAGTCAACTTTGCCTTGACTAAGTTTGTTCACTGTGTCCAAGTCAGTAGTGCTCTTCGCACCTCCAGCATACACAATCTTTCCTTGAAATCCAGGTGGACACCATTCACCCAACTTCTGGACCAATTCCTGGTCTATCCCTCGGCATAATCCTTCAACATCTGCTGCATGAATAAGAAATTCGTCACAGAACTGAGACACTTTGTCCAAGAATTCGGCTGATAATACGGAATCGGTGAGGGTCTGCCACTTATTCGTGGCCACAACCCAGCCACGATCGGTAGTTCTGCAGCTGAGATCGACAATAAGTCTTTGCTTGCCAACTAACTGCGCCATCTTGCGGAGTTTATCCCAATCCAATTCGATCTTCCCGTCAGTTTCAGTGAAGAGCCAGCTCGTAACAATAACATGTGAGGCATGGTGAGTATTCAACCATTCCAAGGCATTGGTATCGTTAATACCTCCACCAATTTGGAGATTGTGTGGCCATGTGTTACATGCAAGTTTGGCAGCAGCATCATTGGCTGGATTGCTTCCTAGCTTGATTACATGACACCCATGGATGTTGTGTGTTTTGTATAATTCGGCGTAGAATGTGGCCGGTTTGGTCGAAACAAAATTCTCGGTGGTGGATGTATTGGTGTCAGTATCATCCTGTGTAAGTGTTCCACCGACAATCTGTTTGACTTGCCCTGAATGGATATCTATACAGCCACGAAATTTGGTCATAGTGAGTCACCGCGTTACGATTATCGATCAGAAAGATAGTTTGCGGTTCAATTATGTGATATTTAGAAGGAGAACAAATGAATATTTGAATCCAATGAAATACAACCGTAGAAATAACAAGAATACAATCAGAAATAGATTCGAAAAATGTAGCCAATTATCGAAGTAAATAAAGTATAAGTAGCTGGTGATTTTTAGGTAACCATGAGCTTTACAGAGAAACAAGTCAGATCCAGTGTCAAGCTTTACTAACTTTGAAAAAACCGAACGGCAAAAATACAGGTTCCTCCTATACAGAAATACTTGGCCAAACTACTCTCTCAATCCATCGTCTGTGTAATTTAATCGCTTTTCTTATAAAGATGCTTTACTCTCCAGTATTCGTTATATAGTAGTAGTGCTCATCGTGAATTTGAAATTGATCGCATCGAAAAATCTATCGCATCATGACTGACGATTACTTTAAAGCGTTGGAGATTCAGCGACGCAACTTCGAAGCCCAGTTTGGGGCGATTGAGGATATGGGGTACGAAGATAAATCAAGAGTCCAACAAGAGTCTTCGAGTGGAGATGAATCGGAAGATGAAAGCCCGAATGAAGCAGAAGGCGCCAGTGATGAGGAAGACGGATTTGCTGGATTCAGTTCCGATTCATCGTCATCACTGGACTCCAAAGATTCAAGTGAGGATGAAACATCAGTACCAGAACCAAGAGTAGTCAAATTGTCGTCATTTTCGACTCCAGTTCAAACCTCTAAAGCCGACAAGAAGCTCGCTCGTCTGGGTCGGGCACCTACACTTACGGAAATCGCCAAAAAAGAACGGTCTCTATCCAAAATATCAATGAAGCAACAGGCTCAGGGTAAAAAGGAAGACGATGATAACTTAGCAAACGACTTGAAGCTTCAACGGTTACTTCAGGAATCGCATATCTTAGCCCACTCTATCGAGTACTCTGGTGCAGACGTCACTTTACAAACTCTTGACTACGAAGATCCTACAGGTAAAGCCAGAAGAAGAATTTTGGATTCCCGGATCCGTAGTCTTGCTGCAGTTAATTCAAGCACTGGTGGTTTGCCACATAAGTTGGAAAAAATGCCGATGTCAATGAGAAAGGGAATGATCAAAGCGAGGGATGAAAAAATAGTCCGGTACGAACAGGAAGCTCGCGAAGCTGGAATTGTTCTTTCAAAGGTCAAGAAAGGTGAAGTGAGAAACTTGAACGCCGGACGAGGTTCTACTCCATCAAGTAACAGGTTAGGAACAGGTAAGCGTATCGAGAAACGGGTCAGAGATAGAGGATTGAAGATCAATGGGGTTGGAAGAAGTACCAGAAATGGTTTGATTATTTCACTAAACGAGATCGATAAGATTAACGGTGCTGGACGTGGAAAGAAAAGTGGACGTGGGGGCCGTGGCCGCCGGTAATTAAAAATAAAATGAACCGTTACCTTCCTATTATATGTATTTATAGATGTATAGTAATATCCTAATATCCCGAAATCTCCAAGTCTGTATGCGTGTCATTGACTTTAAAGGCCAACCCATGCTCATTGGCTAAATGCAACAAGCAAATGAAACAGAAACTAGTCGACAAATCCTTACGCTGCTCAGGTGCGTACAAGTTCGATATTGACGTCACAACTTCGCCAAACTTCTTTGTCTCCGGCTCTGGTTCCTCCTTTACTTCTTCTTTCTTGATTGTGTTCCACAAGTTATCCTTTAGCAACCGTATATCAACACGAGTAGCCACCCGAGAAAAGTTGACATATTCAGGCCGTCTGCGACCCAAGACTGTAGGCTCATCTTTTGGTACATCAGTGTCAGCAGCCAACACATCATTGAAATCAATTCCTCCAAAATCATCGTCTCCACCAAAATCATTGGAAAAGTCTTCGTACTCTGCCTGATGGAACGACGCTGCTAATCTCTCTTGTTCTTCTTGTTCGTGGTACTGCTTGGCAAAAAAGTTTTCATCAGTAAGCTGAGGCTCAGTATCGCCGGCTCTTTTCGAAGGGAAATATAGAATTGTGACTTGTGGCTTGGTGAATAGATTGGTAAGTCTCGACGAAGTGAACATAATATCATCAGGCAATTTGTTTTCGTTTATATCTTGGGGTTTCTTGTAAACAATGGCAGAGGGTATTCTTGGTGGAGCAAAGAGTACATCTTCATCTTCATCTTCTCCAAAAAAATCAATCAAGGTTTGTTGGTTCTTCTTTTTCTTCTCCGTTGCTGGAGCAGTTGTAGCTGGTTGCTTGTCTTCGGCAACATCAAGATTTTTGGACTTTTTAAGAGCAGTAACTCTCCAGTTTTCTGGTCCACGCCAATTGGATTTCATCTTCTCATCAAAGTATGCCATCAAGTCACGATCCATCACCTCTGTCTGCACATTTGTCTGGATGTACTGTTCAGTATCATTGAAAAGTCTCTGCACCACACTCTGGTTTAAGTTAGAAATTGCATCGTGGTGATTAGATGCTTCACTTGCCATGTCTTCATTTTCAAACCCTGCGTCGTCATAATCACCGTAGTCATTATTGTCTTCAACGTAATCATCGATTTCGGCATTCATCTTGGTATTGAAATCGTTCAAGATGCTTTTCGCCTTACTAATGTCATTTATAGCGGATTGAAATTCTCCCAATGATGGTACAAGGGACATGGTGTCAAGTGAATCATTTTTGAAGACAAACTTTTCCAACCGGGAGAGATCGATGTCAGCATCATGTCGTTTATTTTGGTCTCTAGTGTCATCAGTAACATCTTGTGGAGGTTTGGACGTGGCATCAAATATCACACGTCCCTTAGGATCAATGTTTAAGGTATTAAGAAGCAAGCTCTTTGCACCTCCTTCATCGAATTCAGCCAAAGCTTTCTTAAAGAGGGGATCTATCTCGAGCTCTTGATCGAATTTTTTTATTGTAATTGTCTCAAACGGCACAAGTGTTGACTCAACCACTCTATTGTATTTTCGGACTTTGCTTCCGTCTTGTTCTGCTTCTTCGTCACTGGCATCTTCATCTTGCTGCGGTTTAGCCTCGGTATCCAGTTGCTTCTGGGCGAGTCCACTTAAAAGTTTCCCAGTTTCTGTGGCTGCAGACTCCACACGACTTGTGTAAATCTTCACACAACCATCCAACGTGGCAGATGCTCTTTGGAAATTGATATTTTCACCATCTTTGATGACATTAAGATCGTGGAAGTAGTCAATCAAAGCAAATTGCCATGAGTTCTTCGATGTAATTTTGTTATCTGTAGAAAGTTTGATCCATTCTTCAAAATTGGAAAGAATTGTATGTTTGTTTTCGTTGAAATGAATGGCATTTTCATCAAAGGAATCATTGACATCATCGTGGTGGATCAGAGAAGACGCCACTCGATTTGATATCACACGCGTTCCACGTGAAAGAACTCGACTTTGCATACGGTGACGGTTATTATTGTGTGAATGTGTTCGTTTCTTAGGTAGAGTTGTCATCCTTGTGAGTTATAGGCGATATAGGGGTCCCTAATTTGTAAACGCTAGGTATAATGTTTACCTTTTTGTCGCACACACACTCAAATATATTTGAGCGTGCATGCACCGATCTAGCTTGAAATTGTTTCTCTCCTCCGCAACTTGTCACGTGTTTGAATATATAATTCTCAACATTATTTGTTAAAAAGGTGTGGTTCGCGACATGCACGACATTTTCTAATGTCTCTTGATTCCCGTCATCCGCAAGTAAATCCGGCGTTCGGTAACTTACTCGCCACCACTAAATGTTACGCTTCACTACAAGAATACCACGCGTGGCAGAAGCCAGCAGGTATGTAGGGATACGTGGACCTAGAAAGATGCTGCATTGGTTGGGGCTTACCCTTTCGTCATTCCGTGCTGTATCTACCAACACCATTAGTACGTTGCAGGCACAAGAAGCCGTCGCCAACAGCGAACTCCAAAACCCCGCTATTCAAGCCAAGTTTTACCTGTCTTTGCTTGCACACAACTATCCTCATATTGTTGTCCAGCGCTACGAAACGTCTGGTATTGCATCGTCACCTGAGTGCACGCAGCTTTATGCTGACGCGTTAAACAAGGTGGGTAAGAAGGCCAAGGCCGAACAAATTCTTGCCGCCACTGCTGCTACTCTGAGCACCATTCTGAGTTCAACGGGATTCCCACACGGATTTGGTTCACGTCATGAACCAGTTCATGTAGTGGTGTCTGAAAGCTTGCTTACAATTATTTCTAAATGGTTGAAGTGGTTGATCCCAGTAGCGCTTTTAACTTATGGTGCTACCACTGCTTTTAACTATTTGATTGAAAACGGAACTATTTTTAAGAACTCTGAAGTGGCTGACAAATCAGTCGACGTTTCACAGTCGACTGTGCGGTTCAAGGATGTTCAGGGTTGTGATGAAGCCCGGGCTGAACTTGAGGAAATCGTTGACTTTTTGAAAGATCCTTCCAAGTTTACTGGTTTGGGTGGTAAGTTACCTAAAGGTGTGTTGTTAACAGGTCCTCCTGGTACCGGTAAAACACTTCTTGCACGTGCCACTGCTGGCGAAGCCGGAGTTCCGTTCTTTTTCATGTCTGGTTCGGAATTCGATGAGCTTTACGTAGGTGTTGGTGCTAAAAGAATCAGGGAATTATTTTCTCAAGCAAGAGAAAAGCTGCCAGCGATTATTTTTATTGATGAACTTGATGCTATTGGAGGAAAACGTAACCCTAAGGACCAAGCTTACGCCAAGCAGACGCTTAATCAGTTGTTGGTTGAATTGGATGGGTTTTCTCAAACTTCAGGAATTATTATTATCGGTGCTACCAATTTTCCAGAATCCTTGGATAAGGCTTTAACCAGACCAGGGAGATTTGATAAGGAAGTCGTGGTTGATTTACCAGATGTCCGTGGTAGAATCGATATTCTTAAGCATCACATGGAGAATGTTGAAACTGCTGAAGATGTCGATGCCTCGATTATTGCACGTGGTACGCCTGGTTTGAGTGGGGCTGAATTGATGAACTTGGTGAATCAAGCTGCAGTTCATGCCTCGCAGCTTTCTGCTCCTGCTGTCAATATGAACCACTTTGAGTGGGCCAAGGATAAGATTTTGATGGGTGCCGCTAAGAAGAAGATGGTGATCACAGAAGAATCACGTATCAACACTGCCTACCATGAGGCTGGTCATGCCATTATGGCAATGTTCAGTCCAGGTGCAACTCCATTGTACAAGGCTACAATCTTGCCTAGAGGTCGGGCTCTTGGGATTACGTTCCAGTTGCCTGAGATGGACAAGGTTGATATGAGTAAGAAAGAGTGTTTTGCAAGATTAGATGTGTGCATGGGTGGTAAGATTGCCGAAGAAATGGTTAATGGTAAAGAGAATGTCACCAGTGGCTGTTCCCTGGACTTAGCAAATGCTACAGGGGTTGCACGGGCGATGGTGACGTCGTACGGAATGAGTGACGTGATTGGTCCGGTGAGATTGAGCGATAACTGGGATAGTTGGTCGCAGGAGATCCGCAACATGGCTGATAAAGAGGTACGCGATTTCCTTATTACCAGTGAGAACCGGACAAGAGACTTGTTGAAGGCCAAGCATATTGAATTGAAGCGGTTGGCTGAAGGGTTATTGGAGTATGAGACGTTAACCAGAGATGAGATGGAAAAAATTGTCCGTGGGGAAAAGATCAACAAGGAAAAGATTGTAAGCAACACCGTCATTCGGAATCGGAATGTTGATACTTCCAAGGGTGAACCAATTTCATTAAATGAACATGTAAATAAATAGAGCACTAGAACGGTAGAATCAAAGAAAATGGAACAAAAGCTGCAAAACCAAGCATTAGACTGTACGGAGCAAGAAAAATAAAAATTTATTGGCATGATAAGGGAATGGCTGCATCCTGCGGCTGAAAACGGAAAGTTTTCCTGCAGCAAAACAGCCACCACAGAGTCTCGGTAGCAGGGGCTGAATTCCGCTTCTGAGATAACAGAAAATATGTTTCCTTCAAGTAATGGCGCGTGCGGCGTAATTATCCGGCTCCAAAGGTCAGACATTACCGTTACCAACAGCAGTCTTGTGAGCGGCTCCCGATTCGGATTCATCTTATTGTTGATCTAAAACGTTTAAAATGAAATAAAAAAAAACCGCCCACGTGGGCCCTAAACTGGTCGCTGTCACAGCAATAACTTAAAATAACTCGCCAAAAAATTATACTGAAAAACTTATATACCGGCGGCAGCAGCACCCGCAAAATCGACCAGATCTCCACTCATAACTTGTTTCTTTCCTTCTAACCAAGTGCTTTTTTTATCACGGCCAATTACATTACGGATGGAACAGACGTGGACATACTCACCAGCAGGAACTACTCCTGGAAAGCTGCCCTACTACGCCGATCTCAGCCATAAATCTAGCGCTACCCCCATCGACCACGCGACACCCGTCGAGGGAGAAGAATCAGCGCCAAAATCAGCTTCTGTTCTGGCTTCGGTGCCGCCTGAACTGTCAGAACACACACCAGCCAACTTTACCGATACTGAGCAGATGTTTCTCCACCAGTTGGAACACAACTTGTACGACAACAGTCCGCACCCACATCAACATAATCATCAATATCCCCACCAGCACTCACATTCTAATCAGAACCAACAATCACACACAGATGACTTGATCCACTCTAATTCCACGGAAAATACTCCTCAAATGAATGGAACACCAGGAACTTACGACTTGGGGCTGATTCCTGCTGCTCCACAATATGAATTTGGCCTCGAGAATATTAACTTCATAATTCCGGAGGATTTGAACTTTGAATCAGAACGGTCAACTGCATTCCCACCATCTAATATTGCTCAAAATACACCTGCGTTGCTTGCCAAAAAGGAATCGTTTATGCTCCCAGGCCAAAACGAGACCTCCTACAACAAGCAACACTACTATCATCGCAACAAGAACAACTCGTTTTCACAACCACCACCACAGCAGCATGTTCGTCCTAATGCTGTATTTACACCATTGGTTTCTCCAGCAGTGACACCATTGGAATCACAAGTCAACACTAATAAAGTTTCCAACGGTTACATCCAACCACCCGTTCAAGTTTTCTTTGAGCCACTCACATCGCCTGCACTCAATGCTCAAAATTCTGATCGCCGTAGGTCGAGTTCTTCAGCATTTGCGGGTCTGGCCGAGGTTAATCAACCACAATACTCGACAAAACGCAGAACACCCCATGGCACGCCAATTTTAGCTGCCAGTAATTCAAAAAACTCACCACTGCTCAAAGGAAACGGTTACCGTGGTTCAATTAGTTTTGAAAAATTGCCTGAATCAGGTATTAAGTCCGAAAGTGCCCTGGCCACACCGATGATGCCACCACAGGGTAAAAAGTTAGATGTAGGGTCTTCTAGTGGTAATACGCCGCTCATGGGGTTCACCATGGGTAGGTTGGCCGAGCATTCGCAGCATGAAGATTCAGAAGATGGCGAGAAGAAGTCTCCAGTCCATCGTCCACGTCGAAAGGCGTCCCTAAAGGGTGCTATTACAAAATCGAACTCGTCTAGCAATGAAACCCTGCCAAAACTCAAGACAGATGATTCCGAAATGCCAACCAAAAAAGCATCTCATAAACTTGCGGAGCAAGGGAGAAGAAATCGGATGAATATGGCCGTGAGTGAGTTAGCTGCGCTTGTACCGAAGTCATATCATGACGAGGTGAGCATTCCATCGAAAGCGACCACGGTGGAGTTGGCAAGTAAGTATATAAGAGCTTTGATTGAAGAAATCGAGGAATTAAAGAGTAAGTAGAATAGCTTAATAGACACGAATTACGACACACGCAATATGAAGAAATGTAATACGCATGTTTATGTTAAGACGAAAAGAGATTAAAACAGGCTTGGAAAAGTTCACAATACCTCATTGTAATCACAAGAAGACAAAGGAGAATTTCTGCAAGATTCATTTCTCTAGAGAAAGAAAAAAAAGGGACTAATAACAAGGGCTAAAAAATAGTCTATTATTCTAGAAACTGATCGCTTTTACGTAAGCCACTAATTTGGGGTGAATGGGGTTCGTACATCAAAAACGTATCGGCAGGAACCACACTGAGAATATACGTTCCAGTAACTTTCTTGTGAGATATGAAAGAGAGGCAATATAAATAATTCCTGTTCGACATTCCATCAAAGCTAAGGCTAACTACTTTGTATTCCGTCGAGAAACTTTTCTCTTGGATAATTTTTCTTCACAATGTGTAATCTCCGAACTATACCACGGAATAAGCCAATAATGTGGTAATTTCGTGTTTGAAAACCAACTATATTCGGACTGCCTTGCCACGTCTCAGAATATAAAAGGAACAGGAATCTCTTCTCTAAACTTTAAGTGTAATCTTTACAATGACTTACCCCACTCCACTTATCCCAGTCTTGCCCAAATTCTCAAACCACATCGTGCTTGCATCATGACCATTCGCGATGAACGGCAAAACTAACGTGGGTGCGTGTATGGCCTTGTTAAGCTACTGTTCTCAGATCATTGTTTGGTCACCACTTCCTTATGGAGATTATTTCGAAGAGGCTGTACGTCTTCTCCTTCCTACTGATGACTACGAAGTGACACATGTTATCGATGTGAATCAGGAACGCGTCCTTGTTTCAGCTGATTATAGGGATCGTTTCCCTGGTGCCAAAACCATAGGTGCTGAGAGCATCAAGTTAGTAGACGGAAGCGAAGTCGATATCAAAATTCCTTCGTTTATCGGCAACCGTGTCTTGCATAAGACAGCTTTGAAGAAAGAGTTGGATCTTGGTAGTCTCCTCCTGAGAAATTTAGAGTTTGTCTATTAATAGGTGAGCAAGGCCCACGATCTTGTGGTCTACGATTCAAAGTCAAAAGTAATTATTGTGGAGGATATATTTTTCAACTGGAACTCCGAGGTAATAATCCTGGAGCTGTACTTGCCTGAGGCAGGTGTGCCACAGCTATTCTGGCGATATGGAGGTTGGTCCTATACTTTGCGTTTCATGAATGGAAGCAGAATTATTGAAAGATTTCTCAAGAACTATTTGGCTTCTACTAGCCGGCCAGAAACCCAAGACGCCTGGCGCGCATCGAATCCTGGGACTATGAAAATAGAATTGTGTGTCATGGTGGAACAATTGAGGAGAATGGCAAAGAAGCATTCCATAAGGTTTATACACTCTAAACAATATATAAATTATTTCAGGTTTTGTTCATTGTTTTGGTAGTTCTGGCGTTGAAAAAGTTGGTATTTTGTTAATTATGGCCCCGCATGAATTACAGACAACAGATAAACCATAAACAATTAAATGTAGATGAAATTTGGCGAAATCAAGTTGTTAGGAGTTCGTTCTTCAGTACAAGCTGGGAAATTATCTATTGAACGAAATAAATATAGAATACAGCCTCCATTAGCGCAACGATTTTATTATTGGAAAGAAAGAAAATCTGGAATGCCCTTGCATGAATAAGCTTCGCTGCATGAGCTAAATTGCTCTTGGCGTGAAGCTTACATAACCTCTTATATAAACATTGTTTTCTGAGATTTTTGTAGAGTGGAAAAGGAATCAAATTTGACAGAGAACGGTGAAGTACGTCTTGAGAGGATATGGCTTTCTTGTCATGCTATAAGTCGCTTGTTTACAATAAATGCTACACAACAGCCAAAATTAGTTGCCTAAAAGTTAATCGGATAAGTTTTCCTGGGCAGAATAGATAAGGATCTGCTACTAGTATCTACACCCCAGTGCGTACATTTATTCCGGTTTAGTTGAACAGATAGCAGCCATTAACTCGACCCCGTTTCCGTTGTTTCAAATACATAAAGAGCGCAATAATCTCCACAGTCTTATCTAAACCTTAACTGTAAATATAAGTAATGGGTTACGTATCCACGATCACAACTGTAATACACAACTTCTCCAATAATATTGTGCTTTCCTCATGTCCCTTTTCTGCCAGTAGCAGATTGAGTGTGGGTGCACGTATGGCGTTGCTTTCTTAGGTCTCAAGAATTGTTGTTTGGTCGCTGATTCCATATGGTGAGCGTTTCCAGAAAGCTGTTCGAGTTCTCATTCCTATGTTGAATACGAGGTTACACACATCATTACCGTAAATACGCAACACAACATGGTTGCTGCCAAATACAGGGAACGTTTCTATAGTGCCAAAATCGTTGGTGCTGCAAATAAGGTTGTCTAATAACAGATAAGTCGATATCAAATTTACACTTGCAAGTCGGTGATCGTGTTTTAGATGTGGCTGCATTGAGAAAGGAATTGAATGCTAGTGATGTGCTTCTGTAAAACTTTGAGTTCGTCTACATGTCGAAGCGTAAGAATCTTGAACTTGTAGTTTACGAGCCAAAGTCCAAGCTGGTATTTATTGGGGACATTTTTTTCAACTCGGGTACAGTCTCGGTACTGGAACAATACTCTGCCGAGGCAGGTGTTAAACACCCTTTAGTCAATTCTGCGGTTTCTCGTGTATAATAGGTCTCTTGAACTTCAACAGTATGGTTGATAGATACTTGATGAATTCAATTGCAGGTAGTAAGCAACCCGAGACGAAGGAAGCCTTACGCGGCATTTCGTTGTGGGAATTTGACAAAATCGTTATGTGCCACGGCGAAACCATTGAAAAGAATGCCAAAGATTCGTTTCTTGAGGGATTCAGTGTCTAATACTGTATGTTACGTAGCATAAAATAAGATAATGAATTCCATGACTAGAAAATGTTGAATTTCTTATCCGAATTGACATACCCCGTATATTTAGTGCGACCCCAGTCGATGTTACGTTATTAATTTGTTCTCGTATTTGGGAGGTTGCATAATAGCTTATTTTTCATGTAGTGACGTTACATGTTACATTTCTGGGGTAATGCACCCTCGCCTATCTCAAGTATAAATTCAGCAACTGGATCCCGCTTTTACATAATATTCATATAACAAAAAATCCATCAATAGCAATGACTCAATCACCACACGAAGATATCGAAAGTACTGGCTACGCTGTCATCCGCGGTTTCCTTACTCCCGACGAAATAGCTCGATACAAAAAAGCTTCCGCTGAATTGGTTCAATACGCCCGCGATGGAAACTGGGCCAACGTCAGAACCAGAGGAAAGCAGTTCCCTCCATGGCCAAAAAACTTCAGCCCTGATATCTGGGGTCTTGGTGCCATTATGCACCCAGATTTAAAGGAACGGGGATACGCATTCCAAGAATGCTACTCAAGTGACAAGATCTTGGATGTTGCTGCAAACATCTTGGAGTGTGAAAAGTCCGATCTCTCGATGGAACTCTTCAACATGCTTATCAACCCGCTTACGGACTTTGGTTTGGACTGGCATCGTGACACCATTCTCCCAGAAGCAACCCCTGAAGAGGAAGCCGAACAATTATTGGAGGAACCGTACGCTGGAACGCAATTCAACTTGGCTCTTACCGAAGACAGCTGCTTGATCGTAGTTCCTGGTTCCCACAAGCGTCTTCGTACCGAGGAAGAACGCGAAAAGACTCTGAACTCTGACAGAAAGGAATACATCACCGATCAATTGGTTGTCGAATTGCACCCAGGTGATATCGTGTTCTACAATAACAACATTCTTCACCGGGCGGAATACTCCTCCAAGAGTGAAAGATTGACTTTGCATGGTTCTTATGGTAATGTCAAGCACGGTAAATCAAGAGCCAAGGGGATCTTGCAACATGGTGTCGCTGAATGGTTACCAAGATTCGAACCGCAGACTGAGAACTTGGCAATTTTGAAAGAAAAGTTAGTTGCCTTAGCCAAGGAGTTCGACGGTGTCGACTTGGGTTACGCTTTGAAGGGTTGATTGATGTTTCCTAAGTAGGTAAAATTTTAATGAATATGCGCTAACTTTATTAATGTACAAATGTTTAGATAGATACACCAAAGTTGTCGCCCAATAATCCGCCCAAGTCAAACTCCTTGGCCCATTCAGTGACAACAGTGGTTTGTTCAACCTTTGGTGGCTCCTTTTCACCTCTTAACGAACTCTTTGGTCCGTCGACAGTAACATCACTACCTTCAGAAGTGCTCTTCGAAGCCTTAGGCAAGGTCCAGCCAATTATACTGCCATCTCTCCAGTCATTCAACACAGACATAGCAGCAGATTCTAAGTTAGGAATACCACCCTTACCTAATCTTCCTCTAGTTCTAGCAATGTGGATCAAGAATTGCTTCGTAAACTCGTTCAAGTCGGCAGATGGCAAAGCTGGCAACTGGTAGTAAGTCTTTAAACCATCAGCCATCTCAGTATCCTTTGAAAACTTCTTCAAGAGCATTTGGACTGCTGGCAATGGGTCTATTATTTGCTTAGGTGGGATAGCAGATAATAAGGCCAACTTGGCATCTTGTTGTGTTTTGCTCATCTTCTTGGTGTTGATAATTTCGTCAGGGAAAACTATACCTGGAGAGTCCAAAATCTTAAGCTTGTTGTCAATCTTGACTTCTCTCATGGCAGTGGTCACACCGGCTTGGTTTCCAACTGGGCATGCTTTGGCGTTATTTCCGTGTCTGTTGGTCAAAGCGTTTATAATCGAGGATTTACCGACATTTGGATAACCGATAACACCAACTATAATAGATCTCTTTAAGTTCGACTTTGCAGCATAACTCTTCAAAGCGTGCAATAAAGCATTGGCAGTAATGGCACCAGTTAAGTTCTTATTGAACGACGAGGCATTGGTGGCACCTGGTGCTGCCTTAATTGGAATGGTTGGAAAAGAAGATTTCAAGAAATCAAGCCATTGGTTCAAAGCAGTTGGCGGAATCAAGTCGACCTTGTTCAAGATCAAGATTAATCTCTTGCCTGGATTTTGTAACACAGCCTGTTCGACCTTTCTTGATCTGGTCGATTCAGGGTCTCTAGCATCCAAAACATACAATATAACATCAGCCGAGTCAACAACGGACTTAAAGATCTTGTCATAAGCTTTTCTGGACTTGTCCAAGTCAGATCTGTCAACATCTTCGATGTCGCTGATTTCATATTCGATATCTTCGTCAGAGTCTTGCATAGCATCATCATCTTCGTCATTGCCGTTGTATTCTCTGGCAGCGTTTTGAGCAGATTCTAATAATGCAGCCAATCCACCGTTTTGATCATCCTCTTCGTCGATTTCTATGTCTTCGTCAACAGCTTCTCCACGTGCCATGGCAGCTTCTCTCTCTTGCTGTCTCTGCAACTTCAATTGCTCTTTCTTTTCCTTTTCGATTCTTCTTCCTTCTTCCAATTCAGTAATGATTCTATCTTTGTAAGGGAAACTCGATGGAATACCAGGATCCTTGTTGACACGGGATTTCCAGGTAACATCCTTCTTGGCCAACTTTCTGTTCTTTCTGTTCTGAGCAGCAGCCTTCTTCTTGATCCCTTCCCTCATACGGGTGGTCGTTCTCTTCGACGTTGGCTTCTTTACTCTCATGATGTCTATTGATGGATTGTTTTCTAGAGAGTCTGGAAAAATTTATGAGAAGCGATGGGATGAGTTGACTGCAGATAAATGTTTTTTATATACAGGGTTGTCTAAAATGTATCAAATCGTTTCTTATAAATCTCGAAATTATCAAACAGCACGGACATGCTTGGAAGCTGGTTCAGTATCACTTCATTGAAGACAACCTTTCTGGTAATAATCTATTTACTGGTGGATAAGTGTCTACAATTATCTAGAAAAAAAATTAAATAAAACTTGTTTGGACACCTTATATTATAAATTATGATTAGCTGTTACCATTTTCCATCTCTTCTGCTTGATTTGAGACTTTTTACCAGAATGCTTTTGATTAATATGCTTTTCTCTATAGGATGTAGAGCCGGTAGTATCGTCTATAATCCATTCTTCGTTGTGGTCTTCCGATTCATCATCAGAATCGTCTTCATATGAATCATTGTCATCGCTATCCGTCTCTTCGTAATCACTATCTGAGTCAAATCTTTCATCTTGTTCGTTGGCTGGTACTTCCTCATTCGATTTTTTTGGATCGTGTGTTGGTACTTTCATTTCAACAATTTGAATCCTCCGAGGGACACTACCAGACGCCACCATGAATCCAGTAATCTCACCAGTTACTGGATCAGCCACGGGAACTAATTCTTGAACTGGCTTGGACATGATTCTGTTTAAGAGCTTTTGTTTGACACCAATTTTGAAGCGGTGCACCACCTCGGGGATTTTGATGGCCAAATACTTGCCTGCAATTTTGACATCTTCGGGAGTGAAGACAATCAGTACCAGCTTTCTAGGAACCGGTGCCCCACATATCAGTACTGCAAGTACTAACAACACCAATATCGAATATCCCACGAGCATAAGAAAGAGAGAATATAATGGGTGCAAAAACGTTACAGCCACAAATTCAATATTGCTACGAAAAAAAAAAAAATAAGATGTCCTCTAAAAAAGTTGATAATATATTTGGTCTATGAATTAATCAATGTTCTTTCCTCTTGGGAGGGAGGCGTTGCTGGGTATCCGATTTAATGAATCCCTGCTACTATTCTCAAAGTTGAATAGTGATGATGCACTCCTTTTTGGAACAGAAAACGGCTTGTTAATGAAACTGCTCACGCGACTAGGTACAACCTCACCATCATCGTAGGAATCATCGTTCAAATTAATCATCAGCCGTGTGCGCAACACGGAAGAATTCGCAGTGGTGGGTTTGGTCAGCAAAGCAGACATTGTTCCTTCTTCTAAATTTATGTTGATATCCTGTCTGGAATCAAACTCTTGATAAGCCCAAAAGCTACCCGTATTAAATATCTTATTAATCCCAGGAATCTTGGAACCAGCACTCAAGACAGCTTTTTTGACGAAGTATGGGAGCGGGAACTGCCTCCCTATTTTGTGAGATAGTTTTCCAAAGTGTTTCGCGCCAAAATGGTAGATAACCACAAAAAGGAGTAAAAAGATGAGTAACGAGTAGAGAGATCCACCAGATTCTTCATCGTCACTATCACTGTCTGAACTGTAACCAAATCTACTTCCAGATCCGGATATAAATTTCTTACCGGATAATTCACTGGGGAAGATTCCCACTTCTAATGTAGTATCCTGTGATTTCACTTGAGATGATGCAAATAACAAAATCTTCCCCAAGGTCCAGGAGAGCTCGTCGCCATTAACTGAATCGGCTGACTTGAATGGTACATGTACTTGATCGACTTTTTCCGTAGATTCACCGTCACCTTTGGCAATCTCTAACCCAATTCTGGGTAAGTTGAAACCTTCATGGAGAATATTCAAGACCCAACTAGCCTTGAAACATGCTGTTTTCAAGAACTTTTCTGGGTCCAAGTCGGAGTATTGGCCGTTTTTGGCGTTTTCTAATATTTTAGACCAGTCACTTTCGCAATATTCCTTTACCTTTTCATTAAAAGAATGGAAGTTGTACTCGCCTCCACTATGAAAAATATCATTTGCAGTATACCAGTACTCTGAAATTCCAACAAACCTATCCTTATCAAAATTAAGAGTTGGCCCATGAATTCCATTAAACAAACATGGTTCATCCTTGCACGGTTCATTTTTTAATAATAAAGGATAAATTGTTTTCAAACATAATTCATGGTTTCCAACACCCTTGATTTTGTACAGCTGGTCCTGGAATGGATAGGTCAACTCAGCTCCCGATGGCAAACAAGGATCATTGATGTCGTTGTGATGAGGATTGATATTGGCCAAGCTGATCAACAGATTTAAATATCTCTTTCTTGCCTCATTAGCCCCAAATCCAAGCCAAGTCTCAACAAAGACAACCCATTCCTGGGTTTCGCCGTTTAGATTTCGCAAAGTCACTCGCGAAAGGTCTTCCATATGTTTAGTGACCTCTTCTTGAGAAGAAGGAACAAAGGCAATCTGAGTCGATGCCCCACCCATATCCATAAACCCTACTGATGAGTGTTCAGTATCCTTCTGGTAATTTTCAAACAGCCCCATAAGATAGTTTAATCCTAGCCAGCCGTAGAGTCCTTCTGTTTCACCATCAATAATTTGAACATTGTCATGACAGTTTGGGACTGAGAAACGGGTGTTCTTTCGCAATGATTCACATGTAGTCTTGAGGATCTTCTTTTGCTGTTTCGAAGGCAAGAGTCTCATTCCTGCTGTGGCCAACACAAACACAGGTGTTTCCAGCTGAGACTCGACAGGAATTATCTCTTCAGCAAATCGTAACAACTCCGAGTAATGTTCTCTCCAAATACGATGTGTTTTGTCACCGTAGGTTGAAATCCCTGGACTAATCTTCTTAGTCCAACCCTTCTCTTGGACGATCTTGGGAGGTGAACTCAAGGACTGTCCATCGCTTGTAGCCGGATCTTCCCACCAATATATCTGGATACGAGACCCAGAAGATCCTGAATCAATCACTATACCATATTTGGGCGACATGGTTGCTTTCTCACACGCAAACTAGAGAAATTATCCTCTAGAGGCTATACTTGATCAATATGATTAACACGCGCAACAAATCTCAGATCAAAAAAAAGGCTATCCACAAGAAAGGGCCCAAACACTAGTGCCGCTATTTACTCAATGATTGTACTTCCAAATACACCTCCAGTTGCTCAACTTATCAAACAAGATAAGCTTCCACGAGATTTGGTGGAATTTAGAGCCCCCCTCGTTGCAGTTACCTCAGAGAGCTACTCCGATTCTGCGCGATATGTTGTTGCCTTGGAAGAATACCTACAACAAATCTACAAGTATGCCAGTGGTCACGTATCAACAGCACAATTGTCTGAGGTAAACGCTTTTCTTGGACGGGCAGTAATTGCGGAAGTTAATCAAGTGCCTTGGAGTGGATACGTAAAACACACTGGTTCCTATGAAAAGTTTAAATTGGGCACACAGAAACCCCTATTTGAATGGACCTTGGCTGATGAGGTGGAGGCTATATTGGCCTCAATTACTCTTGTGTACATTAAATTGGGTCTGGAACTCACTAATGAATTGATTGACGAGGAACCCATGCCAGAACACGATGTTAAGTGGAAACAAGTCGTCAGTTTGTACAAGAGCTCTATCTCATACAGCAGGGCAGGCACTTCCAACATATTTGTCTTCATTGGTAAGATTGCTGAGATCAGCATTCAAATGTCCATTCTTTCAAAGAGCTCCTGGCTCAACAGATACTCCTTCGAGACTACAGAATCCTTCAAATCGACAAATAACGGTACTTTGGCACGGGTTGCTATCTATATAATGAACGAACTTAAAAGTTCCAAGCAATTATTACTACAATACTCCGCTATATCAGATTCGATAACCCTCGATACGTCAAATTGGGTGACTTATCTCAGCTTGATAGAAAAATATTCAGCAGCCTACGCCGGCTTATTTTTATCGATTGAAAACTACCAGCAGGATAAATTGGGAAGTGCTATAGGTTTAGTTAACTATTCACTTCTTACTCTCCAGTCGAAGAAAGTTGCAAATGAAGGTCGATTCAAGATAAAGAATAAACTTGTGGCCAAGAAGAACGAGTCGTTATTACATAAATTTGATTCCATCTCCACGCTCAACATCAATAAGTCTGTGTTCAATGAAAAATCAGGTATCGTTCTTAATGATATTTCCTACCTTTTTGACCAGCTCATCAGATGTCATCTCAAATACACTAAGGAGAATGAAAACCTAAAGTTCGACGATGTGGTTAGCTGGCAAGAAATAAATCAAGATTCAAAATGGCCATTGGGAGCCAGGATACCTGTCTCAGCTATCGATACATATGATCCATTGTCTTTCTTAAAGACCAGCGAAATTAGCCAGGATTATTCAGGAAGAGGTGCATACTATTAATTACAACTATACTAATTATATCTAGTGTTCTTAGTGAACTGTTTTGAAAATATGATGGATCTCCAGTTTTCCAATGTGGTACTCTATGTCCCGGTCAAAGTTGTCTCGCAAAATGGTATCCAACCTACCAAAGTAGTCGGTAAACTCGTATTCTGCTTCTAGCCACATCTTCTCTATCAAATCCTTTTCAAACATGTCAGTACCAGATATGAAATGCTTCTCCAACTTTCTGTAAATTTCTTGTGCTTTGGCTTGGATATCCTTGTTGGTGTAGCCTGATAACAAGGATTTAATGTACTTTTTGTTGTACTTCTTGGGCTTTCCGTTGTTCATCTTGACCAACGATTCGTAATTATTAACAAATTCGATTAATTTCCCAATTTGCTTAGACATTTGCCTTTGGAAATACAAACCCTTGGTCTTGTTAAAAACAGCATCCAACTGTAATTTCATCTTCTTAGAGCTGATGCTATTAAAGTCTGTCAATTGTTCCAGTACAAAGAAGATATTGTGAATGATTGCAGCATTACGATATTCCCGTTCTTTGTCATCAAAATCATGGTTCTTCAATAATGGGTCATCTCTGTTAAATAAATGGATCAATGCCTCCGTGATATCCTTGTATGATAGATCAACCATTTGCCGGACGTCGGTATCCTGGATTTGGATATTATGCTCCAAAGATGATTCGACGATTAGGAATAATTGATTGATATTCTTAACTGATGGCAAAACACCTGATTTTGCATTAACAATTGATTTGTTTAACAAGTCAATCTGGGAATTGATAAACTTATTCCAACTAACCTTGTACTTCTCGATTGACCTTCTCAAGAAATTAAACGTAAGATAATCTTGATTTGGCACTTGTTGGTGTTCAATCTCGTTCAAAATGCTTTCTAAGTGTATCAAAATCAATGGGATGTTCAAGTCAACTGGATTAATCTTTTTGGTAAGAATATTAATAAAGTTACCAAATATCTGAGTCATATTTGTAATTAAATCACTGGATGAATAGATAGTATCAGAATTAAGCTTATTCAATGGAACACTAGGGAGCTCGTCCAATAATTCACGTCTCTGCAAGTAAGGGTTTACTTTCAAATAATCGTTATAATCAATGGTACTATTGTCATAATGAAAAAAGGTTCCTATGAAGAATTGAACCATCATTATCAATGCTTTCGTCTCCTCGACTATGTCAATAACAACCTTTGGATCTGCAATCTCGCCACTTTTCTTTGCATACCTCTTGATGTTTTCCATGTGTTGCTGTGATTGCCGTTTGGTTTCAGTACTTTCTGCGTGGTTTGGATTGCCAAACCTGCTTACTTTCCTGGATAACCTCATACTCCTTGATTTTTTGGACAAAGATGAAGCCTCTTCAGGCTTTGGGGATACAGCCGAAGAAACTTCTGGAACTGCAGATGTAAAAATTATAACCTTTAATTTCTCGTTTAGCATGTTTTCCAAGAAATGTTCAACAGTTTGATTGAAAAAGTTCTTAAGCTCATTAAACTCCTCTGAGCTTACTTCTTTTACAAAGTACGCAATTCCGGAGTAGATCAATACGTTGTTCAACTCTCTGAAAAATGTAATCGTACGAAAGCTGCTCAAATTTTCTGATAACTGATTAATAATGAGCTGAATTTGCCTCTTAAAGTAACTCTTGAAATTTCTGATGAATAACCGAGTAACGGATTCATACGAATCCTGGTATTGTTGCAATGCCCTCATAGAACTCAAATCATCATCATCCTGAGTATTGCCGGATCTGATAGTACCCAAGGCATTATATAAATCAGCTAATTTAAGTTCAATTTCTCCAATTCTCTTCAAGCGGTCAAATTCGTTAAATGTCTCGATGTCCTTCAAATCATCGTGATTGATACTGACCCTGTCCAAAATGTTCTTTAAGTCATTGAAGAGTAACTTTTTATTTATAGACTTAACTTGCAAACCTTGTGAATCGTTTTCAATCCTATTGATTTCAGGAGCTAAGAATCTAAAGTCAATCTCCATCTTCTTGAAAATGTGGCTCAAATTGTCAATCTCACTGATAGATGTTGTTGCATCAGAAGAAGCACTGCTCTTACTGAAATCCAACTCTATCAACTCTTTAACGTTCTTTTGCTTAACATTGTTCAACTCTTTAGTAAGTTTTTTGATTAAAACGTTACTGTTATCAAGAATACGCCAGTTAACTTCATCTAACAATTCCTCGATCTCGGGGTCGTTCTCAGTTAGGCCGTAGTCATTAGCACCCAAATCTAAGTCGGATTCCACAACAGAACCATCAGTAGTATTATCGTAGATCTTTGAATCCAGAAGCTCGTCAACCAGCTCAACAGCTTGCGTCTCCTTTGGTCTCAATGGCTGGACTTCATCATTGAGATCTTCCTCAGTTGCTGAATAATTCAAGTCAAATGGTTGGACTCTCTTCTCAGTTGCTGAAAGGTGATGATCTAACATTGACTCTATTTCTTGAATAGATGAATCTATCTCAGATGCTCCGTGGTTTATTCGGGTGGATTCTTCAATTATGTCAGACTTTTCGACTCCTGAAATCCCCAAACCCTTCAGGGCCGTGCTATTTTTCAAACTGACTCTTTTGATCAATGGCTCCACCTTTTCGGTATCACTTTCATCAGTGATCTCTTCAATACCAAAATCTGGAGAGTTAATGGGAGACTTAATCTCGTGAATAGATTCACCAAAATCTTTAATGAATTTCTTTTCCTCGTCCTCGTTGAGTTGTTGCTCTAACCGGCTGCCAATAGCAGCGACAGTTTCCAAATTTTCAGATATATTTCTGTGTATGGTGGCTGAGTCACCCGACGTTCTGGGTTTTAACATTCTCAATGGTGATGTTTCTCTGGCCTCCTTCGCATACTCGTGTAATCTATCCGGAGAATATGGTTCTTTGGGCTTGAACACAAAGCTATCATCTGCACTTGAGCTTGTTGCTGAACTATCAGTAGTTAACCGACTCTTCAAAGGGGAAATTTGCTGGTATGGATGTGAAGAGCCCAGACTATTTCTTGGTGTTTCCATTGTACCATCGCTTGATATTCTTTCAACTTCCATTGCTTTCACTTGATTCAAGGGAGCTTTTCCATTGGTAGTTTTTTGTAGATGTCCAGGGGTTGGTATACCGCCTGATACAGGCGGTGGAGGAAGAACTGGATTTGGCAAGTTCTTGCGTTTAAGAGAACGGGACTTCAATAACCGAGGATCCGGTTTTGGTTCATTAAGGACAACCTGTGACGTCGTTATTTCTGTTGAAGCTTGACTTTGTTGTTGGCTAATTGAAGCAGATCTTCCTGGTGTAACTGGAAGTTTAAAGTCTTGAAGAGTGAACCCATTGAGCGCTGGGTATTTGCCTGTGAATGACCCATATGAATTGGTTAAAAATCGAGCAAACTTCCATATTCTTTCCAAACCATCATCACAACGCCAGTAGTAGTCCTTATTTAACGATAAGATCAAGCCGTTGTTTCCGACTCTAGAAATACCGGTTAACTCATCCAAGTCCCAAGTTCTCCCGATTTGGTAAACGTTTTTGGCCTCGTTAAGCTTTCCTTTCTGAAGAAGAACTCTGCCTGAATACTTTACACAGATAACCAATATTCTGTTTTTTATTGAACCGATTTGAGCCGGTGGAAGGTTTTCTGGAGGTGGAGTGGAGGGGAACGAGGAGAATTCTTTGATACGAAGATGTGTCTGATATGAAGTTTCCGTGCACTTACGACCATTCTTATCAATCACAACTTTTGAGTAGCAGTCCGCTATGATCTTCTCAGTAACATCTCGGCGCTGTTTGGTGGGATCGATAACTGGCAGTACCTGCTGTCTGTTTGGCCATTGTTGTGGAGCGGGCGATCTCGTTGGATATACGTTACCATTTGGGTTTTGAGGTGGCCTGGCTGATCTTTG
The DNA here is from genome assembly GCA_030574955.1 of Teunomyces lycoperdinae. NCBI lineage: Eukaryota > Fungi > Ascomycota > Pichiomycetes > Serinales > Debaryomycetaceae > Teunomyces > Teunomyces lycoperdinae. The sequence continues at coordinate 86,096 of JAJMFY010000002.1, forward strand.
ACCTGGTGGTACAGCTCCTCGAGGATACATTGTTCTTTTGTGTGGGCCTGAGATTGTCTGGCACTTTGGGTTTCGTAATTTGGTTCACGTCGCAATTAAAGTTTTTGTTTTGGTCGTGCCGTCTACATATACACATGGTACATAATTCGTGGTCTACCTTTATTACTGCTAGTCTTTTACCTGAATTTACTTGTCTTTAGATTTCAGATCCTTCTCTTCGTCTCCAACTGATTCTTCTTTCTTCTTGTTCTCTTTTGCTGGTTTTTCTTTTGTTTCCGGTAACTTCTTCTTAGATTCTAAGTCTGGTTCCGTTCTTCTCACCTGGATTTCCCAAAACAGCTCCAAACTCTTGGTCCGGTCATCCATGGCATAGAAACGTCTTCTTAATGCTTCGTTGAAACAAATCTCCTGTGCAACGGGGAAGAATGTCTGTACCCAACCCTTCTTGTACGATTCACATTCTTGAACAATCTCCTTCAATTCGAGTTCCTGGAATTTGGTCTGGAATTCAAACTGCTTAAACACATCGTCACCAATCAAACCTTCCTGGTACAAACGGTTGTAGATAGGTTCACACTCCTTCAACTTCATGGACCGTCTGATGGCCTCGGCCGCTCTTCTCAATAAAGCAGCCTTCATCACCTTCTCGTGTGGTTTCTGATCCTTTGGAGCATCTGACACGTATTGCTGCTTCAAGAAGTTGTACAAAGTGGCAGGATGGTTTTCACCAAAGATTGGTTCCACCTTGGCCAAGTTCTTCAACCGTCTGCGTCTGTAAATGACAGAAAATGCCGTAAATGCAGATAGTAAAATACCCACATAGAGCAATGGCGTAAAGATCGAAATCTTGATCTGTTCAGGGGCCGTGGTTTCGTCCATTTTGTCGGTGTTACCTGTCAATGAAAAGATGTACGTGTGTCGAATATAAAAGATTTTGTGGTACTTACGTCGTGTTGTGTCGTATTATGTCGTATCAGATTTGTTTCGCGCCTTCGCGACATTTTTTTGTTGCAACTATTTTATTAGATCACTTTGGTAATATGGAGAAGTGGGGCTACAAAATTTGTCACCAGACGCCAGAGGTTCTTCTGGTTTTAATTCCAATGTATCTGGCCAATTCGTCAAAGGACAAATTGATTTGCTCTTTGGAATAATTTGCTGACTCTTCCGTAACTTCCTGAGCCTGGAGAGCGCTGACAGATTCCTGCAAAGCTTTCTGGCCATCAGCGTTCAAGACGTCCTGGATTTGCTGCGTCTGGTTCTTAGGAGTAATAATCTCGTAGAAGATGCATAAGTCAACTATACTCTGATCTTCCAAGGAAATAAAGTCTGAAAGACTGGAAGGAAACTTCAATTCTTCCGGAGGCAAGTCACCATCCTTGTTAGTTAATGGGACAATGGCGCCGTTTGGATCTGATACGCTGGCATTACACGTTCTTCTAATAGAACGCTCATCTACGTCATCCAATTGTTCCTGTAGTTCACCCACAAGCTGTACAATATCATCGTTGGTAACATAGTCGTCCATGTCCACCTTTGGAGCACTATCAGGAGCATTGATTTTACCCCGAACATCATTAATCTGGAACTCTATCAACTTTTGCCCTGTCTGGGCAATTAGCTTGGATTGCTTTTCAACAAGTGCCTCAAGGGCTATGATTTTATTGTTCAATTGCTCTATGGTAACTTCTTGCTGTGCCATTTTTATATCGATTTCTATCAGTCAGGGTTCAGTTGTATGGTTTCTGGTATTTCATGGTGCGGTATCGGAATCGTCAGGTTTTTGGATTCTAGCAAAAGCTTGACACGTGATTTGAATCCCTCGTAAAAGAATCCGTACCTAGCGACTAGAAAGACATTAACCAAGAGAAATTACCCATATTCAACGTGAATAACTGTTGGAAGCCCGCTGAGTCAATTTGTCTTTAATGCTGTCCAAATGTTTTTGGTTTGTTTCATACGGTTTTTTATTTTTTATGGTAAATTTACGAGTTACTCGTAAATACCAATCAATATATAATACTGGTCCTCCTCAACGAAATTCAACCAAGAATTTGAAGAATTGCAAATCAATTACAAGGGTATCTCATTTTAGATATCCATGGACTGATGGGTTTAAGTATAGTAAACCTTGTAGAACCTTGGATGACAATTTGATTGGCAAGGTAGTTGTCAGTATACGACAGAAGCCTCAGTGGACTACCAAGTAAAAGGTTCCAGCATTTCTCAAAATAGAAGGATGAAATTAAGCAACAGTCAACATTCAAGGCCAATTATATTGACGCTGTTATTGAGTACCCATTCAAGGAATTGGAAATTTACGAAAAATATGAGAATTAACTAAGCTTGTTCACAATAGAATCTCAAGACAGAATTGTCCACTCAGACAGCGCAGTTTTAGAGGAGACTAGAATTCGTTTGATCTCCGAAGTTAATCGGTTTACCAAGACATTGACTGAAATCTACTATCATCCGAAATCAAATAATCAAGTGGTTGATTTGGTCCATTTTTCGTTATTAAATGTTCGGTACACAAAGACATCGGTTGTCATTGATGGCGATGAGTCTGTTCTAGAGTACTCCGAAGATATTGCAAAAGTTAAAGAAGGGGTTTGTTTGTATGGTATTTCCAAAAGGTTTCAATGGTTATCCGCAGAGTTGAATATACGAATGGGTTCCAATTCACTTCTTATATCAACAATTTGCACCCAATCAACAATGCCGGTCTATACCGTACGACTCTGGACGTTTTTGATAAATCCTTACCAGGCTTGAAATTTTCTTTGTCTAGACACGCGTCGGATTATCATTTTAGACATAAGATACCAACAGAGTCGTGTATCTATGATTCAGTATACAGCTGAGTTCAACGAGATATACGATGCGGATATTTTTTATCTGCCAAATTATGCAGAATTGCAGAAGGAAAAGCCTAACCATGTGATTGATTTAACTCCAAAGTTTACTACTGGACTAGTTACCAACCAAAGGATCATATTATCTGAATTTGATAAACTTAAAGTAATTGTCAAGTTGGCGAATATAGAATTGACATGGAAAATCCTAAGTATCCGAGGGGATCTTGGGACGTCGAAGGTATTATTAATGGGGATATTGTTGCAACTGTGTTATACTATTATGGAGTTGAAACATCACGGAATCGAGGTTAGCATTCAAAAACGCATACAACGAACCATTTTATGAACAGGATGACAGTCACATCTGTGAGGCAATATATCATATTAAAGATGGTTACAAACTCTCCAGAAAAGTTGGGAGTGTCGAGACAAAACAAGGGAGGGTTCTTGTATTTCCCAACTGTTTTCAACACCATGTTTACCCATTTGAGTTGGTTGACAAAACAAAAATGGCCATCGAAAACTTCTTTGCTTATTTATCGTTGATCCCTACAACCAAAAGGTTGTAACTTCAGCTCAGGTACCTCCCCAGAAGAATGCATGGTGGGACGATAGTGAGTTTATCGACCATATCCTTCCAAATAAATCTGTTCAAGCCAAACTTAGAGATCTTAATAATGGTTCATGGATTGAAACAGTATCTTAACTGAAAGAAGTTTGGGTATATTTAATGGAAGAGAGAACAGCCATAATTGATGATGTAGATGAGTATGATATGCTTTATACTAGAGAGTTTAGTCTCTGTGAACATTGATTATCTATCTTCAATTTATAGAATTCTCATATTAGACATTCTTTGCATTTTGATTTATTTCTCAAAGTAATATTACCAAGTATAGTGTACAACTTGGAACCCGGGGCTTTATCATTGATTGCAAAAAAAAACATAACCGAAGCTACTCAACTTGCAACAGCAGAAAGCTTCAGCATCTATTAATCCGTGATAGTTTAGTGGCTAGAATTACCGCTTGTCGCGTGGTAGACCGGGGTTCAATTCCCCGTCGCGGAGCTTTCCTTTTTTGCAACTTTGATTTCCGTGCATCTATAACCAACTGTGCTTTTGGAATAGAGAGATGATTAGATTGGTTGTGATACCCAAAAAATGAAAAGATGCCGCATTGCGAAATATGCTATTCTGTTCGACAAATAGCTGACGACACTTATTTGAGCATATCAAAACAGTTTATGTCGCAAAATCAATTAACTGGGACCAGCTAGTTCACAGCAAGATGAAATGAAAACTGCTCAAGCTAAAAAATGATTTTGCCCAGGATCGAACTGGGGACGTTCTGCGTGTTAAGCAGATGCCATAACCAACTAGACCACAAAACCATTCCTTGTGAAAGTAAAAATCTGCAGGAAATATATCAATGTTATGTCTCTAGTAGACATTTGTTGCGTTCCTGGTGTTACCTAGTTTGCGCATTAAAACTTATCATCGAAAATTACGATGAGTCTAGTCTTGATGAGATGTCCAAAATAAACAGACGTCAGGAGATTAAGCAGAAAGAGGAGCTACAAGCTCGCTTCCAGTTGTCGTTAAACCAGAACAATAATAAGGTGATGAGCTGGCTTAAAGAGGGAGCACTTCCGGTAGAAGCGGAAGCCAATGTTTCATTCTTTTCTTTACCAATTGTTCGCAATGGGGCCGGGCTTTCCAGTCTTGATTTCGAGTCTGCAACTGTTGGGGATTACATCAATGATGTCAAGCCCGTTAAGCAGATGACGGAATCTGCAAATCGTGTTACCTCCAAGCCTATGCAAGCTTTGTTGAACAAGATGCGCGATGGGGATAGGGCTAGCAAGGTGCACAAAAGCGCAAAGAGAGGGCCGGTGAAACCGAAACCTAAAACAAAAGCAGTTGTGGCAAATGAGAATAATAAAGATTCTGATGATGAGTCCACTTTGGTCCAAAGTCGTGGCGTGAAAAAGTCATTGGGTTTGTTCACTGGGAAAAAAGGAAAGAGGCCATTTTGAATAGCACAGATACTAAATGACCCCCAACAGTGTTTATGAAAAGCAACTATACGCACATACGGAAGTAGTATTTTAATCACATGTTGGGTTACATGGCGTGGGGTGAAAATGGGGGCGACAACATGGAGATACGAAACTTAATTGATAACAATGCAACCGTACCACCACTCCGATAAGGTTTTGAAATTTTTTACCACAGGAGAGGAGTTTATGGGGGTTACCTAGTTTCAATTGTATCGAAAAAAAGCTTAATGTCAGCCGAAAATATTAAGACATACAATCCATAAAACGGTCGCATTGGGAAATGAATATATCGGGTGCTATGGAACGCGGGTAGAGCCGAAATTTATTGGTTCTTGGAGGATATGACGACAAAATCACAATGTCGGTGATAACGCGAGGGAGGATATAGAATAGAAGCACTGGGTATATGACGAATGTTCTGTCATCGTAAGTGATGTGGAGTTGCTTTGTGGAAGCCACGCACACCTAACTATTTTGCATGATTAGGGGGTCTATATTCTTTTGCTCAAAGCGGCGAAATCCGATACATTCGTAAAGAAGAATTTCGCTGGATGGGGAAAATTTCAGCGATAAAAAATGCGTAACCCCACAATTTCCTATTTAGGGATTTCGGGCGAAATTAGACCTCTCCGCGTTTCTCCATTTCTCCTCTATAAGATTCTACATTATTGAATTTCAAAGTAAGTGTTTTTTCATTGTAAAGAAAATAAGTCATCTGCACGTGTCTTGCACAGTACCTCTTTGTTGAGAGTATATTTTGTTGTTTTGAAGAATTGAAAGCAATGCAGAATATTTACAACACCAGATGGTCCAAAAAATCATAGTCAAATGATTTGCCATTTATTATTTCCCGGGAGTTGATAATGCAGTTGAACGAAACCTTCTTTTTGGTTCGTCTGTTACCTGGGAGTTTTATAATTGGCTTGACTGAGAGGTAGTTGTAAAAGTGTTCGTTCATGTTATCGTCGTTGTTTTGGTAGTAACTTTTGTTCCCCTTTATTTTAGGTTGGCTGTTGTAGTCCGCCAAGTACCCGGAACCGATGGAGGATATATCGGATTCGTAGTCATCACTGTCAGAGTCCAATATTGATGACACACTGGAAGAGTACATATCGTCATCGCATCTAAGCTCGGCTTCCAGGGGTTTGCATTCTTTTTTTTGACGGGGCTCCGTTTCACCGATCGCAAACTTGGGGCCATAGAGCCAGGTAATATCACTATTTTTGTCCCAGTTGATATAGAAAGGATTAATAACATCCAACTTGTACAAGTTCTTGTACATTCGTCTCCAGCACACATTGTCTAGGCGTCTTGCTGCAAAGTCTTGCTGGGTTTTGGAATACTTGACACACAACATCAAGTTGTGGATATCACTGAGGTAGTGAGTGGTGTCCTCGGCTATATGCTCAAGGTAATCGATGTTTCGGTTGAAATGCTCTCGGCTAACCGTTACTGAGTCGTCTTGTGATATCATATAGATGGATGGTAGTGAGATGAATAAGTGGGATTTGCGGGTGGATTCCACCACTATATATAATCGAATGGCAAACCACAGAATGGTAATATTTTGTAGGTGCTGTATGCATGAAATCTAATATTATTTTTTAATTTTATGTAATTTTAGCTATCATCAACAGGTGGTTTCTCAATAGAAACCTGATACCCTACCTTATTTTTATTTTTTTGGGCTTTACGTTTCTTTTCTTGGTCTACGTTCTTCCGACAATCTCCTAATCTGTTATACTAAATAGAACTTATAGGTGGTCTACTATGGAAGGAATAGGTTTGAAGATATTCCTAAAGCCCGGTACAAGCTCCGACCAACGCTTTTCTCCTCTCCGCTACATGAGAAGCACAGTCATACCATTGCTCTGAAACTTATCATCTCACTCCGCCTGATGTACAATGTTCTGGACAGGTATTCGGTGTTACATGATCGATCTGTGATACTTTATTTCTTTTGTAGGTGACAAGTAAATTACCTGTGCCAAAGAAAATTTCGTAACTTAGATAATGGTTACATTTGAATTCTATCAGTCACCTTATTCGTGTTAAGAAAAGAGATCTTAGTGAAAACTCAGTTCTTGTCTTTTTTTTTGTATTTATTTTCTTTGACAGTGTCATTTAGAGTTCTTGCGAAACATGGCCTCTTATCATGGGGGCAGCAGAAACTTTTGTGGTTATTTGGGGGAAAGACCTATCAAAGATAAACTCTTCTATGTGTATTGGTTCAAGGCGGTAAACTATCTGGATCTGTAGTAGTCATCTGAAACACCGTAAATGCCCTTAAGCTGGCCTGACAAGAAGGCTTAGTGTGACTTTCCAGACAAGAAAAAAAAATTGTAGACCTACGCAACTAGGAAATAATCCGTGGACAAATTATCCGACCCCGCTCAATGTGAAGGAGAGAAAAGGCGTGCCTCCGTTTCCAAAAAAATATGTCTACTGCAGAAGAATAAGGCGACTGTTTACACAATCCCAAATACAGAGGAGCGACAATCATCAAATAAATCTTGGTAGTGAATCCCCTCATCTTACCTTGGCCTTTTTCGGTATTAGAAGTGACCTTGTGCTCAGAACGTATGCTTTGACAGTATATGAATCTTACCTAGAAATGGGGACGGGATATATATTTACCCGTATACAGTCCCCCATGTTACGGCCAAGTTTGCTTACACTTACGCCATATCCAAGACAATATCCTATTTTTTGGGTTCCTTAAACCCCTCCCTGTGATTTCAAGCGTAATGTCTAGTGTGATTTAGGTTCAGGAATACCTCCGCGGAGCGGCTTACGTTTATTTTGTGCGGTTATTTTGGCAAGTGTGCCCGACGAAAAAAATAAAGTAAAAGAAACTACGCATCTACTAGAAAAGAATAGGAGAGCAAGCATAGCTAGCCATAGTCTAACCGATTCGTTACCAATATCAAAGGAAGAAGTATTTTCAATGTCCGTTAGACCAGGTATTCTCTGCATACTTGTGTTCTAGTATAATATTACTTTCGGGAGAATTGAATTCGCCAAAGGATCCCTCAAGTGTACGGCTCCATATCCCGGAGGTACCACCTTCGCTCGCCTGTGAATTCCTTCGCGGAGTGTTCCGTGCCGCGCGGTCACCTGCCCTTACAGGACGCACCGCCACCGAATAAGTGCCAAAAATGTCGTATCGAATCTCCTCCCAAGATATCGTTTTGAGATGTCGTGCGGGTTAGATTCAGATTCTCCGGATCCAACCGCTCTGTTGTGGGAAGCACGACATTTTAATTGCCCGCTAATAATGTCGCATAATACATCCACACTTAGATAAATAACCTACCCTATAGAGATCCACAGTTTAGTGCTTAGTAATGAGGCCCAATAGAAACGAGAACAACTCGCCGTTCCAGAACTCGAACACTCCAACATCTTCTAATAACGCATCCATTCCCCCTATTCGTCTGCCAACCCCTACTTCGTTTTCCTCATCGCCTATGAGTTACAAAGACCAAATATCTAATTTAGGCAACATTTCCGCCAAGGATGTGGACTACAAGACGGTTAGCAAGCACTTGGTAAGTCAGGAGGACACGCTCAAGCTCCAAGGTGGTGATATTGCTCGTCATTTGTATCACCAAATCGAAGATAGTTCACCACAATCGCTGGACCATCCAAAAAGAAGAACCCGATCGCTGTCGTTTTCCACATACTTGACAGAGATGAGAAGGGAGTCCACTGCTAGCGATATTAATGTTCCGGGTGGATTCAGACGTGAGTTCTTGATTAACAAGTCCCTTCAACGTAATGAAACGCCACCTAACTTCTTAACACGAAATTTCGTTGAGTTTCTCAGTATCTATGGCCATTTTGCAGGTGAAGACTTTAGTGATGATGAAGGCGAGGATGACGATTCTGGTTCCTTTGAAGATGTGTTTGACGAGGAGTCCTCCTTGTTGAGTAACTCTCGTGCGCCTAATTTGCAATACCTGCTGCTTCCTAAGCAGTTACCGGTTCCTAAGAATCGCGAACAGCCTCGTGGAACAGCCAGTGTACCGAAGACTTTCTTTTTGGTGTTCAAATCTTTAGTTGGTTCAGGAGTTCTTTTTCTTCCGAGAGCTTTCTATAACGGGGGACTTTTGTTTCTGATAGTAGCGTTGTCGATGTTTGGTATACTAACATACTTTTGTTACTTTGTCCTTATCTCGTCCAAAAAGTCATTAGGTTTGACCTCCTTTGGTGAGTTGGGATACAAGACACACGGAACTTCCCTCAAGATGTGTATTCTTGTTTCTATCATTATGTCACAAATCGGTTTTGTTGCTACTTACGTCTTGTTCACAGCAGAAAACTTGTTATCGTTTGTGGAGAATGTTATTCCAAATGGCGAGAGTATTACGTGGCTCACTACTGCAAATATTGTTATTGTTCAGTGTTTGTTGTTGATTCCACTTGTCTTGATTCGGAATTTAGCCAAGTTATCGCTTGTCTCGTTAATATCGTCCCTCTTTATCATCATTGGTCTCTTGATCATATGTTACTTCTCGGGATTGTCACTCTTTACAAACGGCCTTGGTCCTAATATTGTGAATTTTAATCCAAACTCTTGGTCTATGTTGATTGGTGTTTCGGTTACTGCATTTGAGGGTATTGGTTTGATTCTTCCTATTGAAGCCTCGATGGCTGAGCCCCATAAGTTTCCAATGGTGTTGTCTGTCAGCATGTTCATTATAACTGTGTTGTTTGTAAGCATTGGAACCATTGGTTACACTGCATTCGGTGACCAAGTCAAGTCCATTATCATCCTTAACTTGCCTCAGAACAACTGGTCCGTGCAATCGATCCTAGTGTTATACTCGTTGGCCGTGTTTTTGACCGGACCTTTACAATTATTTCCTGCAATCAAGATTGGAGAATCGGCCATTTTTAACAAGAAAAGCTCTGGTTCCAACTCCGGCAAATTGTACCAGCACTCCGGTAAACATAATCCTCAGGTTAAGTGGCTCAAAAACCTCTTCCGTGCGATCTTTGTGGTCGCAATCTGTACCATTGCATTCTTGAACGCGAACAATATCGACAAATTTGTTTCATTTAACGGATGCTTTGCATGTATTCCGTTAGTCTATATCTACCCACCGTTGATCCACCTTAGAACATTGACCAGCAAAACGTTGACAAAAACAGAACGTCTTCTTCAAGCTTGTGACTACTCATTAATTGTTGTAGGTATTGTCACTGTAATCTATACAACATACCAGATCTTGTTCCTTAACTAGCATTCTCGTGTATATACTTCTTAATAAAACAGTGCAACCTCTATCTACATGGTCGCAGTATATTTTAAGGTTACTGTAGCCGACAAAAAAAAGTAACCACGATGGAGAAACCATGACTGCACGTGATCTATGATTTCTAAAAACACTACTCCAGTTCGATAGCAGTCATGTCGAAGAAACGAACGCCGGACGACGTCGAGGATTCGGGTAATGCTTCCAAACGGCCGTTGAGCTGTCAGCGGTGCCGTCTGCGTAAGGTCAAGTGCAATTTTGAGTACCCGTGCTCCAGTTGTATCAAGGCCAAAGCAGAATGTGTCCGAACAGTTTATGACATGCGGAAAAAGAGACCACCCGTCAACTACGTGACCTCATTGGAGAAGAAGATAGAGAGGCTTTCTGCTTTCTTTGACAAAGTCAAAAATACCAAGGATTTGGAAGCAAAATACCTTTTGATCGAAAAGACCAACTTGGAAGATTTAGTGGACGACGACCATCTACTTCTGCTGCCCAGCTGCCATCAAGTGTATGAAGACTCGGGTGATCGAGCTGTCTACGGTCCCACAAGTGTCTATGATGATAATATGATAACTAATAAGCAATTGCGAATGTCTAACCACGCTGAGCAAGCAGCGATTAAAGCACTAAACAAAGACGAAGACGTGCTCCACTGCATCAAGCTATTCTTCACCTGGCAATACCCTGACCATAATATGTTCATCTTCCGGGAAGCTTTCTTAACTGATTTTTTCAATCCAACTCCAAACAGCCTATACTGTTCGAAGATCTTGATTCTCAGTATATGCGCCATGGGTGCTCGAATGTCCGATAGAGAATCGGTCTACGACAAATCATTACTGTTCTATCTCGAAGCGAAGTCACTATTACTCAAGGACCTCTGCCGTTCCTCCATCACATCACTTCAGAGTTTCCTTCTTTTAGCATTTTATGATATCTGTAGCGGCCACAACTCAAGTGGGTGGATGCTTTCTGGTAATGCTATCAGAATGGGCTTTGATTTGGGCTTCCAGCTCAACCCAGAAGTATGGTTCGTTAAGTCAAAAGAAGACCTCAGTCCTCTCGATGTCGATATTAGAAGCCGGATCTACTGGGGTAGTTATGTCGCAGACCACTTCATCTCGTTATTGCTTGGGCGCCCTTCACTCTTGAAAATGTCAGATGCTTCCATCCCAGAAACCAACGATTTGCCAGATTTGGAATGGATCGACGAATTCACGTATCTGGGCTTTGTTAAAGCCGAAAACCCCGAGCTTTTATCTGCAAAGGAGGAATCGTACATATCCAACCCGCTTAATAAGATTATTAACCTAATTAACATTTCCGACAACATTCTTGATGATATCTTTACCAAGTCTGATATTGAAAACAGTCCATCGAATCATGAGGATCTTGATTTACTTTCGAGATTACGGAAAACATATGAATATAATGCACAGATCATAGAATGGAAGCGAAGCTTGCCACCAGATTTGCAGTGGGACCGTCAATCACTCAAGGGTACGGCAGAGAATCCCACTTTGACCTGCATCCGATACTACTACTACATACTTATCTTGTGTCTCAATAGACCTTTCGTGGGGATTAATGATAAGAAACACGGTTCCAAGGATCTGCAGTTGTCGCCTTTGAGGATTTGCCTTGAGGCTATTGAAGATTTATACGAAGCTGTTAACCGGTTTCAGAGTATTCATGGTTATAGACGAGTTTCCATTTTCATGGTGTATTGTTCTATTCTCTCCATATCCGTCATCCTTCTTACCAATACGAGTAAGAAATTGATTGACGAAAAGCGACACCACTTGCAGTTCTTCATGAACGTATTGAAGGGATGCTCGAGAACTTGGAAACTTGCAGAAAAATCTTACAATTTGATTAATATCAAATTAAAATCCTATGAGAATGAAGAAGAACACCCCTCAACTCCAAGACCATTGGAATCAGAGGTTTCTATTAATAGTTCAAGAACCATTCTCACTTCTGAGGTTCACAAGAATATTTTACTTCAGGAAAATAGTGAACTTCAGTTTCAGCCATTGCAACATACTGACATGCAGCTGAACCCTCATCCAACCCATCTCAATGAGGTACCTCAGTTTAAAAGAAACGTTCTGTCTCTTTCACAGGCTGTTTTAGAAAATGGCAATCTTAATAAGTCAATTGCCGACTCAAATACAGAACTATTGTTCGATAAAAATCTTGATTTTTTGGGTGGTCCGCCAGTGTTAATGACTTCTAACTTATTCAATGAAGACTGGGAAGCGTTGTTTCCAGACTATATGTTCAACACAAAGACTACTTGATTTCTATGTATATATGTGCTTTTCCTTTCCATATTTATGGGAAATGTTGGCTTTTTTTATGGTGGTGTATTGATTTGTTTTGTAAAAATGATATGACGTACAGAATAAATGTTGTATTTGGATAGTCTTACAAAAAGCTATTCTTTTAATGAATTCAAAAACCAAAAAAATAGTAGTTAATGGTGAAGTGGATGCAAAAATTATCCATACACAGCAAATAAGATAGGCATCCATTAAAAGCTAAACAAAAAAGTTGGATACCTAAAAAGTCAAAAACAAAAAGCCTGGTACGGTAATCGTAGCATCTGGTGTTCACTTCAGCTAGAGGTATGATTGTACCATCAAACTTACATCAGTCCAGCATGTCCGAAGCTATAATCCTTAGACGATAACACACTTGTTTGGAACGAAACCACCGCGGACTTTGAATCCTCCGTTATCCTTGTTAGCAGATTGAGTCTTGTTAAAATCAGAAGTAGAAGTTTGTTGAGCAGCCATTGTATTTGTAATTATTGTTGTAATAATTATGGTAAATGATGGTAAATTTGCTGCCTATTTATACATTTCAGAATAATGTTCTACTCGCTGAATGTTCTTGAATGCAATTTAGTAGTGGTAATTTCGTGACAATAAACTTTTGCAGCAGTTAGGAGAATTTCCTATTTTGGAATTTGCAATGGACATAGATGTGGTAACTGTACCATTATTGACCTGAAGCAGATTTCAGAATGGAGGAAACAAAATGAGGAAATTAAAGATGCATTATTATATGTTGTATCCTGAATTATCTGGTGCTGGTAACAAACTGCAAGGGGGTAATCTTTTATGTTTTTTAGTTTTTTTCTACTTTTTGCAACAAATCTCATAAACCGATTTTAGTTGGAATAAATCTTGATTTAGCACAGTTCTTTTCCTTGTTGAGGTACACATATACTGAGTTTATTGCAAAAGATTTGTCAATCTTCAAAAATTAATGCAAAAAAGAAATGATTTTGCCCAGGATCGAACTGGGGACGTTCTGCGTGTTAAGCAGATGCCATGACCAACTAGACCACAAAACCGTTTCTTGAAGGTAAAAAGGGACTTAACTTTATCAAATAAAGCCAGTCAGCTTCTAAGATGAGAAGGGTTTAACTTTTATTAAGCAAATGTTTTAACCACATGGAATAAGTTATGTTTATTATAATACATTATATTTGCTCGGTCCAAATATTCTCATCCACAAAGTATAACCAATTGAAACCGTTCCAACTGCTTATGATCCCCACACCACAGTAAACACTCATCAACATGAGTTTCAAGAATTCTAATTTCTTCAATGACTCGTATTTATGTTCAAACAACTCAATAAAGCTTGTAACTACTACCAACGGAACTAAGCCAAGAATGTAGATGTTGATGACTCTGTCCAAAATAAATGCCCCTTGACCAACCAATTTCTTGGGAATTCTAACAACGTTTCTGAAGTTAAAATAATAAATAATATACCACAACACGGTATACACAACCTTGATTACCCACTCGTTAGGAGTGAAAATAAGTGGGAATAATGAGATATAACCGCAACTAACCAATAAGTTGAATGAACCAAGAAGTCTCTTGTCAACACATGCTATGAAAGTAATTGGGAAAATAACGAGAAGAATCGCCTTCTCGTGAACATGCCAACCAAAAAGGAACAGAGAAAACCCACACAAAGTCAAACTACCGATAAATCTGTTAAAGTTTGGTTGGAGGAATAATGGAATCAAAGCCATTATTTGGTAGAACAAGGTGAGGAAGAACGTCAACTGGGGAGTAATTGTTGGAAGAATCAAGAATTCAATGTCGCCCACAATACCTCTTGTCGAAGAATTAACTAACTTTTCGTTGTTCAATAATGAAGAGTCAAAGTTGAAGAGTCTTTTTAGCGGGTATTGACAGAATGGGACTTTCTTGTAGGCGAGGATAAGTAGCCTATCGAAGAAAGAGTATATTGCCCAAACATTTGGGGCCCAGTAGGCATGAGTCAAACCTCTGCTAAATGGAAATAAGCGAGCAAATAATTGAGGCATGACTTGGTAGTAAACAAAAGGACCGAATGCCACGGTGAATACTGCAATCACAACCGAACCCAACTTTAATAAGTTAAGCCATTTAACTAGGCCGACTAAATTGACAAACAAGTTCTTCTTGGGATCATATTTGAGATCTAAACAGTAAGCTCTCAAGAGAAACACAAATACCGCGGGAGCGAGGTATAAGTAGATATGCTTGAAACAAAGAAGTAACGAGAACCAGAATCCACACCACAAGTACTTCTTTAACCGAGCACAATTGATGACACAAACAAGAAACCCGTACATCATACCATTGTACTGAAAGTGGATATGATCAATTATCAATAACCCTGGTGATAGCACAAGACTAGAAGCTGCAACGTATGCTCTTCTTGCCGAGCTATGAGACGGTGATGTGTTCATGTACCACTGCAACGATAAAAACAAAACTATTTCACTGGCAACAACAGTAGCTCTTTGAAAGAAAATTGTTGGGGTTCCGTATAAACCCTTCTGGACTATATCCAAGCAACCATCATCTTTCACTATCCCAGGCACAAGCTGGGATAATGCCCATTCAAAATAAGCGAAGAATGGTGGATAGTCCAATGTCCATTGCGATGTTTCCTCCAAGTACCACTGTGATATTGGTAGGCGATGTGTTATCGCCAACCAGTTGCGGTGGACATCAAAATCAGTCGAGTGGTAACCAACCGCCAAAAGCGCTTTTAATGCAAGTGTCACAATCCATATATTAAAAAGAGAATGACGTTGTAGTCTTGGAGACACAGGAGGTGAGACATGCTGTTCATCAGACGTCACCTGTTTGTGGTCACCTTTATTTGGCTTTGGCATTTGTGGTGGTGATGATATTATTCGAACAATACCGCGACAAAATCATAACATTGTATAGTCGTCGATGGGAAGTCTGTAAAAATTTACATCAAACCTTAAAATGTAAGGCAATTTAACAATTTACAAATAGAAATAGTCCAGTTATATTGTATGTCGATTAAATGTTCCAATCCTATTCCTTTTGAGAACTTCCCTCTCCTAATTAAAACTAGTGTTATTTCAGAAAATTATAAATCTATATGTAAGTTTTGTCTAACTACATCTGAAATAGCCTGGCTAGCTCAATCGGCTAGAGCGTTTGACTTTTAAAGTCACTTATAGCGCTTATAAGGAATCAAAAGGTTGCGGGTTCGACTCCCGCGTCGGGCTATTTTTTAAATTTTTTATTCTTATACCTCTATTTTCAAATTCTTTTAAATAAATCAACATTTCAAACAGAATGTTTATGTTTTACTGCACTTTCTTGACTATAAATGGAGAAACCTAGAATAGACGAACTTATTAGACTTCGTCAAATGCAAGTGAGCTGGTTCCTTCAAGCTCACGTGCTGAAATCAAGACCTACCTCACTGAAAAAAAAATATAGCGAAAGAGAAACTACTTTGTCGCCATCACCACCATGTCTGAAAAAAGGGTAGAAGCCGATGCTTCTGAGTTACTTTCTTCTCTTTCCTTATCTCAAGATAAATTGAGTCAACAATCAGAAAAGACGGAGCCCAAGAAGGAAGAAGTCAAGGAAGAAAATACTGAAGAAGTTCCAGAGAAGAAGGAAGAAGTACAACCAGAAACCAACTTAATCAAATCCCAATATGAGGTTAAGGTGAAGTTAGCTGATCTTCAAGCTGACCCAAATTCGCCATTGTACTCGGTTAAGTCCTTTGAAGAATTGGGATTGTCAGCCGAATTATTAAAGGGTTTGTACGCCATGAAGTTCAACAAGCCATCTAAGATTCAAGAAAAAGCATTGCCATTGTTGCTTTCTAATCCACCTCATAACATGATTGGTCAATCTCAGTCGGGTACTGGTAAAACTGCTGCCTTTTCGTTGACCATGTTGTCAAGAGTTGATGAAAACTTGCCTCAAACTCAATGTATCTGTTTGTCTCCAACAAGAGAATTGGCCAGACAAACTTTGGAAGTCATCCAAACAATGGGTAGATTCACTAGAACCACTTACCAGTTGGTTGTTCCTGAAGCTATGGAAAGAGGTGCTGCTACGTCTGCTCACATTATAGTTGGTACACCTGGTGCTGTCATGGATCTGATCAGAAGAAAAGCTATTAATGCCAACCAGGTCAAGGTCTTTGTGTTGGATGAGGCCGATAATATGTTGGATTCTCAAGGTTTGGGTGACCAGAGTCTTCGTGTCAAGAAACAATTACCCAAGACGGCTCAATTGGTTTTGTTTTCTGCTACTTTCCCTACTGAAGTGCGTGCTTACGCTGAGAAGTTTGTTCCAAACGCCAACTCCTTGGAATTGAAGCAAGAAGAATTGAATGTCGATGCTATCAAGCAATTATACATGGACTGTAATTCGACTGAACACAAATTCGAGGTGTTGTGTGAGTTATATGGACTCTTGACCATTGGTTCCTCTATCATTTTTGTGGAAAGAAAGGAAACTGCCAATCTCTTGTACCATAGAATGAAGAAGGAAGGACACCTTTGCTCCTTATTGCATGGTTCCTTACAACATCAAGAGAGAGACAAATTGATTGACGACTTCCGTGAAGGAAGATCCAAGGTTTTGATCACTACCAACGTGTTGGCCAGAGGTATTGACATTCCATCGGTGTCGATGGTTGTCAACTATGACCTTCCAGTCGACAAGAATGGTAACCCTGACCCTTCAACTTACTTGCACAGAATTGGTAGAACTGGTAGATTTGGTAGAGTCGGTGTCTCTATCTCATTTATACATGATAAAAGATCATACGAGATTTTGATGGCCATCAAGAAATACTTTGGTGATATTGAAATGACCAGGGTGCCTACTGATGATTGGGATGAAGTTGAAGATATTGTTACAAAGGTGATCAAAAATTAGATTTTTAAGTTGTATAGTACTATTTACAGATTGTAAAAGAAAATATCTTAATAAGTGTAGATGAATTGCTTGGTTCTTTCTGGT
The DNA here is from genome assembly GCA_030574955.1 of Teunomyces lycoperdinae. NCBI lineage: Eukaryota > Fungi > Ascomycota > Pichiomycetes > Serinales > Debaryomycetaceae > Teunomyces > Teunomyces lycoperdinae. The sequence continues at coordinate 103,607 of JAJMFY010000002.1, forward strand.
AATCTTTTAGCTACCACGTCCCAATCAATACATTCCCAGATGTTGTCCAAGTATTGTTGCTTGCCGTATACACCGTAATCCAACAAGTAGTTTCTCATGGATGCATCGATGGCCAATACAGGAAGTAACTTTTTGTCGTTGTACAATGTGTTAAACTCGGCTTCTTCGACAGTACCAAGAGTCAAGTGATCAATCTCCGCTTCTAAGTTTTCGATCTCAGTATCAAGGGATTCCAACTCCGCTTCCTGTTCAGCAATTTCTCTCTCTCTCTTCTTGCTCTTTAAGGCAGCAATCTTAGCTTCCTTTTGTGATCTCAAACGGTTTATCTGTCCCGATCTGATGGAGTCATCAACAGTACCAGCATTGTAAGTATTAACCACAGCTAAGTTGGTATATATTGGTTCCTTGGTAGCACCTGGATCGGTGATGCTGGGGGAGTTTCTCAAGACACTCTGACTCAAGGTACTTTCAGCAACTAACCAAACTGATCCATCACCCTTGATTGCCTTGGCAGAGGTGAGCAAGAGTGTTCTGAATTCTTGTACAGATCCAAAAGAATCTTCTATCCATTCACGTAATTTTTCGTTTGGTATGTCGGAATATTCGGTAATAGGAGACTTGAGCAAGTCTTCTGGTTTACTTTGGGCAACTTGGATACCCTTAACTTCCTTCAAGCTTTCTAAGAAGAATTGTAAGTTGTATAATGACGAGGCGTAAGAGTAGACACCGTACAATTCAGGCTTGTGAATGGTCTGATGGACCAAATCAAGTAAGTTAGTGGGCTCGTGGTGTTCAGTTTCTAATTGACTGAGAGATTCATTCAATCCAGCAACCAACTGGCTACCTCTCTTGAACCATAATTCGTTCACGGTGTTGGAACTGAAGAGACCTTGGAACTCCTGCTCAGTTGCCTTGATGGCTTCCAAGGTGGAAATTCCAGGTAATTTGTATGAGATGTTGCGGTAAGAACGGTAGATAACATTCTGGCTCGCTCTGAGAGCCACCTTTTGTGTTATTCTATACATAACTGGTCAGTTTTAGTTGATAGAAGTGAAAAATTTTGAAATGGGTTTGTTCTAGTTATGTGCAGGCGACAATAAAAAATACTCTTTTTTTATACACTAGTTGCAAAATAACCAGTGAATAGATTTTTATTGAACACGCCGTACCGGTAAAAGTACTATACCTTTAACTACAAAACACTCAAAAAAAAACAATACCTAAAACAAGCAAATGACACACCGTGTAAAAACCAACATGAAAGTCTGTGTAATTCATGGATAATTAGAATCCTTTTATTTTTTGATTTTGTAGTTTCAAGTTGGGAGAAAACACATGTCTCACGTAAGTAATAAACTCACCTTCTCACTTTCAAGCTCTTGACACGTCTCAATAATGAGGAGGCGCCTCCTCCTCCTGAGCTTGAGCCATAATTATCGTTGGTTTCAACGTTGTTGAAGGACCCTCTTCTCATAGGTTCTGTGTTTTCGTCATTCGAGTTTCTTCTAGAGTTATTCTCGCTGCTCGATTTACGCAATCTGTGTACGATTGACTTCTTTCTACCCAATCCACCGTTGGAAGTGTTTAAAAAGTCGTCATTGTTCAATGCCGCTTTGGGTGCAGGAGCTCCTTCCGTAAAGGTAGATGAACCCAAACCAGCAGTAGTTTCACCATGCACCGGCTCAGCCTTCATATTGGAATCAAAGTTGATCACAGATGAGTTAGCCTTTGGAGTGAAGTGGGAGGTTCCCACCTCGTCCTGCACTTTGTTAGTTTTGACGGTAATACCGTCATCCGATTTGTAAGGAGAAGCTGCGTTTGGTCTCTTTATAGAGGTTCTGCGACCAATAATTTCATTTTGGTTGTCATCGTAGTTACCAAATGCCAAATTCATCTGCTCATTCTTGTCGATGTTACCTCCCAAACCGGAGATGGAGTTGTTAGGTCCGTCAGGAGGAAATGCCATGACAGGAGCAACCTTGACATTCTTGTTTCTGTGAGGAGTACAGGCATCAAACGGACCGTCATGGTGGAACCCGCCACCAAAGAACGCCGTGACGTCCAACTTATCGATGGTGTCCAAGTTCTTGGCCTTGACAGGTTCTGGTTTCTTTTTGTGTCTGGAGGATTTGTGTCTTGATGAGACCAGTTCACCACCCCGTCTTTCTCTTTCTCTGTCTCTTTCACTGCGTTCACGCGACGAACGGTGTGGTCTTGAGTCGGAGTGGGAACGATGTGGTCTGGACGACGAGGAAGATGATTGGTGGTGTCTTGATGATGACGACAGTTGCTTTTCTCTAGGGTAGTCGCGTCTGGCATTTTCTTTGCCTGCAACTTCTTCATAGGACGGAGGGGCCATGGAATCTGGTTTTGGAGGACGTGCTGGTGGAGTGTCGCTGCGAGATCTGTGGCTGGAACTTTGGGGAGCTGGGGGAGGCAGACGACGGTGGACATAAGAGTCCGGTTCGTTCAATGCAGCTGCAAACGGGTTATTTGAGGACATCTTGGGTGGACTAAAGAAGAAATAGTTAGTATATAGCAAGGGAAAAACAAACTAGAATCATCCTAGAATCGAAGCCGGGGGCGCGGGGCTTTGACATTTTTTGCTCGTCCCACCCACGCAAAAATAAATACAGGGCCTTACCACATCTTGGACCAAGCAAAAAGCAGGCACTTCCAGGGACGATTCTAAAACGAGCCCGGGCAAGAAAAAAAACAAAAAAAAACCTGTTTTTGGGGTGCGCGGTACGGTAATGTGCGTTGCGGTGAATCAAGCAAAAATGCCCTGGGCCATCCAGGTTCCAAGCTCTAAAGATAGAAAAAAATCTGTTGAGTGTCTGCGTGCTTGTGTACTTACCCATAGTTAACGTTGCTGTCACTTCCGGTTCTGACAGGTCCATGAGGGAACTTAGGCTTGGATAACTCGTTACGTGTCTCTTTGTAGGAAAGGTTCATGTTGACCTCTTGGATCTGTAGATCGTCTTCATCGGATGAAGCTTCGACAAGCTGTTTGTTCTTCTCGACCCATTCATCAAAGTTGGAGTGACCCGATGATACCGAGGGGTTAGACCTGTTTGAGTAACGAGGTTGCTCGTACCTTGGTTGGGCCGTCAGTTGTCTGAACGGATTGTTCGACGACAACCTACGCAAGGAGTCGGCCGAGTTATGTGTGTGCTTAGGTTGCTGGTACATGGACTCAGTGTAGTTCAAACGTTGGTTGTCACTTATATGTAGATAATATAGTTGCGAAAGTTGGAGAAACTGTATTGGTCTTTTGGAAACCAGAGATGAGTAGGTACAAGTTTGGCAATCAAACCTCTATGGTCAGGTGTCACCGTCAAATCAAGGCCGTTGCTTATATGTCGGATAACGCCATGACGCAAAAATTTTTAGGATCACGGCACAAAGTAAAACAAAACAGGCATGCGAAAAAAGCCCTATTAGGTGTCTAAAAATAAAAAGCCACCTTTTAAAATTCTATAAATGAAAAGTCATGACTATTTCAATCAAGTGAGTTAAGCCTCAGTGCTATTTAAGTGTACGATCAGCAGTTTGGCAGAAGAAAAAAAATTACATTAGCAGCATTTACATAATTGTAATCTAAAGCAGATTAGCTGTGGTTAGATTGTGCTCGAGTGCGATAAAACGCACAATCGAAATTGTAACGCACCAGACTATTGTTCATAATTCATCAATTCCGTGTATCCGGGGACTGTCTAATCGAGTTCTTTTTTTTTTCTTGGAGAGCAACGGCTCATACAGTACACGCGTTCGTCAGTCGCCCCTATCTCGCTACTAAACGCGTGGCGTGGCACTTTTTCCTATTTAGAATTAATTAAGAGTAGGAATCGAAAATAGAATAAATAATACATTATTAATTTCAGGTTGCTCTATAACCCTAATGATATTTTGTACAATTAAAATGAGCTCCAAATCCAATCACTTGGAACTTCATTAACAGAGTTCTTTCGGCTGTATGCCTTATCTTCACCACCCAGTTGCATTTGGAGATGGTCGGCAAAATCCTGCTTGTCTGCAGCCACAGTCGCGAGCCTTTTATCCAAATACGGATTTTCAATGTAGACAAAAGGTAGATTGTCCAACGTAGCTTCCGAGACATTTTGCCGAATTTTGGTACCGCTTGTATTATTAAGGTCATTGGCAAGATTCCTGTAAGTTTCATCGCACTTGCGGCAAATCTTAAAAAGCTTGTCGCTTCGCCACTCCATTCCTTGTAAGTTGCGTTCAATTGGAATGACGAAACGCGCTTTTGAATCCATCAATATCGGACTTTGGTTGCCCTTTGCACCACCGGCATCACCTTGGATCAAACAGTCGCTACAAATAATAAGTCCACAAAACCGACAATGATGTCTTCGGCTAGTCCCCGTATTTTCATTGCCAGTTTCCTGGCTGCCATCTTGTTCTTTTTTGAGACGCTCGTCAAAAAATAAATACACCAACGATAAGATTGAACTGCCAAACCGCAGGAAACATTGCATGCAATGGTTCGTAACACTGTTTGACATCCAATGCACATGCGTCGGTTCAAGATTGAACTGGGTCCCTGACTCTAGCAATACCTCTCCAGTACCACGCACCGCCTGCGGTGAAGTGATAGCATAGATACCTGAAAAGCCCCCGTTTTTGCTTGTCTCATCTTTTTCCTCAAAAGTCTTATTCGAAGTGGAAGTGGAACGAGCTGGGGGGCGCAACACTGCCGGAGTACTTAGTGGCTTCTTCAACTGGTAAAAGCTCGTTATTAATGGTGCAGCAAGCTCGTTGTTTGAACCCAGACGTTTTAAATTACACCGATTCTTGATACGATTCGATCCGGTTTGAAATAAAGGATGTTGGTAGTGGCGAAGTTGTTGCAAGGGTTGAGTTTCATGCAGGGAATCGCCACTGACTGAGTCTTTGTTAAGAACCTTGCTAATAATCTGGTTTAGCTTGGTTTGTTCCATATTTTTTTCATAAATATAATTATCAAGAATATACTCTTTAAGAAGCTGAGCATTCTCCTGGTTATCGTCCTCAAGAGTGGGATTAAGCATAACGCTTTCGGTACTGTTTTTTCTGTTCAACGCTACTGAAACCCGCCTTAATGGCTTGGAGAGATCAAATACTGCTGGAGTATATTTCTCGCCAGGTTTTGAGACCTCTACCAACAGTGAATTCCGATCACTTGGTGTTAAAGAAAATTTCCTTTCTTTATTTCTTGCTCCATAAGTATAGTAATTCATGTTGTTCATTTGAGGAAATCGAATCTGATCATCATAGTCTATGTCTTGGATAACTTCATTGTTCAGTGATGCTGTGGAGGCAGTTGAGGAAGATGACATCGTGTTTTTTCTGGAAATCGAAGGGATTATATCAGATATGTTGGAATGGTACGAGGGCACAGTGCTTTGTGAAGATGAATAGAGCGCGTTGCGGCCCTTAATAGAGTATTGATCTATTGGTTTTTTGGAAAAGGAAAATGGCGGTAGTTCCACTTTCGATTCAGTGCCAGCCAGTTTAATGGTAACGGCTGTCATTTTTTCTGCTTTTCTAATACCTAGTAATCTTGTCTTGTGATGTTTAATGAGTAATCAGGAGTCAAAAGAAATGAGATTTATGAAACGGTTCTATTGTTAAAGCTCTGTAAATAAACTGATGACTTTCTTATATTACTTCAATCCTTATATCAACAAAGTTCACTAACCGTAAAGAGAGGGCGTCAGCTTGTTTAGATTTAAAATTATTGGGGGGGGGGATGATCTTTAATTGACTCGAATATACCCTTTTGCTACCATGGAATTATTACATCCTGTATATAATAGAGATAAGAACAATTCTAATACTAGAAGGTGATTGGCTAGACCCCCTGGTTCGTATATTCCCATTCTGTCACACCAGATTTCTTTTTTCCCGTGCTTTCCCTCGTTCGATAGCACACGACACCCGTGACCATCTGTCCCCAGCTTACAGTAGTGTTCAGATTCTAGAAACAAAACCTGGGCATTATATTGCAACCTACATACATTGGTTGCAATCGCACTTCTGGATTTAAGCCTACAATCTCACGAAGATCTTTGACGGGGCGTTGTACAAATTTTTCGGTTTTGGTAAACAAATAGGACCTAGTTTGGACTGCCCTAGTACCCCCTAACATCAAATATCTGGAGATATGTCAAATTGATAGGGAATATCATTAAAAGTAACATGTAGCATTTATTTAACCATTTAGTTTCTTTAATTCTTAAGAACAACGTATAAAGCGTGTAAAATGCCTGGGAACCAGATGAAGATACACAAGATAATATTAATCCACAATGGTGTGGTAGCACCTTCCCTCATGAACACAGCCAAAGGAGGGAGAAGGATTGCCAAGATGATTGCAACAATTTTCTCAGATTCCATTTTGCAATTGGTTTTACAACAAATTCAACAACTGTGGGGCCTTCAAGTTATTTATGTGTTTTTTCCAGTAAAGGGGCAAAAATTAAAATATGTAATTGACTCAGGTTTTGTGTAACTCTTTTTGTTTTTGTCGTACTGTTTAACCGTGACCAATCTGCAATAAAAGTTTCTATTTCTAGTATTAATATTGTAACCTGTCAAATCGGTTCTATATATACCCTTAAGTAGATAGTGGCTTCGGATGAAATATCTGTTGTATCCGAAGGCAGGTCATCAAAAATGACCTAGTTTACCTTCCTTTCTAACCGAGACGACAAGAAAAAAGCTGACTTTACTCTGCTGGCTATAAATCCTTATTGGCTGCATATAACCAAAAAATTCCGAAAAAAAATCTCCTGGGGGTGAGTCGAACACCCGATCTCAAGATTACTTTGAGGAACTCATTACAGTCTCGCGCCTTAGCCAGCTTGGCCACCAAGAGGATTGCTTACTACTATAAATTAACATAATTTAAGATTGTTGGATTATCTTTTTTGACAACTTAAGAAAGCGATAATTATCAAAATGCTAAACCAGCAAACAATATGGAATGGTAAGTGCAACCTAAGTAAGACATCCCCACGTTCAAGCACAAGCATAGAATATCTCTTTGTATCTCTCAATATGTGAAATATAAATTCCGCTATCCCTCCGAGGAATAATCCTGTAACCCCATTGAACCATGTTAAAGCTAGAATCCATAGTAGATTTTTGTATAAAGCTGGTCTTTTCACGTAAAATATAACTCGAATAATTTCAACATTAGCCATTACTGATGTAAATAGCAATATTAACGTAATACATCTGACAATAACTGCAAGTATGTGAAGTTTTTTTAGATGGCTCACTAGTTTCAATGTTGTTGAGTCCACTTGTTGATCACCTTCGGAATAGAACCCACTGAGAGCATTCAAGACATATTTGTAAGCGGTAGTCAAGCTGGAGGCTGCATTAAGCTGGGAATCAAACTGGGAAATTTGTAAGCCAAAGTCATATACTAAGCATGAAATCACGTCTAGTCCGTAACCTATATGACATGATTTTATTTCTGTATCCTGGTTAGCTCTACAGAAGCCATTAAAATTAAATTGATACTTCACCAGCTCTGAAAAAAAATCAAGCGAAGTTTTCTGAATTAACCCATTCATATCAGTAACAAAATATGTAAAAGTCTGTATTCCATCTCTGACATTTGAAATTAACTCTCTTTCTTCCGTTGTCTGCGCTCTATTTTCCTTTATCTCAAGCGTGAACTGCGGAGCACAGTGTATGGCGTTGGCGCTGCATCCAAAGAACACTGAATAGTTTCCAATCGTAACAAACAAGGAACAAACAAATATAATGAATAAAAGGAGGCTGTGGGTCTTTGTAAGTCCCGTAAAATCCTTCGCTTGTTTTTGTTTGTCTAAATTCACCTGGGGAAACAATCTTGAATAAGCTTTTTGAAAATACGGCCAAAATTGCAGAAGCTTCAAAACAGTATGGTCTGAGCTACCAACGGCAGTCAGGGCTGAATCTCTGTCATCATTATCTGCAATTTGCAGGATGTACTCTCCAGTTTCAATTTCTTGCTTCATAATTTGTTTTTGTGGAGACGGTTTATTTCGCAGCAATAGAGGTTATGTGTGTTTTCGCGGCATGGATTTTTATGCATATCAACGCTTCGATAAGTTTCATTTGGTGTCAAAAAAAAGCTGTATATCTTACAACGACTGTCTGCCATAGAATTGTTTCTAACTCCATAACTGAATATAATGGAATTTACGTGAAATTGTTATTTTTGAAATTTTCGTCAAAACTTGAAAAAAAAAGAAGCTTTCCAATCATGTTCCCTCGGCACATCATTTATTTAATTAAATCGTATACCGAGGGCAATTGGATTCAGATCATGATGATCGGACACTCTATTCATCAATAGCTCCGGTTTCCATAAGTAAATGGATGGAAATATCTCCTGATATCTTACTCGTATCCCCCACTTTATGGTTTAAACGGCTGCCGAGATTCCGAGAGATTAGGTGCGACTCAATTTTCATCACATGAATCTGGCAAAAGGATTGCAGATAACCCGGAAAGTGGACTTATCCTGGTTTTACATCCGTGGAAAACTTTAAGAATTGCATGTGTGGTTAGTGTATATATATGGTGGTAAAATCATGAAATCAACCTATGTGGCTACGATCTGCCCACTTCTGTGGTGGTGGTAGGCCGTGGTACCGATCGGCTAAAGAAGGACGCCTAGTATTCTTTTGTTTATCGGAGTAGAACTAGATTAGGGCACTCCCAAGACCCGCGCCCCGCCTTTTGCTACCCCACAAAAGTATATGGTTATATATACACGAGAATTTGACTGTAAAGCTTATAATTACCAACTAAAGGGTATACACAAACACAATGCCTCCAATTCACCTTAAGGATGCTTCGAAAAAGCAAGTGAGACACAACATCTCCAACGAAACATTGGACGTTCAACAGAAGGTCTCCAACACCCTTCCTCCCAATACCGAGGGATCAATAGGGGAAGAGCGGAAGAAGATTAATTTTGATACCTTGAAAATGCACCATTTTATTGAAGGTTCTCCAGAAAAGTCCAGACAGGTGATTAAATTGTTCCAATCAATAGAACGTGACCCAATCTTGTCTGCCAAATTCCTGGATTATGACTTGACTACTCATGAAGAGAGAGAACAGGTTGCTATCAGAATTGCCCGTATGAGTCAGTACATTGAGGTTGATAGCACCGAGCAGTTCTGGAGAAGATTAAACTTGATGACCGTGATTGACCCCTCTCTTGGTATCAGAATCGGTGTCAACTTGGGTCTTTTCTTGAACTGTATCAGGGGAAATGGTACCCCAGCTCAGTACGACCATTGGGCAAAGATCAGAGAGTCTGGTAGTATTAAGCAGATGTACGGATGTTTTGGTATGACCGAATTAGCTCACGGTTCTAACGTAGCTGGCTGCGAAACTACCGCCGAATTCGACGAGGAAAATGATAAATTTATTATCAACACCCCACACATTGGGGCTACTAAGTGGTGGATTGGTGGTGCTGCTCATTCTGCTACACACTGCGTTGTCTATGCTAGATTAATTGTCAACGGTAAGGACTACGGTGTCAAGACATTTGTTGTTCCATTGAGAGACTCCAGACACATGCTTCTTCCAGGAGTTAGTATCGGGGATATTGGTTCCAAGATGGGAAGATCTGGTATCGACAATGGTTGGATTCAATTTACTGATGTTGTCATTCCAAGGTTCTTTATGTTGCAAAAATGGTGTAAGGTTGACAGAAACGGTAATGTCACCTTGCCTCCTCTTGAACAGATTTCATACATCTCGCTATTACACGGAAGAGTCAACATGGCTATTGATTCTTACAGAATTGGTGCCAGATTCACCACAATTGCGTTGAGATATGCTGCAGTTAGACGCCAATTCAAGTCTAAACCGTCAGACAAATTGGAAACTAAACTTTTGGATTATCCATTACACCAAAGAAGATTGCTTCCTTTGCTTGCCTTGACATACGCTATGTCTCAAGGTACCAACCGTTTGGAATATCAACATGACAGTATTCTCGAGGAGTTGGAAAAGGGTGTCGAAGAAAACAACGAGGCATTGATCAACAAGGCGCTCAAGGATACCAAGTCTTTGTTTGTTGACTCTGGTTCTTTGAAATCTACTTTGACTTGGTTGGCTGCTGATCTCATTGACCAGTGCAGACAAGCTTGTGGTGGTCAGGGTTATTCATCTTACAGTGGTTTTGGTAAGACATTTGGTGATTGGGCTGTCCAATGTACCTGGGAAGGTGACAATAACGTCTTGGCCATGTCGGCAGGTAAGACAATCATCAACAACATTGATTTGGTTGTTAACAAGAACAAGAAACTTGACTCATCATCTACTTTGAATTTTATCAATAAGGCCAAGTATTTGAGTACTTTGAATGGTGTTCTCAAGACCAAGAATGATTTGAGTGATTTTTCAAAGATCAAGTTGGCGTTAGAGGCTTTGATTTTAAAGTATGCAACGTCTGCCCTTGCTGATGTCAAGAGTCACAAGAATTGGGACTTGATTAGTTCCCAACGGGTTGAATTGTCTAAGTTAAGAGCACACCACTACTTATTGGAAAGTTTTATTGACAAGTTGGCAGGTGTTACTGATGCAGCCTTGAAGGAACAATTAAGCAATGTTTTAGCATTGTACATTGTGACGTCGATCCTCATTCCATTTAATGCAGAATTTTTGAGTTTCGGTATCTTTGACACTGGATTGTCTAAAGTAATCAATCATGAGGTGGTTCACACACTTGTTGGTACTGTTAGAGAAACGGCTATTGGGTTAACTGATTCTTTCCAACAACCAGATACCATCTTGAACTCTGCCATTGGCAAATATGATGGCAAGTTCTATGACAACTATATGGCTACCGTGAAGCATCTTCACCCACCAAGTAAAACTAAAGCCCCATACTCTGCTATTTTCGAAGACTTCTTGAACAGACCATCTACTGAAGTCCTAGAGAGATTTGAAAAGGGCAGTGAAGCTGCTAATATTTTGTCTAAGTAATAAAAAATACTTGTAGTGAAAATGTATGTGTTATTGGATGAAGTTGTTCAGTTAAAGTAGAGTTATTAAAATAATCAAGTTCTTATTTATCATTGTTAAATTGTACAAATAAATACTCAAGATACAATTTGAACACCGGAGAAGCCAATAAAGACCACCACGCCGCCATTTGTATGTATTTTGCAGCCCCACAAATATTTATATTAAATCATTCATTTCAAAACATTCATTTCAAATTTTTATACCAATAAATAGCTAAAACTAAATCGTTATGTCGACCTTATCTAAAGGTGTTAATAAACATATCAGGGAAAGATATACACTTAAATATTCGTTAATTTGGTTCGTTCCTATCTAGACAAGATGTCTGCCGATTCACCAGTCTTTTCAAATCTGTCTCTGGTTTCAAGGGATGGTCTGTTCAACATAGCTTCCAAAGCACCAGAGTATGGAGCCTTTGAGTTGAATGGTGGGTTGTTTTCCTTAACAGTGGTAAAGTAGTTTTCATAAATGTTACCGTCGTAGTTACCAATAGCAGCGTTGACAAGCATGTCGCTCAATTGGAAGGAGTCGGTGAGAGCAACAACATCTGGTCTGACTTCCTTACACAAGTCTGGGATGTAAGATGAAGACAATTCACCAACCAACTTCGTTGAAATAACATTGAAAGTTAAGAAAATACCGGAGAATCTCTCCAAAACAATAGCAGAAGCGTATAATCTACCCAAAGTGATCAAGTATGGAGCCAAGCTCTGATCCTCGTGGGCTTCAACTCTTCTTAAGTACTCTTCCAACAAGTAGTGGTGAGCCTTCAACTTGGAAAGGTTTACCAAGTCGGCACCGACATAGTCGAAGTTACCCTTTTGGGCCTTGACGGTCTTACCAGCCTCGTTAGCCAATCTGATGATGGTAACTTCAATACCGCGCAAGAACTTTCTCAAATCCTTCAAGTCACTGACCGAGTTCAATACAATCTTGTCACCATTGGCACCAGTGAAGTCCTTAGCATCAGACAAGAATGCAGAAGAGCCCTTGACAGACTTACCCTTGTCGACGACGGAAATAACGTGGGCGACAATTGGCTTACCAACAGACATGCCCAAGACGTTATTGTCACCTTCCCAAGTGCATTGGACAACCCAGTCATTGTATGCCCTACCGAAACCGTTGTAAGACGAGTAACCGTGACCACCACAGGCTTGTCTACATTGGTCAATGACCTCAGCACCCAACCAAGTACAAGTAGACTTCAAGGCACCAGAGTCAAGGAACAATGACTTCATGGCGTCAATAGCCTTCATGATGTTGTCAAAGTCATTTGCTTCAACAGCGTCATCCAATTGAGCCAATGTTTCTTCAATTGTAGTTTCAATCTTGTAAGCACCGGAAGAGATAACATAAGCCAAAGCCAAGTAAGGTAACAATCTCTTTTGGTGTAATGGGTAGTTCAATAATTGGGTTTCTTGGACAGATTTGTCGGCATCAGCAGAACCAGCTGGCTTGAATTGTCTTCTGCCAATAGCGTATCTCAAAGCAATGGTGGTCATTCTGGCGGTAATTCTGAAGGAATCCAAGACCATCATAACTCTACCACCCAAAAGAGCGGAATAGGATAATTGTTCTAATGGTGGCAAGACGACCTCACCTTCTCTGGAAACCTTACAGAATCTTTGCAACATAAAGAATCTTGGAATTCTGACGTTGGAAAATTGAATCCAACCATTATCAATACCGTCTCTACCCATCTTAGCACCAATGTCACCGATGGAAACACCTGGGTTAACGTCATGGTTTGAGTCTCTTAATGGAACAATAAAGGTTTTCACACCGTAATCTTGACCATCGACTATTAATCTAGCGTAGACAGAACAGTGAGTGGCAGAGTGAGCAGCACCACCGATCCACCACTTGGTGGCACCAATGTGTGGGGTGTTGATGATAAATTCATCGGTTTCTTTGTCAAAAGTAGCAGTAGTTTCCAAACCAGCAACGTTAGAACCGTGTGCCAATTCAGTCATACCGAAACAACCATAGATTCCCTTCAAGCGGGAAGTTTCCTTTTCTAAAGCCCAGTAGGACAACTGTTCACTAGTACCGTTACCTCTGACACAGGAAAGGAAAAGACCCAAGTTAATACCAACTCTGGTAGCAACTTGTGGGTCAAAGAGACCAAGAAGAGATAATCTCTTGTTGAAGTCGTCGAAAGAATCTATTTCGAGGTACTTGGCCAAACGAGTGACCTTGACAGCGGTTAATTCTCTCAATTCGTTCTTGCCCAAGTCGTAGTACTTGCTGCTTACAGCCAAGACTGGGTCTCTTTCCATCTGTTGAGTCATGGACTTGAACACTTCGGATCTTTCTTTGGTACCCTCCAAGAATTCATGCATCTTAGATGGGTCAAACTTGTTCGCAGCTCTTTCCTGAGCTAAAGAGGACTGTGGGTCTGGAGGTGCAGACAAGCTTACTGAGTTCTTAGTAGACATTATGTGAATAAGAATTTTTTTTGTTCTAGTATAGTATATTCAATTAAAAAGATTTGATTTCTCCAGATTTCGTTACATATATATAGAACTCCACAATCCAGGATTTTACATGTGCAGAAGGGTTTGCCGAGGTTAAAATTGCGTACTTTTAGTGGGGGGGAAGGTCCGAGGAACAAACCACGTGAGACATATCATCTAAGCAAATTCGGATATCAGAAAAGAAAAGTTCAACGACTGTATGTACGTAAAAGGAAAAATAGCGGGGATCTTCGTTGGCAGTTCCCATTTTTGTGTAGGATTTGCAGGAGGGTTTAATACTGCTTACATATATACACATAATGAACGGGCAAAGTGATCTTCAGCCGCGATCGATGCCTTAGGAGTGGTCTGATTTTGAATGATATCGCCAAAATTGAATTTACAGCACTAGAATATGGGGTAAAGGTAAAACACACAAAACTGCACCACTACTCTCACTTCGGTATAAACGGCGGTGATCTCGGTGTCCGGAATCTAGGCTAAGCAATAAATATCCGGCAGAAGCTGACCAGGTAAATTTACATCACACCATATACCAAATAGGCAAGTACACAAATTAATCCATTTTCTTTCATGGTTCCATGTGAACTCTTCGGACATAATTTGATTACAGGTTAAAACTCCGAAGGATATCATTCGATTTAAGACAAAACCTTCCCCAAACTATTTTGGACCGAGGGTTTGACGCTATTCATGTATTCCGTAAGGTATAATATTGATTAATTATCCCCACTTATGCAACCTGTCTTCCCCGAGCCGATGGTTCATCTAAATCAAAAAATACAATGCCATCAATAAATCATAGACAGGGTTTACAACCGCTTAGAATATGATACTCCACATTTTGAATCGAGTATTATCTTCGAAAATGCCGGAGATATCCTACTACATTTAAAACCAGAACCCTTGGGACCAGCAAAATTGGAATATCAATAACAGTAACTTGTGCACTGCTTAATTATATTGTTTTCATATATACAAGTATTGATTCAATACGTTTATCATCATTATCTAGTTCAGTTCATACAATATCCTTCTTTTTTGGGGCAACTATAATTGAGGAACCAACATGTCCATCAATGGCGATTGGATGAATAAAACACCAGCAGCAAACATACCAGCATTAAGGGCAAGAGTGAAAACTGGAGTGTTCATGATTTCCTGGATGTAGGATTGTTCCTTTGGAGCTTGTGGGAATCTGCCGGACATAGTAAATGATGTGATGTAGTAGTAACTAAGCCTTTAGTTGGACGTCGATAAAATTTTCGATTGTTACCATGATAAAATATTGAAATTTTTTGATAGTTGCACGAATAATCCTACACATAAACTTCGATCCGGAATTGACATCGTAACAAAAATTTATCACAAAAGTGCACTTGATCCTCACCATTCACAATGGCTTCTGTCAACGTCGATTTGGGTGTGACACCCGAAACAACATTTTCTATTGCTGGCAAGCAAATCAAATTTGATTCTGATGCAGACATCGCTCCTATAATCAAGGATTTGGATGCGTGTACCAACTTGAAGAAACTTGATTTCTCTGGAAACACAATTGGGATTGAGGCATCTAAGAGCTTGAGTGAAGCTATTTTGAAGCATAAAGACACTGTGGTTGAGATCGATTTTTCTGACTTATACACTGGCCGTTTGAATACTGAAATTCCTCAATCCTTGGAATACTTGTTACCAGCTTTGTTGCAATTTACCAACTTGAAGTTAATTAACTTGAGTGACAATGCGTTTGGTTTACAAACTATTGATCCAATTGAGGACTACTTGGCCAAGGCTATTACAATTGAACACTTGATTCTTTCCAACAACGGTATGGGTCCATTTGCTGGTGCCAGAATTGGGGGTTCTCTCTTCAAATTGGCTAAGGCAAAGGAAGCTGCCAATAAGCCATCTTTAAAGTCTTTCATTTGTGGAAGAAACAGATTGGAAAATGGTTCCATTAACTATTTGTCTGTTGGGTTGAGAAACCATAAGGATTTGGAAGTAGTTAAGTTGTACCAAAATGGTATTAGACCAGCAGGGATCTCAAAATTGGTTGAACAAGGATTATCATCTAACAAGAAGCTTCAGATTATAGATTTACAAGACAATACCATCACTACTAAGGGTGCTGAGAAATTGGCCGGCTCTTTGAATGCCTGGGCCGAATTGACTGAATTGAACCTTAACGATTCCTTGTTGAAGAACAAGGGTTCATTGGCCTTAGTCCAAGCTTTCAACTCCGGTGATGTCAAGAAGAACTTAACCACCTTAAAATTACAATACAATGAATTAGAAGAGGATAGTTTGAAAGTCTTGGTGGACGTCATTAACAACAAGTTGCCAAACTTGAAGCTGTTGGAATTAAACGGTAACAGATTTGAAGAAGAATCTGAATTCGTTGAAAAGATTACCCTGATTTTTGAAGAAAGGGGTCTAGATGATGCATTGGACGAATTAGACGAATTAGAAGAACTCGACAGCGACGAAGAGGATGATGACAATGAGGAACAAGATGATTCATTGGAAGAAGACGTCGACTTAGACAAGTTAGAAGTTGAATTACTTACCAACTTCCATACAGAATCTCCTGATAAGTCTGTTGATTCTGTGGCTGACGAATTGGCTAAAGCTCACATAAATTAGTGTATAGATGTAATAAAAAGTTTTGTCAAAAAGCGCAGGGCACCCGCACAGTATAAATTCGTATTAACTCGCACACGGCTGTAAAAGACCTTTGTATGTCTTCGTTATATAAGCTTTCGGTTAAAGGTATCCGGGCTTTTGAACCGGAACAAGAAGAAACAATCCAATTTGGGTTCCCATTGACATTAATTTGTGGCCAAAATGGGTGCGGTAAAACGACAATTATCGAATGTCTAAAGTACGCCACGACCGGTGATTTACCACCTAACTCGAAGGGAGGCGCGTTTGTCAATGATCCTAGTCTTACAGGAAGAACTAATGTGACTGGCCAAGTAAAGCTAGCATTCAGGAACGCCAATGGGAAGTCTATGATCACAACACGTACGGTCCAACTCAGTCGCAAAAAGGGACGCGCTGGTGCCATTACGAACACTTTCAAAACACTAGAAGGCCAATTGGTGGTTATAGACAAGGGGAACAAAGTGAGTGTATCATCTAAAAATGCCGAGTTGGACCAACAAACCCCCATTTACTTGGGTGCTTCCCGTGCAATTCTTGACTACGTTATTTTCTGCCACCAAGATGATAGTTTGTGGCCACTAAGTGAAGCATCTGTATTGAAAAAGCGGTTTGACGATATATTTGAAGCTTCCAAGTTCACAAAGGTATTAGACAACTTGAAAGTAATCAAAAAGGACATGGCCACTGACATCAAATTATTGGAACAAAGTGTAAACCACTTGAAGATAGATAAAGATCGGGCAAAGAAATTGATGGAAAGATTGAAATCCATGTCTGAATCGGCAGAGAAATACAATGCTGAGATAACTGATGTTAATATTGAAATTGATAAGAAGGAGCGTGAAGCAGATGAGCTTTTCTCCCTTAATCAAGATTTTCAGTCCACCCTCGTTGAGTACGATAGATTAAAGCACGAGAAGAAGTTGAAATTGGAGCAGTCTGAAAGACTCAAGAACTCCATTGAAATGTTGGTGGAATCCGATGAAGAATTGTTACATCAGCAAAATAACTTTGTCGCCATAACGAAGGAGAAGGAGCTACAAATTGTCAACATAACACAACAAAATTCCAATATAAACGCAGAATTATCAGTTAAAACAGAAAGGTACAATAAATTAATTAGAGAGGATGGCGTATTGAAGTCCAAAGAAGTGGAATACAATAAAAGTCTTGAAACACTCAGGAGAAAAGTTGATGAACTTAGTACTGAATTAGAGTACAAAAAGTCGGTAGACGACAAGAAAAATATTACTGAGGTCAAGAGCCTATTAATTAAAAGATACGACAAGCAAAAGAGTGACATCAGCAAGTTCCTAGAAGATTCTGAGACCGCAGAGAAACAAGTGCAATCCAAGTTGCAGGATACTCTCGACTCTATAACCCGTGAAGTTCAGCATAAAGAGTATTGTGACAAGGATATCAAGACTAATATGGATAAACTTGCCACTCTTAAGAAGAAATTATATGTGATTGATAATAGCGGAACCGAGTTTGATTCAAAGCAATCAGAATTGACTTCCATAACTCAAAAGTTAGAGGAGAAAAGAGCTTCTAACGAAATTCAGCTGCTTGAAGGTAAGATTCAAAACAATAGTGCCAATGTCTCAAAACTCGAATTTGAAAATGAAGAACTTTCAAGAAAAATTACCACAAGTAACAAGCAGTCTGATTTAAGAACCCGAGCAAATCTATTGGAAGAAACTATTTCAAATAAAAAAGCTTCTTTGTCAACTTTATTACTGTCAACTGCCGAAAGATTTGAAAAACTGGTCGGTGAGAAACTAGCAATCGAGACAGCTGATTCGAAATTGAGTAATGTCTTATTCCAGACAGTCAAGGAAATTGAAAATGTTCAAAAGAGGGTGATCTCTTTAAGCGCAGAAGTGGAATCAACCAAGTCGTTTATCAAATTAAATTCTCAGAAATTGGAGGAGTATGAATCGACGTTCACCAAAGTTAAGTCAAGAATTCTATCAGCGATTGAAGAAGATGAAATAGATTCATATGAGTCAGTAGTTGAGGAATTGGAGGAAAGTTACAGAAATGTCCTGGAAGATATTAATACTTCAGAAGTTACTAGACAGTTCAATATAACTGCAATAGGTATAGCAGAAAAGGAAAAAAGCTGTCTTTTGTGCAAGAGAACGTTTGACCTGAATGGACTTAATAAATTCCTCGAGGAATTGCAACAGAGTGTCAATCAGAATAAGATAAAAGAGATTGAAGACCAGGCTGAGAATATTAAGAAGGATTTGGCCGCCGTGAAGGCAATAAATTCAGATGTTCTAACTTACAGAGAAACAATTAAAAACAAATTGGCACTCAAGAATAAAAACGAACCACTAAGTGAAAATCTTGAGAAGCTTCAGAAGGAAAATGAAATTGAAACAAAGACGTTGAACGAATTTACCTTGAAGAGAGAATCTTTAGAAGCATTAAGCAGGCCTCTCAACGAGATTTCGAGATTAAATTCAGAAATTGAAGACTCAAAAAGAAAGCTATCCGAATTGAATGATGAGATTGATGATTTTGGAACTGCTGTCTTACCCATTGCAGAATTACAAAAACTTCAACAAAGTAAGAGCATCCAAATCAAGGAGTACCGTCAGCAGATAGCGGAGGATACCGAATCCAAGCACTCGGCACAGAGAGAAATTTCCCGACTCGAAAGCAAAGTTAAAGATGTCAAGTTAGCCTTAAGTAATTTAGAAAGATCACTTGCTGAGGTGAGCAGTATCAAAAGTTCAATCCAGGAAGCAGAATCCAACTTAAGAGAACTATCTCTGAAGGGGTCTGAAATTGCTTCCACTTTAACGACTCTCACGGAATGTAGACAAAGGTATGTGAAAGAATTAGCGTCATTGCGCCTGGATAACCTTATCGAAAAAGATTCCCGACAAAGAAAATTGGATGAAAGTGAACGAAGCCATGGCGAGTATTCTAAATTATTAGATGAAGTTCAAGATTTTGAAGTAAACTACGCAAGCAGGTTAAGAGAAAATACCACGGCAATAGCAGAAATTTCAGGTGCAAGAGAGGAGCTTGAAAGGGATATTGAAGCTAATCTTACCGCTATAAAACAGTTGGAAAAAGCAGTTTACGACTCTTCAAGAGTGGAAAACAATATTATTGCAAATTTGGATTATAGAGCATTGATAAAAGAAATTGAACAAATCGAATCTAAATTGACTGATTTAGATATCTCCAATGCTCAAGTGAGAAAGGAAAAGTTCCAAGAAAGCTCGAAGAAACTTCGAATTGAGATAGCTAAACTAAATGCCGAGCACTCAGGAAAAACTGGGGAACTAAAGCAACTTGGTGACCAAATCAAAACCTTACAAAAGGAACTTAATACAGAATACAAGGGAGTAAACAGTATCTATCATGAAGAGTGGGTCAAATTGCAAACCAACTTATTAGTTTCAAATGACATTCAAACATATTCCAAAGCACTTGACAATGCTATTATGAAATTTCATAGCATGAAAATGGAAGATATCAACAGAATATTACGTGAATTATGGTCTCAGACATACAAGGGTTCCGATATTGAAACAATCGCTATTAAGAGTGATGTTAATGTTCAGACCAAGGGAAATAGGTCATATAATTATCGTGTTGTGATGTACAAAAGCGGGAATGAATTAGACATGAGAGGAAGGTGCTCGGCCGGTCAGAAGGTTTTAACTAGTATTTTGATCAGACTTGCATTAGCAGAATGCTTTGGTGTGAATTGTGGGATGATTGCTTTGGACGAACCCACTACAAACTTGGACCAAGAAAATACCGAATCATTAGCCGAAGCCTTGAACCAAATTATTGAGTTCAGAAAAGCGCAGCTGAATTTCCAATTGATTGTTATTACTCACGATGAGAATTTCCTCACTCACATTAATGGTGACAGATTTACCGATCATTTTTATAGGATCAAAAGAGATGAACAGCAAAGTTCCCGGATTTATAGTTTACCGATCAGCAAAATCCACGAGAGCTAGCTATATGGTGGTTGAATTATTTTCTTCGATAATTGCTGAATTAGTTCATCTTTTTCAATCCAGGAATGTTCTAAGTACTTTTCTATCTTCCTTCGCTTTATCGGGACGCGAGAAAGCAGCCTGGTTTTAACATGAATGGTGATATTAATGGGTATTGGTGATGTAAATAGTTCTAGTAAGTTTGGGGATATTATGGCCGATTTCGTATGGTAAATAATTGTAAGATCATATAGTTTGATAAAGGAGTTAGGTGTTCTGTTGAGTGCAGTTAAAACATTAAAGAACCCAGAAAATCTGGGATATAACACTTTTTGAAACGGAGGAAGAAAGAATTTCTCGCCTTGCCGTTTCTGAACAAGGGAATCCTCTTCAGTCCAGATGTTTACTTCTGGAAAAAGCACTACCCATTCTGGGTGACTTCTCAGTAATTTAAGAAAGACAAGATCACACAAAGTCTGGTCAAGCTCCCAGTTTTCGTCACACCGAGCCAAATGCAATAGAAGTCTTAAGGTGGGCACTCTCCAAAGATGAAACCACGAGAAAAAGTTGACTGTGGGTAAAGTTAAAGATGAGGAACTTTTCTTGTTAGCATATTTTGCTAGGTATGTCATGACTATATGATCTGCGAGAGATTGGTGGTTGCTAATGAGAATCGCACTTTCAGTATCAATTTCATCGCCAATAAGGTTGAATTCTACCTTATTCAGCTGCTGCAAGGGTTAGTATCAAGAGCCATGTCAACTAATAAATCATGGTAACGCACCATTAAATATAAGGCAATGCTCCATAGTGTGATGCTACAAGATCTCTTGAAGCTCTTTGCGCGGTCAGGGAACATCTTTCCCAGGAATGTGCCAAAAATCGATAGCCAATGATACACTAAAAGTGCTCCAGAAAAAACAAGAAAGACCAAATATCCTTTTGATCTCAACTTTATACTATCATTTTCTTGTTGCTGGTGATTTCTAAGTCCAATGTGGTCAATTAGTTTCATTTTAGTTGTCTACCTAAACGCTGAGGGTGCAAAAATACATCAATGTCGTAAAAAAAGTGTTGCGTGCGGCTCACGCGCGATATCCATGCGATGGACTTAATATTTTTATTAAGATTTATTACTGAGAAGAGAAGGAAACAATAAAGCACAAATGTCACGTTTGATTGTAAAGGGTCTTCCCAAATACTTTACAGAAGACAAGATCAGAGAGCATTTTGCAAAACAGGGTGATGTTACTGATGTGAAGTTGATGAAGAAGAGAAATGGGGAGTCGAGAAGATTTGCATTTGTTGGATACAAGAAATTGGAGGATGCAGAAAAGGCCACCCGTTTCTTTAACAAATCGTTCATAGATACAGCCAAAATCGATGTTGAATTGGCTAAGACATTTTCCGATCCAACTGTACCCAAATCTTTCAAGGAACAAAAGAGATTAGACGAGCAAAAGTTAAGACAGCACGAAGAGAGGCTTTTGGAACAAGAACAACAAAGAAAGTTAAAGAAAGCGAAGTACAAGTCTGCTTTGGATGAGGAAATTGAAAATAACCCGAAGTTGAAAGAATTCATGGAAGTAATGAAGCCATCCCACCAAGTGAAGTCCTGGGCAAATGATACTACAGCTGATGGGTCAGGTGCACCTTCTGCTAAGGCATTGGAAGAAGCATTAGCCAAGAAAGATAACGGTGAAAATATGGTTGCATCCAAGTATGAAGTGGCTCAAGTACAAGAACAAGAAAGCGATGACGAATACGATGACTTCGGTCCTAAGCATGGCGAGGATGTTGAAGAGGAGGAGGAAGAAGAAGAAATGATGACTTTGAGCAGTTTGGATCAAAGACAAGACAAACCACAGGAAGAACAAGACAACATGGCAGCAGATGAAAACGTAACGGATCTTGACTGGCTTAAGGCCAGAAGAATCCGTATGAAGGAAAATGACGAAGTAGCTGAACCAGCAAATGATGAATCTCCTGAAGAAAAAAATGAACAAAGAGGAAAAAGGAAAAATAAGACTCAACCAGTAGTAGAAGAATCTGAAGAGGACCAAATTGTCAAGAAAATTGAAGAAACAGGTCGTTTATTCATCAGAAACATCTTGTACACTTCTACAGAGCAAGACTTCAGAGACCTTTTTGAAGCCTATGGATCATTGGAAGAAGTTCATATTGCAATCGATACTCGTACTGGAAAGTCTAAAGGGTTTGTCTATGTTCAGTTCACTAATAGTGGGGATGCCGCGAGAGCATTCCGTAGTTTGGACAAGCAAATCTTCCAAGGGCGTTTGTTGCATATTTTACCTGGTGAAAAGAAGAAGGATCACAGACTAGATGAATTTGACTTAAAGAATTTGCCATTGAAGAAGCAAAGAGAATTGAAGAAGAAGGCGCAGGCATCCAAGTCCCAATTCAGCTGGAACTCTTTGTACATGAACAGTGACGCTGTTTTAGAATCTGTGGCAGCTAAAATGGGTGTTGCTAAATCTCAGTTAATAGATGTCGAAAACTCGAACTCGGCAGTTAAGCAGGCATTAGCTGAAGCACATGTTATTGGTGATGTCAGAAACTATTTCGAGCAGCGTGGTGTCGATTTGACTACCTTTGACAAGAAAGAAAGAGACGATAAGGTAATTTTGGTGAAGAATTTCCCCTTTGGTACTACTATCGACGAAATTGGTGAAATGTTCTCTGAATATGGATCTTTAAAGAGAATGTTGATGCCTCCCGCAGGTACTATCGCCATTGTTGAATTCAGAGACGCTCCAAGTGCTAGAGCAGCATTTACGAAGTTAGCATACAGACGATTTAAGAAGAGTATTATATATTTGGAAAAGGGTCCAAAAGACTTATTCACCCGTGAGCCCGTTTCAGATGAAACTGTGGCTACTGAATCTAAAAAGGATAATGCCATTGAAGCAAAGGTTAGTGCCAGTGACATTTTGGGAACCGATCAAAAGGAAGCAGAAGATGAGCAAGTAGTCGAAGGTCCTACTGTGTCAGTTTTTGTCAAGAACTTAAACTTTTCTACCACTTCTCAAAAGTTATCCGAAGCTTTCAAGCCCTTGGGTGGATTTGTGGTCGCTACGGTTAAGACTAAGCCTGATCCAAAGAACCAAAGCTCTGTTTTGAGTATGGGGTTCGGGTTTGTGGAATTCAAGACCAAGGAACAAGCCAACTTGGCTATTTCAACCATGGATGGCCATGTTTTGGATGGCCACAAGTTACAGTTGAAGCTCTCCCATAGAACTGGTGGATCAGGGTCAGGATCCAATGTTGACAAGAGTAAGAAGTCGAGCAAAATTATTATCAAGAACTTGCCATTTGAAGCTACCAGGAAAGATGTTTTGGAATTATTTGGTGCATTTGGTCAATTGAAATCTGTCAGGGTACCCAAGAAATTCGACAAAAGTGCTCGTGGTTTTGCCTTTGTGGAATTTACTTTATTAAAGGAAGCAGAGAATGCCATGAAGCAATTGGAGGGAGTCCATTTGCTTGGAAGAAGATTAGTTATGCAATTCGCTGAACAAGATGCAGAGGATGCAGAAGAAGAAATTGAGAAGATGACAAGAAAGGTCAGAAAACAAGTGGCTACACAACAATTGGCAGCCGCAAGATTGGCAGGTAAGGGCAAGATAGAATTGGAAGAGGAAAAAGATGACTTTGCTGGATTATAAAAGAGATAGATGAAGTAGTAATTACATTACTGTAAACAGGACGTGTGTCGCGCTACTTAGTGGCAAAAATTAAAATGTAGGAATGTTCCGTGAAATTTCAATCCATACTCTTGAAGTCAACTTAAGTCAACATCCATTGTCGAAAATGCGCCATTTGAGAGTATTGGGTACAAACCCGTTTTTCAGTAATTGTATTCTTGATTCCTTTTCATTCAAATCTTTGTCGCCTACAAAACTATCCACTTGCATTCGTTCCCAGACGAATTACCTTAAATCAAATAAACAGTTATTGCAATCATCGTTTGTTAATCTCCCCCGGCTTTCTGTTCCCAAACCTACATCATACCAAACATACTTTACTAGAAATTACAGTTATAGAAGAAGCACTCAAACTTGGAAACAGTACAATAAATACTACAACCGAGATGGTAGATATCGTGGATTGAGAGGACCTTTGTTGTTCACTATCATCTTCTGCGCCTCCACCACCTGGGCTATTCCCTATATCTTCAAGTACACACCATTGTCTGAATTTGGATACCGCCCATCTGCCTTTGTCTATGCTCTTATTGGAGTTAACGCTGCTATCTGGCTTGCATGGAGAGCACCACTGTTGAGAAGAACCATGTCTAGATACTTTTTGTTAACTAAGGAACAGCCAGGTGCTTCCAAATGGGCAATGCTCGGATCTGCTTTTTCACACCAAGACCTCATGCACCTTGCCGTAAACATGTTTGTGTTACAATCATTTGGTACGTCACTCTGTGCAATGGTCGGTGTCTCCAATTTTGCAGTGTTGTACCTCAATTCTGCCGTGATTTCATCATTTGTTTCTATTGCGCTTCCTAAAATTTTGGGTACGTCAATTGCTGCTGCCTCGTTAGGTGCTTCAGGAGCTGTCTTCACTGTATTCGGGACATTTGCCTATTTAATACCAAAAGCTCCAATTGGCCTCTTTTTCATTCCAGTTCCCGGTGGAGCTTGGATTGCATTTTTGGGGTCTATGGCATTGAACGTAGCTGGCGTGGCTCTTAGGTGGGGAACGTATGACTACGCTGCTCATTTGGGTGGATGCTTTGCAGCGATATGGTATGGTTGGTACTTCACCAAGAAAAGAGAAAAAATGGTGAGAAGAAGGGCATCTTATGGAATATAATGCCAGTGGTTAGGACTCTATTAAGAACTAAATGTAAATAAATATACAAAATGAGAATATGGTTCTGAAAGAAAACCTTTATGCAAAAGAAACCTTTTTCTTACCCGTATCAACGTCATCATTATCTTCATCCGCACGTCTAGCCTTCGCGTTCTTTCTTCTGTTTGCTCTAGCAACCGATGCTTTGTTCTTCAACTCCGACTTCTTATCTTCTAACTTATCCTTCTTCTGTTGTTCCTTTCTTTCCAACTCCTGTCTCTTCAATTCACGGATATCTTCCAATCTTCTTGATTTCTCAAGTTTACTTTCGTTTACCTGGTCATACTTGTCGTTGATAGATTTCACAAGTCTGTTTAACGTAAGAGAATCATTGTCTTCGACAAACTTCTTACCCTTCTTACCTCTTTTAGCCTTGACACCGGGAATAACTGCTTTGTTTAATGTTGGGATATTTAATTGATCTTCGCGATATTCTTTGCCACTATTAGCACCATAAAGTCTTATTTTGGCTTGCTGTTTCTTCACAGTTGCCTTACTTGGCTTCTTGACCTTGGATTTTGAAGTAAGTTTTGGTTGCGATGCTAACAAATTACGGGCCTGCGAGTCCGTAAAGACCTCAGATTCCACATTACGTGTCTTATTCTGAGTCTTGTTTCTTTTGGCTGTTTTCGATTGTCTAGGTGCCATTGTTTACAGTCTACAATTCAACCTGGCTAAAATAAAAATTTGATGAAGCGATGAACATCGCATGAAACACGTGATAAATACACAAGCCTGCATTTAAGATATGATTTATCTACAGGAAGAATATAAGAGTGTGGGGGAAATTAGTTATCTACAGATGAGGAAAAGAATGCCTAATTCGGCCGATTAAGAAATTCAGATATAAAAAGGAGCTGTCACTGTTATTCAATCTACAGTATTTTTTGAGGGAGAAATAGACAATGTCTTCCTCACTCCGCTTGATTACAAAGGTAGATTTGACCAAGCCCGGAGTTCAGCAACCCCAACTTCATAACAGATGGCATCCTGACATTCCATTCAGTGAGACAATTACGCCTGGAGAAGTGGTAAAAATTGAATGCTTGGATTGGACGGGCAACCAAATTGGCAACAATGATTGTGCCGATGATTTAAGAAATGTTGACCTTTCTCAAATTCATTATTTATCTGGACCTTTCAATATAATTGGAGCTCAACCGGGCGATTGTCTCGTTGTTGAAATCAAAGATATACAGCCATTAGAGAGACAGCCTTGGGGTTACTGTGGAATATTTCATCGTGAAAATGGAGGTGGGTTCTTGGACAAGTTTTACCCTGAGTGCGCCAAGGCAATCTTTGACCTCGAAGGAATACATGCAACTTCAAGACACATACCTCGGACCAAGTTTACTGGACTTATCCATCCTGGAATAATGGGGACTGCTCCATCTCATGAAGTGTTAAAAAGTTGGAACGAGCGTGAAGCAACCTTGAAATCCGATATCCAACACGCACATGCCACTTCGGTTGCAAATTTACCATTAATTTTAAATTCGCACTCAGGCTTCGCTCCCAAGGAATTGGCCGAAAAAATTGCAGCCGAAGGTGCAAGAACAATCCCTGGTAGGCCAGAAAATGGGGGTAATTGTGATATTAAAAATTTGTCTCGAGGTTCAAAATGCTACTTTCCTGTCTATGTTGAAGGCGCCAAATTTTCAATTGGCGATCTTCACTTTTCACAGGGTGATGGTGAGATTTCCTTTTGTGGGGCAATTGAAATGCCTGGTGTCGTTACGTTAAAGACACTGATTATTCGCGATGGAATAAAGAAATTATCCTTAAAATCTCCCATGTTCATTCAAGGCGATGTTCAGAACCATTATAGTTCTTCCAGATACCTAACATTTGAAGGATTTTCGGTCGATGAAACAGGAAAGCAACAATTTCTCTGTGCAACTACTGCCTATAGACAAGCTTGTATTCGCGCAATTGAGTACTTGAGAAGGTTTGGCTATAATGACTACCAAATATATTTGTTGTTGTCTACTGCTCCAATTGAGGGACATATTGCAGGAATTGTCGACGTGCCCAATGCATGCACAACTTTGTCTATTCCAATGGATATTTTTGACTTTGATATTAGACCTGAAGCAGAACCTGTTAAGTACGATATGGCAAACTGTGCTCTAGTATCAAATGCTTCCCACGAGTTGTACTACGACTACAAGTAAGAAATAAAAAGCTATCACAAATTAAAACTCATAAGAAATATTTCAACCAACAAAATCGGGACCATCGTAGACTCTATTTTCATCGGGCGTATTCAATTCGTTCAAATCAAACACTGGTCTTTCGGCTTGAGGTGTTGCTCTCCAAGCTAGTCTCGGCTCTGAAGTGTCCCAATCAAGAATTGCAGAATGAACTGTCCTTCTGTTATCCCAGATTACTACCGTGTTTGGTTCCCATTTAGCTCTTGCCTGAAGATCGTGACTACTTGCAATATGGTTGAACAAAAATGTTAACAAATTGTCCGATTCTTCTTCCTTTAATTCAATAATACTCCGAGTAAATCCATGGTTAACGAAAAGGGCCTTTTGACCGGTTACTGGATGTGTACGAACAATAGGATGGATATTCTCCACGGGGTGTCTTTTTACAACACCACCTTGTTCCTTGGAAAACTTTGCTTGAACGACTCCACTGTGCAAAGCATGTAATCCTTCCAACCTTTGTTGGAATGCTGGAGATAATCGATTGTAAGCTTCAACCGTATCCGCAAAAAGTGTATCTCCACCCGCATCAGGGCCCTCCAAAACCGAAAAAAATGTGGTTCCAGGAGGTTGCAATTCATATGTCACATCCGAATGGAAGTCAACCAAATTATTTCTTCTGGAATATTGATCTGAGGTTGAAGGACGACGGTAGACGATGTGGAGCTCCGGGTGTCCTTTTGGTGCACCTGAAGTTGGATGAATATGCAATGGACCAAAGTACCTGACATAGTCAGTTAAGTACTTTGGCCCAAAAGAGTTAATATCCTGATTTCTGAACACGACCAATCCCCTTTGTGCAACAAAGAGAGCTAATTCGTCCTTGCCCTCATCATCTAATTGTGATAATTGAACATCAAATACTTCCGTACCAAACTTTGGAGTAATATTCTTGGTCCGTGAATTTGCAGGTAAGAGATTTGATAACAGAGGATTTGCAAACTTTCCACGGTCTGTATGTTCTGAAAATTTCAAGGGTTGGTATTTTTCTTTTACATTCCAAGTAGGAAGAAACTCCTTATACTTTATGGCATCTGTTTCTTCTTCCCTGACACGAAGGATTCCATCCTTTTCTTTAGCATCAATCTTATTGTAAACAGTGTTTGGGTTTCTGTAGAGACTCACGGGCATTTCTTTTTATGATTACAATGTAGTCCGATCATATACTAGATTGATATGGCATATATATATGTATTTTTTGCAATCACTTTTCGCAATAATCAAATTGTGGATTAACGCCACATTGGTAAAGACCCCGTTCCTGATCGTTTCGGCTCGGCTTATAAGTACCAATTGCGAAATATATAGCTCAAATTTACAATTCTTGTGGTTTGTATTATTAAGTATATGCTTAGCCTTGTGGGAAGGTATTGTTGCTTATATCGCATGATCAATGAATTCACTGTAACCAACTGGATACTCCTACAAAACGCAAAAAAGCCCTGCTTCAAGTTTTTAATGCACCTTTCATGGCTCAATTTTAGTTAAGATTCCTTTGGATTAGGACTGTTGGCACAGACACAAGCTTCTCTATTACTTGGCTTCCAGAACATTATTATTAACCTGGTGTTAGCCAGATTCGTAAAATTGAGATCGCCACGACGTCTCTTATCGACTCAATCGATTTTACTGGTGAGAGATCATGTGCCGAATCGTATGTCTGTACAATTCAACTGGAATATCTTCCCTTCCACCAGACTAGAGGCTTCTCAGCTTAGTACTCCACTAGGATGTATTTACACTCCGTTTGATCCTAAAGATAATGGAGTTCCTAATGTTGAAGTAAGACCAGTTTCATGTGATACTTGTGGTGCATATGTCAATCCACAAATTAAGCTAGATCGAACAAACATGATGTGGTGGTGCCCCTTTTGTGAAAAGCGTACATTTCTACCCGATAAGTACTTGAGGCCTGATATTTCTGCAGTAGAACACTGGCCAGTCGAGCCTCGTCATACGTTAACTACGGTTGATTATATTTTACCAGAATCTGTGTCAGAATCGAGGGCCAGAAACTTACCATTTGCATATGTGATTGTGATAGATTTATATCAGCATACTGACAGCAAAGATGATTCAACATTTGCCAATCTCTTGAATAATATTTCTAATATTATTGAATCAATGGAAGAGCAGACACTTGTTGGTCTTGTAACATTCGACGAAGATGTCAGAGTATTCAATAGTAGAGAAAATAGATTCACGCCAGTTAAAAACGAGTTGGAACCCAAAGAGAAAGAATTATTCCGGAAACAAAGTATAGACACGGTTATTTCCCAGCTCAATATTGTTCCAGGGCTTTCGAGTGATTGGCAAAAAAGTTCTTTAGTAAGAAATGGAATCCTTACTTTACTATCTCAGGAATCTAGAGCATCGTTTTGCCAGACCATTCAAAATTTAAGACCCCGGTATACAACTTCATACAAACCTGCAAGATCTACCGGCTTTGCCAATTACGTAACGACAGTTCTTCTTGCTACATCTCCTTACAAGGATTTCAATGGGAAAGTACTTCAGTTTTTGACTGGGCCAGGAACTACCTATCCAGGAGTAGTTGCTCAGCCAAACGAGACAATTCGTTCTCATCGAGAAATTGCTGAATTAAAGGCTCCAAACTTTAGTTCAACATCAAAGTTCTATAAGGTATTAGCATACATTGCATGTGGACAAAGTATTGAAACTTCAATGAAAATTGGAACTAGTGTTTCTCTGAAGACTACTGATTACCAGATCCCCAAAGGGTCCCCTACTTGGTCATTTGACATTTTTACAGGGGCTTTAGACCAAGTTGGAATCTACGAGATGAGACCATTAGTATCCACTACTATGGGTAATCTTTACTTGTTTGAATCCTTTGACTCATTTCAATTAAAAGATGCCCTTGAACGAGTCGTTACTCCTGAACGCTACTTGGATGCTCAGTTGGTAGTAACGACGTCAGACGACTTAAAGGTTTCTAGATTACTTGGAGATCCCGGCTATGCTTTACCGTCCACCTTTAATGATGCACAGAAGTATTATGATGGCCATCATGCAAAAGTTTCTGATGTTGTTTCGAAATTCGATGCACCTCATAGTAAGAAGTTATTTACAAATCAGTGGAGATTTAACAGAATTTCGCCAGGCGATTCCTTATCACTCCTATTTGATCCTAAGACCGTGCGCTCTTCCTCTGAACTCAATGTACATGGTGTAAAGGAGGTACTTATTCAGTTTACATTATACTACTGGGATCCAAAAACATTTCAGAAACGAGCCAGAGTCACTACTATCCGAAAACCAACGACTCTTTCAGTTTTGGTTGATCGGCAAGTTGGTGGCAGGGTTGAATTGAACAGCAAAAACAGCAATATTTTGAAGGAGGCTGCATTAATAAGAAGTTTTGATTCATCTACATGGATGGTTCTCTTTACCAGACTCTTGATTAATAGGATTGATACTTCATTGGGTTACGAATCATTTGATGATTTAGTTCCATTGACTGATAAAACCTTGATTAAGTTGTTATACAATTTTGGTGGACTTTCGCTTAACAAATCGACATCAAACCCTTACGAAAATGAGTATGTAACAGCAGAAAACTTCAGAAATATACCTTCGTTGGTGTATAACTTGAGGCGCAATCCTCAGCTTATCAAGATTTTTAATTCTAGTCCTGATGAGACGGCATTTTATCACCACTGGTTTATGAGATTAGGTATAGAGGCATCCTTGGATGTTATCGAGCCCAAATTGTACAGTATTACCGATGGATCATCATATGAGCTCAGTACTCTGTCTCTAACAGGACAAAATACAACCCTCGTCATGGACAATCATTTCCAATACATTATCTACTTCAAGCAGCCCAAACTTAAGTTGCATCCGTCCAATAATGATTCTATTGTCGAAAATCCGCATCCAGAATTGATGCCTGTACTAGAATTTATAAAGACACTTAGCCCACGTTATGGGATTGTTCCCAAATACGTGGTTACACAGGCAAACCATTCTCAGGCAAGATTTCTTACCTCCCGGTTGCAACATCCCGAGAAACATGAGAAACATCGATCAAAACAAGGCTTTTTTGATAAGCTCTTTTCATCAAACAAGAGTGTTGTAGATGAAGACTTGAACATGGAACAATATTATCGAGCTCTATTAAAATTAATAAAAACCACGGTACCTGGTGATATAGACGATTAAATAGTCTCAATGAACTTACGCACAGTGTCGAGGAAGTCGGCAAGAACCAGATCATTAGACTTCTTGTGGTCAATAATTTCGTGGGCTGCGCCAGAGACAATCTTAGAGTAGGGACTCCAGAACTGTGGTGGAGTTGCCAGTTGCCATTTAGCGATCAATTCAGATTTCTTGACAAAATCAGGGACAAACTCGTCCTGCTCACTGTACAATACCAATAATGGCTTGTTAACTTTGCCAAAGGTTTTCGCGTAATCTTGAGCAGTCAAGTAAGTCGAAAAATAATCATCATCGTGACTAGGGTTGAAAATCGAGTTGAATCTATATGCGGTAATTGGTGTATTGAAAGCCGCCTCTCTAAATTTCTGTGGCAATATATCGTTCTCTTTGCCCTGCAAAATGTAGTCGCGATTGACTTCGTCTACCATATCAGTAAGTTCCTTATTGCCGATGATATCACTCAATGCTTCG
The DNA here is from genome assembly GCA_030574955.1 of Teunomyces lycoperdinae. NCBI lineage: Eukaryota > Fungi > Ascomycota > Pichiomycetes > Serinales > Debaryomycetaceae > Teunomyces > Teunomyces lycoperdinae. The sequence goes on from JAJMFY010000002.1 coordinate 135,527, forward strand.
ACATCCGAAACTGGAGCCTGAAGTATCGCTGCATCAATTGAGAGTGAGGGATCAAAGTCTGGTTCGTAGGATTTCTTGACGAGATACTGCATTGTATCCTGGCAACCTGTTGAGTGTCCAATTAAGACGATCTTCGCTCTGAAGCCACCTGCTTCCGAGCGTAAGTACTTAATTAACCGCGAAAGGTCTTCAGCATCCTGTGCAAGCGAACTCACACCCCAACCTGGGCCTGATGATCTGACAAGTGCCTGGATAAGTACCCAATCCCCTGGGAAAGACGATACGCTTTTCGCCAATTCATTCAAATAAGGAATGGTGCACAAGCCGGTATTCAAACCACCGATGAAAAGTACTACGTTCGGGGCAGGAGTGGTAGTTTGCCTGGTATTGAATTCAAATGCGGTCAAGTTTCGATCATATAAGTGCACTGTACCGATCTGTGCGGGAAACGACATGTTATTTTAGACAATTGCAAATAAAATAGTTTTTAAATTTCGCATTTTTCTAAGCAGGTGCGTCTAGCCCTTTTTGCTTCATATCCTCTAAGCCTCCCACTTGCCCCTCTTTTTATCGTATGTCTCAATCGGGTAATTGTGAGGGAGAGCAAGAAAAAAATAATTCTTGTGACACTACTGCCAAACTTGGTGGTTAGATAATTAGACAAAATCTAAAAGACAATACGGAAAAATGAAACAAGCAGCATACACAATTTGTTCAGTGAACAAATGTTTTAGTTCGGCAATTAGGTGGTCGTTTCGGGTTGCCCTTCTCAAAAAGAACAAATATCCTTCTATTAATGGCACGACACCGATAAAACTTGCTGAGAGTGAAATATTAGGTAACAATTGTACTTTAGTAGGCACCTATAGGGACGCCTTGACGACGCCCGACTGGTATAGGCAACTCACCAAATATGCATCGTGTAAAATAACTAAATGTAAATTGCTACTTGAAACTCGCACCCAAATTTGAAATATTTGCGCCTTGGCTGTGATCTATCAACCATCATAAATAAATATACACACAAATACAATACTATTGGATCAACCAAAAGCGTATAGCACGAATGATATGATTCTTCCAGCTAATGAATCTTTTCTCCAATGGGATGCAGCCCAAGTTTCCAGTTATGTTAGCTCAATTGTACCCGAATCCCAACGCTCCATTGGCAGCTACTTTCTTGATCATAACATTGATGGCTCATTATTACCATTCCTAACCACTGAACACCTCAAGGAAATTGGCATCATCCTGTTAGCAACACGTCTCATCATCAAGAGATGCCTTGCTGACTTAATAACGAGCCACTACCAAAAATCTCCGCCAAAATCCTTACAGGACCCCGAATACAAGCTCAATAACATCAATATCAACAATAACTATGTCTCATTAGAGTCCCTCACTCTTTCAACTGTTCTTATTCAGGACATGTTTCAAAAGTTGCGCGGGGTGGTTCAGCAACAGTACCAGCTCAACGAGACTCCAGCCCTTGAACATCAACGGCAAGAACTCAAACGAGTCAATGAAAACTTTATCAAGTTGAAAACCGACTTGATCCCAATTATCAGACTTCTCAAGGATTCGAAACCGTTACCAACTCCAACATTAGATCCGGGACCAGCGGCCGTGACATTAAACCTGCCGACTTTTTCAGTCAACAGCTCTGACGATAGCCACTTCAACGATCCGCTCCTGGATCTGCCAGCACAAACTACTTCAGGTTCTATATACCGACCCGTGGTAACCCCAAGTGATAGCGTAACCTCTGCAAATCCCAGTGTGAATACCAGCATTAACCGTAGTCCCTCAAACTTACCAAGTCCCACATTTTCCAAACGGTTTTCTTCGGGTTCTATCTTATCGATGGGGACAGGTAAGATAGTCCAACAGGCTGTGCCCAAGATTACTGAGAGTCGGTCTCAGGGAGAACTCTCTCTTAGGCCACGCCTTGTAGAGAGTCGGTCTGCTAGTTCGTCGTCCACTATGACCATGAATCAGGTTTCAAGCCCAGTCAAATCATCTATGACATCTAGCAATATCAGTGGTTCAAATACTCATATTCCGAGTAAACCGCCCTTGAAACTGGTTAACTCTCTGTTTTCGACAACATCAGCTACTACCGAACCACTTAAACAATTACGGGCGTCATCTGATGACTCCTGTCTCAAAATTTTACAACAGGCAATGAAACGGCACCACATTCCACGCAATGATTGGTCCAAGTACGTTTTGGTGGTTTGCTATGGTGATAAAGAACGGATTCTCAAGTTGGCAGAGAAACCCGTGATTATATTTAAGGAATTGCAAGAGATGGGTAAGCATCCAGCAATTATGTTGCGGCAATTGGCTACAACGGATAATACAGAATCAAAAGATTACAAGGATTCGCGGATTGGGGATGATATTCCCGGAGGTACATTATGATATAAGGGTACGTAATGAATTAATGAAAGATTATCTTTACAGCGTGGACCATATGGTGGATCGTTATAATTTTAGTAATATGACAAAAAATAATCCCAATATTAATTGGTAATGAAATAATGATCTGTAGTTTCTCCTTGACCTGGAGAGATAATCCTTATCTTCCTGTGTTTTGGATACCTTTTATTTTTTGCAGCTATTTTATGAGAATATTAATTAAATCATGTACAATTCGTCATCAAATTGTGCACCCAAAAACATAGCATCTTGTACACAATTTAGCAAAATGCTTGCAATGCATGCAAGATAACTCAGAATAATGTATGAGATTAGCAGGTTTTGTTTTGACCAGCTTCCTGGATTATCCTGTGACCGGAACACATATCATCCATGATTGACTTTCTAGATATCGTTACAATGGTGCGGCCAGTTATTTTAATTTATCACCTTTTTCCTAGTCACTCTTTTGGTTCAGCTATTTATTTAGGATTATCCCCTAATCTGATATTTTACATACTAAGATTTATAAAAATCTGGGTAAAAATCTATTGTAATGTATGACTCTGTTCGTTGTGTTGGTGGTTTTATGAAGTGTCATATATTCACTACTGATGCCGTGTCATTCAGTAGATCCAGTAGACTACCATTTGCATTTTTAGAAATTACAATATTGCGTAACGATCATAATCTGTTATCGGTGGAACCTTACCTATTCTATCAAGGTTGCAACATTTCACTAGAACCTTTTATCTATCAGGGCTGGAGCCCTGAACTTTCTTACAGTAAAACATCCATTCACGTGACAGAAATTGTATTTCTTAACTATGGAAAAAAACTAGGAACCCTCAGACACACGGTTTGTATGCCGGATGGTACTGTATGCGACTGAGTAGGAAAAAATTTCATCTAGACATATATCTTTTGAAAATTCTTTTCTCTTTTCAGTCTCAGATAACCACAAATTATACAAGATGCCTCCAAAGTTTGACCCTTCTGAAGTTAAATTCCTTTACTTGAGAGCCGTTGGTGGTGAAATCGGTGCTTCCGCCGCTTTGGCCCCAAAGATCGGTCCATTGGGTTTGTCCCCAAAGAAGGTCGGTGAAGATATCGCCAAGGCCACCAAGGACTTCAAGGGTATTAAGGTTACCGTGCAATTGAGAATCCAAAACAGACAAGCTACCGCTTCTGTTGTTCCATCTGCTTCTTCCCTTGTCATCACTGCTCTTAAGGAACCACCAAGAGACCGTAAAAAGGAAAAGAATGTCAAGCACTCTGGTAACATTCCATTGGAAGAAATCTTTGAAATTGCCAGAACCATGAAGGAAAAGTCCTTCGGTAAGACTTTGGCCTCTGTCACCAAGGAAATCTTGGGTACTGCCCAATCTGTCGGCTGCCGTGTTAATGGTAAGAACCCACATGACATCATTGAAGCCATCAACGATGGTGAAATTGACGTTCCAGAAAACTAAGTTATGTACAAAAAGTGTTTTAATAGGGTTTAATTGATATTCTTACGTTGATACAATGTAACCCTCTACCCACTGAATGCATCCTCATCCGCTTTTTATTTTTATTCTACTGAAGTTTGCCAACACTCTGGTGCCTGATCTTTGCTAATAAGCAATGCTGTATTGGGTTCCTATTTTGGTGCAAACGAGATCAATAGAGCTTATTACTCACCGTCATGTTCCTGTTCCATGAATGTGGCGGTCCATTTCACAAGCTTACACTGTAGACTTTCGTAGTACATTATGAACTTGTATGTTGCATATTGAGACCCCTCCCTCTTGTCCCATTGTTTTTTTTTTTCTACCTGTATTTATATACTTTCCACAAACAAAATATCACGTGCCGATCCAAATCCTCAGCAATTCTGTAGCTCATAAAACTGATTCAGCGTATCCAACCCCCACTACTTTGTGATATAGCTATGTCTGATTCAATTGGTATGTTAAATAGGAATATGTCGATGTTTCTAATACTAACAATTCTTAGATCGTGTCTTTGTTAAGGCCATCAGTACCATCAGAGCACTTTCTTCCCGTTCCAACTATGGCTCGTTACCGAGGCCCCCAGCAGAAAGCCGAATCCGTTTATATGGTTTATATAAACAAGCAACAGAGGGAAATGTTGAAGGTGTGATGCCACGACCAGTAGGATTTAGTCCTGAAGACGAAGGTGCGAAGAAGAAATGGGACGCCTGGAAACGTGAAGAGGGGATTTCGAAGACCGAAGCCAAACGCCGTTATATCTCGTATTTGATCGAAACAATGAGAGTTTATGCCAGTGGCACTACCGAAGCAAGAGAACTTTTGGATGAGTTGGAGTATTTGTGGGATCAGATCAAAGATCTTCAGTTTAGTCCGGATGATGAACTCGATTCCTCTCACCACTATCCTTTACCTTCTCATTCGCCTTCCTTCAGCCAGTCTGATAGGTACTCTACGAGAACCCCATCAATTGTGCCAAATCCACAGTATCGCAGTAATCTCCAGAAGATATACTCCCACACAAGACGGAGCACCCATGCATCTATCAATGACTATAGTCAACAGAGACGGTCGATAGGAGGAAACGCAGGGGCTAGCACTGCAGGCGGTGTTGGAACTGCTGCCGCTACTGATGCTGTTTCAGTTTATTCTCTTCCTGTTTTGGATAAGGCGGCCCGTTTGGGAAACCGTAATCATGTTACATCCTCTGTTATTGGCAACACATTGGAAGATATTAAGAACTGGCAGAGTGAAATCAACCATATTGTTAACAAGTTGGCAAGAGAATTTGTTGCCTCCAGAGAGCAAGGTTCAGGAGATGTTCCAGAACAATTGGAATATCCTGAGATCTTAAAGCGTAGAATCATTCATGTATTGAAGATTGTTGGAAAGAATGCGTTAATCTTCTTGAAGAATTTCACTGTCAGTGCATTGACAATCCTTTTTATTATTTGGTGTGTTAAGAAGAATGTTATTGTGGAACAGACATTAGTGAATGCTCCGACTGGTACTAGTGCCAAAAATAAGAAGGAGTTGATTATCAACATGATTATAAACACGGATGAAAACAAGTGGTTTATTAGAATTCTCAAAGTTTTGAATGGATTTGTGGGATTTGTCTAACATTGAAATCATACAGACTCTAACGAATAGTACGAATTGAATAAAATTATGAACCTGTAGTCTATGGAACATTTTAAGTTTAATCAGACAGTCTTTACATTGTGATGTCTTGATTTGGATATACCCACAAACCACTCATTGCGTCGCCTTGGTTGGGGAATCATCTCAAACGGTTTCATTGAAAATTCCCAAATAGGTAATTCTTCACCTTAATTGAAACGAGATAACAACGTAAGTGTTATCTTACCTTTTTCATCGAGCTGTTCACTAGACATTCTCTGTGTGTATAAATAGATGTAGTTTTCAATCTAGATACCCTTTTTCATTACAACTCAATCAATACAATCAACAATGGCTGCTCAACAATCTACTACTTCTGCTTCTAACAAGACTCAATCCGCTAACAAGGACAACGGAGGATTCAGAGTCCGCGGTGGTTTTGTCCCAAACAAGTGTGTCATTGTCTGAATACAAAAAGACGCTGTCCAACAGCATTCACCCTTGAAGCATTGTCTTAGTAAATTGATTACCAGGCGAATTATGGCGATAGGCGCTTTCTGACTTATTAAACAATTAAATTTTAAATATATAGTTTTTTCCGCTTTTAATATATATTTGATTCATTGTTCTTATTTACACAAACCAATATTCTAATAAATATCGTAGTAATACAAATCTATCATGTCTTCAGATCCTTGGAGGGTTGCAGCTTCTTCTTTTTTGGCAGCTTCTTCAACGCGTGCCCTCACCGGAAAAAAAACAACTGGTGTGCACACAATCACATTGAGATGAGTTGGTAAATTTTCAAACGTCTCCATCTCACATTATCACCAAATACAAGATGGATATCCACCGTTGTCGCTTTGTGGACTACACTCCGCATACAATCACTGCGACTGCATTTTCTCAACCATCAAATAACGAAAAAATTGCAGGCAGCGATCTTCGTCTTGCAGTTGGTAGAAGTAATGGTGATATTGAAATATGGAATCCCAAATATAACTGGACCCACGAATTAACGTTACCGGGTTCCAGTGGCAGATCGATAGAAGGATTATGTTGGGCTAATGACGGAGACACCAGCAGGCTTTTCTCTATTGGGGGTTCGACCTATATCACAGAATGGGACTTGACTACAAGCAAGCCGATAACAAACTACGACTGTAACGCAGGGATTATTTGGTCTATTGCCATAGATAAGAGCAACAACAAGTTAGCCGTTGGGTGTGACGATGGTTCCGTTGTTCTTGTTGATATTTCTGGGGGTCTTGGCTCTTTGGAGCACGATATGATCTGTCAGAGACAGGATTCAAGAGTGCTCTGCATTAAGTGGTATGAAGATGAAGTCTTGGTTGGTGGTTGCGCAGATGGTCGTATTCGGTCCTGGTCTGCTGCTGGTGACTCGAAGGGACGTATTTTGGCCACAATGAGAGTTGACAAGGCCAAGACTGAAAGTACATTGGTGTGGAGCATTGCCATTTTGCCGAAGAAGAAACAAATAGTTAGCGGTGATTCCACTGGATCCGTCAAGTTCTGGGATCTTGAACATTTTACTTTACTCCAGAGTTTTAAGGTTCACGAAGCAGATGTTTTAACTTTGGCTAACACTATCAATGAAGACACAATCTTTTCCGCTGGTGTCGACAGAAAAATTCACCAGTTTAGTCTTATCACTACCAAAACCTCTTCCAAGTGGGTTCACAGCTTCAATAGATTATTGCATTCAAATGATATCAGAACGATGTCCGTGTTTGAGAGTAAAGGCTACAACTTTTTGATCAGTGGAGGTGTTGAACGATCAATTGTCATCCAGTCAGTAACACAGTTCCATGATGGTAAATACAAAAAGTTGTCAATCAACCAACAAAAACCAAATGTTGTGGTTAATGACAAAAATAAGTTCGTTGTGATGTTCCAGGATCAGACAGTCAAAATATGGGAGGTTGTTGATGGCAAGCATCGTATTGTGGCGAAATTGACTTTGGCAGAAGAAGAAAACATCACAAGTGTTGATATCAACGAGCTGGGAACCTTGTTGGCAGTTGCAAGACAGACGTCGGTTAGAGTTTTTAAGCTTGAACAGAATGGTCACAAATTAGCGGTGGCCAAATATCGTGATGAAAACTTTGACTCGCTCATAGATGGGGCAAAGAAAGTCAAGATATATGCCGACAACAAGCTTTTGATAGTCACCCCAGACGAAGAAATCTACAAGCTTGAAATCAACGAAACTACCATTGATCTTATTGATGAGATTGAATTACTCTCAACTGGAAAGAGAGCCAAATTAGCATATACTAGTGGCATTAACAACTTGGTTGTTTCTCCCAACCAGAACCAGATTGCCTTGTCAAGATACAACGGTTCGATTGAGGTGTATCCGCTTCAGGAGACAGGCGATGGTCGACTTTTAACTAAGTTGTCATCATATCCTCATTTATTGCAATACTCTGCCGACGATAAATTGTTGGTGGTGAATGAAACCAACAAGATCCATGAGTTCTTCGTGGAGGGTGGTGAATTGTTGACCGCTTGGTCAAAGCGCAACAGCGAATTCTTGCCAGAGGAGTTTGAACTGTTAGAAGATAAGCCTCAGGGATTGTTTGTTAAAGATAACAAAGTGTGGGTCTATGGGTCTACATGGTTATCGTACTTTGATTTTGCTGTTGATATCCCAGTAAAGAAGAGCAAGAATAAGAAGAGAAGTCGCCACGGATTATCGATTGAAGACGAAGAGCAGGAGGAAGACCTTGAAGCGGTTGAGCAATTGGTAAAGAATGATCAGTTGAGAAATATTGAACAAACCAACTCCGACAGAAAGCACTTTTGGATTACCACCAAATATAGACCAATCATGACGGTACAGCTGTTTGGTAGTAATGAGATCATTGTTGTGGAGAGACCACAATTCTCATTGCCTACCGCAGCGGCCTTTAACGCCCCAAAGTTGAAGATATAATACATAGAAAAAGAGCTCTGGTTTCTTTTATTTTAATAAACACTCCAAGTTAAAGAAGCATAACTGAACCTAATCAATCTTGGGCACGATACGAGCACCCTGGAAGAACACTCTGGCGGCAGCACCACATCCCATCAAGCATTTCTCTGGTTTGTTTCCCAACTTATCTTCATCCTTAAGTCCCCAACCTTTACCATCACCAAAGAGTTTTTTGTACTTCTTGTCGTAGACCTCTTTATAAGTGTTGTGAGGTTCAAAAGATTGGATATACAATCCGTCGTTAGGATCCTTCATGAATTCGTAAAACATGACCAAGTGACGCCTGACCTCGTCCTCGATCTTAGCTGGAAGACCATCTGGAGCCTCAGTACCAACGAACAACAAGTAATCAGCCAAACCTTCAATCAAAAGCTGCACAAAGTAAGAAGGGTCTCTCCAGTAACGAAGTTCATCAGGGAAATCACGGTCGTAAAAGAATACCCCTCTGTCGATGGCAGCACGGGCCAAATCATCGGCAATATGCTTCCACTTGGAGTCCCGAGTGATGTGGTACAAGTGAGAAGCAGCAGACAACGTGGTACCAGTGTTGTAGGTCCATTTAGTGTCACTGGGATCAGTACTGTCCAGTCCCAAGCCATCCATAATTAACCGGTCATCAGGGTCCTGGAGCACCTTGATTTGCCAGTCAATACACTTAGCAGCAAAATCAACATAGTAATGAGCTTCCTGTGGAATAAATTTGGAAAGCTGGAGACAAACCTTGGCAACTTCAGCAGTGGTACATGCATTAAGGTAATCCTTCGTGACGTGCCATCTCATGCCTCCTTTCGTTTTGGCTTTGGGGTTATCGTTCCAGCCACCCATCAAGAATCTTGTCAATTCACGACCTTGGTCTAAGAAGCGTCTGTCACCAGTAACTTCAAAAGCGGTGATCATGGCACTGGCGACCTGAGCGTCATCATCGTAGTAGATATCTTCGTCGCTACCGTCATTCTCGGCAGCACTGAACCCTTTCAATCTATTGTTCTTGTACTTCTGGAAAATCTGGATAGCTTCAGGAACTAACGGAACCAATTCTTTATAGATTCGAGCTCCGTCAACCACGGCTTGCGAGGCTACCGCAACCGCCCAGACGACAAAGCGGTCGTCATTGTAGCATCCATTGACTTTTTTGGGAGCGATGTATGTTCCCTTTCTCGAGTTGTAGTATTTAAGCCAAAACGAGCGAACAATGTTGTATCCTTCTAAGTTGGGGTTCGTAAGCATTCTTTTTTATTGCTAAATAACGGTGTTAGGTATTAAATGAATTTCGCAATCAAACGGGGGTTACTTTTATACCTTGCGCGAATGATTGCTAAAATAGAATGAGAGACGGCGAAAAAAGGGCTGTGCCGCAATATTTCACTAGTGTACATATAGCATATGAAATTAATTCTTGCTGTTGTCATTCTTCTTGCTCAATGGCTTTCTGACGATAAACAACATCATTGGAGTGAACAACTTTTTACGGCCACCTTCAACCAAGTTGACAGCAGCATCTTCCAAGGCGTAGGTAACTTGCTTGGAACCCTTTGGAGCCAAACCAAGCTTTTCCATTATACCGACAGTTTCAGTGGTAATGAATCTACCAAACTTGGAAGTTCTGAAAACAGTAAAGTAGTCACCGAAAGTTTGGCAGTACTTGACTTCACCACTTAATGGATAGTACCATGGAATGTCGTCGTCACGGTCAGCCAAGTCCTGTTGGTATTCAATTTCGAAACCAACATTCTTCAAGGCTTTTTCGGCAACTTCTCTCTTGTACATCTTTGGAATACCGTCACCAACTTCGATACCGTACGCAATCTTACGGTGTTCATCGTTCTTTTCGTCGTATTCGTCAGTCATGACCCATTCGTAGACACCGAAAACACCACCTGGCTTCAAAACCTTGTAGATTTCAGAGTAGACACCTTCCAAAACTGGAGCATGGACAGTGGCTTCGATGGCATACACAGCATCAAAGGTTTCTGGCTCAAAGTCCATTTGCATGAAGTCACCCTTGACATAGGACAACTTGTGGTCCAATTTGTACTTCTTAGCGTAGTGGGTAGCCCTTTCGATTTGGTAGTCATTGTTGTTCAAACCAACAATTTCACAGTCAGTGAATCTGGTGATTTCTCTACCGGGACCACCAACACCACAACCAACATCCAAAACCTTCATGGTTTCGTCTAACTTCATCTTGTGGGCCAAGTAGTGTTCGTGTCTAGCAGTAGCTTGTCTGAAAGCTTCACCACGATAGTAACGTGAAAAGTGAAATGACGAACCCCAACCATATTCGTAAAAGTCAGTCACCAAGTTGTAGTAGTGGTGAGTCAACTGAGAGTAATCCGACATTCTCTTGACTTCATCATCTTCTTCAACCTTTCCGTCCCAGTGCTTGAAGTACTGAGCGTTGGCAACTTCAGAAGCGTCCTTGGCCTTGGACATCAATGCGCTTAAGCCGGTCTTCTTGTAAGAGTCGCCGTGGAGGGCCTTGGTAAACTTGGAATCTCTTTCAAAATCCTTTTGTGCTAATTGGACGGATGACATGAGTTGAATCTGTTATTTAAATGCTATATGGAAGTAAACTTCTAACGTTTATTACCAGGCGGGTTCTTGGTTCACTTTTATAGATACGCTCGAAAAAATTTTGTTTGTGTTGCAGTTTTGTGTCGCGAACCTTAGACGTGTATCTCGTTCCGGTCGTATAAGATACGACACATTTTTTTTACTACCATGGTTGCATTTATATGTAGTAGAAAAATCAAAAATACAGAATATTATTACTGCGGTCTGGAAGAAGTCCCCGTCTTTAAAGTATTCATCTCTGTATAGCCCGACTCCTATATTACCCCAAAAATTGCTTAATATCATCACAAAACAAGTTGTAGTTGTATCCTCGTATAAGAGGATACGAATTCGGAATTATATTCTGGAGAAGATTTTAAGTTTTGGAGATTTTCTAAAAAATTCCAAACAATTATGCAAATTACTGATAAACCCTAAAAAAATCTATGATGCTACATACTCAAGTATGAATAGTTTCTCAACCAAATCTACTAAAAAAAATGGTAGCACATAGCTTAATAAAATTGTAACATATTGCGTAGCAAAGTATAATTAGTTATAAACAGTTATTGAATTGATGAATAATTCAACAATTAAAGGGCGGTTGGTGTAGTGGTTAACATTTCTGCCTTCCAAGCAGGAGACATGGGTTCGATTCCCGTACCGCTCATATTTTTGATTTTTTTTCTACATTCCTGGTTCTGCGGTCCTGATGCACTTCTTTTGTTTTGATCTAGAATCAACTTCACTTAAACAAACACGTCCTTTTATCTACATAATGGTACATTCTAGGCCTATAAAAGGCCACATCGATGACTTTGGGTCATCTGAAGAAATCAGGGTTGCCATGTCTCAAGTGTTTCAGGATGCACAGGGTAGTCTTTCTGGTCATAGGAAATTAGTGATTGTCATGAAGAACATCTTCAACAAGGCTATCGAATTGAATTTGGAGGAACATTTCTCAATGCACTTTGCCAAGCTTGTCAATAAGATATTACCATTGAAGAAAGGGGAACAGGTTGCTGATAGAATTGCTAAGTTCTGCTCGAGCTTTGTTGCAGTACTATCACAGGATGAGCTAGCTCGCCGAGAAGAGGAGGGAGAAAAAGTAGATGAAGAAGATGATGAAGAAGATACATACGTCGGCATTTTTGTCAAATATCTCATACACCACTTGCTTAGAGGGATAGAAGCCAAGGATAAAAATGTCAGATACAGAGTTGTACAGTTACTTGCATACCTTGTATACTACATTGGCGAAATTGACCACGAGACATTTGAAGCATTATACACATCTCTTAACAAGAGAATCTATGATAAAGAATCCACTGTGAGGATTCAGGCTGTGGTGGCGATTTCCCGATTTCAATCCTTTAACTTTGAGTTCGATGAAAATGAAAATCCTTTCAGTATACCATTAAGCAAAAATATTGTCACCAATACTATTGTCTCAACATTAAACAATGATGAAAGTGCAGAAGTTCGTCGTGCAGCTCTTCTCAACTTAAATAAAAGTGTGAACACTGTTCCACAGTTAATTGAAAGAGCACGAGACAACAACAGCATCAATAGAAGATTGGTATACTCACGAATTGCAAGAGAATTGGGCAGTTTCAAGAATCTTAGTTTTGATATGAGAGAGAAATTGCTTAAATGGGGATTGAACGACCGTGACGAATCGGTGAAGTCGGCTGCAAGTAAAATGTTCCACACTTATTGGTTCGACGGGGTCAATGAGGACATTTTCGAATTGATTGAATACCTTAGGGTGACCGAAAGCACAGTTGCTGATCTTGCTATGTCAACATTTTTCAAGACACGTCCAGAAAAGCTTTCAACTATAGAAATCGATGAAACGTATTGGAAAGCACTTACGGTTGAAAAGGCCTTTCTAATGCGAGCCTTTTACTATCACTGCAATGATAATAAGCTTTATGATTTAATTGAAGCAAACTTTCCTGAGTCTATTGACTGGGCTCAAACCCTCGAGAAATACCTCCAATTGCGTCTCCGATTGATCAACTCCAATAATTCTATCAACATGAAGTATGTAGAATACCAAGAGAAGATTGAAACCATCAAAAGTCAATTATTTGCCACCGAAAATGCTTTATCCAGAATAAAGTTTGAGGTTGATATTTACAAGAAGAACTTACGGGAAACGCAAAATGCAATTAATGATTACGAGAATATCAATCTGTTAGTCAAGAGAAGAATAATCAAGCTAGAATCTGGCGATGAATCATCTGCAGGCATTGGAGATGAAGAGAATGCTCACTTAGTGCAGCAACTATTAGAATTCTCAACTGAAGAATTGAAACAGAAACTCCTGGATATTTCCGAAGCAATGGAAACAAGCTCTTTTGATGTTTCTCGTTTCGAGGAGAAGATATTTGAAAGCGAACTTCGTTTCAAACAGGGGACAGACACCTACCATAAACTTTCAAGAGATATTCTCGAAGAGAAGAAGAAATTTTCCCAGTATAATAATGAGTATTTGCCGTTTGCAGAAGAAGTGAAGGAGTTGGAGTTTATCATCAAACAATTATTACTAGTATCAAAGGAATTTGATTTTAGTGATGAAATGGGAAGACGGAAGATGTTGCAAATAATTCGTACATCGTTATCGGAAGACAATTTACCAGAAGGCCTTATTTCCATAGGTTTGAAGGTGTTGCGTAAGATTTCAATCAATGAAAAGGATTTCATCAACATGTCCACCGAGGTTATCACCGATATTAGAGATTCATACGACTACGAGGATGATACTTTTCACTCAGCAATTTCTGGGTTTGAAGATAATGAAGACGAAGAAGGAGAAAGGGCAGAAGAAGAGGACGAGGAAGAAAAAGAAGAAGAAGAGGAAGAAGAAGAAGAAGAAGAATCACAAAGTGAGTCAATTGCCAGCAAGAAGCGTAGGATTGAACCAAAACTACCTCCTGATGATATTGTTATTCGTTGTTTGATTATTACAGAACTTGTTTTGGAATTAATAGAAGAACCGTTAGAGAATGATATCTCATTGAAATCGATCTATTCTGGATTGGTTAACTATGCAATAAACTTGAATGAGAAATATACTTTACACTTACGCGGCTTGAAATGTTTGGGATTATTTTCATTGTTATACAAAGAGACAGCTCGTGATGCGGTAGCTACATTCTTTAATTCAATGAGGAATTCAGGTGAAGAGGTTAGGGTTCTAGGTATGAAGGCCATCTTTGACATATTATCCACACATGGTGTATCAATTATGGAAGCAAAGGTGTTGTATCAATATGGTAAGCTCTTTTACAAGTCATTGAACACTGCGGATATGCCTAAACTTCAGTGTGTGGTTGCGGAAGGTCTATGCAAGCTTTACTTGGCTGATATATTCAATGATACTGGAAGACCTAATGAAGGTGAAGAGCGCCCGGAATTTGAAACAGAAAAGCAATTGTTCGAAGCGTTAGTCTTAAGTTACTTCCATCCGATGACCCAGAAAAATCAGGAGTTGAAACAAATTTTAGCGTTCTGTATACCTGTCTACGCATTCAGTCACCCAAACCACCAGTTCAGGTTGGCATCTGTCAGTGGTGATTGTGTATATCGTATGTTCAATGATTCTAGTGAACTTGTTGGAGATGCGAAGCTCTCACCTCTGAATGTGATTCAACAATTAATCCATTTATGTGATCCTAACAATCTTGTTAACATGAAGGAGGATGAAATCAAAAAACAGACATCTCATATTTGGCAATCTGTATATTTTCTTCAGGTGGTTGAACAAGATACTCCTAAAAACATTAAAAAAGTTATCCTCAATAATATGAGTAAATTCTATCTCACAGAAGAGTTAGATACCCAAGTACTAAAGGGTTTGATTGAAGGGATTTCTGGTACTTGGGAATGTTTCGAAAAGAATTCGAATGATCCAGATTTCTCATTTGATAAAATTACTATTAAGAATTTTGAAACCTTCGAAAATAATGTGAAGGAGTTATACTTTAAAGCTAAAGAGAGAGAGGAAAAGCAAGCAAGTGCCCGTTCCAATTCGATATTATTTGACTCAAGAATTGACGACGAAGTAGAGGAAGAGGAAAAGAAAGAGACGTCAGATGTTTTACAAAGGGATCAAGAAGACAGGGGAATAGAGGAGGAAAAAGAAGATGCAGTTGAAGATGAAAACGAAGACGAAAAAATGGAAGATACAGAAGACAAAACACATAAAAGTAAGCACGACATTGAAGCTAGCTTAAATGAGATTGATGAATTATTAGATGCTGAGGAAGAGGTGGACTACGATATTTCAATGGAAAGCTAAAGAATGAATAAAGTGATTAGCGAACGGGGTCAAGCAGGGTTCAAGACTCTATTTCCGAGGGTAGACAAAGAAAAAAAATCATGTTACAAAATATAGCTTATTTCATCGTGAAAAATAAACGTTGTAATATACACTAAACGACAATACCCAGAAACACTGTCACTATGTTATAAAAAGTTAAAATATGTAATCATAAATATCATTGATCTCCTATTATTTATTTTCTCTGCCCAATTGTAGTTTTTTTTATTTTTTAGCACTTTGCTGGAGTTTATCGTTTTAGTAAAGCACTTTGCTCCAATAATTGGTTGACATCAGAGGAATTTATGACAACACCACGTTCGGAACACTTCGCCTTCATCTTTAACTCAGAACATAAACCTTCAATATCAATTTCAGTATACTTCGGATGTGCTGTTATTCTGTCCCAGATCTCTGAACAATGAAGCGCATGCGCAGGAGCTGGTACTACTTCATTACCATCGTCTTCATCCCCTTCTTCGATTGTCGGATTGCCTTGCCTAGGCCTAGGAGTTGCATTCTTCTCCTGGCCCGAGTTTTGGATTAACAGACTGATATCAAAAGTTTCAGCCAACGGATCATACATAGACTCTTCTGACCTCAACATCAGCAATGGGTCCTGTTCTGGTTGTTCTTTAGCTGCTATGCTTTGAATATTATTCTGTCCCAAAGCTAAATTTATATCAAATGCATTATCTGTCAAGAATGAAAGTGGGTCGCCAGCGATGTCGAATTCCGTTGCCTTCGAAGTTCCATTAAAGAAAGGGTCGTTATTGTAATCCACGTTATTGTTTTGGTAAGTAGAATTTGGGGTAAGTAGGTTAGAAAATGGCGAAGCATATTGTTGCAATTGATCATCAGTCAACTTAGGTACGTTTTGAGCTGATTTCGCCACATCACGTTTGAACTTGGGCACAGGAGAGTCCTTGCTTCCACATGCCTCCCCCAAGCTCAGACAGAATGGGTCCAACTCCTCTTCAAATGTAGCTGTGAAATCCAAGTTATTATTCTTGGATGGCTTGCCAGGTTGAGAAGTTGCCGAGGAATACACCGACGAATCCGGTGACACCAATTTATTGTCGTTCAATGGAGAAGTAGAGGATGAGGAACCGGAAACAAGATCAGGAACCTGTTGATTTGGTGGAAGTCTGACACTCTCCTTCGTCCATGGCAAATCCATGGAGAATGGGGGTGTTACGTCAGTTGTTGAAGAATTATTGTGGGACGATTTGCGAGATATCAGGGAGTGGGGAGAGTCAAACGATGGAACATAACCCCCAGTCAGCGGGTTTGTTAATTTTCCAACCTTTGTCGGTAAATTTAAGTCAGAAAAATCATTGTGTCCTCTGTACTTCGTCAACTCACCCTTAAGCATCTCCACTTGGGCCTTAAGCAAGTCAGATTCTGTTGCAGCCTTCACATTCTCGTCTTCTAAGATCTTTACTTTATCTTCTAAATCCTTCAACTTACGCTCCTTACGCTCACGATAGGCTCGTTGAGCAGCTCGGTTCTGAGCAGCTCTCTTCGTCTTAGGTTCGGTATCCACCGGCTTCCTGCCAGGTTTGGTATGTAATTTTTTGTCGTCATGTTCTGCATAATCCATAGTAGGTGATTCAGCTAGGACATCAGAATACTGTCTTTTGACCTCCATTTTTGAAAATTTGATGTTCTATGTGAACTGATGGATGAGATACTTTTGGCTGATGACAAATAGGTTTAAAGAAAATAAAGCAGTTGGAAAAGTGCTATATTCGTGGTATTAATTTCAGGAATGGTTATGGATATGAATGAGCTACACGGTTGAAACTGATAACCAGGAAAACTCGTTAGATGATAAAAAGTAGTAGTTGATTTACTTTGGGCTGAAGGGTTGAATTAGTAATCACTCAAAACTCGGTAGGGACACACGCAGCTCGAATATTCTATTAGTTTTTTTCTTCTCTGAGGCTGCGTCAGATATTTGGGTGGCAAAGTGCGGTACGGACTTATAGAAAAATCAAGCCCAACTTCTAGGGGCTGGTAGGTGGAGCTAAGCTGTGAGGGATAAACAATACTTGTAGAAAGAAAGCTGATACTTCAACTGAATGTTTCAAAGGAAAAAAGCAGTTACTATGTAACAAAATCCAATATAGTAGATTACTCACAGGAAAAAGTACCGGGGAACTAGTTGAGGGGGTTTGACAGTGCTTTTATACGAAGTAAGCTAGTAATAGTATTTTTTATTATAAGGAGCAAGTACGGCTTTGCAGGTTACGAGTTCCGAGGGTAAAAGTCCTCAACAGTTTCTCCTTATCTCCTTAAAGCGACCGAAAAAAAGAATTGTCGGAAATTGTCCGTTTTGAGGCGTGGCTGTGACACGATGTTAACTCCGACAGCTATCTATGTGCAGTACACGCACTGGATTCTTCTGTCAGATTTAAATATTCTAGGGTACTGTAACCCCAGTTCGCATGCATAAACCCAAAATGGCAAGTCATCAAACTCAATGAAGCAGTCGGGACTACTTCTGATGTGTTTGACAAAAATAAGATGTGCAAATGCAAGATCTGAACATTTTATAGCAACGACACACTGGATTACAAAAAACGATGCAACCACTCTATTTATATGAAGGAAACAACAGCCGAATAGATGCTGCTTTCGAACCTGATCTTGTCCCTCACCCAATTGGGCAGGAGTTTGTTTTGCAGCTGGGACTTCAATATACAGGTTCAGGTATGTGCGAAAATTTCCACTATACTAGTCCGATTCAACCAGTGCGGGAAGAGAAAGCGATGTCAGCCGCAGTCAATCTGCCTGCTTCGAGCCATGGAGTACCAGAGTACATAGATGTTACACAAGAACTCTTTAATTCGTTACATTTAATGTCCAAGGACCACGTGGTGAAGGCACCAACTGCTGACTTGTTAGAAGGTACTCGTGCGCTCGAAGTCACAAACCCCAAGTTGGATACCGGGATCATAAATCTATCTCCTGAAGAAGTGACATATGATACTTCCAAACCACTTCTGCTACAAAGTGTGTTGGCTATTCACAACCATTTGCTTATTGCATTCATTTCGTGGGTCAACAACAGCTCACTTCCAGTAACTGTGATCAGTTGCAGATACATCCAAACCTTATTGATAAATTACCATGCTAGTAGGGCTAGTACCACAATTCTGTTGGCTGGCAAATGTTCTTTTGCCAATCACAGATTTCATACCCAGAAATACTTGCCCGACGACACCCTTGAATCGTTACTTACCCACAAAGTACTCAAGTCTTTTTGCATTGGGCTCACCAAATTTGTTGGAAGTTGTTTGTATATGGCATCCAGTGTGTTGTATGAGGAAGAGGACTTGACTTCAAGAAGTATGAACTTAGATTTCCTTTCGGAAGTTCGTACTGAAGATGTTATTCATGAACTACAGAGTGCGATCAATTGGATAAATCTCCAGTCCTTTGAAAATAAGAATATCCTTATAAGCCAGCTAAAGGCGGTGATTTCATTAAACAAGATCTTATTGACTCTTGAAATACCCACCCAACTTTTTGTCCCAGATCCAAAACCTGTTGCGATCGACTATTTACGCGAAGCAGTTACGATTATCAATGACATCTTTGACCACGAGTATGAACCAGTACCACAATATTCGTTTTCCAAATTTGTCCAGACAGATTTGGACAATAGGGTTATTCCCATGGAATTATATGCTGTCTCTCAACAACAAACTCGCGAGGACTTCATTAATATCTTTGAAAACATCCATTCTTTCCTCACAACAGCCAACAGATTACCGAACTATAGCAGTCTTGGGAAATTTTTGGAGTTCAATATTGGCAAGTCAATTGAGAAGTTCAACGTGATTGCTCGTGGATTTTTCCAGTTATTTCTTCTTAAAGAGGACCGCTACATCTTGAGTTCTGCACACTTGGACATGTCTTCATTCGTCATAGGGAACATAGAGGAGATGGTTGGATGTAATATTCAAGTGTTGAATGCGAGTTCATTTAGCAATTTGAAAGCCGAAATTCAGGCGCAACTCATCCAACATCAAGGACAACTTATTCAAGAATTGGAAACTGCCCTGTTTCACCATTTGACAATTTATGGTGCTAACCCATGTCGCCAACAACAACTCATTTCCAAGAGTTTGTTAATCTGGGATACGCTTCAAGTGTCGTGGGAAGCATTTGAACTGGAAGTTTATGAAACATACCAAGTTGGTGAGTCGTTGATAAGCGGAGATATAAGCTTACCCGTGAGTTCTTTTGTCTACAGTACCAAGTTGATGTTGATGTACGAGCTCTTATTAAACGGATTCAAGCTTGAGTTATACAAGCCATTCGAATTTTATTGTATTTACTGGTATGGTACACATTTGGTATCTTTACGGGCAGATCATGTGGGTAATCGTATCAACTCAATCCTTATGGCCAAGATCCATTATATCGAAAAGAAATTCCCCAAGAAGTTGAAGAAGATGAAGGCGGGGCCAAAGAAGGAGCAGATGAAACTCATTCATCAAGAAAACCAGGCCAAATTACCCAAATTGCAGAAACAGCTCGATCTCAACTATTTGTATTTACTCCCTTCCCTTAGCGGGCTTTCGTCAATGTTGGAAGCAGTTAGAATCTATCTTGTTATTCTTTCGGCGTTGGGGTACATTGATTTTTTGACGGGACCTAAACATTCGCTCGCGTCATTCAAACGGCTCTTTAACCAAAGACTCAAACCGTGGTCTTCAATTGGTGTGCCACAGCTTCCTACTTTTGCTCAGTATAAGAATTCGTTGCAGTTGAAGGTGCTCAACAAGTCAAGTCCGCCATCTGCTTACAAACCACTTCTCAAGATTGCGACAGATAAGCTTCAGAGTAGTAAGGAGATCTTTCAAAAGTTAATTTGTGATATCCAAACCCACGAGTCGATCAAGGATCAGTTTTTAGATCCTGAGCCGGTCTACGACTGGTTCAAGGAGCTCGTCAAGGTGGCCATTGGCTATTCTGTAGATGTTGCTACTTTGAGTAAGAGCTTGGATCACCCTGGACAAAAGTATGAGCTTGAGATTGGTGAGGGCTACCACCGTTACTTCCCGCGGATACGCTTAGTTGGTTAGATGGAATCGAGAGTTTGTTTTAAGGCAGTGGCTTCCTGGAACATCTGTGGGTTATTTACATTATAAACAGTGTATAGATCCTGATAGATGTTATTTGTAGACGCCTTAATTGCCTGTAACACGGCTCTGACTTTCTGAAGGTCTTGTATTTGCTGTTGATACGACATGATTTTAATGATTGAAGCGTACAATTTTGTTAGTAGGGGAGGCAAATAGGGCCCAAATAAATAAAAAATTAAAAACGTGATGTAGCGCGGCCAATCAAAAAAGTTGGAAAACAATTACGCTTTAGAAGTAACAACCATGTCGAACTCGTTAATTCGTACATTCAAGAACATATACGCCTCCGGGTTGCGGAGAGCTGGATGGCAGATACAGAACCTCAATGATACCAAGAGAGGGGCGCTTGTTGGGGTTGATGACTACGGCAACAAGTACTATGAAACTGACGTACCAGAAGAAATCCACTTGAGAACCAGATGGGTTGAATATAGTACTTGGGGCATGGACGTGGATATTTCGAGGGCCGAGCCAGGCTGGCACTACTGGCTTGGGTACGGTACCAACACACCACCAAACAAGTTGACTGGTGATGCAGTTACCCAAAGATCCTACCCCGTTCCAGAAAAGCACAAGCCTAACTTGACTGGCACTGCTGGCGCGTACGTTTCCTACAACACCGCCAAGCCTAAGCATATTGCCTGGACTCCTCAGGTCAGAGAAAGAGTATAGATAGCATTTAGTATCAATGTATTACAAAAAATCACGATTAAGAAACCCATCACTTTTTACCAAAGATTAGAAAAAGCTCTCTCACCCATTTAAGCGCACTTAAAATTTTTCAAAAAAGGTATAATGAGTGGAAGTGGAAAATTGCCCGAATTAGCTTCGGATGCGGTCCTTAAACAGTCCGCTCCGGTCCCTGATTCGTTTGTCGAGGTTAAGGGTATTGACTACAGTAAAGATGAGGCTTACAACATGAGAGCAGCCGATATGATCGACTCGATGAGAACGATGGGATTCCAAGCATCCTCTGTTGCTCAGGCTTGTGATATTATCAATGGAATGAGACAATGGCGTGGTAAGCACCGCGCTGAACTACCTGAACACGAACGTAAAGGTGAATTTGACGATGCTGGCTACCAAAAGTCCACGATTTTCATGGGGTTCACCTCCAACTTGATCTCATCGGGGTTAAGAGACACATTACGGTTCCTTGTCCAACACAAGATGGTCAGTGCTATTGTTGCTAGTGCTGGTGGGATTGAAGAAGACTTAATTAAGGTCTTAGCTCCAACTTATATGGGTGATTTTGCTTTACCTGGTAAAGGTTTACGTGAACAAGGTATGAACCGGATTGGTAACCTTTTAGTTCCCAACGACAACTACTGTAAGTTTGAAGAATGGATTGTGCCGATCTTGGACAAATGCTTAGAAGAACAAGAGGAAGCCATGAAGAATTTGGGTGCCGAAGGTTTGAATGCTGACTCGGCAGCTGTGTGGACTCCGCTGAAATTGATTGACCGTTTGGGGAAAGAAATCGACGACGAGAGCTCGGTGTTGTACTGGGCCCACAAGAACAAGATCCCGATTTTCTGTCCTGCTTTGACCGATGGGTCGATAGGTGACATGTTGTTCTTCCATACCTTCAAGGCCAGCCCACAACAATTACGGTTAGATATCGTGGCTGATATTAGAAAGATCAATTCGATGTCGATGGATGCTTCGAACGCTGGTATGATTATCTTGGGAGGTGGCTTAATCAAACACCATATCTGTAACGCCTGTTTAATGAGAAATGGGGCTGATTATGCTGTCTACATCAATACGGGACAAGAATTTGACGGATCGGATGCTGGTGCCCGGCCAGATGAGGCAATCAGTTGGGGAAAAATCAAGGCCGATGCGAAATCGGTCAAGCTCTACGCTGAAGTCAGTGTGGTGTTCCCATTAATTGTCGCTGCTACGTTTGCTAAGGAAAGAGTACAATAGAATATGGATACATAAAATAAAACAACAGAAAAAAAAATGCGAGTTAGTTCCGAGTAATGCTGGCGAGCGAGCGCCGTTTACCCAAACGGACGTGAACTTTCAATGGCCGGCATATTAGTCACCCACTGTTGTGGCGCCTGCGGGACCGGCAGCCATCGTAATTTGGTGTATATATGTATAAATTTAAATCCTTTCTCCTCCAAATCTTTTCACCGGTAATTGACACTAACAATGGCACTTGATAACCACGAACTCCAGACATTGGAAAGATTGTTGCAGAGATACTCTGTAGACAAGAAACCAATTGCAACTAAACCAGCTGCTCCAGGCCCAGCCTCTTCCTCGTCCAAACATTCCGGCTTGGACTTTACTGATGCTGACCACAGTCGTTTTGCCCAAAATTATATTGAATTTACCTACAAAAACCCCACCATTTTTCACGTTGTTCAACACTTTGCTGACAGATTGAGAGGAGCTGGCTTCACCTACATCTCGGAAAAGGTCTCCTGGTCAAACTTGACCCCAGGCAAGTACTACACCGTTAGAAACGGCAGCAACTTACTTGCCTTTGTCGTTGGAAAGAAATGGACTCCAGAGAGAGGTGTCGGTGCCGTTATTGCACATGCCGATGCTTTGACCGTTTACTTGAAGCCCAACTCCAACAAGCCCCGCACCGAAGGCTACGAGTTACTTGCTGTTGCTCCATACGGTGGCACCTTGAACCCAATCTGGTATGACAGAGATTTGGGTATTGGTGGTAGAATCTTGGTCAAGACTGATGACCACAAAGTGGTCCAGAAGTTAGTCGACTCGACTCCACACCCAATTGCGCATATTCCCACTTTGGCCCCACACTTTGGTGCTCCTGCGAACGAATTCAACACGGAAACGACTGCAATTCCAGTTGTTGGATTTGGAGAAGAAGAGGAACCAGCTACTGAAGATGAAAAGAAGTCGCCATTGTATGGACAACACCCATTGCTGTTGTTAAGATACATCGCCAAGCTTGGTGGTGTCAAGGTCTCCGATATCTTGCAATGGGACTTGCAATTGTTCGACGTTCAGAAGGGAACTATTGGTGGTCTCAAGGGTGACTTTATCTTTGCTCCAAGAGTTGACGACAGAGTCAACTCGTATGCTGCTATCAATGCTTTGATTGATGCCGACACCGACTCTTTCTTACAAGGGGACGGCTTCTCTGTTGCTGAGGTAGTTGACAACGAAGAAATCGGCTCGACTTCCAGACAAGGTATTAAGGGTGGTCTCTTTGAGCTGGTGGTCAGCAGTGTCGTTGGATCCAAGTACTTTAATCCAGATGGTTTCGATGTCCAGGAAAGAATCCGTTTGGCCTACTCCAACACCATTATATTGTCTGCTGATGTTATTCACTTGGTAAACCCAAACTATGCCCAATACTACTTGGAGAACCATAAGCCGGTGCCTAATAAGGGTATTTCGTTATCGTTGGATGCTAACGGACACTTTGCTACTGACTCCACCGGTGTGGCATTAATTGAAGCTCTTGCTCGTAGAAACAAGGACGAGATTCAGTACTTCCAGATCAGAAACGACTCGAGATCAGGTGGTACTATTGGTCCATACATCTCTACTCAAACAGGTGCACGTACCATTGACTTGGGTATTCCGCAATTGGCGATGCATTCTATTAGAGCTACCTTGGGTCTGAAGGATGTTGGTTTGGGTGTTAAGTTCTACAAGGGTTTCTATGCTCACTGGAGAGAAACCTACGACCACTTTAATGATTTGTGAGTCACGTATAGTAAAGTAGCCAGGAGCCGTTGTAATAAATTTTTCTTTTTTCGGTAGTAGGACGCGTGCGGTCACACACGTGATCACACCACCACCAAAAAAAAGGCGGAACTGCTCGACTTTGTTGCCTGTCTCGATCCTTAACGGTCTGGCGTCATTTAAACATATATCAACAATTGTCCCGCACAATAGCGAACGATGGGTATGTAATTTACAATGATTCTACAAAATAAAAATGAAGAATCATTCATTCAGCACCTTCTTTTTTTTTGTTTTCTGCAAGAATAAGTGACAATGTACTGACTCCTTCCTAGTTCCACCTAAAAAGATGACCTTGCAGGAGTTCTTCAGCGACAAGTGTAAGTATCCAAACAGACCAAGACGAATCAAGTTACGTTAGATTCAATTACTAACAGTGCAGCGTATGGTGGCTCTTGGGCAGATGACGACATTGACATAGCGTCCATTGCGGTCCCCACAGAAAGACCTGGCCACTATAATCTGCTTGCTGGCGGCAGCGGAGGCGGCCATCATTACTTTGGCGCCGGAATAGGCCGTGATAATGGTCCTCCCTATATTGCCAAGTTATTAGGGTTGCCGGTGACTGCCAATGACTTTTTTATAGAAGACCTTTTCCAGAGCAGATACACCCCGTTTGTGAAATTCAAGATTGTGGTTGATCCCTCATCCAATATCTTGGAAACGCACATCATCAAGAAAGTGGCATTTGTGGAATTAGAGTCATACGCAGAATTGTCCAAGGTGTTGAAGTGGCAGGACTTGTACTATAAACCTAACCGCCGCGTAGTTGTTGAATTGGCAGACTACAACGACTTTCAACATTGTATGCATTTTCACAAGGAAAACGAACAGGCAATTGCAGAAATCCAGCATGAATACTTATCCCATAAAGGTCCTCGATACGAGGATGAAGGTTCTCACCATTCCCGGCTGTCTCCAATCAGAACTCACGTACCGTTAAATACGGCGAACAATCCGTTTGCCAGAAAACTCGCTCAGCGTGATGCACAGCGTCATGTAACATCACCAGCAGCGTTACCTCCATTACAACGACAACCAGCAGCTCCAAAGCCCAAACCAAATCCATTTGGTGCAGCTAGGCCGGTAGACGTGTTGTCTAAGCAACAGGAGATTGAAAAGAGATTAATAAATTTGAACGGAACTACAGCACAAACATTAGGACCAAATGGCGAAGCGGAAGATCCGGAAACCACCATTAAGCAGTTTCATGAAGCTGGCCGCAGAAACCGGAAATCATCGGTTGGAAGACGGCTGTCTGTCTCAATTCTCAAAAGAACATCTATTGATGCCCTGACTTCAAGGGAAACCGAAAAACCCAATGAAGAGCCAGAAAAGAAAAAAGAATCAGCCTCAGGTCTGCAATCTTACCCTTCAACCAACAATGGCAAAAGCCTTGCAGAATTGTTAAGTGAGAAGCCTGATTCTAACAACAGACCAAATACGACAAACAAAAAACTGGAACCTAAGAATAACGCTACCAAACCTGTTATATTAAAAAAGAAACCTTCTACGAAGGTAGATACTAAGGAAGTCACCGATGGAGTTGCTAATATTCTGACACAGGCAGATGTGACCGAACCAGCATCTACGGAGACCGCTGGACGGGCGGGGACTCCACCTGCTATAACGAACGAAACGACCACAACGACCACAAAGACCTCACTTACGAACGAAACTGCTTCCCATTCACCGCCATTGGATGATGACCGACCAGATTTTAAGAAATACCTCAAGGAACTTGCTGAAAAACCATATGTACCCAAGGGCAAGAGAAAGGAAGGACTGGGAAGACGTGAAGACGAAAAGCCACGGAGGGAAGAAAAGAGATGGGGAAGAAGAACGTATTCACCAAGAAGGAAATCTTTCCGGGGAGCTAAGGAAAAACCAGAGGAAAATAATGGCGATCAGATTGAGCCATCCAATGAAGAGGTAAAGCAGGTTAAAAAGGAAGAAGAAAATGAATCCAAGGGTGGCGAATCTGGATCCAACGGACAAGAAGATAGAAAGCATGGAGGTCGTGGTCGTGGATGGAATAGAGGTTCGTTCCGTGGCCGCAATCCCGGAACTGGGATTAACGGTGAAAGTACTGGTAACAAGTTGGGCAATAACGTTGGTGGAAACAGACGTGGTGGTCGTAGTGGACGTCACCGTGGCCGTCGTAGTTCCAATACTGCTATCGCTGATACTACACCAACAACAGCAGCAGCACCAGCAGCTAGCGAATAACATAAGAATAACTCCCACCCACCCATGTATAGTGTGTAGTATATTATTAACATTGTTCATTGTTACACTTAAAACTGTTTTTTAAAAAGCTACAAAATCCCACTATCTCTCAACGAATTCTCCAAGATAGTTTCCTTAACTGCAGCAAATACCAACTGGATGTTGCTGGTATCTGTGGCCTGCGTAACGTGAGGGTAAATATTGAGTCCCGAACGGTTGACCTGAGTGAATCTCCAGAGAATGTACTTGGCCGCCTTGTTGATATTGTCTCCGCCCGTGTAATCTGGAAAGTGTTTCTCCAAGGGTGAAACAGGAAGCTTTTCCGCAAAGACGTCAATCTTGTTGAGGAAAAGTACGATGGATGTACGAGCGAACCACCGCGAGTTCACAACAGAATCAAACAATGCCAACGACTCATCGAGCCTGTTCTGGCTTGTTTCTTCAAGAAGAACTTGGTCATATTCCGACAAGGCGACACAGAAGATAATGAGGGTGACGTTGTCAAAGCAATGAATCCACTTTTTGCGCTCAGACCGCTGTCCACCAACATCGTACATATGAATATTGAGCCCGCTCATCTGGAATCTGAAGTCATAGATGCCCGAAGTCTTTTTACGAGTCCGCAAGATATCATTGACATTAGGGATATATTGTGGATCGGCAATGCGGTCGATCTCCGACAAAAAGTACTGGGTTGAATCAATAAGGTAAAATTCACCTTGTTTATGCTTGATAAAGTCTTGCACATGGCCGTTCGTGTAGACTAGGGAGATCTTAGAGGCGACAGTCGCATCAAACTGGTCTTCCGAGTCGATGTTGTATTCGTAGTTGAGGATAGTGTCCAAATCTTCTTGCACCAAATGAGGCAGTCCCTTGAATTCCTTTAGACTTTCTTCGCTCTTGGTGTCAGGCAGAGATTTAGATATCATTTCAGGATTGAGATCTATGATAGCTTTAATGACGTTTTTGATGCAATCCAACACATTCTTATACACAAATGGCTTATACTCATATAACTCCTCTTTTGTATACCCATTTTGATGAAGGATCTTCATTTGCTTAACAATTGTCGACTTACCACTTTCACCAGAACCCAAAAGCAAGAGTTTGACTTCACCTTTCAGACTGCCATTTCCAGCGGCACTGCTGGCAACAGCAGTTGTAGCTGCAGAGGCGTCAGGAGATGCTCCTTCAGTTTCAGATGGATTAGTTGGCTTTTCATCGGCGGTAGAGCCCGTCGATGCGCTGGCAGCGGATTTTTGGTCGGCTTTACGTAACGCAACTTTTTGTTCCTGTCGTTTATTGGGTCCAGGAGCGGTGGCGGGGGGCTTCGTATTAGGCAGTGAGGCCTGTTCCTTCGATGCACAAGATCCCATAACTGGTGCTTGATTGGACAAGAGCTCAACAGCAACAGCTACAACTTTGTAGACGACTGATAGTATATTTGAGTTAAATAACAGGAGCCGGAGCGTAGGATTCGTCACGGGGGAAGGGGGGCTGCAGATTAGGAAAAGTAAAAAAAAAAAATACTTTATAAAAATAAATGAAAAAAAATAACAAAAACAAAGTGCCAATATTAACCAAAAAAAAAGAATAATAAAAGAGAATTCAAGATTAAGTACAAAATGGTGCGTAAAGTCAAAAATGCCGGGATACCTGCGATGATCATCTTAAACTCGTGGAACTCTATTGATTAGGAGATTCCGAACCTCTTGCTTTGTGAGGCTATGCCGGAGATAGGGGTTGCTATACCAAATACACAGTAAACCCCGCCAAAATGTACGCCACCTATTTTTTCTGTAACTTAACCTCTTTATATTCATATGTGTAGTACCAGTTGAATACCGCCTCACCATCGTATATGTATATATATTTTTTTTTCGTGTGCCCCCCTTTACGGTGACCTACTTCCTTCGTTTTGTTACTAATTCGAGATCTCGATTTCTAGTATACAATATGTAACCGTTTACTATACATTATCCGATTTAGCAGTAGCGACAGAGTCAACTGGTTCCAGTACCTCGGCCAGCTCTGCCTCGCCCGGGGTGATTCCTGCACTCTTGGCCCGCGCTTCGTCTTGGAGCCGTTTACGCTCCTTTCTTCTCTGTTTTTTGGTCTCAAATTCATGCCATTCACCCTCGATATCTTTCAAGAACGTAAGAGGCTCAGGTTTAGGATCTTCTGTGAAATACTCATGCTCCAACGCCTGTTCCGCCGTCAAACGTGTCCGAGGATTCAATGAAAGTAGCTTTTCCGCTAAATCATAACTCTGTTGTGACATTAATTCACTGTACTGCTGATGAAACTTACTTGCAATATTGACCTTGGGCTTTAACATCTCAAACCACGGCAAATTCTCGATCTCAGGCCATTGTTCTGCAGTTGGAGTTCCCATTATATTAAAAATTTTGGTTAATTGTCCCACCTCATCAAAACCTTGGAACGCCGCGGTTTTCGAATATAATTCAATTAAGAGGCACCCAACACCCCAAATATCAATTTCTTGTCCATAATCTGTCGCTCCCAACAAGAGCTCGGGGGGACGGTACCAAATGGTAATGACACGGTTGGTGTAATCTGGACTTTCACCCATTTGTGTAATCTTCATGGTTCTGGCCAACCCAAAGTCAGCAATCTTTAATTGGCCTGTACTATTTAATAAGATGTTTGAACCCTTGATATCACGATGAATAACTCTCTTCTTATGCAAATAACTTAGCCCCTGCATCAATTGCTTAAAGATGTATTTCCGGTGGCCCTCCTCCAACTTAAGCTCAGGATGTGTTAATAACCCGGTCAAATCATGATCCAAGTAGTCGAAAATCATATAAATTTGATTGTGCTCTACCATCATCTCTAAGAGACCCACAATATTTTCATGGTCAAACGATTGTAAGAGCTTGATTTCGCGCATAGCAGTTATAGGGAATCCTTCTCTTTCACTCTCTAACCGAAGCTTCTTTAATGCAACAAATTCATTACTGGTAGTATTGACTGCTTTGTACACTTTCCCATAAGTTCCTTCTCCCACCTGCTGAACTCGTTTGTAGATTTCACTGGGTTTGGTTACTCTTAGGGAATAAATTTGTGATTTGGCAAGCCGGGGAGGTTGATCATGGGTTTCCTTATCAGCCCGTGGCCCTTTGGGTGCCACGTGGCTGTTGTTATTGTTGTTTCTTCTATTGTTATTCATATTATTTGACATGTTTGGATTGGAGTTGGGTTTATGCATATCTCGTTTCTTGCGATATCCCTTGGGCTCTGATGGAGGAGGGCGCTTGGTTCCTATTTCGGGCTCAGAAGGTCCATTTTCGGTATGCTCATGGTCACCGTTAGGTTGTTGTTCTTTCTGGTTGGGTTTGTATGTGTCACCGCGGGGACGATAGTTGTCGCGTTCGCTATATCGATTACCTCCACTGGGCTTGTATACATCTCGATTATCAGCTCTAGAACTAAAGCCACCTCGGCTACCGCCTCTAGTGCTGCCACCTCTAGTACTGCCACCTCTAGTGCTGCCCCTGGTGCTGGCTCCAACTCTCATAGCGCCGCCGCCGCGCAGAGTATTTCCGCGCTGACCGTGTCCGCCTCCGCGTGATGACGACCCTCCATACGACAGGTGGAACGTTGAGCGTTCGTAGTCTCTAGACCTAGGGCCAGAGGGTGGGGGGCGATAT
Source organism: Teunomyces lycoperdinae (assembly GCA_030574955.1). Lineage (NCBI taxonomy): Eukaryota > Fungi > Ascomycota > Pichiomycetes > Serinales > Debaryomycetaceae > Teunomyces > Teunomyces lycoperdinae. Next base: position 165,745 of record JAJMFY010000002.1, read on the forward strand.
CTATCAGACATTATTCTCAGGATTTCCTGCTGTTTAACTCTAATGTGCACTAGGACATTCTGAGAGGATAAAAAAATCTCACTTTGGAGGGCCAAACCGAAGGGGTTACCCGGAAAATAACCGTTGGCCAATTTGTACCAGACCCACCACAAGAGCTATGGCTTGTAGAATAGGAAGGAAAGGGGGAGTAAAGTTGCAGCCTCTCAGTTGTGTTCTTGCTAGTTGATTTCTATCTTTATCGATACTACAGCGATAAAGATATTTTCAGTTTTAAGTTAGATCACCAGCAACAGCACCCAAGTAACCAAATGTGTAACGGGTTGAAAATAGATCCGGAGAAACAAATGCACTGGGAAGAGTAACAGTTCCAAACGCACCAGTTATATAGATTAATATTCTTGTATCTTCTTATGGTTTTCAATTTATCAACGGTCTTATTGTTCAACGTAGTCGGTAAAAGAGGCAGGTGGTCGTTACCTCTCCCTCTCCACAGCTTGGCCAATCATTGTCTTGTCCTTCTCTAAAGAACGAAAAGGGATCAGTCGATGTTGCAGTATCACTGAACATCACGGTCTCTGTATGCATTAGGACTTCATCACTATTAGTTCACCATACCATTATACGGTGGTACTTGTGGTCGTCATTTATTTTAGTCTGGTTAGTAACGATATTAATTATGCTCTCTCCCCCCTTCGAAAGTCAAAAAAAAAGACTAGAATACTAAGACAAAGTCACGTGCAACAAGACTGCATTCGATACTTATTTTCGATTTGGTCATTCCAGAGGTTTTTTTTGTTTGTCGCCGTGTAATTATTTTTCTAATAGAACAGTTTTGTTTACATTGTGCAGGACCACCACCTCAAATTCTTGCATATAACACGGTACCCCTAAACCTCATACTTTTAGTCTGGAATCACACTTGTACATTAGCAGTACACAACATGGTATGTTTGGAAGAAACCTGTTAATTTGCATTCACTTCCTAGTGGAAGTAATGAACCAGTTTATTTATTGTCCAGTCAGTTACTAACTCTCTTCCTCGTGGTGATTCTCACCTGGGAAAGTTGACAGATCACAAAGGCAATACACATTGGCGTCGATTTGGCGCTTCTTTCCGGATTTCTTGCAGGCGTGAAAAGAAGCACAGGCTTGACTGTGGATTTGGACAAGTTTGAAAATGCAAACTTACGTTACTATTCAGGAAAGTACTTGGATTTTGGGGAAAAGATTTTTGACTATGGTGCTGCGTACTTGGGAGGTTCTGATTACTTCAAGCGCAGATAGGCGAGTTTTGTCCAAATTTTTCTGTTTTATTATCTTTAATACGTACATAATTATTTATAGCCCATTTGATATATTATTTACTCAACAGTGACTGATTTCGCCAAGTTACGAGGGAAATCAACGTCGATACCACGGTTGACAGCCAACCAGTAACTCATCAATTGCAATGGAATGACATTCAACAACCCTTGCAAACAGTCGACGGTTTCTGGAACTTCCAAGGTAGCAAACACCTTGTCACCGATATCTTTACCGTCATTACAGATGACAATAGGTCTTCCTGATCTAGCAGTAACTTGTTCAATGGCAGACATAACCTTAGGGAACAAAGAATCCCTTGTAGCAAAAGCAATAATTGGTAACTGGTCGTCAACCAATGCCAACACACCGTGCTTCAATTCACCCGCCAACACACCTTCTGAATGCATGTAGGAGATTTCCTTGATCTTCAAGGCACCTTCCAAAGCAGTGGCATGCTGGTATCCTCTACCCAACAACAATAAAGACTTTTGATCGTTCAATGTTGTGTCACACAATCGCTTAATCTGGTCTTCCAATTGCAAAACAGTCTTGATCTGTTCTGGGATTCTTTGCAAACCTTGGATAATTTCTTCGTGTCTTGGTGACTTGGAGATGGAGTCGTTGGACAATGAAAGTGCCACCATAACCAAGGCAATGTACTGAGAAGTGTATGCCTTTGTAGAAGCAACACCAATTTCTGGACCAGCATTGATATGAACACCACAGTGGGTTTGTCTAGACATAGAAGAACCGACAGAGTTGACGATACCAACAGTTAAAGCACCTCTTTCCAAACAGTATTGCAAGGCCAAGATCGAGTCCGCAGTTTCACCAGATTGAGAAACAAAGACACAGGTATCGTCTCTGAAAACAGGAGATCTTCTGTCAAGGAAGTCAGAAGCCAATTCAACGGAAACAGGAATTTCAGTCAATTCTTCAAAGATTGATCTAGTTGCCAAACAGGAATGGTACGAGGTACCACAGGCAATCATAATAATTCTTCTGCATCTTCTGATACTTGGCAACCACGATTTCAAACCACCCAAGGTGATATTGTTGTTTTCGAAATCGATTCTACCTCTCATAGTGTTGAAAGTAGAGTCTGGTTGTTCAAAGATTTCCTTTTGCATAAAGTGATTGTACTTACCTTTCATGATTTCGTTAAGTTCCATTTCCAAGGTTTGAATTTGTCTTATAGTTGATTCACCTGCGGATATCTTGGCTCTATGGATGTGTAATTCACCATCGTAGATGTGTGCAATATCGTCATCTTCCAAGAACAAGACCTTCTTGGTATGTTGAATAACAGAGGATGGGTCCGAGGAGAAAAAGAATTCAACAGGCATTGGGATACCATCTTCAGCTAAGAAAGCCCTGGATTGCGAGGTTCTCAAGTTAGATTCACCTTGAGCAACTGGCAACAAACCCAATTCATTGGACTTGATGCTGTTTGAACGAGCAATTGGTTGTTCTGGTTGGTTTTCTGGGAATTCAACATCAACAAAGTCAACTTTTAATTTCTTTTCGGTCTTAACACCAACCAACAATGGAGACCCCTTTCTAGTACCACAGACTTCACCAGGGAAGTGGAAAGACTTGACTAACAAACCGTAGGAACCTTCCAATTCGTACAAAACTTGCTTAGTCAAATGGTTCAAGTCAACGGAAACACCGGCCTTCAAGTTGGCGTCGTAAATGTGCTTGAATAACATGGCAATACATTCGGTATCGGTATCTGTTTCAAACTTGTAACCCTTAGAAGATAACAAGGTCTTCAATTCTCTAAAGTTGGTAATAATACCATTGTGGACAACAATGAATTCGGCGTTAGGGTCTGAACGAATTGGGTGACAGTTCTTAGTCAATGGTTGACCATGTGTAGCCCATCTAGTGTGTGCAATACCGACGTGGTTGTCGAAAACGGTGGATCTTTCGATCTTTTCGGTGATGAGCTGTTCTTTTAAAACCTTGACCTTACCGACGGTCTTGGTGATGATGGATTCACCCTTCTTATCACCATCAACGGCTATACCAGCAGAGTCGTATCCTCTGTATTCCAATCTCTGGAGACCTTCAATAAGGTTGTCCATGATTTCGCCTCTGGTCTTGTCGACCAAAAAGTTCACATAACCAAAGATACCACTGAAATAAGTTAGTAAGATTGACTTTACCATGATCGAAACGATGCCTGGGTTGGTACATACCACATTATTTAAAAAATCGGTTATAAGCGAATGTATATATGAGTCCTACTTCGTGTTTCCCTTTGTTTTCTGGGATGCTGAAGGTTTAAATAGATTTCTGCTTGGGCGCTCACTTTTGTGACGCCCATGATGCAAATCTGTCTAATCGGGATTTCTGAGATATTGATTAAGAACAACAGCTTGGCCAAAGGCTAACACGACAAAATAAGACCAGAAAAAGATAGAAACATTAATATTCTGTTTACTACCACAACTATCAATTAAGTCAACGCGTCTTTATTATAACTTGTTACTGTAATAAACTTGTTAAGGTCTTCATTCATCGGACCGAGTGATCACTACAGTAAAAAAACCCTTGAGATCAGGATAAATAATTACCTTTCCATATACGGAATAATTGTAAACATTTTTTTTCCGTTGTCAACTTTGGTGTCTCAACCAATTTGTGATCTAAGACAAGATAGCTGACCCGAATATACAAACCAGGAGTGTTATCACAATAACACCAACTATGTTATTCCACCAGTAAACGTAAAAATCGGATTTAATGTTTTGAACCATGGCCGTACGTATTCTTTTTTGAGATGACCTAGCCGCTGTGTTTATTGGTGTTTAAGGGACCTTTCTTCCTAAAAATAGACCACGCTCTGTTTTGTTCAGTAGGGTACCTGCGTGTACTTCTAGAAGACTATATGGAGGAATACCATTTTGAGGCACTTTGAACTTGAAATTGGACTGTGTCCACGTTCACCGATTCCGTATTGATACTCATGATTGAACGCGCCTGTTATGTGTGCTATAGCCGTTTGCTACAAACGAATTTTCTTTCGGGCAAATTACTGCTGCGCCTCTCCTACTGAATATCCCCTAAAACTGCAGGAGAATCATAAAAAAGTCCATTTCAAACCAATAACCCAATTCAAAGTGGCATCAATAGTCACATTTGTGCTTTTGAAGAAAACCAACTAAATCCAAAATTATGTTGAGGATCTAATGTAGTATGTTTTTAGGAGTAATCAATTTGTGACTGGCACAATGATTGGTCGTGTCTACGCATACTTTTAGTAGTTACAAAATATTTACAATGGAACACGAATTCGCATCAATTGACGCATCACCTAGAAGAGATTGAACATGCTCCCACGACATATCTTACGTAATGTGCGTAGTGTAAGGGTTCCTATATGGATACCACCTGTGGTAAGGCCAGTCTTGAGTTGGAGATTCAACTCAACAATTGCAGAAACTACAGGCCCAGTACTTTCCAAAGGGAAAGCCAACAAGAACAAGAATACAACACTGAAATTAAGGAGGCGTCCTGATCCTGTGTTCCAAAACGAATCAACGAGTTATATTCTTTCTCTTTTGAACGAGAACAACCATGCTGACACCTTGGAAAAGTTCTTGTCGCCCGTGACGTCGATTACTGTTGGTGAGTCAATTGACTTTGAAATATTATTGGCGGGATTGGCCGGGTTCGAGTACAATATCGTTATTCCAGACGAGGTAATCAATGTCAAATTGCACGAAAAAGACTTGATGGTACTCTCAAACGGAACTGTGGTGGGCTGGGACCTAGCAGAAGAGGCTATCTGTCAGTATTTTGTGCCTATTCTTGATCCTGCAATCGTGGAGAAATACGATGAATTTGAATCTGAAGAAATGGACTGGATAGATTTGAAACTGCTACCAAAGAATCCGTTAAACGGTGGTAAGTCTTACCTTCAGGCAGAAGTCATGGTGGTACAGGGGGCTACCGAAGAGAAAAAAATGTTGGATCGGGCAGCATTTGCAATTGGCTTATCACGGTCAACCAGATTATCGATACTCGAAAATTTATTCGAGGAACACTTAATTTTGACCAAGAAAAACTCGGAACATTTGGCTAAGGGCTTTAAAATTACCACCTCGGAAAGAGATATTTTGAAACTTACCGGTCGATTATTTTTATTACGAGGCAACTTAAATCTATACAGTGAATTAATTGAAACACCTGATTTATACTGGAGTGAACCTGCGTTGGAAAAGATTTACGAGTCGGTGTCCAAGACCCTAGACATAAACCCTAGAATATCGATCCTCAATCGAAAACTCGATTACGCTACTGAGGAACAGCGTGCTTTCCTCAGTGTATTAAACGAGAAGAAAGGAACTCGACTCGAGTGGATTATTATCATTTTAATCATGGTCGAGGTTTGCTTTGAAACGTTTCACTTCTATGAAAAGCAGAAGTTGCCACAATAATATCTTGTAAATAGCAAATTTTCTTGGTAACGATCTAATAAAATTTCCCAAAACGGTCAGCAATGGAACATTTATTTGCAACCACAGAAAAAAATTAAAACTAAGGTATACTCACCGAACTAATTCAATGTAGCCTTTATATTCCAAATAGAGAAGATTCCAAGAAGTGGTGTCTCTAACACGAATTAAACCAGAATAGTCTATAAATACAGAACCTATTCCACTAGGTTTCAAATATTCCACTAGGTTTCAAATATTCCACTAGGTTTCACTTATTCCACAGTCTGCAAGATGTACGTTTTCTTCGTCTTACTTTTTACTTGGGTTCAAATTTCCAATGCCGCTAATATTCCGTCGCTTTTTACTTCTTTAAACTTAATTCAACCAAAATCTGGCCTACCTAATGATATTTGGACCGCATCTTTGAACTGGAAACTCAATACTTCTTCTCTTTCGCCTGGTGACACGTTTTCCCTCGAAATGCCCAATGCATATGTCACGTTTGTGGGTTTACTGGTCAATCTTGAAGCCAACGGACAGATTTACGCACAATGTTCTTTTAACAGAGATAGTTCGTTTGCTGGAACAGTGTTATCTTGTTCAACCACTGATGTCATGTCCTCAACTATAACAATTCAAGCTGAAGGAGCCTTATCGTTCTCGTTTTCCTTCAACAGTGGTGGTTCAACTTCTCAACAGGATCTTAAAGCTGCAAGTTCTATAAAGCCTGGATCTCAGACTATAACATGGAGTTCCCTACTGGCTCAAGCTAACTTTGCATCTGGCCCTTTTTACCCACCAGCTTCCAACAGTGATGAATTGGTTTTCTATACCAGAGCTGTACCTAATAACTTGGATGAAATCTTTGTTCTTTCCGGTACTTGCCCGGGAGGTATATCTTATGGTGTCTTGGTATTAGTCTCTGACAGAGACATTGACTGCAGTCAATTTTCACTTGGAGCCACCGACTCTCTCAACGATTATATGTTTCCTAAATCATTTACTAGTGTTGCGTCTCTGGTAAAATGCCAATCAAACAGAGTCGATTTAAGTTTCACGGATGTCCCCAATGGGCGTGTCTTCCTTGAGGGCACCACGAATTTCCCTCAAGGAACACGGAGAGTGAGTTATGGATTCGGATATATTTTGAAATGTGGAGACGGATCTACTCAATCCAAGAGACACAATGCCGTATTCAACCTTTATCAAGGATCAGTAAATGCAACAGGATCTGCCTCAATTTCTACTCCTACCTCCCTGAGCATACAACTTTCGTTATCTTCAAGTTCCAGCAGTGATACCACTTCGATCTATTCGTCATCTATACCTCCATCAATATCTTCAGTTATGTCAAGTTCCTCAATATTGTCCATATCTTCCAGCCCCATACTCACCCTGAGTTCCAATGCTCCAATCAAGCCTACCAGTTCCGTAATATCAAAGTTTATATCTCCATCGAGTTCTGCATCCTGTTCAAGCCCTTTTCTGTCAAGTCCTATATCATCATCGGACTCTTTCCTGTTCTCTCCTTCCACTTATTCAACACCACCAACATCATATAGCACCACCATTTCAATCAGCCCAACGCCATTTTCGAGTTCCAGCAGTTTAACTTTATCAATAAAAACCCAAAGCACATCTGCTGACAGTAGTACCACTGGTGTTCCTACTACTACTCTGGTGATATTCAGATACTCCAATGATTCACAGACAACAATTTTGACGTCTCTTCCATTTACTAGTTCCTTCACTTTCACCACAACCTTGCCATTAAGTTCTGATTCGCTGACCATAACCATTGGGGTTGATAAACCAATTATGGTAGAAAGCACTACTAAAACTTACACTGAAACTATCTGCTCCGATTATAGTTCAAGAAAACCTACTGAGTCAGCTGTATCCTCATCAGAATCATCAAATTCACCTACGACCACTTCGGGTAGTCTAGTCAGTAGCTCCCAACCATTGACTAGTAAAAGCAAGACAACTACTCCAGAAACCAGGTTTCCGTTGATTTCTACTACTACTGTTACTTCTGGCTTACCGCTAACTACAACGAATTACTTTGATAATATTGATCTGACTTCAAGTCTGACTACCATTTCAATTGATGCAAGTACTTCGAATGGTGTTGCAGCCGATAGCACAACTAATTTTGATTCAGTGCAATTTGTTCCAACTGCGACTATTGTTAAATCTTCAGCCACGTCTATTCCAGACTTATCGGAATCCTTAAACTCATTGGTTAGTACCCTATCGTTTGTCCAGAGTAAGCATAAACCAACAAACACTGTTTCAATAACGGCCACTTCAGTTAGCCCAATTCCCTCGGTATCAAGTTATATTACCGGTGGTTCCAACAAAGATAGTACTTCTCTTCTAACGGTCATGGCTACTATTGTGCTAAGCCTTTTTATTTAGACTCTTCAATACCAGCAAAATTAAAGCACCTGCGTACAGCTGCAATCTAAAGGAGCAGGAAAACTCTCGGAGCCAGCACGTGCAAACCGGGCAGTGTAGGGAAAGTGTAATCTATCTGCAGTACAATTCAGTTTATCACTCCAATCAGAAGTGGCGGAGAATATACTCGCCAAAATTAGGAGGGGTGCGGCTTATTAAACTTGTGAACTAGATGTGTCAATGCAGACATATGACAAGTGTCTATAGAGCAGAATTTAGCCATATAATTAAAAAAAAACTAGATCGGACTCTTTTGATCTCACATAAACAATTCCAAAAGGACCCTATCAAACCCTAGGTGCCAATAAGCCTAAATTTATATATGATATTAGTTAAACTGTTTAAAATTATTTAGGTACTGATTTTTTTTTGTCGCTGCCTGATAACGAATGACAGATTAGCGGCGCGCCTGTGATTGGTGGATACCAGTGATGTATTCCCTGTCACAGGTGCAAAAAAAAAATCTTAGTAAATTGAGGCAAATGAAATGACAATTTCGAGTCAGAAAATCAGCAGAGGCATGCATGGAATATATAAACAGAATTTGGCTGATTTTTGACCCAAGCAACGAAGCTTTATTGTGCTTTATTACTTTCGATCACATCGATTTTTTTTAATTTACTTCAATTAACTTCCTTTTCCATTAATATATATTACCACCTTATAATTTCAATTCATGGCCGAAATACTAAGCAGAAGAAAGCTCTTTACCGAAAACAGTGAATACAATGAAAGTTTTATCCTCCTTTTTACAATTGCATCTTCAATGATCTGGATCATGATTCCCGGTTTAGCATTTTTATATTCCGGTTTAGCACGAAGAAAGTCGGCACTTTCCATGATTTGGATCTGTTTTATGTCTTCATTTATTGGTATTTTTCAGTGGTATTTTTGGGGATACTCGCTTGCCTTTTCCGATAAGTCTTCCAATGGATTTATTGGTGATTTGCATTACTTTGGTTTCCAGAACTTAATAGGAAAGACCGATCCTAACAAGGAGTTCCCGGAAATAGCATTTGCAATTTTCCAATTACAGTTCTTGTTGGTAACCTTGGCCATTTTAGCAGGGGGATGTATTGCAGAAAGAGGTAGATTTTTACCTTCGATGATCTTTTTATTCTGCTGGGCCACTATTGTTTACTGTCCTGTGGTTTTCTGGATCTGGGGCGGTGGCTGGGCCTCGCTGTTTAGAGGAGGCGTATTGGACTATGCTGGCGGTGGTCCAGTGGAAATTCTATCCGGGGTTTCTGCCTTTGTATTTAGTGCCTTCTTGGGAAGAAGAAACGAAACCTTGATGATTAACTACCGTCCACACAATATTTCCACCGTGTTTTTGGGTACATGCTTGCTCTATGTCGGCTGGTTATTCTTTAATGGATTCTCCTGTAACAATGTTTCGGTTAAGGTTCCATACTCCATGATGAACTCGCATATTTGTGCAGCATTTGGGGCTATCTCGTGGTGTCTCTTGGATTTCAGATTGGAAAATAAGTGGTCCATGGTTGCAATGTGTTCTGGATGTATTTCAGGGTTGGTTGCTGCCACTCCATCATCGGGAATGATTCCATTGTGGGCTTCTGTCGTGTTGGGAGTTACTGCAGGTGTTGTATGTAATTTGTCAACCAAAATTAAGTACCTTTGCCGTGTGGATGATTCCTTGGATGTGTTAGCTGAGCACGGAGTAGCTGGGATTGTTGGCTTGCTTTTCAATGCATTATTCGCTAGCTCTACAGTTATTGGGTATGATAACGCTACAAACCACTCTGGAGGCTGGATCGATCACAACTGGAAACAGTTGTACATTCAAATTGCATACATCTTGGCCACTGCTGCATATTCTGGAGTGGTTACGGCCATCTTGTGTTTTGTCATTGATCGGATACCCGGCTTGCATTTGAGAATCGACTACAATGCTGAAGAAATCGGTGTTGACGAAGACCAGATTGGAGAATTTGCATACGATTACGTTGAAGTGAGACGTGACTTTTTGGACTGGGGCAATCCTACTGTAAACCCCAACTTGCAAGGTCAAGTGAAGGAAGAAAAGAGTGATCCAGTAATCTCTCCTGAGGAGATTTACCAGGCGGTAGGCGGCGATTCTTCTTGTGTTTCTACAGCGGAACCAGAAAGAAGTTCGATTGAAAAAGTTGAGATTAATCAACCGGTTAAGAGGGACTAGCAATAAAATATTTAACATTCTAGTATAATTACAAGTACGGCATGTAGAGAATCATTATGATCATTCTTTGAGTTTCTTTTTCTTTTCTCACCTGACGTTTCACGTGAAGAGTTACCGCTTGTCCGGTAGCGCCCCACAGAAAAATTTTCACCGTTTCCGGTATTTTACCTGACTCATTCTGTTCAGGTCTTATAAAGTAAGCACAATACACTTTGTTGACAAAAACATAATACCGCAACATCTGTTTACTCTCATCATGTTTAAAAGAGCGAAAGTGTGCCAGAAAATGGCGACCACCATCGCCACCAGGAATCTTACTAAGACCAACTTGCACAAAGCTACGATGACCGCAGCCACGGCTGCTGGATCTTCCACTGCTTCAGCCTCGAGACCAGCACCAGCTCCCTCATTTGATACTGCTATAGAGCAGGACGACAGTAAAACAACCACTATACGCGGAAAGCAACAGCAGTTAATGGACGATTCGTTTATTGGCTTGACTGGTGGTGAAATTTTCCACGAGATGATGTTGAGACACAATGTCGATACGATCTTTGGTTACGCTGGTGGTGCTATTTTGCCAGTTTTCGATGCCATCTACAATTCTGACAAGTTCAAGTTTGTTTTACCCAGACACGAACAGGGTGCAGGGCACATGGCCGAAGGTTACGCCAGAGCCTCTGGTAAGCCTGGTGTTGTCTTAGTCACTTCGGGTCCAGGTGCCACCAACGTCGTGACTCCAATGGCTGATGCTTTGATGGATGGTGTTCCTCTTGTTGTGTTCACTGGTCAAGTGCCTACTACTGCTATCGGTACTGATGCCTTCCAAGAAGCCGATGTTATCGGTATCTCAAGACCATGTACCAAGTGGAACGTCATGGTGAAAAACGTCGCTGAATTGCCTAGACGTATAAATGAAGCTTTTGAAATTGCTACTTCAGGCAGACCTGGTCCTGTTTTGGTTGATTTGCCAAAGGATGTCACTGCTGCCATCTTGAGACAGTCGATTCCAATGAACGGTACCTTACCATACAACGCATTGAGTCAGATCACTAGACAAGCCGCTACCGAGTTTACCTTAGAGGCCATCAGAAGATCTGCTTCTTTATTGAATCAAGCCAAGAACCCTATCATCTACGCTGGTGCTGGTCTCTTGAACAACCCTGATGGTCCTAAGTTATTGAAGGAATTGGCCGACAAGGCCGCCATTCCTGTCACCACTACCATTCAAGCTTTGGGTGTCTTTGACCAGAACGACCCAAAGTCCTTGGACATGTTGGGTATGCACGGTAGTGCTGCTGCCAATACTGCCATGCAAAACGCCGATCTTATTCTTGCCTTGGGTGCCAGATTCGATGACAGAGTTACTGGTAATGTGACCAAGTTTGCTCCAAAAGCCAAGTTGGCTGCTCAAGAAGGCAGAGGTGGTATTGTTCACTTTGAGATTACCCCAAAAAATATCAACAAGGTCGTTGAAGCCACTGAAGCTGTCGAAGGTGATGTCACCTCCAACTTAAAGAAGTTCCTTCCATTGGTTAAGCCAGTGTCTGACAGATCAGAATGGCTTGGTCAATGTAGAGAATGGGTCGAAAAGTACCCATACTCCTACCTGGTTGAAACTCCAGGATCAAAGATTAAACCTCAAACTTTGATCAGAGAAATTGGTAAGCAGTCTGCTACTTATGGAAAGGAAGTCATTGTCACGACCGGGGTTGGTCAACATCAAATGTGGGCCGCTCAACACTTCACCTGGACTAAACCAAGAACTATGATAACCTCCGGTGGTTTGGGTACTATGGGTTATGGTTTGCCTGCTGCTATTGGTGCTCAAATTGCCAAGCCAGATGCCATTGTCATCGATATTGATGGTGACGCTTCGTTCAACATGACCTTGATGGAAATGTCCTCCGCTGTTCAAGCCAATGCTCCCGTTAAGATCTGTGTTTTGAACAACGAAGAACAAGGTATGGTTGTTCAATGGCAATCCTTATTCTACGAAGACAGATACTCCCACACTCATCAATCCAACCCTGACTTTATAAAATTAGCTGAAGCAATGGGTATGCAAGGTATCAGAGTCATCAAACAAGAGGATATGGCCTCTGGTATCAAACAGTTCTTGGACGCTACTGGTCCTGTTTTGATGGAAGTCATTGTTGAAAACAAGATTCCTGTCTTACCTATGGTTCCAGGTGGAAATGCTTTGGATGACTTTATTCTTTGGGATGCTGATGTCGAGCAAGAACGTAAAGAATTAAGAAAAGAAAGAACAGGTGGTAAGTACTAAACTGGTATCTCTTTTTAGTTGCATATTCATTACGATCTTTTTAGGTCCCATTCAATTCTAGCTTGATTTATTGTTTTACGCTTATGCTTTGTCTGCTCTATTGGTTACATTGTATTTAGTTTCAGCATCTACTGGTATATCGCCTTTTAAAAATACTACATTGTATATCGAAAACAAATAACAGATATAAAGAAAAGATTTCGGATTTTAATTTATTTTGTCTTCTTCCAAGCAACTAACTTATAATTGCACAAATGAAGTTCAGCAACCAGAGCCTGGTTAGCTCAATCGGTAGAGCGTTTGACTCTTAAAAGTCACCAAACACGCTTAAAGGTATCAAAAGGTTACGGGTTCGACCCCCGTATCGGGCTCATTTGCGCAAATGGTTTAGTGGTAAAATCCAACGTTGCCATCGTTGGGCCCCCGGTTCGATTCCGGGTTTGCGCATTTTTTTGCACCGTATCCGTACTTTTATAAGTTTTTCATATGACGTCTTGATCTTGGTCATAATTCACTTCGTTATCGATTACAAATCAAACACGCAGTCGATGCCGCGATTACACAAAAAGGTGTCACACATACTTAATATCCATACCGATAAATTACGAGAATTTCGGCTTAGGCTGGTAATACATGACCAAAGTTAATCTTCGAATTTAAATACGATACAGCCGCGACCTAGTTCTTTCTTTAAAGAGAATCTATTTGTATGATAACAGACAAATCAAAAATCGACGAGCATTCAGTATTGGAATCCACAAATGAAATTAAGGAGGCTCCTAAAGATTTCATTCTGATATTGGATTCAGCCAACCCCAGAAGTTTTGCTAGTGAGTCTTATTTAACCAATCTGTTTTATGATGTCAAGGTGCATATTCCTGAGTTAGCTGACACGATTGCCCATTTGAAGCTCCTCAAGGCTTTTGCGGTTATGAAAGAAAAGGTCTGTGGACCAATTGATACCTCGAACTCAAGCAATGAAAAGTACCAGGTGAAAACGTGGCAAGTATTTGTCACTCGTGCCGTTCGTCGTTTTATTGTATTTGTAATGGCCTTGAAGCATCTGACGAAATTAAGACATAAGACACATGAATTTGCCAGTTATGTTCGAGCTCTGAAGCAACGCGATGAAAAGTTGATTACAAGGATAAACTCAATTTTACCGCCGTTAGATATCTTGATGGTTTGGCATGCATTTTTGTTAAACCCAAGAGCATTTTATGATAACTTTGTAAGGAATTTGTTCTTGGAGTTTGCAATGATTCCCTTTCCATTGAAGAAAGTGCATTCGGCAATTGACAATACTACATTTGAGTTCAATCCTTCAAAACAATCAAGATTTGATTACGACCTCTTAATTGAGAATTATTCAGCAGAGAAGGTGCGCCATGACTATAACGAAGAACCATTCCTGATGTTTAAAGAATTATTGTTCATAAAGTGTCCAATATGCGACCAAGTTCTTGTTACCAACATTCCGTACACTAACGACAGTTCAACAGGCTTTGCTGATCCGCAGTTTTATACTTATCTTAACAATAACTGTGCATGTGGTTTCAGTAATAAACTTACGCATGACGAGTTACGGAAGAGACAACTATTTGCGGATTTGAAGAATAATAGTTTACCTGGTATTCACAAGTACTTCTCGAGCGTAATTTCTGCCAAAAATAGAAATCCCGAGGCTACTGAATCCTTATTATTGGAAAACTTCAAATATTACTATCATGAGTTAAAAACCGATATTTCTCTTGAGAGATTTATTAGCCAGCTGATTACAAAAGGTTATCGCTATATGAAGAAGGTTATTTTGCGGCAATACTTCGAGATGAACTTAATCCATTTGACAACTCCTGAAAATTTAATTATCTCAGAAGACTTAGTTGGATGTGTACTAAGACAAGAACAATTTGTCACCAAGATGAATGCTTTAGATTGGCTTCATTCGCCAGTAATGCAAGAGAGTTTAGCTCAATCCACTATTCGGTATACTCGATTTTTTCGATTATTAGCCGAAGTCCAGTGTATGATTGTTCCAACGTTGGATATTGATTTGATATGGCATACACATCAACTATCAATGTTTTTGTACTTTAGTGACTGCCTCACCTCGCGAGCAAGGAGCGTTATTGACCATGATGACAAAATTGAAGAAAGCAGATTGGATACAGGGTTTGAAAGGACAGCCAAGTTATGGAGAAGAGTTTTTGGAGAGGAATATACCGTCTGCTTCTGTTGGTATTGTGTATGCATTCGCTCCAACTCACATTCAAAAATTAAAAAACTATTTGGAAAACATAAGATGACAGAAAAGAACGAGGTAGCACTAAAATCATCTTTACTATATCGCAAACTGGTTGGATATACTCACCCGAGTATCCACAATGCCATACAATTGCCATTCAACAATGCTAAGAGCAGAAGGGCACAGATCATATCCAAGTATGGTAACAAAAACCCTTCGAGTGCAGGATACACAGACCATTATGGATCTTCTGCCTATGCATTCAATTATGCAACCTATCCATTCTTGTTTGTGATACCGCCTATCCTGCCCGTCTGTATTGAAGATTCTCACGTTTACGCAAATGGAATGTGTTGCACTATTGCTGATAATGGAGGATCATTACAGGGACACCAAAACAATGCCGATGGAGCAGCGTGTGGTGCTAGATGTTCTTCTTCTTTAGGTAGTTGTGGTTCAGCTAGTGCGGCTTGCGGTTATCTGTGTGGTGGCAGTGGTGGTGGTAGTGGTGGTGGGTGTGGTGGCAGTAGTGGTGGCGGATGCGGTGGTAGTAGTGGCGGATGCGGTGGTGGCAGTTGACACGTGGTCCTTGCAACGAATGTTAAAATGATGTATCTGTAAACATTAGGCTGTCTGTGTTTTTTTCGCACACAGCAGGTATTAGTAACAACCTACAGAAAGAAATAACAAAATACCAGTATTCAGTTTTTAATATTCCGACATAAAAAAAAAACCATTCAGATAGTATGTGCAACAAAATTAAGTCAAGAAAATACTTAACAACAGCTGCACTTCTTGTCACAAATGCATGTACCGTCTGACTTGGTGCAGCATTCACAGGTCGAAGTAGAGCAACACTTGCAAGAAGTATCATTGGAGCAGCACTTGCAGCCTTCATTAGCGTAGTTGACAGCGTTAAAAGTGTAGGAAGCCATTGTGATTATTCTGTAAAGATGAATTGATGTGATTGATATAGAAAGAAATTAGCACATAAGCCCAAAGACCCTGCTATTTATAGTAGAGATGATAAAGATAATTTGGCTGCGGGAAATAAGCCGTAAATTCGTGGTTATGATACTTGCGTGATATTCGCCAAAAATATTTTAGGGTTCTACTGTGATATACACATAGTACTCTGCGTGAATATGGCCGTGAATCAAACAAAGGCAAGTACTTGGGCTGTACAACATTAAAACGTTTGTTTTAATGTTAGTTCTGGAATTTTCTTTTCTTTTTTGGAAGCATTTTGTGGAGAAGCGAAAGTCTATCTGCACCAGGGCCAACTCCAAGGCACAACATAAACTTTTGCCAGCTCTTTTTATTCATATTCTATCTCTTATGGTTAGATTTTATTCTTATAATCCAAAATTTTCCCAAATCCCACCTGTTTGTAAGAAAAAGAGCAGTCTTTTGGTCTAGTTGGAGGACTGATTGCCAAACACTGCCACTTGTCGAGTATTTTGCAACTATTTTTGTGCTAGATTCATAACCAAAATATTTTTGGCGAATATCACGCAAGTATCATAACCACGAATTTACGGCTTATTTCCCGCAGCCAAATTATCTTTATCATCTCTACTATAAATAGCAGGGTCTTTGGGCTTATGTGCTAATTTCTTTCTATATCAATCACATCAATTCATCTTTACAGAATAATCACAATGGCTTCCTACACTTTTAACGCTGTCAACTACGCTAATGAAGGCTGCAAGTGCTGCTCCAATGATACTTCTTGCAAGTGTTGCTCTACTTCGACCTGTGAATGCTGCACCAGGTCAGACGGTACATGCATCTGTGACAAGAAGTGCAGCTGTTGTTAAACATCTTAGATATAGTTAATACAATAAATTAAATAAAATATCATACAAGATTATTAAAAAGAATGCGCAAACCCGGAATCGAACCGGGGGCCCAACGATGGCAACGTTGGATTTTACCACTAAACCATTTGCGCAAATGAGCCCGATACGGGGGTCGAACCCGTAACCTTTTGATACCTTTAAGCGTGTTTGGTGACTTTTAAGAGTCAAACGCTCTACCGATTGAGCTAACCAGGCTCTGGTTGTTTGTTTAGTACATCCGTTATATAAATATAGATAATATACTAAGCAATACAATACTATACTGATGTAGTGATGTAAAGCAAACAAATTTATTTCTCTTTTTACAAAAGTGCTGATCTCAATTGCACCAAAATTAATAAAATTCTCTTTTCAAATCATTACGAAAGAGCAAGAACATGAACTCCCACTACAAACTAATTGATAAAATGTTAATAATTAATCCATAAATTCAATTCTGAGCTAACAACTTAAAATATTCCAAAATCAAAATCACTAAGAAGTAAAATGTTTACGAGTCATTAAAATGAGATATAAAAAAAGAATACATTAACCATCTTCAATAAAGTTAGCAAGTAAATCAATTGTAGCTACAATATTTAAGTCGGTATTGGCGACTTCACCCGAGAAACAGGATCACACGCAACTTGAGCTCGGAAAACCTGCATATTATTCGGTACTTTGCCTTTTACCCGAGAGTCTGGGGAAATCTCGAACCTCCACTTCCACAAAAACTTTTTCTTATAAGTAAATCCCCTCTGTCCGAAACTACGTAGACGAGGCATAAACAAGTCTACAGCTATCAATTTACACACGGTATTCCGTCCAGCTGCAAAAGATACATAGTTCATTTATCAATACTTTGAGTTACGGCAACAATTGGCTATGGGTGGAAGTAACACTACGGATGCAAGCAACAGAACCGCCTCCAATTTGAAGTTGATAACAACAACAAGTGGAATGCGTATTTCACAGGCCTGCGATCGTTGTCGTATCAAGAAAATCAAGTGTGATGGACAAATCCCATGCCATAATTGCAAAAAGATTTCCTTTGAGTGTGTGACTAGTGACAAGTTGACTAGACGGGCATTTCCTAAAGGCTATACGGAGAACTTGGAGCGCAAACTAAAAGAAGTAGAAGAAGAGAATCGACTCCTTAAGTTGAAATATGGTGAGCCAAACGAGGATGAAGTCAAGCCAGATACGGAAGCGAATAGCCCGACCGTTACGAAAACTAAGCCCAAGACACCAACTACAACAACCACAACGTCAACCTATAAGAAACCTGTTCACATCAACAACCCTATAGACCAAATTTTCAACCTTAATAGCAAGGGAATAATTATTGGTAACGACAATTTGAACTTTGAGTCTCAGTTCAACCATCTTCTTATTAATTTGAATTTACCATTTTTGAAGATAACAAACAGTCACAATTATCTTTTGAATGATCCTAATAGTTATTTGTATCATCCATCTTATACAAGTTATAACCAATTTCATAATAAGGATTTGGACGTGATTTATAATCCCTTGACAGGAAACAACAATAGTCACGGAATGGATGATCTAAACTTGGCGAACAACCATTTGCCTATTGATGTTTACGATTTGTTTATTAAACTTATCAATAACTTCAAGAAACTATTCAATAACAAGAAAGAGTTGGATAACCAAATAACACAATACTTCTTGAACTATAATATCTTTGTTCCAATCTTTGATTATAAATCGTTTATGGGATCATACGATGCTTTCCATACAATGTATCCATTCATTTTTACGTATGACGACTCGACAATTAATGGTTTTAATCTTTCCAATAATAACGATTATCAGATAGTAAATGAATATTTGATGATAATAATTCAGATATACGCGATGATGATGATGAATGATCCTACGATCAACTTGAATTTGTTATTGAACCATCCAGATCCCAATTACTCATACTCAAGGAAGTTTAATCAGAAATCCAGTGGGACTATATCTCCGGGATCATCTACGTCACCCTTGGTCATAACATCATTGTATGACTTCCTTCCATACTTTAACGTTTTCCATGTTTCAATTAACAAGCTACAAACATATCAGTTGTTCTTGTATTATTCCTTATTGACGAACAACAAGGAAAAGTCTTTGATATTGTCCTCCTTGATTAATTCGTTTATTGGGATTCTAGGGATTAACTTGAATTCCAAAAATTTATTCTTTAATGACTTGTCCTTGAACTTACAGCAAAAGCGCGATAGAATCAAGATTTTCTGGGTCTTCAAGGTATTACTCAAATGCTTCAATTTGAAATTTGGTTTCAAGCCTAGTTTAAATACAACTGTGATCAATCCTGTGACTATTGATCGTTATTTCCAGTTGATTCCAGAGAAATTAAGTTCTTTACTTGACGATGAGACAGATGGTAATGGGGCCTCTGATGATTTATTCAAAACATTGTTGAAACCTAGTATTGAATTCTTAAACTTAATGAATATAATCATTCCATCTTCATTCTCGCCAAACTATTATCAATACTTGAAACAAGGAAAGAAGAAACACGACAAAGAGCTTCACCCCCACCCAAAGCATTTGGACTGGATTTTGAACGAAGACGATGGCGATGGGAATGATGGTAATTTGAACTATAATTTTACTCAGTTCTTAACCATAGACAAGAACTTGTCTGACTGGAGACTTTCCTTAAAGGAGAAGAAAATTAACTTAATTCCGTTGTGCTTGCAAATGAATCTTCCAAACATTACAGAAATAACAACAAATGATTTATATCATGATTTGAGTTCACTGAGTTCCAAAATATCTTCAGGAATAACCCAAGACGGAATGATCAATTTTAATAACACAGGAATTCCCGATATTCATACCGCTTCACAAATCATTAAGATTCAATTGAATTTTCATTATATCTTGATCCGGTCCATGAACTATCTTAACTTTATCGTTGATAAGGAATTGAATTTTGAGCATTACGTGTCTATCTCTCAAATTTCTCGGGAAGCATTGAACTATTTCATGTTAATCTTTGAGCATCTCTCGACGTCTCAGGAGAAGCCAATTGAGGCTACTGACCGCCATCCAGCTCCCAATAACATAGTTATGGAGAGTTTGGGGTTGGATGTTGATGAGGATGGTTTTGTCATAAACGATTTTTCGGTGAAAAGAAGAAGAACTAGTAGCACACCTGGTTCTTCAAAACAAAACACACGAAAAACTAAAGTCATTCCACCGTCACCATTTAATAACATGCTTAATGGTCTTAGTATGACAATCATTAACTTGAAAAAGTCCATCATATTGCAGATGGTTTATCTCTTAATTTGTCAATTAAAGTTTTTGAAACGAAATGAATTTACCTTAATAGGTGATTCTGTTCAATTTTTGGAGAAAAGTATTGAGCTTTTCATTCTAGTTTTTATCAATTACAAAACCGATATAGGAAAGCAGACCACAAGAAGACGGAGGGAAGATGATTTATTTAAGAAATTGATGAATGACGTTTTGAAAATTGAAATATTGAAAGACGATGAAGATAGTGATGGTGAAGAAGAGGATGTCGCTATGACAATGTATCGCAGTATTGATTGGGATGATGAAGAAATGGATGAAGATTTAAAGTATTTAAAGGTGTTGAAGTTTATCAAGTATAAAAGTGGATCAGTGCAACAAAAAATGGAAGCGTTGGCGACTCATAAGAATTTGGGGCATACACAACATTACCAACAGCCAGATGCAAACAGAAGTCATTCCCTACTTGGAAGCTTCTACGGTGCTGGCACCAGCACACCTCCTACATCGTTTGGATCTTTTAACAAATTACCTATTATTCCGAAGTTTGACTACTTTGTCGGTGGAAAGGGCAGTACCACGAATTCGAGTGCTATCAATACCCCGCCAACTTTAGGTTATGGGAACATTGTTCAAGATGATGAGTTGATTAAAAAGGAAAAACTAGCTGTGAATGATCTTATGAGTCTCAGACACGGTTCCAATGGCCAAATCAATAAAATGTACGCACCCGGTACGGGTGAAGCTGGTGGCAGTCTGTGGACGGACTTGGATACCAATGGATCCAATATGACATGAAATAGGTATTTATTATGTAATATAGTACACAAAAAACTTATTATTTGCACCCATGTCCCAGAGGTTGTCCCTGTTTTTCGTGGAGAATATTTCGCGGGTAGTTCTCAGAACGTCAAATAAACTCTAGAAAAGTCAGATTGTGTCACTTCTCCTTTTTTGCGGGGAAGCCAAAGATAGAGCCAATCTACACATGACACAAAAGCCACACTCAATAGTGTAAAAATTGGAGTATATAAGTGGAGAATTCGCCTTCAAGAAGAATAAATTATTCACACATGACTTATCAATCTTTTTCTGACCATTTTACTACTGCTCCAATGACCCCGTTGAAGGATGAGACTAAGAACGACGATTCATATTTCACCCTCGCGCCAACATCAGCACAGGATTCAACAAACGAAGACTTCAACTTGGTGAACACGCAAATCAGCAACCTTATCAATGAAATAAGATATCACAAATCATCAGATAACTTAGTAGTTGGGCTTTAAGTTGAAATAGGGAATACAAAACGATACTTTTAGTTCTTAAATGCTGGACAGGGAAGATGCTACTATTATTTCATTTTGTTAGTTTATAGGGTAATAAATGTTTGACATAAGGTGTCAAATTTATGTTTTAAATCAGCCTGTAGATCTAGCAGCTCTACTAATTCGAACGCCTCTGTATTGGAAGGTGCTACATCGTTCAAAACTTCGAATAGAGCTTGCTGTGATCCTGTACGTATTTGTATCATTCGATGGTTACAACATAACCAGACAAGTCTTTTTCGGCTGTTTGTGCATACGGCATGGGGAGTATGACTGTAAATGGATAAATGTTGGAAAAGTCTTATCGCTAGGGCGACTCGAAGTGAGTTATTTGTGTTAATGTGCAAGTTGTACGTTCTAACGAAAAGTCCTTCATAACTAAACCCTGGCGGGATTTGATAGTTCGCCTCAAATAAACGCAACAATAAGTTCATTACCATTAAGAACAACTTTGATTCTCTTGCAGTTGTTTTCGCTTTTGGCTTGAGTAATGTGAGCAACACAGAAAGTGCATCTTCCTGTTTGGTAATGCTTAATTTGTTAAGAAATTCAAGGAACTGAACAAATGATTCATTGATTACCAGTGAGCTAGCTGTGATAGCACCCAAAGAAAACGTGATTCCTTTCCAAAACTCTATTTTCATCTCTCTGTTATTAATGGTAGTATAATAATTCAAGAGAATTCGAAAATATCCTTCAGTCAATTTTTCAACTGCAATTTCCTTACCTTCAATCTTCATTAGCAATGAAAAGGCCGCAATTCGTATCTTGTCAATAAGTTCACCTGCTAGACGGATTATTTTCAATTTGATAGAATCATGCTGCTCAAATGCAGTTAAATTGGCTCTGATTAGAAGGATGGTTGCATACCTAATCTTTGAACCCACATCACCTTGATTTGTGACAGTGTAATCATCTAGCAAGGATATTATAGACCCAATGTGTACTTTAGATATTGTGAAATTTTCGTTCAAACACCTGATTAAATTAGCTCTAACCACAGCATCCACCTTGCTAGATTTCATGATTTCAATAACCTCAGAAACTTCTGTGTCGCTTAGCAGGTAGTTAAAAATAGTACGCGAAAGGGTAACATTGTTATTCAGCAAGTAGTATTGGAATTTCTGAAAGATCTCACGAGGTATAGAATGCTTCTTCTCAGTCAAAGACCTGAAGAAAGTTGAAAATTCCAGCGTCAAATCATCTGTACAATCTCCACGGAGAATTTCCAAGATGTTATTATAATAATCTGAAAAAGATAAGTCTTTTGTAACTAGGAAATTGATAAATTTCATGAACCCTTCATTCTTTTCAATTGAATCGTGGTGAAAATCAAATTTGAGCCTTTTAGCATGGTTTATTACTGACTCTAAAATGACCGAGTTATTTTGTACAGACAATAATTGAGTAATAGAATACAACTTGGAAGGGTCTAATAACAGAAGTACCTTTTCTTTCGGGTATGATCTTTCGAAGGGAATAATAAGTGCCGTATCTGGTAGTAACATTATCCTCTTCAAATGAATTGAATTGATCTTCACAATATCAAACGAGGTATTGGCATCATTGATTGTATTTAGAAGCATTTCAATAAAGAAATTCTTATCAAATCCAAGAGCAATAAGATCCCCTAGCAATTCATAAGATGATTCGAGGGAACCAATATTTGAGTTGTCAAATAACTCGACAAATTGGACAATGAGTTCACCGACATTGTCTCTATCGGCAACATATGTACCGAAAATGGACGTACCAAAGCGACCGATATATTCTTGAATCGCAGCTACACCACATCTCCTTATGATTAGGTCCTGGTCAGTGATAGTTAGCTTTATTAAATCCAATAAGATTGTTTCCATCATTCTATTATCTAACTGATCAAACTGCTCATGCTTCAACATTCTGAACAATGCCCAAAGAATGAAACAGGAAGAATCTCTAATCTGACTACCTAGCACTGTAGTCAATCTTCTTTGAACAAAGAATAAGCCCTTGTGCACAATTGTCAAAATAGCAGGAATTAATGTTTGCGGAATTGCTCTCTTAAGTGCCAGATACCCAAGTGACAACAATATCGAGTGGAATTTGGGTATACTGATTCCATCACTGTCAAGAGAAAGCTCTGAAAAATAGTGATAGTCAATTTCAAAACCCAATTGATCTATCAAATATCGCAACATCTGCTCTTGGTAATTAACAGCATAAATGGAAAGTTGATGATTAATCAAACTTAGGGATTTGGCAAGAGCGTATCTCAAAGTTGTATCAAGCTTGCTTACCATCAAAAGCATGATATCATTAAGCAAGTTATTGATGATGTCTGCTAGTTTATCAAAATTTTGAACCTTGATAGCAATAAGAGATAATTTGGCCAAAACTTTGATCATATAGAGAATATTAAGGTTTGTCAAATCAGATTTTTTATGTTCTTGCTGGTACTTCAAGTTGACCAAATCAATCGAGACAAGATTATAAATAGAATCTGAAAAGGGAAGGACGGTTTCATAGGGAGCACGTTTGAGTATTTTGTTAATTGTCATAAGGTGGCCCAATCTCTTAGATGCATTGAGGTTCGTGGTACTCCACTCGGGTTGTACAATGTCATTGAAATATTTTGGTAATGTAGCACCCACCAAATCTGGACGGACTAATAACCTAGATAGTAATATCAGTGCTATAACTTGGTTCTTTGAAACATTAGTATGCTGCTCCAAATTAACCCATCCGACCAGTAGGACTTGCAGCGAAAGATTGGGGTCTATATCATTCAAATTAAATGGAACCAATACCAAATTCGAAAGCCACATCAAACATACAAATGTTTCATTTTCACTGCATCTAGCTGCAAGTTCGACTAATCTTGAGACGAGGTAGACATCACTGGAAAAGTAATTGGAAACATGTTTGAATCCTCTAATCTTGGCAAAGTTGTAGAGTAAGAGAGCAATTCCTTTGCTCATTTTAGTGTTAGATGTTTCCCGCAGGTTTGTAATCAAAAATGCATGAGCCAATGACTCAATATAAAGCTCTAAGTGATCATCTAGAAGCTTTGGAGACGGATCAAATTCATTGATCAAAAGGAACAGTTTCTGTACGATTGTATTATCATACCCAAGTTCATCATCAACGAGGCGTACAATTGTCAAAATATTTTGACTGAGATCGGAATGGAGCTTTTCACTTTTCTTAACTACTTCGTTCTCAATGCTTTCATCCATTCTTTTGATATATTACATATAGAAGTGTTACCCAGTACGACATAGAAAAGTCGTGAACTGCATTTATTTAATGTCGCACATGTCTTTCAAAATTTTTCATCTGAGGTAACTTTGACCACAATACTGATCTACGAAGATGTCCGCTCAAATGTTCTACAAGATAACGCAAACGAGATCTACCATTGGAATGCCACCATTAGTGCGTAAGAATATTCAAGCATTAGGGTTGAAGAAGAGAAACCATATTGTCTACCAGAGTGTATCACCATCTACTGCCCATAAGCTAGCTGCCGTCAAGGAAATTGTGAAGGTTGAACTCGTCAATGAAAAGAAATCTGTTCCACAGTTATCCGCCGAAAGAAAGTTTAAGGCTGGTTTTGAGCTTGAAAAGGGTGGCATGAACAAGAGTTAATAATAGAGCATGGTCCAATGATATTTCCTGTAATATAGTCATAGAAGCATGGACCCAACTCTCTGTACATGGGGTTATAGTCTTCTGTTAATACAAGCATATTTTAGAATGAGATGTAGTGAGAATAAGTGCTATTTGTAGGGAAATGTAATGGAACTGGCAAGTTACCAGGGTTATACATTATCATTGTATCTGTGGTTGTCATTTTCCTTATCAATACCTATTCCTCAATTATATCACAGTGAACTAAAGCAAAGAAATCTAGAATTCTGAAGAAAATTTTACAAAAATTGCAATTATCTTGAATACAAAGTATAATGTGTAGTCATCACTGAAAGTCCAATAAAGGGTTAAAGCTAGGATACAATTTAGGGTGATTGAACGAAATGGGCAATTATCCGGGAACCTATACAAAAAGGCGTGGATCTGAAAATACAAGCTGCGTACATATTAATATTTTAAACGTAATACATCAACTAATACATGCAAAGTCTATGTGAATTCATTCAACTAGGAATATCTCCTATATTATAAGAGATTAAGGTCAACAACTGATACCTTCTTGGTAAATAACAATTTGGAAACATGTACTACCATAAGGCGATCCATCATTGGATATAAAATTCGTTCTCACGTGACCCAACTGTCTCAGCTTTTTCGTAGATATCGACTGAAAAACATCCAATTATTCACCTGAATTAATATTTTTTGTTTGTACATATCCTTCCATAATGTTCTCTTCCATTAGAGCTACTCAGAGAAACAGATTGACTAATTCGTTGTTTACCTCGACGTTTGCTATTTGTTTTGCTTTAGTCGGGGCAAATTCGGTCCTTCCATGTCCTATAGACAATGTCCATGGAAATGATTCTATAATAGATGAAAGACTCAGAAAGCACCACGAAGCCAAGAAAGGGAAATTATAAGAAACCAGTTGAACTGAGATTACTTCCAGGCATAGAATGCATTATGACCACGCATTAAATTAATGAACACGAGTCTGCTTCCTGACAGCAGATCTCATCAAAAATTGAAAAAGAAAAAACGGTAACACGACTACTTGCATATATTCAACGGAACCAAAGGTAGCCATCTCGAGATAATCTACTTGGGACTGTTGCCTGACCTTAAACACCTCCAACTATTGGCTACATGGGATAAAAGTAGGCCATTATTACCCTGTATATTAGAATTCCATAACACTTAATTTCAACCAATAATATTGTAGTAAATGAAACCAAAGCCCATCTCCAAATGATGGTGTGGAAAGTTAAATTATATACAGTACCCAATTAAATGTATTCTCTTCCTTGATCATTCCGGTCCAAGCTACATGCAGTACATTCACATATGCTGCTACCTGCCAAATGCGGAAGAGTAAACATAAACAATTTAGTCTTAATAGAGTAATGTAATGGTACTTAAAATAGAGGCCATCTGACCAATTCACTAATTTTCTATATCCCTTTATATGTCACCTACATTAGATTATCCATTCCCAATTTTTGAGGCTAGCTCCAATACATTGAAGCTCCCACGCGATACTCTTCTTGCCAAAAACTTGAAGATGGAGAACGAACCATTACCAAAGGCTCCAAAATTTAGTAAAACCCCTGTGTCCAAGAAGTTTTCCGAAGATCCCAACGAAGATCCGCTTGATTTGATACTTATGGAAAATAAACAGATTGTTAACAAATACCAAATGGAGCTTCCATTTTCTAAGAACAAAGAGATCGCTCCACCT
Source organism: Teunomyces lycoperdinae (assembly GCA_030574955.1). Classification (NCBI taxonomy): domain Eukaryota; kingdom Fungi; phylum Ascomycota; class Pichiomycetes; order Serinales; family Debaryomycetaceae; genus Teunomyces; species Teunomyces lycoperdinae. The sequence continues at coordinate 192,509 of JAJMFY010000002.1, forward strand.
CAACGATCTACTCCAGCCAAGCCTCAAGTTACTATCAGAACAAGAGGAACAAAGCGTACTCGACAAGAAGAGATTGAAATTAGAGAAGACTTTAGAGATGACTACTCTGAAACTTCTTCAATCTATAACACTCCGATCCCCAACAAAACGATCTTTTTCTCTCCGGTTGAATCTGCCAAGAAGAAGAATATGCTTCAATCTACCCCAGTGCCAATTTTGAAAGAGGCCCAACTCAACCATAAGAGATCTAACAAATTTTTAAAGATGGACAAGGCATTTATTGTAAGTAAGCCAAAAGAGGTGGAAGTACTCAATCCAGATGATTCTGATTATGATAACTTAGCTTGTCACGCAGAGAATATCATGCGTATGGCTGTTGACTCGACTATGTTGGGTTCATCATTTAATTCTACTTTCTCGATTACATTTGCTAATGATTCTATAGTGGAAAAGAAAAAATATCCTGATATCTTGGATGAAAACGATTCTGACAGAAGTATTATTGAAAGCATGCAAACTAGATGGAATTCTCTTGCCAAACAAAAGGCCACCAAAATTGATATTAATGCTGATGATTTACAGGCCGCTGTAAACGGCTAAAAACCAACAAATATAACTGGCTTATATTTATCTATGTTGACAAAACAAAATCTAAATACCCTCTGTCTCGAGTGTCGTACTTGCGGTAATAGTGTCGATTGAACAAACTAGGTTTCTCAGTTTCAAAGCAATTACTATCCTGACAAAGATCGAGTTCTCTCCATAAATGGTCCACTTCAGATGGCGACATAACTCTTCCAATATCCAATTGGTTAAGAAGTTCCATTGTTCTCAGGTCAGATTGTACTTCTGCTTCGGGCAATTCCTTTAATAGTTGGCGGACCTCTAATGATATTTCGCCAAATTCCTTCAAATATGCGTAAAGAAAATATTGTAAACCATCATGTATGTAGCCTCGCAAATTAGCGTTGATGAACGATAAATAGTGTGCGTGAGTAATCGGGATCTCGAGATCTCTCATGAAGTTATAAAAACGCAATGCACACTGCTTTGACGCAGAGGAGGACCCTAGAGAGCTGATAATAATATCATACAGCTCGTGATTAAACCACTCCTGGACAAAATTGGGATTCACCAGGTGCAATGTCACCAATGCATTCACCAAAGCTGAAAAATTCTGATAAATATTAATGTGATTGAACAAGCAGTTAATGAAAATGGTTATACTTTCGGATTGGAACTTTTTATCCAACGCGTATGTTGTCGTATCCCGTATACAAACCTGAAGGGTGTCTAAATTAGCAAAAACATTTCCAAAGGGTGAAGATTCGATATTATTGTTACTGGTTTTTGCAGGCAATACTGTAGTTGAAAAAGTATTCTCCGGGGACTCCCTAATGTAATTTTCAATATTAGTAATTAAATGCTGAGCTTTGTCTATGTTGGCGTCGTAAACTCTATAATTCGAGAACTTCACGGAGAATGCAGTTGATAAGTCTTTGTAGGATAGGATCTTTTGACCCAGGGATTTTATTTTCGTGATAAAACCATTTAGAACGTCCATGACACGTAGTATGCTGAAATCCTTCTCATTTATTTCTGGTAGTTCATCCCACAGCTGTAAACTCTTATGGTATGCATAAGCCTCGATAATCTTAATGCACAATTCAGTAGTCAACGCCTTTTCACCTTTGAGAGATTTATGGAGGAAATGTGATTCAATCAAACCTAGTGTCAGGTCAACATCCCCATGGGTAGATAAAGTATGCAAAATCTGGTATATAGTAGTATCATTAATGGTGTTGAAAATGGTATTTTTTGAACTCAAGTCTTCAAGGATGATATCCCGAGTAGAAATCTTCGAACCATGAAACCCTTTCATTATAAAGTTATCATAAGCCAATTTCACCAAATTGTAGTTATTCTGACATAATCCTAGGTTCAAAACTTTAAACCAACTTTCAGTTGGAATACTATGATTGTGAGTAATCAATATTTGGATCCATTTTTGAATCCGTCCAAAGTCCTGTATCTCAACTATAATATCTAAGTAATGAATTGGATCAACCATGGCCAATGTTTTGCCTTCATAAATATCATAGAGAAAACCCAAATATTCATCTGCTGCTCCATATTGTTTTGAATTGATTAAGACCGCAACATATGCTCTGTGAAACAGCGATACAAGCACCTTATCTTGTAATTCTTCAACGTAACCATGCCAAAGAAGATTTAAACTGAATAGATCAACAAAATCAGGGCTTCTTTGTGCCATGGATAACAATAATTTGAGATTGTATCGCATTTCATGTGGCGTCACTGGGTTTACCAAACTCTTTTCTTCTGTTTTATATCTATTCACCATGGTGTGGAAATACCTAAAAGCCTGATCTAATCGATTTCTACTCCTGGATTCACCCTGAATCATCAAATTGTATGAATGGTTAGTCAATACTAACTGCTCTTGTTGGCACCATTCGTATAACGCTGACATCTTGTAATATTCGTGCCTTTGCAAGTACTGTCGAAGTTGTAGTTCACGCTTTTCGGGTGAATCAATAACATCAGCATTCACCATAAATTTGGAGATCGAAGATCCCGCCGCCGTATGAAAGCCAGTGGGCGTATTTGCCGCTGAACTTCGGAGTACTACGGCTGTAGTAAGCCTTCGTATCCCATGCATAAGTTATTGATTTCTGAAAAACCTATAATACGCACAAACAGAAAAACCATCGCTTTAACTAAAACCCACTCATGTCTGGCAAGAGGCTTTTGGCTACGATTGCTGAAAAGCAGCAACAGTTTAATGTGTTCGATAGATCAGCTAAGTTACTTCATAGATCAAGAACTCCATTGCTTAACCCTGCACTTTCTATTAAAAAAGATTACTTGAGAGATGAGGTCGCATTGAAAACGATTGAGCGTCTTGCCTTTATTACCAGAGACTTCACTCGTGTGTTGGATTTTGGTGCTAGTCTGGGAAACTTGTTGAAGAACTTGTGTATTGATACACCATTTCCTCCAAATGCCGACAGCGCAGATATTGAAATCATCAAGCAGTTAAACAATGATAAAAGAGTTATAAGAGATAAGATCAAAGAGTTGACAATGTTTGATTCATCGAAGGAGTTGCTCTATCGTGATATTAATGAGCCCTTCAATGAGGTGTATAAGGGTCAAGTTACGCGCTACGTTGGCGACGAAGAAGCATTTGACCACGAGTGCTTGAAGGAAACCAACTACTACGACACTGTAATATCTAATTTATCTTTACATTGGATTAATGACTTGCCTGCTACTCTTGCTAACATCAACAGAGTGTTGAAGCCCGATGGCTTGTTTATGGGAACATTGTTTGGTGGTGATACCTTGTATGAATTGAGGACATCGTTGCAGCTTGCCGAATTGGAAAGAAAGGGTGGAATGTCTCCACGTGTATCTCCTTTGGTGCACTTAAATGATATCGGATCTTTAATGAACCGTGCTGGTTTTAGCATGTTGACAATTGATGCAGAAGATATCGTTGTAGGGGGATTTCCAGATATTGTTGCAGTTTGTGATGATTTACAAGCCATGGGAGAACAGAATGCCGTGTTGTCTCGGGCCAATTACTTACCAAGAGATGTATTGTTAGCAGCAAACGAAATCTACAAATCATTGCATGGTGAAACTGACGAGCAAGGCAAGGTCACCTTGCCAGCGACTTTCAATGTTATATTTATGATTGGGTGGAAGAAGAGTGATACCCAGCCACAGCCTTTGGCAAGAGGTAGTGGACAAGTCAGCTTAAAGGATGTTTTATAAGCCTGCTAACCTTTTCTCAAGACAAGAATCTGGGATTCAGGAGGACCGTGGTGAGGCCATAAAAATATGTGCAAAGTATAGAATGAATCAGAACATTATAATGGTATTATTAACGATTACTTACTGTAGCAAAAAGTTTGTGCGGGATATTTGCTGCTAAATATTTGCTTACTTGAGCGATTTTTAATAACACAATGTGTATGCATGTAGTGAATTACGATTCCAATTGAGCATGATCTAAGTTTGGAACGTTGCAAAAGCTCATAAATCACGCAAATCACTCCTCTAAATTTTCAAAAATACTCCTTAATAAAGCATTGAGGACCTACACCTTCCCCTATCCACGAACTGTCTGGTTATTGGAGTCAATCGTAACCATTGCCTCCACTTAATTACGACTTAATCGGGAAATAATATTCAGGTGCACTTCGGATGTCTAGGCCTCGGTTATTTCCCCACAAAAAAAGGTATGCGGGACACGCCTTATCACGCGCTACCTTGACTCAGATAAAGCGGTAAAACGGTCCTAGTAGTACACTTTTATTAGTGGCAGTGCTGAAATGAACAAAAACAAATTAAAAAGCCCATCATACTCCGACAACGCTGACAGAAACATGACACAGTCTCTTGTGTTACCTACCTATAAGTTGGATTCCAACTTGGTCCTCCTTCCTGGAATCATCTACAATGTTACCTTTTCGAGATTCAAGGCAGCTGCATTGCTTTATCGATTTAAGGAACTTGTGCCTAACGTTTCTTTAATCAATAACTTGCTTAATGAATATGAGTTTGGGAACAATACTGACATAGCCCCTGACACCAACGAAGATGATAACGCTCACAACCCCACCATCATTTCCAGGGAGGCTACCAAAGGTATCCGTAGGTTATTTGAGTACGAATCTCGAACCAAGGATGGCGAAGAACCGTCCCCTCCGGTCAGCGAGTTTGATTGGTTAACTATGGCAATTAAGCCAAATGTGGACAAAATCAAGGATCCCATTAACTCCAATATTGACGTCAACGAAAACTCCAAAGTTGTCACGATTGTTAGAGTCGTTGGCGTAGTTGATGACACAACCAATGTTAAATTAACTATCCAAGCCATTACAAGAGGTTTGAAATTGCCCTCACAGAAGAAGTTGAAGAACAATGAAATGTATCTCGAAGTAGATTGGAATACTAATTTCAGTGATTTGAGTGGCAACTTCAAAGCATTACGTGAGAACAGTTATAAGCTATTTAGAAGTATTGACTCCTTTATCGTGGATTACCGTGTGGCATTGGCCCAGCATAATTCCAACCATTCAAACAAATTATCCATGGTGAATAAGAAGTCTGATAAATCGAAGGCTGTTAGAGGAGATTTGTTAACTCTTAATCCTTTGGCTAATGCATTTTACTTACAGTTGGCGGGTTCAAAGGATTTTACAACGGCTTATACTAGTCTTCAGAAATTATATGGAAAGTTCTCCAATGAAAAGTCTTACAAAGTGGACAAAAGTTCATTCCTTAAGTTGCTTGATTTGACCTGTGGGATTTTACCCTTTCCAAATCACCAGAAATTGAAATTGTTGAACAAGTTTGATGTAAATGAAAGAATTCAGACCATGATGGAAATGATTAACCAGTTGGTCTATATTTTTGATAATTTGAAGGATAATAACAAATTTGCCAATCACTGGTTCTATCATGAAGCCACAAATATCCAAAAAGCTAATGTGGTAGCCAACCAATTGAAATCGATTCGTCTTATTCTTGAGGGGATGGCTAACAATAAGCCAAATGGACAGAAAGGTGTACGTACAACGAATTCCAAGAATTCAAGAGTACTTGCACGCCCTCGTCTGCAAAAGTCAGATGAAGGTCAGGAAGAGTTTGATGAAGAAGATGACGACGAGGATGATGATTTGCGTGCTATTACAAGCTTCATTAAGAACAAATTACCTACCATTAGCACTTTGACTTCTGACTCCAAGCGGTTAATACTTAAGGATTACAAACGTATTAAGTCGTCTTCACAGCAAGGTGGTGGGGGAAACTCAGATTTCCATGTTATCCGGAATTACTTGGAAATAGTTATGGACATACCTTGGGACAACTATGTTACCAGATTCCGTTCAAACAAAGACATTGATCTCCAGTTTGCTAAGAAGCAACTCGATGAAGATCATTATGGTTTAGAACACGTTAAAAAAAGATTAATCCAATACTTAGTTGTCTTGAAATTGCTTGGAATCAATGCAGACAAACAAATTGAACTCATGACCAAGGAAGCTGAAGAACTGGCAAGGCAGCTGGGTCCCAAGGAAAATACCGAGTCTCCTTCCATCGTCATTGCTAACAACGATGAAACGTCTTATTTTAAGAAGCAAGCGCAGTCGAAAGTCCAGAAATCTATCAATGAATCTAGAGATAACGGAACACTTGAATCAATTCAAGTTTCTAAGAACAATAGGTCTCCAATTATTATGTTAGCTGGTCCACCAGGTACTGGGAAAACTTCTTTAGCCAAATCGATTGCAAAGTCTTTGGGAAGAAATTTCCAAAGAATCTCACTTGGAGGTGTTAAAGATGAAAGTGAAATAAGAGGCCACAGAAGAACTTATGTTGGTGCAATGCCTGGTCTAATTGTACAATCCTTACGCAAGTCAAGATCAATGAACCCTGTAATCTTATTGGATGAAATTGATAAGATTATTGGAGGAAATTCTGGCGTTAATAGATTTAACGGTGACCCTTCTGCTGCATTACTTGAAGTCTTAGATCCTGAACAGAACAGCTCTTTCATTGATCATTACTTGGGCTTTCCGATTGATTTATCACAGGTGATTTTCATTTGTACTGCAAATGACCCTTATAACTTAAGCAGACCATTGTTGGACCGTTTGGAAATGATTAATGTTAATGCTTACGATTACAAGGAAAAACTTATCATCGGTAAGAAATACTTGCTTCCAAGACAGGTCAAAAGAAACGGATTCCCTGTTGATAATAATTTGGACGATTACATTCATATCAGTGAACAAGTAATGAAGAAGATTATTGTTGACTATACCCGGGAAGCTGGTGTTAGAAACTTTGAACGTAAATTGGGTACAATTTGCAGATTTAAGGCTGTGGAATACTGTGAAAGTTTAGCTACGAATAGTAAAGTCGTTTACAATCCTGTGGTGGATAAGAATGATTTGACAAACTATTTGGGAGTTCCATATGGAACCGGTGATATCACTTCAATTGAAACCACGACCAGTAATAGTTCCAGGGTAGGAATTGTTAACGGTTTATCGTATAATTCTGATGGTTCTGGATCTGTCTTGGTATTTGAAAGTGTCGGATTCGATAAGAGAGTTGGAAACCCATCAAATACTAATTCTGGTTGCAGTTTGAATATGACTGGAAGTTTAGGCGACGTGTTAATGGAAAGTGGCAAGATCGGATTGATCTTCATCAAATCTTTGCTCCATAAGCATTTATTGAGAACCAAGGAATATGATGAAAAGTCTTTGATCGACAACTTTAATAACTTAGAAATCAACTTGCATGTCCCAATGGGATCTATCTCGAAGGACGGACCTTCTGCTGGTATTACCATTGCATTGCTGTTTTTGTCTATTATTTTGAACAAGCCTGTCCCTCATGATATTGCTATGACAGGGGAGATTACCCTTAGAGGATTAGTTCTCCCAATTGGAGGAGTCAAGGAAAAATTAATGGGTGCACATTTGAACTCAAGCATCAAAAGAATGATTGTCCCTCGTGAAAATAGAAAGGACTTGATTGAAGAGTACAGCAGAAGTATTGAAGAGGCAGGGTCCATCAACTCAACTTTGATCAACGAACTTTTGAGGGACAATGAAGAAGTCGACTTTAAGATGACTCAGGTGGAGGATTTCTATGCATCGAAATACGGAATTCAAATCTTCTATGCTCATGAGTTTTATGATGTTATGAAGATAGTATGGGACGATGAAGAACTTTCTTTCAAAGGGGATTCTTCTAGAATGTTAGAATATCATTTATAATTTCTATTTATACTATCATACACGTTTTTTCTTTTCAAATGCTTGACTGTTACCGTCACTTGAACCTAAGGACCTCTTCTTTCCTTCTTTGGAGAAGTATTCCTTTTTACGTTCTCTCTCCTTCTCCTTTCTGAACTCCTCCTTCTTTGCCATCTCCTTCAATCTATCCTTGAACTTCTCGTCCTTCTTGGCCTTTCTCTTAGAGTCCTTCTCCTTACGGATCGTGGCAATCTTTTGCATCAATTGCCTTGCTTTCTTTTCTTCGTCACCTACAACCACCGCACGCTTGGCCATGTAACTCTTCTTCTTCAGTGGCTTCATTTCGTGAATTTGGGACTTAAATGGAAGGTCTGCTCGAATGGACTTTGGCACCTTGAGTGGATTGAATTTTCTTTCAGCTCTTTCAATCTTCTTGTAAGCAGAATCAGCAATCATTGGGGTTGGAATATTCTGCTCAGCTCTAACTTGACCAGTAAGCCTCATACCTCTCCATTCTGAATGCTCACCGAGCAACAAAGAGGTAACTGGATTATAGAACTTTTTGACTTTTACTGGATACCATGTCTTCAAGAAAATAGTATCAGACATCAAGATCTTGTCTTCGAAGGTAGCTCTGAAATGACCCTCAGGCTTCGATAACGCCCTCTTTATTTCACCTCTGATACCCGAGGTAGTTCGGATCGAAGCACCTTCGAATTTGGCCACTTCTAAAGAGTTCGAGAACATGTCTTTAATGAATGCAGTATTACGGAAGATCTTATATGGATGACCAACCAACTTCAATTTCTTGACAATTTCGACCGACGAGTTTAAGTCTTCAACAATACCGGTAGCTGCAACTCTAAACGAACCAGTAGTGGATTTGTTATCCACAAGATTGAACCCAACGAATGTGGTATTAGGAGCGACCAACGGACCATAGAAAGATCCAAAACAGTAAGCATGTTCGGGAGTGTACTTCAACATCCTGTTTCTGGTTCTCGAATCTGAAGTAGTATAAATTGGTAAAGTCTGGAACCTTCTCCATCCCAAGGACAAAATTAGAGGATCTTGAGATTTCAAGATCTTCTTATGCCAACGATGTCTTCTAATTCTGACATTCATGATACCAAATCGAGATTCGGTAGCCAACAAACCACCCAAAACGATTGGAAATTCAGGTTGGAGGTTATCGATAAATTCACAAGAGATATTTTCAAAGACCAACTTGACATATGAGCCAGCTTTATAACCTTCAACTTTAAGACGAGTAGCTTCGTCCATTTCGGCAAATTCTGCTTTATTGATCTCCAATTGTTTTGCCATCTTATTCTTTTGGAATTCATACCATGTGTCTGCTTCAGTATCACCTTCGGGATCATCAACACCGAATTCCCTATCTTCTTCATCTTCAAATTGTAGCTTGAGTTTTGCTTTCTTCTCGGCGTTTAATTGACGCTTTTCTTCAACAGTAAGGTTTTCATCATCATCCTCTTCCTGTTCATCATTTTCTTCCTCAGCATCAAAATCAGCGAAGTCGTCACTACCTTCGTCGTTATCTTCACCTTGGTCACCTTCTTCAGCTTCCAAATCTTCAAAATCTCCATAAAGTTCCTCACCATCATCTCCTTCACTGTTGACGTCGTCTCCTTCCACACTTTTATCGTCCAACTTTGGAGCAACCAAGAAACGAAATTTCAAGGCTTTGTAGCCATTTTCATATTCTTCATCGCTATCTTCAAGTGTATTTTGATCAAACTTAGCCTTGAGCTCTTCAAGAGAAGGAAAGCTAGGAACAAATTCATCCAAATCTTTGCTGGAATCCTTAACATCTTTTTTCTTGAAGAAATCATCATCATCATCCTCAATGTTTTCTTCCTCTTCCTCGTCATCTTGGTCCTCTGCTTTCCATCTTCTGATAACTTCAGCAGGTTCAATGTTGGAAAGGTACATCAATTTATTGATGTTCCATTTTCTTTGAATGGTACCTTTCAATCTTCGAGCAGTTTCAGTATAGTCCGTTTCCTCGTCTGATGAAAGAGAGGAACCCTCCGCGAATTCCAACTCGTCATCTCTATATTTCTTTGCGTTCTTAAAATCAATTTCAACCATTCTTGGTTCACCAGAATCAAAGTCATCTTCTTCACCTTCGTTTTCAGAGATCTCGTTGTCGAATTCATCATCTTCGGCAACAGATTTTCCATACAATCTGGCTTTTCTCAATCCTCTTCTTCCAGTATTGACTTGTTCTTCAACTTCTTCATCAAGGTCTTCTTCCTCGGATTCTTCTTCGCTAGATTCTTCTTCGTCAACTTCATTTAATTCCTTAGAAGAAGAGAACAACTTCAAACCTGGTCCTTCATCAAAACGTTCGCTCAATGCTTTTTGTACCTCTTGCAATTCAGTGACCAACTTTTCACCTTCGCCCATCTCTTGACCAGGTACGAAACTTTCCTTTTCACCCATATCGATGTACACAGCGTCTTTGTCGACAAGAACACCACCGACATCAGACATTGGCGCATAGATGATTTTCTGTTTATCTTCTAATCTCTTACGTCTTCTTGTGGTCTTTGCAATAGTTTCACCGGCTTCAGCTGCTGCCTTGACCTTTTCTCTCTCTATTTCTTCGAGCTTTTGTTCATAGTAGGGGGTAGGACAAGGATCTGGCAATTTTTCCACTGACTTAACAACATGATCACCAACACCTGCAATGTGTATTTGGGCATTCTGAGAAGGCAATGGAGTTCCATGCAAGTAACCATAGATAGCAACCTTTCTATCGCACTTTGGATTATCAGCAATATCTTGTGGATGGGTTAAGTCGGTAATTCTATCTGCCAATAGATAAGGATGCTCGTTTCTCCATTTCAAAGGCCTGAACTTCATCACAGAAATAAATCTACTCAAGTTTAAGATTTCACGGTCAGGGTAGCGACCGTTGATAACACCAGACAAATAGAATAATTTGGCACCTTGGTACACTTCTGTCCAGAAGCGATGCTTCAATCTCTTCTTTGAAGTCCTTAAGGTGCTCTGAGACTTGAAAAGGTCCAAATGGGTTGAGACACCCAAGACACGGGGCATACCGTGATGTTGTGCAATATTCAAGAATTCCATAGTCTCCATTTCCAACCCATAGTTACCATCGATCAAAAGCAACACCAAGTCAGCTATTTTTGCAGCATCTATCATGGAGTTCAAGTCATTACTGACCTCAATAAATGTCAATCTTCTTCTCTTCCCACTGACAACGGTAATTGGACCCTTGACTTCTGTAAGAGAAGTTTTGGTCAATCTTCTAACCAAGGATTTAATTAAAGTAGTTTTACCGGTTCCTGGTGGACCAACAACAGCAACAATGACTGGTGGAGGATCATCGTCCGGGGTTCTATCGACCATCGGCACATGCAATTTCTTCTCATTGACATCGTGAGATCTTCTAGCCATACGCTCCAACTTACGTGGAGCATTAACTGCGAAAGCCTTCTGATTCTGACCATTCTGATGCAACCTCTTCTTAGCAGTGGTCTTCTTCGACCCACCCCTATGGGTCTTGTTGGTCTGCTGAGTTTCCATCACTGAAGATATGTTACGAGATGGCAGTGATGAGATGCCATTTTTTTCATGGTGCATCTCAAAATTTAGTCACGTGCAAAGTCTTCTAGGTACAAACATCCTTTTGGGTGCAAATTCGGTATCGCATTCGAGCAGCCAGCGGGTAAAAAGCATGTTGGTGCTAATTATATTACTTTCAACAGTAAGTGCAAATTGGCTTTTTAGTAAGCGAGATACATGCAAGCAAAATCATGATTTGATATCTTTTTCGGGGTTTCGAATAGATAGAATTCATTCCATGGGAAAATCTAATATGAACTTCTTATCGATTACACAGTGTAACAAGGGAAAAAACACAAACCAGCAAGTTATTAGAGTTGCATCTATTAACGATATTGATTGGGGTAAGCAATTTTGTATGTTGGAAGAAGAATTCAAAGGAAATTGGTTATGGGGTATCTTAGGTGGAAGTGGTACAACTGACCCAGAGTTAGCTTGTTACAAGTTGGCAAGAAGAAAACGGTATGCAAAGCGAGGGGTATTCTTCTACCTCCCTCTTACCTTCGTTGGTGGTATCTTCAAATGTACTCGACCTTTTGAAAATGTCGGTCAATACATGAATAATGACTTTGGATGCAACTTCACCGACCTGTCAATAATGCCATTGGTTGCAGCAGATAGTACTAGCCAGTGGTATACGGCAGATCTGTTCTCTCTCAAGCAAACAATACCTTACTTAACAACACCGAGTCCACTTGATCTTCGGTTTAAGGATAAGTCTTGGGCAGAAGAACTTAATGCCAATGAAAATTATAACTACACTGATAGCGAGCTACACAGGTTTCTAGAAGTAGAGACTAAGATGGCTGAATACTTGAACAAATTAGTTTCACCAATGGATCTTAAGAAATTCTATCCTCTTTTCCAAACACTCAAATCGCCGATAACAAAAATCAAGCTTACCCTAGACCAAAAACTTAACTTTATTTTATCAAAAAAAAATGGATTACAATATCTACAGCACATACACGATATTGAAAATTCTATCTGAGAAAGTTTATGAAGAACAGCTATAAACAACGTAGCTAGTAGTATTATACAAATCCTTTGGCATTGATTGGATCATTATTCATCGACAAGTTTGAAATGGTAGAGTTTCCTCTGTTATGTTGTTGAGTTTGAAAGTGTTGATTTTGGTTAAAGTTCGAGGTTATTGGTGCAGAGGGTGATGTACTTTCGTCTTCAAGGGTTGGATCTGGATGTGAGTTTCTCTGCACCGTAGTATCACTAACTTTCTTCGTTTTTGAATTAATTGGAAGAGCTGGTTGGGGTTTATTACCTCTTACGGATAAACCTCTGGTCAAGTTCTTCAACTTGGCTCCAAGTGTCTCTTTATGTTCCTCAGAAGAAGAAGAATTTTCATCTTCCAATGACAACTCCTCGCCGTTTTCAAATTTATGAGTATCCACGCCTGGGGTTAAAATGTCAGTATCATTCTGAACCGAATCTGCGGACATATCATTCAACTTGTACATTTGATTCTCCCAGTTGTTAGAGTGATCTTGGGCAGCAATACCCAATGCACCCAATTCGGTGTCCTGCATACCCATGCCACCGCCCTTTTCTTTATTAGGGTATTTGATAGATGACTTTCTCTGGAATGAGGACCTGTCATCCTTTGCTGGAGCAAATCTAGCATCTGGATTCTTAGAAAGAATACTGATGATAATAAAAACAATAATCAAAACAAGCAAAATAAGCGAAAATGCTGCATTCAACACGAAAAAGACCCATCCCATAATGGATCCAACTTGCGCCGGTTGACCAAACAAATCGGAGAAGAATAGGAAAAGGAAAGAATTGATGGTTGTAACAATCGAAATGATGTAATTCACAACGTTCGTTGCCTTGTTCAAATATGGTGATTGCCAGAACAAGTAAACTGTGTACACCAAGTCCACAATGAACAATACAAGTGCGGAGGTCTTACCAGAGCCTTGACACAAACTGATGAAGATAGCTCTCACAAAGTTGTAGCCCAACAAAACAACACTGAACCAATATTTCTCAGCGTGGAACATTGTGTAACAAAATCCATACTTGTTCAATACTGCGGCATCACCATATAACAATGCTGCTGGATTGTTGAATTGAGCCTTTGAACGTTTGCCAAATTGAATGGTCTTCCAGAGGGAATAACCAATCATTCCTAATGGAAGTAGAAGGAAGAGAACAGCCAACACAATAACAGCAGGGGAATCACGGTGAGTAAATTCCCAGAGTGACAAAATGACCAACTGAGTGAAACCAATGTAAATATATCTCAACATACTACCCTTCAAAATCATGGCAAATGAGTTTCTAAATCCAACAAACTTGTTTCCTTTCAATTTTCCTGATCTCGCCAAAATCTCAAGGATTGATTTGAAGATGACCAAGAGACCAATCAAGAGATACCCAACAATGATAAAAAAGGTGAAGCCGGTACACACAATCGAAGTTGGCTCAATCTTAGAATTGTAACCAATTCTCTCGATACCTCTTAACACAATTAAGTTCTGATTAGATGACAAAGCAAAGTCTAGAGCACGCTTATGTAAACTGTCCAAAATGTTCAAAGCTCTCTGAACTAAAATCTGTCTTGTGGCGCTAGTGAAGTACAAGGTTGGAGTACCACCAGTACTTTGAACGTACCATCTAAAGATCTTCTGCATAAATTCAATCCGGATCAATCCCATAGACCAAGCCAAATTTTCTGCCCAGGCACTGGCAATAGGTGGTACTCTTTCAACATGTTGCATAGATACAACGACAACACTTTGAAAGTACAAGAAAAGGGAAACACTATTAGCAGAAATGTGGGAGGCGGCATTCGAATTACCGAAGGTGGATAACAAGGCTGCAATCAAAAGACCCAACCCGGCAACCACCGCGGTCGCCCACTTGGCACCAGTCTGACTGATTGTCTTTCCGTTAGAGAAAGTTGACTGTAAACATGAAATAGTCTCATTTGTCAGTTTGTCGTACACAAGAACTTTAACAACAGCGTCGATGTCAGGGACGGTATAGGCAATACCCGGGATCTGCTTGACATATTTGTCGGAGATATATTCAATGGACTCGACCTGTAAGTGCCCTGGATACATGGGACAGAATTGTTTCCAATTCAAATCACAGAGATCAACGTTTTTTGAAATGATGAGGAAACCATAGGCAAAAACTTGCACTTCCGCTTGGATGAAACTCAGGATGGTGGTACTCAAATCTAGAGAGTACCTTAAAGCTCTGTTATCTGGGTTGAATGTGACGTTGAAATATGACGGACTGATCTGTGAGTTTTCCATACATGTCACTAAGGATGTAGCCGAAAGGAGCCTACGGGCTTCGGCGGAAGCGGCCAAGAAGACCAACGTGACAAACGTAAAGAGTTTGTGCAACACCAACATCTTTCAGCTTGTAGTTAGTAGATGTTGGAAAATGGATCACCAAGCGAATGTAACTTCGTCAAGATATAAAGCTAAAAGAAAAAGCGTTGTTTTGAAGGGAAAATCAGAGTCCTCTCTTTTTTGAGATTTCTTTTTTTTTATTTTTTTTCCGCAGTGCAATACTTTTTGTTCTGGGATCTGACGGTTGTTATGTGGAAGCAGGCTGTGAGAAGAATTTTTCGAAGGAGGACCAAGGGGCAGGGGTGAGATATGAGTGGCGCATAACAAATGTCTTGGAAAAGGAAGGAGATCGGAATGATTCCGAATTAGGAAACTATAAGTCCAGAATAGGCAGGTATTTTGATTAAAGGCACAGCCTGCTCATAGTAATCTCGAGCAATATTTCATGTTGGGTGACTTTTCTTAGTTGGGGGTGAGCACAGCCTGTCTCAGTTCACATATGTAAACTACTGCAGTGCTATTTTTACGGTGGGTATTTGTTTTTATTAGTCCGAGGTGCAGGAGAAATTAGTAAATATTATTCTCGTATATAAAATTCGTGGTAGCAACACGCGCCACCGCGATTGAGAGCCGCGTCGCTTGGTCACTGTAATGGCATCGAAACCTAGTAGCGTGTAGTCTGGTCTGATGGTAAATATGCCACACTATTAAACCTTAAGCACATTTATAACTCGTAGTCCTTTCTTTACTTGAAATTTATCATATCTCAAAAATGTACAATTGCTGACTAAGAAGCCTAAGCACACAAGTCATGACATAGCCCGATGATTACCAAAACAAACAACTCTTACGTCATACACAATTGAACCCCAAAATCAACCCACTACATACAAAGAAAAATAACATCGACTGTAAGACTTTTATTTGTTTGTCTCTTTTCGGCATCAGGCCCTTCCATTCATCCAGCTGTTGTATATCGGAGAAGTAACAAACAAAAAATAGACGTGCGTTTACCGATTGGCCATATGATTTCGTTTTGCGATAGACAGAAGCCTGATTCGGACTCTCTCTCTCATACTGTACCAGCGTGTCAAATGGCGTATGTTAAGGATATATCAGAAATACCATTAAAGCGCCCACAGGAAACGTTTGTGGATGACCCTGTATCTCTTGATGAGGTCAATATGGACGAATTGGTATTTGACATTAAACATGATATTAAGGATATCAATAAGTTCCATACATTTCACGCTTTACGAGTGCTATGTACAACACTAGAGGACATGATACGATTACATGCCAATGAAAACTTATTCCAACAGTTTAGACAACAACAACTTGAAAAGTATTATGATCTTACCCCAGATTCCCCGCAATCTCTTCCTCAACAGGCTACATCACCAATTCCAATCCCTTCATTACCCAGCTCCGATGAACCCAAAGTCTCTTATTTGCATAATGATGAAAGTGTCAAAGTTACCAAGCTTTCAAGCTCAGACTCTCCATTGTCACCACCGCCTTTGAAGTTTGCGAAGCTTAATAGCCAAATGAAAGACAATTTTAGAGATGACGAGGAGGGTATCAACTATCTACAGACATCGCCTGATTCTCTCCATGAACACGAAGAAGGACCGTATATTCCAATTGAAGATCTT
The DNA here is from genome assembly GCA_030574955.1 of Teunomyces lycoperdinae. Lineage (NCBI taxonomy): Eukaryota > Fungi > Ascomycota > Pichiomycetes > Serinales > Debaryomycetaceae > Teunomyces > Teunomyces lycoperdinae. Next base: position 208,916 of record JAJMFY010000002.1, read on the forward strand.
GTGCAAGATACTTCTCTTGAGTTATCAGAAAAAGCCAGCCCAAAGGAACATCTCCGTGAGGAGTACCGAACTCAAGGTGCATCAACTCAATCCCCCCAAGTAATCAAGACATTTACCCTTGCAAAGGTCCCATCTTTGTCTGTGGAACAATTCTTACTTCGAATTCAGACATATTCTTCTTCAATTTCCGTCTCATCATACATTCATTCGGCGCTGATGCTCTTCAAGCTCTGTGTCCTTTTTGATACAATTTCATTAACCAACTATAACGTGTATCGCCTCATATTGGCTTCCATTAGATGTTCTACCAAAAGCTTGGAAGATGTTTACCAGAAACAGAAAGCATTCTCAACAGTTGGTGGTGTTTCGACCAAGGAGTTATTTACAATTGAAATGGGATTTCTTTATCTCTGCAACTTTAAAATTGGGTTCTCTGACTTTGTTACCCACAACTTCTTGAAGCAACATTTCGTCGATTTAAGAGAGTTTGTATCTAATCATTTAGAATAGCATTAGCATAGTTTTTAAGATGTAGCATTAATTTAATTTAGTAAATTTAAAAACGTGGGTTAAAAAGTACAGATAAACTCCATCACCCCACGACAATAATTGTAGATAAAACCATATCCTAAAAAGACAAAAATTTATGCGATTTCTGTGGATCGAACACAGGACCTTCAGATTAACTGTGACTGAATCTCTTCAGTCTGACGCTCTCCCAACTGAGCTAAAACCGCAAATAGAACCCACGGCGGGAGTCGAACCCGCAATCTTTTGATTAGAAGTCAAACGCGTTAACCATTACGCTACGCAGGCATCTAGTTGTATCATCAAAGTTTAGTAATATTTACATTCCAAACAAAACAGTGTAGGTACCGTTTAACATGGTATAGAGAATGAGGTTGAAGTCCAACCTTCAATGATAAGTTGCCCCACAATGTGAGTCATCCTTAACATGCAGTTTGTGATCTGCTTTGTTTTTGTACTTCTGGTCGAAAAGAAAATATCATTCGTAGACGGGAGCTGTGAGAAATTGCTGGGCTTGCAAATACTTTGTACCTTCAGTTCAGAAATGTTGCAATTGGAACATCTAGCATTGTAATTGTTATATAATACTTACCATTCAACAAGTTTAAAGATTACAGAATTTGCCGCATTCTATTGCCGCTCTTAATAAGATCAAGATCCATCGCTGTAGCATTGTAGTACATATCTAACATTCGTGGGCTTGACCTCTGTCCTAAGTCTGACATCGTACTACCAATTGGTCATGATTCTGTAGTGTAGAAGATGTGTCATTTGTAGGACAGATTTGCCTTGGCGCGCAGGCTGCGAAAAGTAAATTTAGAATATGAGTGCAAAAAAAATGACTAGTTGCTCTGATAAGAGAGTGACATGCATGGAACCAGACAAGTGATATGTGGTATGTCTGCTATGATCAAAACGAAGTTGAATCTTAACGTGTTAGTTTGGGCTAGTCAGTAGGTAAGCAAAGTTGTACTACCAGCTAAGTCATCACCTGGAACGTGGAACGTGATAACAATCCCAAGGGTTCCGCGGCAAGGTACTCGTAAATACCCCCATCCCCAAACGTGCCCCGAACGAAATAATGTATATGTGATCAACGTGACTCATTTGTAACATTGCCCTTCAGTATATATTCTGACTAGTATCTAATGCTAAGAAGTACTACAAGACTTATTACCACACAAGCCAGGAACAGTATGGCAACCCTGAATTCCGACCTCTATGGGTCCCATGGGCTTAATTCCCTTTTAGCAACTCCTTGGATTAAATGCCATCTTTGCAACTTAGGAGCCGAATTGTTGAGATTTAAGTTCTACAGAAGACTTAACAATTTGTTATTCGCTGGCGGTGCAGGTGCAATCAAGGCAGTGGTACATGACATGACCACGTTTCTCCGTAAGGAAATGAATCTGGACTCGGCGACTGCCAGAAAGTTGAGAAAATTGATTGGTGACACTATCGACGAACAAAAGTTAACTGTGTACAAGGATAATGTTTCAGCCAACAAATGGTTGTATATCTTACCTGCTTATTTCCAGCTTATCAACCGTGACGTCGATCATTTCATTGACGAGATAATTTATATTTATTTGGAAACAAGAAACCCAGCTTACTTATCACTTAAACACATCCAGGAACCCCATGAGCAGGAGATCATGGAGGTGTTAAAGAATTACTGCCTGACAGTTGAATTCGACGATCTGTTATACAGTGACAAACTTAAATACATTACACTCCATGAGACAAAACATAACAAAATATTTTTACCCCCTTTGCCTCGTATACGTAACCGTGAGTTGCGTGCAAAAGCATTCTTGCACAAGGAATCGTATCGTGGATTTATGAATTCAAGTCACTCGGTTGCAAAAACGTTTTTATCTAGGGGTTATGACTTGGATCCCAAATCATATAACGTGTTAAGATACGAGCTTTCGTTCCTTGACGGTCTTGGTGACTTCTTTGTCGCCCGAGAATCTTCCAATCTATTGTACAAGATTTACTCCAATGACACCGACAAGATTCACTCCAATATCTATCATTTGATTAAAACTATGTTGATCACAAATACCGTGTTGTCTAAATTGACAATGGTATACAAATTGCACAGTGGCATAAAGGATGATATTTTAAATAACTGGATTACAAATGAGTATGTTCCTTACTATATCACTGGGAATCCACACCCATGCATGGATGCAGAAGAAACTAGAATGTACGAGGAAGAATTTCTCGCGGACTATTTCGAGGGATACGTTGGTGCCTTGTTTCTCGAGCTGCCTCAGGTTGCTGAGAAGTTCGTGAACGATATTTATTCCAGTATCGTCAAGGCGATAACCAGAACTCTTCCTCCAGACATAACGTATGCTAGCTGGACCACCGGTGTAATGGGTAGGTGTATTGCACGTAAACCTAAGGCCACTAGCTAGCACGATGTTAAGGCGGTCGAGCATGATTTGGCCAAGCATATGACAACTTCTTCCCAGGAGGATTTGGAGGATAGAAAATGAATTTTTTAACTTTATTGATTCTATAGGTCTTTTATTTACGACGAGCAAAGATATTCTTGTTCTTTTTTGGTTTTGCTGTAGTTTTCTTAAGACTGAGAAACTTCGAAGAGTTATCGTCACTACTGTTATCGTCACTGTCGTCGCTGCTGCTGCTGCTATCATCGCTGCTACTTTCACTGTCATCACTGCTCTCGATTTCAAATTTTTTGGAAACCGGGCCTGACTTCTTAGTCTGTGCTTCCACACTGCTTTCACGGACTTCCGGAACACCACGCGCCACAAGATCCTCCAAAGAAGTAAGAATCGGTTTCTTAATTTTGTTCAATGGTCTTGTCGTAGGCTTTGTTCTAGGGGCCCTCACCATCGGTGGAGGCTCTGTCTTCGGAGTGGCAATGGTCTGCACAGCACTGGCCGATGGTGTCCTGACTTGAGCCATTGGAAGCGTCTTGGAAATCAATGCACTTTGGGCGGAAACTGATCTGGCTTTGTGAAGAGAGGGGGTGGATGCAACCAACCTTGGCCGTTTGGTACTTTCGTTTTCTGAATCTGAGGAGTCATCGCTTTCTTCGGAAGATTCCTCAAATTTGCGTTTAAGCACACTTATTTCCCGCTGTTGAGAAGGGCGGGCCAGCCAAAGTTCCTTCTGTTTCGCTCTTTCTTTGATCTTATCGTGTTCCGTCAATGCTTTCAATCTGGAAACAGGGCCCCCAGGTGCTCGAAGAGGAGTTCTCATGGAGGAATTCAGTTCCGACAGCTTTACAGGGCTGGAACTCTGACTAGCAGCAATATCAAACGCAGGCTTGGATGGTTTCTTGATTGCACCGTTATCAACTGGTTTGGTTGGTGGCTTCTTCTTAGGACTTTCTATAACTTCCTCTCTTGTCCGTGGTGGAGCCACTTCTAATGGTTGTATGTCGACAGGTGGTGGTGGTTTCTCTACTTCAGCCAGTGCAGGGCTCGATAATGGTGTTGACTTAGTACTTCCCTTTTTAGAAATAATCGGTTCTTCTGGTTTTGTGGTTTCCATTGTCGTTGGCAATCCGAGAGCTTGTTGAGGTGGTTCAGCTGTTGGCGTCGCCACTTCTGGAGTAGGAGGCTTTATTGGAACTTGCTTGACACTTACGACAACGATGTCATCCTCTGGTGCAACATCTGTTTCGACAACTGGACTTGCCTGTTTGATTACGGCTACTGGATAGGCAACTGGCTTTTCCTGCTTTGCCGTGACTGCCGGAAAGACAATTGGATTTTCCTGTTTGGCTGCAGCTTCCGGAGGGACAACTGGTTCGGCTGGGTTTTGCGAGTCTGATTCGGCATCAATTGCGTCCTTTGGCTTTTCTGCAATAGATTTCTTGATAAATTCGGAAAAGTATACGCGTGGTACAAAGTTGGGAATACCAAGCAGAGACTCTTGCTGTGGAATCAAGTCAAGCATGCTTACTTCCAGTAACTTGGATGGAATAGCCTCGAATTTCTGCTCAAAGTATTGCATGCGCTTCAACAAGTGCTTCAAGTAGTCTTGGTTCTTGGGTACCTCTGAAAAGGGTATCTTCCCATTCCCTCTCTTAGGAGCGGACGCAGTTTCTTTCGTTACGGTCACTGGTTGAGGAGAGGCCAATGCTGATTTTTTGACTTGATTGATCTGTGGTTGGGGCTTTGTGGCAACAGAATCCTGTCGAGCGACAGGTTGAGGAGCTTTGACAGGCTCGGAAGCGGTTGGTGCGGATTGAATTGGGGTTGATTCTTTGGTTATCGTGTCTTCGGTTGTTTTAGTGGATGCAGTGGCAGTTGCGTCCTTGACAGCAGATTCAGCTTGAGACGGTTTGGCCAATGCTGGTTTAGCTGAAAATGATTTCGAAGCGTTGGTGTTACTTCTCGTGTTGTAGCCGTTATTGTTCGATTGTTGGCCGCTGAATTTCGATGTAGCATTCACGGCCGCTACTCGAGGTCTTCTTGACGTAAGAATAGAGGAATCGACCATGTCGATGGATAGCTCGCGGACGATTTTAGGGTCGACTGTCAGCTGCTTCAAGCTTTCCACAAAGCTGTTTTCGGTGATGCCCTTTTTGAAAATCAGCATGATTTCTGCCTTGGAAATTGTGTCTTCGTGGTCGTCGATGGCAGCAATCTCTTCTTCCGAGACATCTGCCGAAGATGCAGAAGGATCAGACAGATCGAGTGACGACGATGGTGGCGGGGCGTTGACCTCAGCAGCATCGACATACGTTTCGTCGTTGTCCGAGTTGTCACTGCTGAGACTCGAAGAACTAATATCATCGATGAACGAAGCTTCTTGCTTCAATTTCTTGGTGATATCCAAGCGTTCGTGGTGGGTGTGGGGCGGTACATTGAGCATTCCCGAGGTGATGCGGTTGCTTCTGGATTCTGCTGGTGGTTTGAGTGGAATGGCATGGTTTGGACTCAGCTCTGGTGCTGGGAGCGATACGTTACGGGTGTCTACCTTTTTCGACAAGCGTTGTTTCTTCACTACGAGTTCTTTGGTGGGAAGCTGGGTATTTTTGGTGTCAAAGTAGTCCTGGGTGCGTTTACGGCCCGAGGGTGGTTCTGTTTCTTGGACAAGCACCGGAGCTGTCAGTACAAGCGGCGCTGCCAGCACGAGCGGTGTGCTCTGAACAATTGATGAGGCGGGAGGTTTTGCTGGGGTCTGGAGGTGCGAGTAGTCCTGGTGCGAGAAGGCGTTGGCGACAATAGCACGGAGGATGTCGCCGGACAGAAAAACGTCTTCAACGGAGTATTCAGCGTCCAAGTCACAGAGCTGGTTGTCCTGGAGGCAGATGATCTGAAGCGGGTCTTCGGAAGGGTATAGTTTCTTGTAGCGTCCGATGATATCGTGTTGGACGACTTCGAGCATCGTGTGCGGTTCACACAAGTGGAGGAACCGTTTAGTATCCTGACGATCAATATCTGTCGTCATTGTATCACGGAATCCAAGCGGAACAAGCACCACCTGTAGCTTCAATTTCATGACTACTGGACAAACGAGTAGAAATATTTGGTGATGATTTTAACAGAGAAAAAAGGTTCACTACAAATCTTGCGACAAAGAGAAATAAAACCACCTCACCGTTCTAATATTTGAAGTTTCTTTTCTATGGATATATACAATAATGAGTTGCCATTTCTATACTTTTGTTATTTCTATTTTACGTTTGTAGTTTCCCAGTGTGGTGACCACACAAGGATCTCGCCGTCAATCGTACCACAGTAGTACGTGGCCGAGTACGGCGCTGCGCTCGCCATGGCGGTGGTGCGGCCGGTATTTTTGGTTCCACGCCGCGAGAGCCGCGACACCATTTTGCCGTCGACAGTCCGAAACACGTAGAGATCGCCGTTGTCGGAGGGAAATAGCAAGTACTGCAACTCGCTCTCGTTCTTGTGGCTAAGAAGCATCGGCATTGTTTGCGGAAACTTGTTGCGCGTGAGCGGGCCGAAATTCACCAACCGGTTCACCGGCGGCGCGAGCGACGCTACCATGTCCCATACTCGCACCTTATCGTCGTTTCCTGCCGTGATAAGGCTCGTGCCGCTATCGTCCCACACCAACCCATTCACAGGACCCAGATGTGCCTTTACTGATGCCCGTGTGAGGTTGTCGCTCGCTGCGGCGGCTACCAGCGTGTTGGTGCGCAACATATCGAGGCGCGCCAAACAGCTCTGCGCACGCCGCACGTCCCAGATCTTAGCCTCGCCGTCGTAGCCACCGCTAGCAAGAAGATGAGGGTTTTGCGGGTGCCACTGGACACAGAGCGTCTTGCCCTTGTGGCCCGATAAGGTATGTGCACCGGCCGCCGACCGGACGTCCAAAAGACGGATAAACGGCTGGTCGCTGCCAACCGCAACCAACGCGGTCTCGGCAGCAATATCGACAGCATACACGCGCTGCTCCACATCAAAAGTGTGTACTGGCGCAAGCTCAATGGTATCCCACACCTGTACGGTGTGGTCAAAGGAACCCAGCACAAACATCCCGGTGTCGGCGGGCCACCAGTTTACCAGCGACACGCCGAACTGGTGCACCGACTTACGCGGCACCGTCGCCACGGCAGAATACGAGCTGAGCGGCTCATCGTAGTCTTGTGTGTCCCGCTCCGACCAGTGCTTGGTATCCACATGGTCTGCCGGTCGCACATGCCACAACTTGATCGACGAGTCGGCACACCCGCTTAAGAGGTACTGGTACTCGTGGCGCTCCATCGCGAGACTGTTCACCGTGGCATTACGGTGGCAGTTCACAGGAAACACATTGTACCGTACGTTCTGCTGCAACAACGAGTATTGTGTTTCCGTGACAGTGGTGGCAAACTCGAGCGGTGAGACGTGGCCCGCCATTCGGTCCCACAACAACCCTTGCATACCTTGTCTTGGTGGTGGGTACGACGACACGCGACATGTGCGACTTTTTGAAATGATTTGAAAAAAAATTTGAAACACGTTAACCGTCAACTCATCACTAACAATGTTGGACATTAACGCATTTCTCGTCGAAAAGGGCGGCGAACCCGACAAGATCAAGGAATCTCAAAGAAAGAGAGGTGCCTCTGTTGAATTAGTTGACCAAATTATCGCGGACTACAAAAACTGGACCGTTATCAGATTCAACTTGGATGCTAAGAACAAGGCGATCAACCTCGTCCAAAAGGATATCGGTAAGAAGTTCAAGGCCAAGGAAGATGCTACTGAGTTGTTGGCTCAGAAGGACCAGCTTACTGCTGAAAAGAAACAGTTGATTGACGAAGAAGCCAAGGCCGACGCTGACTTGCGCTACAAGGTCAACCAAGTCGGTAACATCGTCCACTCGTCGGTCATCGACTCCCAAGACGAAGCCAACAACGAATTGGTCCGTACCTGGATCCCAGAAAACTACGAGGTTTCGAAGGTTGCTGCTGCCACCGGTGCTCCAGCCACCTTATCTCACCACGAAATCTTGTTGAGATTGGACGGTTACGACCCAGAAAGAGGTGTCAGAATTGTCGGTCACCGTGGTTACTTTTTGAGAAACTACGGTGTCTTCTTAAACCAGGCCTTGATCAATTACGGGTTGCACTTCTTGGCTGAAAATGGCTACATTCCATTGCAAGCTCCTGTGATGATGAACAAGGAAGTCATGGCCAAGACCGCTCAATTGTCCGAATTTGACGAAGAATTGTACAAGGTCACCGACGGTGACGATGAAAAGTACTTGATTGCTACTTCCGAACAACCAATTTCGGCCTACCACACCAACGAATGGTTCGAACAGCCAGCCGAACAATTGCCAGTCAGATACGCCGGTTACTCTTCTTGTTTCCGTAGAGAAGCTGGTTCTCATGGTAAGGACGCCTGGGGTATCTTCAGAGTTCATGCTTTTGAGAAGATCGAACAGTTTGTGTTGACCGAACCAGAAAAGTCCTGGGAAGAGTTTGACAGAATGATTGGTTTGTCAGAAAAGTTCTACAAGTCGTTGGGCTTGCCATACCGTGTGGTTGGTATTGTTTCCGGTGAGTTGAACAACGCTGCTGCCAAGAAGTACGATTTGGAAGCTTGGTTCCCATTCCAAGAAGAGTACAAGGAATTGGTTTCGTGTTCCAACTGTACCGACTACCAGTCGCGTAACTTAGAAATCAGATGTGGTATCAAGCAACAGAACCAGACTGAGAAGAAGTATGTCCACTGCTTGAACTCAACTTTGTCTGCCACCCAAAGAGCTTTGTGTTGTATCTTGGAAAACTACCAAAAGGAAGACGGTTTGGTTGTTCCTGAGGTCTTGAGACCATTTATTCCTGGCAAGCCAGAGTTTATTCCTTACGTCAAGGAGTTGCCAAAGAACTCGACTTCCAACAAGAAGAAGTAGACTATATAGCTAATACAATAACTGTGAACAAACCTGAAATATTTCAAATTGTCTCACATTTTGCAAGAATACTTAATTACATAATCTTCATCGATTTCTTGTAGGTCCTCAAATCCTGGAAATCATTCTCATTCATTTCCATTACTAATTCTAAGACAATGTTGCGTACCCTCTGCAATCCTGCTATACGTCTGAGAGCCAGAATGGCTCCAAGGAACTACTTCAGACCACTCTCGACTGCCTCTCTGGGCAACGTCAAAGAACTCGTCGACTTGAGCGAGTTCAGAAACTTTGTCGCAAACCCCGACAAGGTCTCGGTGATCGACTTTTACGCTACCTGGTGTGCACCATGCAAGGCTCTCGAGCCAATACTTTCCACGTTATCAGAGAGAATTCCTGAGGTTCAATTCGGTAAAGTTGATGTCGATGCCGCCCAGGATACTGCCATGGAGCACGGGGTTACTGCCATGCCAACGATCCTCTTATTTAAGGATGGTGAAAAGTTAGAAACCATCGTTGGGCTCAATCCTCCAAAGTTGGTCCAACTGATTGCTGAGCACTCCGGCATCGACCTCAGCGGAAGATAATGTCGATGGCTTTGTAGAGGTATGGGGTATATATACGCCTGCATGTAATATCTTGCAACCTCGACCCCATCTTTTTTAGGAATATATAAAAAATTTAGTACCTAGGAACATACAAGAATGATCAGAGGACTTGTAAGAACTACGGTTCCAATCGTTGCATTCGGACTTGGAGCAGTCATGTTTCCGATGGAATGGAGAAAGGGTTTTGCTGACCGTAAATTGAACCACATAAACGAATCCGTGGTGGCCCAGATCGAGCTGAGCAGCTTGTACAAGCAGTTGAGCCAGGACCCTCGCTACACCCAGTTCAATAGCAGCAAGACTTTTCCCAACCAGCACCGCGAAAACTACATTGGAACCGGAATTTTGTTCGGTCCTGACCTTAACGAAATTGATCCTATTGTGTTTCTCGACGAAAGCAAGGGTGAGCTAACTGCATTCTACCATTTGGGAGACAAGTTGGTCTCGGAAGATGGTCAGATCCATAATGGAGTTGTCTCCACCATCTTGGATGAAGGGTTATGTTCAGCAGGATTCCCATTGGTTCCATCTAAGAAGGGTGTGACTGCCAAACTTTCGATCAATTTCAAGAATCAGGCTCCGCCCAATAGTACGGTTGTGTTGCGAGCAAACGTAATAGAAGCAAGAGGACGTAAGGTAGTAATTGAAGGAACATTGCTGACTTTTCATCCGGATAGCAAGCCAGCAACCGTCATAGCAACTTCCCAGGCCATTTTAGTCGAGCCTAAGTGGCTCAAATATATTTCTTGGATGAATCTTGTATAGCAAATATATGATCAAGTTATGCATCAATGCGCACCTTCGCCCAATTTTGGCGGGGATCATTGCTGTGGTGTCGGCTAATGGCTCAAAACTGTTGCTACCAGGGACATGTGGCAAATTTATAGCCTCGAGAAAAGTATAAATAAGGGCCATTTCTCCCATTATAAATGTATTTATCAGTTTACAATCAACGAACAATTATTAAACATGTCCGATTTAGGTAGAAAAGACGTTTCCAGCAAGATCAGTTCCGCAGTCAAGCCAGACTCTCAAAAGTCCACCTTGGAACAAGCTTCCGACAAGGTTACCGACACCGTTGACAATGCCGTTGGCGATGCTACTCCAGACAAAGACAAGTCTGTGTTCCAAAAGGCTTCTGATGCTGTTTTTGGTTCTAAATAAATTTTTTTAGAAATATTTTGAATATATTCAATTTTTTCAATTTTAAAAATTAATATATGATTTTTATAAATTTTATAAAAATGGTCATATTGGGAATGAATACAGGGTCTAGAAGATCTCGAGCCAAAATATAAACTCGGAAATTGTTAAATTAGCTATCAAAATTACATAATCGGTGAAACAGAAGAGCAACTAGTTACCATTAGTTACCTAATTAGTTACCACGGGAAAAGATTTTTACACGTGGGCACAAGAAGGTAAAGCATACTGAACACAACATTATGTTGTTATTGGACACAGACAATTTTTTTCAGTTTTCCAATCATTATTATTGCTTAGTTTATTTTTAACTTAATCAGTAAAGCGATTCAGACGCTTCATATTTTAATGTCTGAGATCAATTCTTTGAGTCTGACATCGAGATAAAATTCAATACCACGAAACCTCGCATTTTTTCCACACTTTTTTTATTTGCACCCAGACGCGTCTACCATGACTCAATCATTCAACAAATCCGAACAGGCATACCTCGATCTTTGCCAAAGTATCATCGATGAGGGTGAACATCGTCCGGACCGTACAGGAACCGGAACACGTTCGCTTTTTGCACCTCCACAACTCAGGTTCAGCTTGGACAACGACGTGTTTCCATTATTAACCACCAAGAAAGTCTTCTCCAAGGCGATCATCCACGAGCTTCTCTGGTTTATTGAAGGCTGTACTGATGCAAAGAAGCTCACCGAAAAAGGTGTCAAGATTTGGGAAGGCAACGGCTCGCGTGAATACCTCGACTCGCTTGGCTTGACCGATCGTCGTGAAGGTGATTTGGGTCCTGTTTACGGGTTCCAATGGCGTCATTTTGGAGCTGAATACACCGATTGCGACGCAGACTATTCTAACCAGGGCTTTGACCAACTCCAGGACGTTATCAAGAAGTTAAAGACAAACCCATACGACCGTCGTATCATCATGTCGGCGTGGAACCCTCCAGACTTTGCCAAGATGGCCTTACCCCCATGCCATGTCTTTTGCCAGTTTTACGTGAGCTTCCCAGAAAAGCAGCCTCAATCAAACACCGCCAAACAACAGAAACCTTCATCAAGACCCAAGTTATCGTGCTTATTGTACCAACGTTCCTGTGATATGGGATTGGGTGTTCCATTCAACATCGCCTCTTATGCATTGCTCACAAAGATGATAGCCCATATTGTTGATATGGACTGTGGCGAATTTATACATACTATGGGTGATGCCCACGTCTACTTAGACCACATCGATGCCTTGAAAGAGCAGTTGACCAGAGCACCACGCGATTTTCCCAAATTGCATATCAAGGAAGAGAGAAAGAACGAAATCAAGTCCATCGATGACTTTAAGTTTGATGACTTTGTGATTTCAGACTACAATCCATACGGACCAATCAAGATGACAATGAGTGTCTAATTCTATAACATGGTATGTCTCTTGCGCCTCTTAGCGGTGCGACTGCCAATATACACCGATTCTGGTCGTTTCTCCTCGAAATCAAATACAGACAAATCGTCCTTTTTGACATCATTAAACACGGCGATCTTGGAAGAGTTGGGCTTGGTTGCGGTGTTTGTCACGTCTCGAAGAACTTTACGTTCTTTGGGCTCTTTCTTGCTAGTTACTGCGTAATTTATGAGGACATTGTCTCCAACAGCATCCATTAATTTGACAGATTCTCGCCTCATTTTGGCCCGTAGAGGTATAGCCTTGTAGTCCACTTTTTTCGTATTACGACGAGGTCTTTCCTTGACCTCCGGTTCCACTTTAACTTGCTTGTTTTCAGATTTCTGGATAGCTTGCTCCTTAATCTTATGTTCGGGTTCTACAATATCCTCTTCAATATCTCTCGTATCTTCCTCCAATATTGTGGAGATCTTCTTTTCTGAATCGTCTTGAACGAACGCCAATTCTCCAAGCTCAAAGTCCAGTACAGATTCACTGATTGGCGTAGATGTCACGAGTCCTGACTGAAGTCCATCCAACCTTGTGTTCCTGGGCCATCCTTCTTCGTCTCTTACCTGCTTCATTGTCTCAAAGAGCTCAGTTACTTTGCCTATCACCAAAAATTCGATCCTCTCCCACTTCGACTCCATATTACTCTTTCGTAATCTGTTATTTTCGTGTGCTAGTTCAGAGACCTGTGCTTCAAGTTCGTTGATTCTAGTCAACATCACCGAGTTACTTCTAGCCAACTCATGATTTTGTTGTGAATATTCTATGGTTGCATTTGTAAAAGTACCGTCGCTGTTTTGCAGGTACGTTCGCTTAGCCTCCTTGATGTTCAAGCCACCCTTGGCCTCCTTAGCCTTCTGAAACTGATACAATGACTGAGCAAAGTCGGTTGATTTGCGTGCCATTGCCGTGGTTGTGTAGTTGTAGATTGTAGATGTGGTTTGTTTTTGTATATAAACATACCACAAAAATTTATCTAGATGAAATCAGTGGTACAAAAACATTAAAACAAAACAAACCTACTCCACTTCATCTACGCGAATTTAACGTCAACACACAAAGATGCTGAAGAACATATATTACCAGAAGATTCTTGAGAAGCGTGCTGACTTGGAAATGCTTCAGGAATTCCGTCGACTTACGGAAGACCTTGCCAACAATTTGGAAGAAGTAGGAGACAAATTTGAGACCATGAAAGAAGGCACCGAAAGCGTAGCACTTATCTTGGCCAATTGGCAGAATGTGGTAAAATCAATCTCACTTGCATCGTTGGGACTAATGAAATATACTGAGAAGGACTACGAAACAAAAACGCCCTTGCCTGAACCTTTGGTCAGAATAAAATTGGACGATGAGGAAGAGGAAGAGACAGAAGACGCAACGCAAGAATAAAAGAATATACTAATTTTCTATTATGACATATTTAAAGTGCCTGTTTCACTTCCTGTTTGATGGAATCCACCCATGAGCTGAAGTTATACTTTTTCTTGAGCTCTTGTAATTTTTCAAGCAAGACTTGGTTGAAATCACGAAGGACCAAACTGTCCTCGTCCCCATCATTCAATTCTCCTTCAGCCACGAGAATATCCAATTGCTCAACCAACTTACTGTTCAATTGGATCTCATTTAATGTCTTGAAAAGAACGGTATCCCGAATCTTGTGCTTGATATCCTCATCGGTCGACAACTTGAGTTTCTCACTATCGAGAATAGACCAATTGTCCCCAATAGTCAAGGCCCGGAGCCAGACAACACGTGAAAAGTAGACAAATAACCTTTCGTTAGTCACGATGGCTGCTATTTGTAATGCATCAGAAAAGCCATGTTTCAACACCGAAGGCTTGATCACCGTCAACATATTTATCAAGTTAATTGGAGTCAACTGTTTGTTGTTGGAAAATGGCTCAAAGCTCAGCTGAATAAGATCCTTCCGAACCTTGTAGTCAATGGACTCGTTGGTAAAGTTATTTAAAGTGGTATCCAACTTCAAGAAATGCTTTTCACTATTATAATTCTTAATCAATGCTTCATAAAGTCTCTTCTGACTACGAATGCCAATAAGGTTATTCTCCGACTCGTGTAAGTAATCTTCGGATACTGGTAAGTTTCTTGCTCTGGATGCCAACACAGATAATTTGGCAAGAGAATACTTCAATTCCTTGTTTCTGATATCATCATTGACACCAGATTCTGCTGCAGTTACAAGGACTTCAGAAGACTTGTCAAATTCCAGGTCCATCATATAACGTATCCAGGAAACATTTCCAGTCTTCTTGGTGTTTTCTTGCAAATATTGTTTGAGGTAATGCTTGTAGTCGGTAAAATCCAACAACAATGGCTGAACTTGATCATTCTTCAAATAGTAATCGTAGAGGTTCTTCGCAAACTCGTACTTAAAGGTGTCAAAGTAGTAAGCATATTTCGTGCGGAGCTCATCAAGTTCAGCACTGTCAATTCCATACTTTTCAGTAACTGAAATCTTTTCCGACTCCAAAACTTGCGACACCGATGCAAAGTCATCGTATTTTTCAGCAATCAAGATGGCATCATTGGATAATCCTTGCTGGAGAAGAGCAGAGATCCAGTAATACTTGCGGACCTTATACCATCTGACGTATTCCTTTAGTTGCTCGTTGGACAGTTCATTTGCTTCCATGTAATTTATAGCATTGTTGACAAAGTAATATAGCACTTCAACCAACTTGGTAATATTGTTCAGTCGTTCAGTAGAAGCAATGAAGTTAGTGTTGTCAACAAACTCCTTCACGAAGACTTCTTCAAGTCTAATCAAAATTGCTGTGTCAAAGATCCAGAGCTTGTGAATTGGAATATTAGCCGATGATTGAACAATGTATTTGCCTTCATTGACGAAAATCCCTTCATAGAGAGTTTTGACAAGCAAATCTGTCAAGAATGAAAATGAAAAGCCATCAACAATCAACTTCTCAACAAATTCTGAAAGAATCTGACTAATTGCATTTACTCCATGCCCCACAAATTTGCGAATGATGTCATCGGTATCAGAAATAGTGAATAAATTGGCTTCTTTGATGATCGACTCCAAAATATCTTTAAGACGAGGTTGGGATGAAGTATCGATCACAGTCCACAATTTTAACGTGACTTCAATCTTTTCAAGACTTTGAACAACATTGGGCACGATGACAGAGGAAGCGGTTAAAAAGTTTCTCAAAGAAAACTCAATCAAACGTTGCAATAACTGGATCTTCAAGGCCAAGAAATCGCTAATCGAGGGTAAGAAATCTGGCAAATATGGAGACGTAGAGTCGACAATCTCGTTAGTAATAGTAGTAGCTGCTTTCACAATTAACTGTTTCGAGAAGTCTTCGGTGAGGTCAAACTCAATCTCCTGGGAGTTTGAGTAAAAGATGGCTTGTTCGATATGTGACTTAACAATGTTGAAAGGATTGGTTAAGTCGGTTGACTCGGCAGAAGTGGAGCTAGATTCAGGGAATCTTTCCAACCTCAATACACCAAAGTTCTTTGTAATTAGAATAATTGCAGGATTTGAGTTGGCCGATTGATCCTCGTAACCGTGACCAATAACTTCAACAGAGGGCTTTAATTTGACCACATCTTCCCATCTTGGCTTGTAAAAAGAGAATGTATTTTGAGAATCGACGTAAGATGTGTTAATATCGGTAATAATAACCGAGTTGTTTATCGAGACAAAGGCAGTTTTGCCTGGAGCTGGCAAGAATAACTTTGGTTTGTTAGTCAGGGAAATTATTGATTCGGGTTCGTATCTCAAGAGCTTGTGGGATCCCGTCAAGAGAACACCGGTCTCATTTATCTTCATTGTCAACAAAAGTAAGTTCTTGTTCGAGTTTTTGTTTCTGCTGATGCCTTCATCAACGTGGCATAATCCCAAATAAATGTTATTTAATTGTAAGAGGGGCCACAAGTCCAAGAACTTGATATCCAAACTCGAGCCTGGAAGATAACCGTCGATATTGTTTTCAAGAGCTCCCATCAATGATTGATTGTAGGATCTCTTTTTGTCAATGTATGGGCTCCCGTTAGCGGAAGTCAACTGGTAAGTAAAGAAGTTGAACGAACCAGAGGAATCAAGAATAATAATCTCTTGTGTCAACCCGTAATTGGTTATCTTACCGGATTTTATGCTGACAATCTCGTCTCTAACTTCGTCATCATCGGCGGAACTAAAGAAGAATCTCGTGAGACCGCTTCTGGAGTTATAAGGAGCCATCAACTCATAGATTGACAACTGTGGTTTGCTCTTGTAATCTCTTAAGGAGACCAACACACACCTTTTCCATGATGTAGCAACCACTACACCAGCAGGTTCAACGTTTTCGGCTAACGTGATGTATTCACCCTTGGAATGGTTGATGGGAATGGATAATTCCAAGAGTTTATTATTGATCAAGCCCAAAGCTGGGGCGTGCTGGACACTTTCATAGAACTTGACATGTCCTGTTGTGGAGTCAATAATCACCAAACCAGGATCCTGCAGCGTTCCACTCGAAGGCTTGGTTAAGATGGCTAGCGGAAGTAATGGTGATTTGTCTATGGGGAACTGGATCGAGAGTGGTGTGGGGTCGGTGGATTTGTATCCCCAGACATGTATCGAGTTGTCGTTGATGACCAACGAAAACTTGGACTCATGGTCGGAGTAGCCATTAATCACGTTCTTCTCAAATATCTGAGGCAATGCCGGCAACTTGGACATACAATACTGATTGTTTTTGGTTAATTCAACCGTGCCCGATTTGGCAGCAATGTTGGCGTCGGAAAATTCCACAGTCACATTGGCTGATGGTGGTGCCGATTCAGGACGCAGCTTTCTGGCCCTAAAGATAGACGTCAGCATAATACAGAAGGAATTAAGTAGGCGTGTTTATTGGGAGGCTCACTATTTACAAACTCGGTTTTGGTGAATTGTGAAAAAAATCATCATCGCATACAATCTGCAGGATACTTGTTTAATTTACAGTAATATACTTATATTGTTCTCTAATGCATAATGTACAAACTCACATGATTTAGACCTTTTGCTTCTTGGTTTCAGGCTCAAAGTCTTCAAAATCTTCCGATTCGTTATCGAAATCACTATCCTGGTCATATTTGGCCTTCAAACCCTTCATCTTTCTCGTTTGCATCTTGCACAAGTCTTGCTTACCCACGTGAATCTTGGCCACCTTATCACCCATGAAATCAGTAGATACGTTCTTCTTCTCCTTGGCCTGCAACTGCTTAGGCTTCTGGTTGGCTTCCTTTTCGACTTCTGGTGCTGGAGTGACCCTTCTGCCGATCTTGAAGTCAAATCTTGGACCTATTTCGTCAATTTCGACACGAGGAACCTTCTGGCCCGATCTGTAGGTCTTCAACTTGTAGACTCTGAAGTGCAACAATGGCAAGTTCTTGGTGGAATCTTCGTTTGAGTCTTCGATGTCTCCGGTAGATAATGCAATGATGTACTGTAAACCAGCGACGTCCTGCAAGTCGGTTTCTTCTCCACGGTAGAAGTCCAAGAACAAAGACTTGACGTGCATGTAGACAGGGTGAGAGTCGAAAGCTGGACCGTTAAATGTGAACATTGGCTTCAATCCGATGGTGAAGGTCAACTTCTTGAAGTCCTGCAATAACTTGACGTTGTCTTGTATCGACAATTCAATCAAGTCGTAAACCTTGTGGTTAAAGAAACGAGCAAAAATAAGGGTGTTTGGTCTCTTCTTGTTGTGGGTGGAGAACACCATCAAAGAAGTGTCGTTCTTTTCACTGAAAAACTCCAACTCGCTGGCGTCTTCGAAAGGTCTGATATCGTTCTTTTTGGAGAACTTCTTAGTGTGTGGCTTCTTCAACGCCATCAAATCACACATGGCATCGTGCAATAACTTGTTGCTGCTGGAGCCAGGAACAAACAAGGCCGTCTTGGTGTTTTCCACCAACTTGGCTTCCTTTTTGGCTAATGCTCTTTTGGAACGAGCGTTCTTTGGTTTTCTGCAAGTTAGTGCTGCTCTTATAAAGCTTGATCTTAGGTATACTTACATAGTTCTAATCATAGTTAGGGAACTATTATCGTGAAAAATTAATGATAATTTTGTGCATCTCATCTGGAAAAGTCACGTGACCGCATCTCAAAGACCCACGCAAAATCAGAGACTTCAAGCTACGAGGATCACAATGGAATAAAAGAAAAGAGGCACATTGGAAAGAAGAAGGAGAATGTTAGGGGATATTACTTTAATGCCTTAACGTCATTTCATTCAAATTATAAAGAAAAGTTAAAAAAAGAAAAGGTCGTACCCGGATTCGAACCGGGGTTGTTCGGATCAAAACCGAAAGTGATAACCACTACACTATACAACCAACTAGATATCTACTGGTTATCCCTGTAGAAATAAGTGCGCCTAAGTCCAGAACAGGATCAGTTGATGATTCGTAATTTGCTTTGGTAAATATTCGGAAGAACCCGTTTGGCAGGGTTGTCGGAAAATAATATCCGCCAGTCGCGATGTAACCAGATTTGGCGGTGGCGCCTCCCGCCAGCCAAAAATGGGAGTTTTTAGCGTGATTCTCGTCCGATCGGATTAGTCACGTGATATATATCTCCACTTTTTTTTGAATGAGGTCGCGCCGAGACCGGTATTTTGCCTGCATAATGGTAGGATGATTCATAGATGATTCACGTGGCGCCGGTGGTTCGAGCCAAGTGTGGCACCAAAGGGGACAAAACCATCTGCATGTCAACCGACCCAACTTGATGTGAATACACCATCGACCATTTTATTCTGACAGGCTTTGGCTCCATCAGATCTAAACGGAATTGTATGATACTGTAACTCTGTTTTTTTTCTTTGCTGGAATTTTTGGCCGCGGCTCGTGTTCCAGTGGTCCGAAGGTGGGGTGGAAGTGGTGGCCGGTTTGGGAAGAATTTTTCCCTGTCAAACCGAGCGTCTCCTTATAAATAGTGGTGTGAGTCGGACGATCTCGTGGCGGGCTAACATTTCATTATTCCTTTCAACAAAATGTACAGATACGTCAAGCCAAGTGTGTCACTCAGACAATTCTCCTCGGTCAGTAGACTCCAATCATGGACTGAAATCCCATTGGCTCCTCCAGACAAGATCTTGGGGATCACTGAAGCGTTTGTCAACGACTCGAACCCCAATAAGATCAACTTGGGTGTCGGTGCATACAGAGACAATGCCGGTAAACCAATCATCTTCCCTGCCGTCAAGAAGGCTGAAGAAATCTTGCTCAAGCTCGAAACCCAAAAGGAGTACACCGGTATTACCGGTTCCAAGCCATTCCAGAACGCCGTCAAGAGCTTCGTGTTCAACAACTCCAACAAGGATACCAACGGCCAGAAGTTGATTGCCGACGGTAGAATCGTCACCGCCCAAACCATCTCTGGTACTGGTTCCCTCCGTGTCATTGGTGACTTCCTCAACCGTTTCTACACCTCGAAGAAGTTGTTGGTTCCAAAACCTACATGGGCCAACCATGTTGCTGTGTTCAAGGATGCTGGCTTAGACCCTCAATTCTACGCCTACTATGACGTTTCCAAGAACGACTTGGACTTTGCTAAGTTGAAGCAATCGTTGCAGGAACAAGAAGACGGTTCCATCGTCTTGTTGCACGCCATTGCCCACAACCCAACCGGTATGGATTTGACTGCCGAGCAATGGGACGAAGTGTTGGAAATTGTTCAACAGAAGAAGTTTTTCCCATTGGTTGACATGGCCTACCAGGGTTTTGCTTCTGGTGATCCATACAA
This sequence comes from Teunomyces lycoperdinae, assembly GCA_030574955.1. Classification (NCBI taxonomy): domain Eukaryota; kingdom Fungi; phylum Ascomycota; class Pichiomycetes; order Serinales; family Debaryomycetaceae; genus Teunomyces; species Teunomyces lycoperdinae. The sequence continues at coordinate 228,821 of JAJMFY010000002.1, forward strand.
GGACATTGGTTTGATTAGGAGATTGAACGAGTTGGTTGTTGACGGCTCGATCAAGTCGTATGCTTTGTGCCAGTCATTTGCCAAGAACATGGGTCTTTATGGGGAAAGAACCGGGTCGATTTCGATCATTACCGAGTCTTCTGAGCAGTCGAAGGCCGTTGAGTCGCAATTGAAGAAGTTGATTAGACCAATGTACTCTTCTCCACCAATCCATGGATCGAAGATTGTGGAAATCATTTTTGACGAGCAGTACGACCTTCTTTCCGCGTGGTTGAAGGACTTGGACTCTGTGGTGGGCCGTTTAAACACGGTGCGTTCGAAGTTGTATGAGAAGTTGGACAAGAGCAACTACAACTGGGACCATTTATTGAAACAGCGTGGGATGTTTGTGTACACTGGTTTGAGTGCTGAGCAAGTGATTCGGTTGAGAAACGAGTTTTCTGTGTATGCCACCGAGGATGGTAGATTCTCGATCTCGGGAATCAACGACAACAACGTGGAATACTTGGCCAACGCGATCAATGAAGTCATTAAGAAGTAGATAGTAATAATAAAAAGAAGGATTAACCTAGAATATAAAGAGATTTACCCTACAAGATCTAGATAATAAAAAGATAGATAAAGAAAAGTTGAAGCACGGCTGGATTTTTAAGACAAAAGAATGCGCGCGTTGCTCCCACGCGCGCAACGCGCGCAACGCACTGGCGCAGGGGCGCTGACCAATCACCGTCGACGAGGACAATCGTCCATCTCATGCGAACCACCAGGGCCTGCAACATGGCGCCATTGTGACGCAAGCACCTGCCTCAGTTGTTTTACATTGACGGGTCTGGCCCCAAAAGCTATCCCAAACAAACCAAACACAAACCATCCAAACATCAAGCACCAAAGTGCACCCTTTTCCTGCGCACCAGTTTATCTGTTAAAACCTTCTCGCTTCACCAGCCACCAGCATTTTTCGCGCACGCGAATCCAGATCAAACTCTTCTTCACCCATGGATCCCAGCGACCCTGCCGCGAGGCCGGCTCCCCACACGTTGGAAACGACAAACCTGCTTCTTTCCGATCTCGAGCGCAAGCTTCTGTTTGTGCTGACCACCTCCACGCAGCAGAGCGCGCTGCTGGTCATCGTCAACCGCAGCATGGCCGGCGCCGCCCGCAACAACATGTCACAGGTCCTCGAACAATTCCGCCATGACGACGACTTCGCCAATGACTTGTACCACGAACGCCAGCTGCGCTTCATGACGCGCTTCAACCGCGCCTACGACGCCACGGAACACCGCGCCGTCCACATCTACGATAACGAAAGCAACGAAAGCAACGACAACGAAAGCATCCACGACAATGAAAGCATCTCCCACGAAAGCATCTCCCACGAAAACATCAATAGTGACGACAGTGACAGCGATCAGTACGAGTTTGACGACATGCTCCTCCCGCCGTCGCCGCCACGAACACCGCCCCGCGAGTTGGACCCCGACAAGTTGTACGGCCTCTACGACTTCGCGGGCCCCGACCCGCTGCATTGCCTGTTGGCACGCGATGAGCCCGTGTCCCTCGTCAACGACTCCGACAACTACTGGTGGTTGGTGCGCAAAATGTCCAAAACAGAGCGAATACAGCACCGCCGCAAGCACGCGCTCAGCGACGACGAACACAGCGATGAAGAGGACGGCAAAATTGGCTTCGTGCCGGCAGAATGCCTTGAAACACACGGCGAGCGGCTCGCGCGCCTAAACTGCTTCAAGAACGAGGAGTTGGAGCGTTCCGGCAGCTTTACCACCGCGTTGTTGCGACGCAGCTCGCTGAAGAACAAACTGGTGACGTTTGAGAACCTCGGCACCCTCGATCTCGACGGCGACGAGACGGTGCGAGACTTTGACACCAACTTTTACGATATTCACGACGAACTCGTCAAACAAAAGCCCCAGGACCACGAACTGGGTGTCGCCCAGCACAAACCAAACGACGACGAGCGCTCGGAAGTATTGAGTGACGTGTATCCCAACGAGACGCCGTTAGTGGTGGCAAAGAGCGGCAAGAAAAAGGTACAGCTGCGGTTGCTCCACGAAACCGTATTTGTCGACCCACAGCTTGCACGGCCTGACACGGCGCTGATTGGCAGCTTCTCGCCGGACACGCCGCCGTCATCTAATAAGAACCGAGCTGCCAGCTCGCCAGAAGATCCTCAGGCGCAGTTGCGGCGACTGGTGATTCTCGACCGGCTTTCGCAGGTGACGCTGGATATCCAGCAGCAGCTCCAGTTGGAGTATAGCGAGATTGAGGAGGCACGCGGCGAGAGCAGCGGCAGCGAGCGGGCGACGCCTGAGCGCATGGAGCCGTTGGAAGGCGCGTTCTTTGACGAGATTGGCGAGATCACGCCGTTGACGAGCATGAACCTGTTGAACTACGGGAAGGACCGCGTGCTGGAGAAGGAGAAGAGCGAGCTGGCGCTTCTGGCGATCCAGGAGCCCGGCAAGACGGAGTTGGAGCGCGATTTCGATACGTTTGAAGAGAAGGAGTATGACGCTCTGATGCCGCGCGAGCTCTTTAAGCAGGCGATTGCGACAAAGCCGCTTCCCCAAGAGCCGGAAACAGAACTACAACAAGAAGTGTTAGAGGATGAAAGTATTGGCGCCGGTGCTGGCGAGCCAGGAACCAGGAAAATTGAAAAGTCCAATCCTGTCGCAAAAAACGCAATTAACCCCGTTCATACGGCGCCCGTAGACGTCCAGCGGACGATGGCACAATCACGGCGGCTCTCAAAGCCAGTCCACGACATGTTCATTCCCATTTTGGGCAAATTTGACGAAATAGCAGATAAGTTGGCCGAGTTGGACGGCATGTTGTAGAAGAGAATACACAATCTTTTTGTTTTTTTTTTTTTGCGATGAGAGAGCCCAAAACACCATCATGACGTGGACAGCGGATCCCGCTGCTCTCGAGCAGCTCGAACATATCTTCCGAGGCACTCTTGCCAGCAGTAATGCCGAGCGCCATGCCGCCAACGATGCGCTTGCGCTCGCGGCAGAGCAGCCCGACTTTGAAAACTATGTTTTCGATACCTTCATGAACCCCCACGCCAGGCCCGACGTGCGGGCAGCGGCCGGGCTCCATCTCAAGAACAGCGTGTTGCGTTCCGCGTTGCGCCCGCGCCCGTACATCCTTGCCAGCGTGCTTGACGGCGTCACCGCCCATGACCATATCGTCCGCAGCATCAGCGGCACCCTCATCACGGCACTCTTTTCCATCTACGGCGCCGATGGCTGGCCCCAGCTGCTTCCTCAGCTCCTCCAGCTTACTGCCAGTGACATGCCGCACGTCCAGGAAGCCGCCGCCGGTGCGTTGGCCAAAATCTGTGAGGACAGCGGCGCCACGCTCGACGTAGAGCATCATGGCGGCCGCCCGCTCGCCGTGTTGGTACCGCGCTTCCTCGCGTTGATGCAGCTGCCGGCACCACGCGTAAGGGCGCTCGCTGTCCACTGCGTGGCGCAGCTCGTGCCGCTCCGCCAGCAGTCGGTGCTCGTGCTGTTGGACGACTACCTCCATCAACTCTTTGCGTTGGCGGGCGACGATTCGGGCCCAGTCCATACTGAGATCTGCGCTGCGTTCACCACGGTGTTGGAAACGCGCCCTGACAAGCTTGTGGCGCACATTACTGGCGTGGTTGACTACTGCGTCCACTTGATGCGCGGCGAAGACGACGAAGTGGCGTTGGCAGCGTGCGAGTTTGTGCTTGCGCTTGCGCTGGCCGAGTCGGGGTCGGGCGACGTTCTTGCTCCCAAACTCGCCGACGTGGTTTCGGTACTTTTAGACCGCATGGTTTACTCTGAAGAAGAACGGTTTTTGCTCCACCTCGCCGACGAGCGCGATGATACTGGCGTTGCCGACCGTGACGAGGACGTCAAACCCACTAATGCACGCGGGCGCGACGCCCACGCAGCATCTCACGAGTCCGATTCCGAGTCCGACGACGAGCTCGCCGAATGGAGTTTGCGCAAGTGTCTGGCAGCGACGTTGGACGTGCTCTCGCTGGCGATGCCGGCGCAGGTGCTCCAGCACACGCTCCCGGTGCTCCAGGAACGCATTGTGGCGCCCGAGTGGCCGGTGCGCGAGGCGGCGATACTTGCGTTTGGCGCTGTGTCGACCAGCTGCCTCGAGTTAGCAGCTGACAGGTTACCGACACTCGTGCCGTTCCTTGTTGACCGGCTCCAGGACGGCGAGCCCGCGGTGCGCCAGATTACGTGCTGGACGCTCTCGCGGTACGCCAGCTGGGTGACGGAAGAGGCGCATGCTGGCGGCGAGTACGCCAACTACTTCCGGCCTACTTTCGAGGCGATTGTGCGGTGCGCCGTTGATCCCAAGAAAGTGGTGCAGCAGGCGGCGAGTCTGGCGCTTTCGGCATTTGTTGAAGAGGTCGACGCCGCGCTTATTGAAGATTACATGACGCCGTTGCTCGAGCACTTTGCCCGGTGCTTTGAAGTATACCAGCGGCGCAATATGGTAGTGTTGTACGACTGCGTGCAAACATTTGTCGAGAAGATGGGCCACGAGCGGTTTGCGGCAGCGCCCGCGGCGGTACGCACGTTGATGCCGCCGTTGTTGGCGCGGTGGCAGCTGTTGGACGACGCCGACCGCGACTTGTGGCCGCTTCTCGAGTGCATGGCGCTGGTGGCCGCGACGTTGGGCGAGCTCTTCTCGGAATATGCGTTGGCGACGTACCAACGTGCCACCACCATCTTAGAAACCAACCTCGCCGCGGTGCAGCAGCTGCACACCGATCCACACTACGACGCGCCGGAGACCGACTTTGTCGTGACGGCGCTCGACTTGGTCGACGGCTTGGTGCAGGGCTTGGGAGCGCACGCGCCGGAGCTTCTTGCCCACGCGCCACGGTTGCTCGAGTTGGTGTTGCTTTGTCTTGAAGACCATCTGGCCGACGTGCGGCAGCTGGCGTACGCGCTTGTGGGTGACATGGCGATGATGGCGATGGACGTGCTCAAGCCCGGCGTCGCGCTGTTGCTTGTGTGCATTGGCACGGAGCTCGACAACCGTGCGTACGCCACGTACGCCGTGGTCAACAACGCGGTGTGGGCGCTCGGTGAGGTCGCTGTGCGTACTCCATACGCCGAGCTCCAGCCTCACGCTGACAACTTGGTGCGGTTGTTAGTGCCGCTTCTCTCGAGCGCCGACACGCACCAGCTGGTGTTGGAGAACGTTGCAATCTGCTTGGGACGCTTGGGGCTCCACGGCGGCGCCGCCGTGCTTGCGCCACGGATGCCAGAATTTATCGTGGCGTGGTGTTCGCATATGATGTACTTGGCGGAGAACGAGGAGAAGGAGTCGGGCTTCGACGGGATGTTGAACATCGTGGCACAGAATCCGGAGCACGGGTTTGGCGGGTTGGCGACGGTTCCAGGCAAGCACAACCTCGCGGTGTTTGTGACGTGCGTGGCGAGCTACGCGGGGGCGCCGGAGACGCTTCAGCGCCGGTTCCACGAGCTTCTACAGAGCTACCAGCAGCTTTTGGGCGCCGAATGGGATGCTGCGGTATTGAGCCAGATCGACCACGACACGCGGCTTACAATCCGCAACACTTACGGTATATAGACATTTATAAATACAAGATTTCGTTGGTAAGAGTTACAGGAAGGTCCCACACGCCGCTTGGTGCACGGTGAAGGTACTCGGTGCTGTCGGGCGGGAACACGCTGTGCTCATCAACTATGGTTCGGATATCGTCGAGCGGGAGCGTTAGCACCTCGGTATTGTACAACGCCAACGCAATGTAGTAGAAGAGCATCATGGCAAGAAACCAACTTGGAATCGCCATCAGCCAGTACTTGTCGGGATAGTAGTGGATCGAGAAGGTTTGGTGGAGTACGCTGTCGGGAAGAAGCGCCCAGCCGGCCCAGCACACAAGCACCATGGTGCTGAGCATGTACACAAAGAATCCTTTGTACTCGGCATGCAGAGTAACGTTGGTGGAAACCGTCACGTCCGACTGTCGGGCTAGTGTATCGTTCATGGCTAACTTTGTATGTCAATTTATGATTCAGACAATTCACTTTTAGAGGTATGCGACATTTCAGACAAATTGTCTTTCAGACTTTTATTTAGTTTTCGACGTTGCTTGACAATATCATTCCATTTCTACAATCGATAACATAGCTAGCCTTTATTAGAACACTAGTCATCTATACACAAGGAATCAGGATCAAACCAATTGTTTTCTTGAGCCCTTGAAGAAGAACTGGACAATGACAATCTGTAAACCAGCCATGCCGACCATCAACAACACTTCGAAAATGGAAAAGTAATAGATTCTCAGTTCGGTAGACTTGACGGTGGCCTGGTTTCTGCTGTTTCTCGTCTTGTAGTACATCAAAGTCTTCTTCAAGCCGTCCAACTGGTTGTCGATCTCGTCCACAGTTCTTTGCATCTCCTCAACATGTGCATTGGGCTTGGAGTTGGGTTGATCTGGCAACTTGGCCTTGAATCCGGAAGCGTCGCCCTCCACCTTGATTTCAAAGTCAATCACCTTGTTGGCATAGGTCGACATGCCGTTGAAGAAACAGAATTCCCATTCACCAGTCGAGTCGGCCTGGAAAACGAAATCACCTTGCTTCTGCTTGTCTTCGCGAGTAATGATCTCGTTTCTAGGGTTCTTAATCGTGTAGTCAACGTCAAAGGCACCACCACTTTGCACAGCGAAGTAGTAGTCGATGTGGGTGTTAGGCTTTTCCGTGAACACGTAGAAACACGACGTTTCATGTGCGCCCAAGATGAAGGTGAGCGGCAGAGCCACAATCACTTGCAACACACAGAGCAAAGTCACAAAAACGGCGTACATATTTATCGGATCGTTCTTCTGATTGTTTATGTTGCTTCGTGACGTTGGATCAATTTTTCAGACGTGTCCTCAAGTCGTGCGCGTGGCAAAAAGACTGCAGGAAATACAAGTAGAAAAAAAAAATACAAAAACCCTTCTTCAGAGAATTTTTACAGTTTGGAAATGCGAGGGTTCTATTTTTGTCTGCCGTTACGACTCTCATTACTATTTACATTAAGTGTACACCATTCTACCCTCTGCGTCAAAGCCAACTGCTCTATCCTTTCTTCTGTCTCTTCTCGAAGCACCGTAGCGAAACCCGACGTCGCCAGAAGTGGCCGAAGTAAACTTGAACGCCGTTCTGTCGCCCTGGTTTTGGGTACCAACAATAACCTTGTTCATTTGGACTTTCTTTTCGCTTTCTTCCTTCACTTCCGACAAGTTGGCCAAGGTATCACTGGCAACTGGTAAGTCCAACACTTTAGCGGCGTCGACCGGTCCGAAAGGTTCGGATTCGGCGATGGTCAAGAATCTTTGGTGTAAAGTCTTGTGTGGAGTAGGAATTTCCGTCAAATTGTCGGAGTCACGTGGAGGCGTGTACAATGGGAAGATCTTGTACATGACTTCTCCAAACTTCTTCATGTCATTGCTAATGGCGTTCTGTAAAGTTAGTATTAATGAATGTTAAGACAAAAAAATGTCGGCACAGTTCAGTGGAAAAGTTTTAACCCTGTTGGTGTCTTAAAGACTAATCGAATAAATAAAAATAATCTCATCATGTGTGCCATTTTAATGAAAAGGTATACGTACGTCTTGTTCCATTTGTTTTTCGATCTTTTGTAACCGGATGATCGCCTCGATTCTGGATATCTTTAAGCCGTATTTGTGGGCTGCTTCCTGTACATGCAAGCCGTTCTCGTTGACATCGTCACAGATGCGGCTCTTCAAGTCGTCGGATATCACCGATGCCGTTTTGGTGTATGTGTTGTACGGAAATGGATGGAGAGAAGGATTTCTGTCGGCAGCTGTCAACATTGGCTTGACAGGTTCCTGTGGCTTGTAGCTTGCATCAACGACACTCTGGCCGTTGGGAACAATGTACTCTGGCTTGTGGTTCTGGGGCGGATAGTAGTATCTGTTTCTGTAGTATTCGCCTCTCATATTCTTGGGACCTAAGAAGCCCTTCAATGCACGAGCATTCGTTCCGGAATGGTCCTTTTTTGGGTGTGTTAACTGCACATCGTGCTGCTTGTTGTACAAAGGATACGCTATGGTTCTTTTGTAGCGGACCTGCTGGACCACGCCTGCTCTGGGACGTAACATTGGTAGGTGAAAAATTTTACAACGAGGAAAAAAACAGACAAAAGTTAAAGTGCAAAAAACCGTTGACAAAATTGAGAAATTTGAGAAATGTCCAGACAAAAGATCCACACAGTCACCAGACAGACAAAATGTTAAAGCTTACAAGAAAATCAGAGACAATAAACACATGTAAAATAAATGTAGAAAGCAAACAAGCGGACGTGATTCAGACAAAAATTATAATGTAGATTAGGAAAACAGACAATGAGTACAAAATACAGCAACAGGGCACCTCAGACACATTCACCAGAAAGGTAATGGCAACATCCAGAAGTCAAAGATTAAGAAAAAGAAAAAAAGCTAGTGTGAAATTTAATAGTTTTCATCTAACTAATTTCAACGGGTATTTTTTGTCTGGTTCTGTCTTTTTATCTGGTTCTGTATTTTTGTCTGGCATCGTCTTTTGTCTTGGTTTGTTTGTTGATCCAGCCCTGCATCCAGTTTTGTTTACTACGCGTCATGGAGCTCTTCAAGAAGCTTAAGGAACGCATTTCGCCGCAGAAACGGTCGGCTGCGAATCCCGAAGCACCGCTAAAACGAACTATTACAAGCTCCGAGGACGATCCCTTCAACGACAAGCCGCGCAAAGCGTTGCGTGCCTTCAGATTAAGTCCTACTGCCGAACGCAACGTCGCCCACTCGCCATTCATCCGGAACCGTAACGTGTCACAGGCTCTTGGATACACCGCAAAACAGTTGCTGTCTTCAAGCGATGCCAGCCATGCGAATTTGGCGGCAAATCAGACCGTGGTTGAGTCTGTGGCGGCCGAAGAACTCTTGGATGACGTGGAGCGCTCCTTTAGCGAGTTGCTGAAGGAACAGACGCCAGCAGCGACCGAAACGCCTGTTGAGGTTCCGCCAGAAGCGTCAGCAGCACCAACTGTGCCCGAAACCAAGCTTGAGGACGAGGTTTCGCTCGAAGTGTTGGAAGATATGAACAAACTCGAGGAATCGTTTCCGATTCTCTTGACAAACTACCGTCTCATCGATAAAATTGGCGAAGGTACGTTTTCTAAGGTTTACAAAGCAGAAGCGCTTAACGGAAGTGTGCGGCTCGGAAGCGACGTGTGGAAACTGCCTCCGTTGAAGCAGAAAGTTGGCAAAAAAAGTGTGGTCGCCAAACGCAAGAACCCGATCGTGGCTCTCAAGCAGATCTACGTGACGTCTTCACCAAACCGGATTCACAACGAACTCAACTTGTTATACACGTTATCCGGAAACGCTCACGTCGCACCGCTCTTGGACGTGCTCCGTTTCCAAGACCAGGTTGTCGCCATATTGCCGTACTACCAGCACGCCGACTTCCGTGACTTCTACCGCGATTTACCGGTGAAGGGCATCAAAAAGTACTTGTGGGAGATGTTCCAGGCCCTTGACTTTGTCCATGACAAGGGTGTGATCCATCGCGATCTCAAACCAACCAACTTCTTGTACGATCCTTTCAAAGGTAAAGGTGTGTTAGTGGACTTTGGCTTGGCTGAGAAAATGGTGCTGCCATCAAACGCTGCTCTCCTTTCAAAGCACTCGAATATGTGTCCATGTCTTGCTAAGGACCGTTCCTCCGTCAATTGGAGTCATTCAAAACGTCTCAACATTAAAGCTGCATATCCCAAACAAGACCAGCGTCCACCACGACGGGCAAATCGGGCAGGAACACGAGGATTCCGTGCACCAGAAGTTTTGCTCAAGTGTACCAACCAGACAACATTGATTGATATCTGGTCTGCCGGTATCATTGGGTTCTCATTGATTCTGCGGAAGTTCCCGTTATTCAACTCTCCTGACGATACTGATGCGCTTGTGGAGATTGCACTTATATTTGGAGTCGAAAAGCTCCAGAAGTGTGCCGAATTGCATGGCTGTGGTCTTGAAATCAGCTTGAACCATACCAATACGACGTCTGCGGGCAACTTGGTGCAAGTTTTGGCCAATTTCTTGCGTTACGAAGAGAAACACGAGTGTTTTCCTCCACACAGTGTGGTTTACGACACACTTAAGCTCTTTAGTGAGAAGGGCGACCGTTTTGTAAAGACATTGGAAGAGATTCCGCCAAAAGCACCGCCGCAGAACGACGATTCGAGCGATGACGAAGATCCGTACGAGCAAGCGCGGCAGGACTTGGAAGATTACAAGGACCACAAGCACTTGATAGAGCTCTTGCAGGGTTGCTTTCATATGGATGTGAGCAAGAGACTCACGGCAAAGCAGATACTTAAGCATCCGTTTTTCTTTGAGCTTGGAAGCGGAGGGGATGACGATGTTTTGCTTTAATGGTGAAAGTCTATTTAAACTGATTAGAAAACCAGGAGAAACTTTGGTTCACCAATTGATCACCAAAGAATCTGAGATAAGATAAGTTACAAGAATTGCTTAAATAAAAGAGAACGAAACCTTTTGATTAACAACGAAATGTTGATTTGCTTTTCATAAACTTCAATAAAATGTTCCAAAAATCTGCTTTTTTTATATCTATCATTCTTTCTATGGATGCAAAAATTTATGATTTTTTTTTACTTCACTTAGTTCGTGGCTAGTGTCTTTACGTGGTTGAGGGTCGTCTCATTATTAATCTCTTGATATTCAGTATGTGCTGATTATCCTAATATACATATTATTATACATCGTTGTCGTCGTCGTTTCGGGAGCGTTTGCGCAAGTTCGGCGCGCCCGGCTCGGCGTCGCTCGTCTTGTTCCATTTCTGATTGAGTTTGTTGATGAGCAGGTTCTGGCTGGCGACGGTGTCGCTCCGCCGCGTCGGCGTGGGCATCTCGGTCCCTGCACTCGGCTGTGGATGATGCATCTCGTACTGCACTTCTTTCGAATAGATTTTCTTGAGGTACACTTTGCTGGTTTGCACTGCCTTCTTCTTGTGCTCCGAAACGTCATTCGTAGCGCGCGGCTTGGGTTTCGGGTCGTAGAATGGATCTTGCGTCGGCGACGGCGGCGTCACTTCGGCGTATTTGAACCCAAAATCGGTCTTAAGCATCTCGTCCTGTGACTTCTTGTGCCGCAGCACCGGCCGGATCACTTGCCGCGCCGTCTCCACAAACTCATCGTCAGAAGACCGCTCCACCGACGCAGAAACAAGACTGCTGCTACTACTGTTCCTGGTGATCCGCACCAAACCGTCTTCAATCGACACGATTGAATTCCGTGGACTGTCGATCGATACAAGCGACATGCTCCTTGTGGGACCCGACGTGAGCGAGTGCACTGACGATGAACGGTGTTTGGGACTCCACGTGCGATCAGGACATGTTGGAGTGGAAACGCAGCTTGCGGTAGCGGCAACGACAGTGCCACTTGTTGTGGACCCAGAATTCCGGCCGTTGTGTGAAGTCGGTGTGTTTCCGCCACTATCTACAGATGTGGGACTGTAGCCATTAAACGTGGACATTAAAACACCCCCTCGTAGTGATGAGCTCATCCCAAATCTCGATGCGACCCTCGAAAATAGTTATCTCACACAAAATACGACAGGGCTCATATGTGGCCCGTCACCCTTCTTTTAAATTTTTTTTTTCAGGAAACTTGTTAAAAGAAAATTTGTGTCGGATGTCTGACACAGTAAGTTTATCTAACGACAATGTCGTGACATTTTGTTTTTAACATCTAGGTTTTGTCTGGTTGTCTTTTATTGCTATTACTATACATCTATGTCTGGATTGGACACTTTCTCAAGTACTCGGCCTTGTTTCTCAAGATTCTCACCGACTTCAAGAAAATTTCCTGAGGAGAAATCGCACCCGTAGATTCAACATTGAAAATAAAATGGTCTCTCTTTCTGCCCAACTTGACCTTACCGTCAAACTCTTCGTGTCTCAACACTTCACGTGAAACCGTATCTTTTCTAGCATCCTTCACGTAGGCCTCACCATTAGCATTGAGGCCAATGACTCCCGATGGGAAACACTTTTGGAAACGCACAGCAGCGTCTCCCCGGATAGGTTCCCGAATATCAATCACCGGCATCAACCGGTATGATGCAGTCAGAACAGGCGAGAATTTGGCATGGTCGCTCCCCACACCCAAAATACAGTGTGCTCTCAACGAGATTTCCTGACCAGGTCTCAATTTGGCCAATAAGATATCAGGGTCAGCAGGAACAACTGGCTTGCCCTTGAACTTCTCCAACTGAGTTCCTTGTGGCTCGAACTTCAAGTCGCGAGCATACACATGCGCATTGCGGTACAACTCCTTAGGATCGGTGGCCGTCTTTGGGGCGTTGGGGTTTTTGGAACAGATCACATCCAACGTCAACACCACGGTGTTGTTTTCGTTGTACTTATCCTCTTCGCTCTCGGTGATATCCACTGGAGTCAATGCATCAGGATCCACAAGCAAAGGAATCAACCCGATTCTGTGTGCCAACACCTCATCTTGAATCACAGAGGTGTTCATGAACATGTACACGGTTTCTGCCGCCACCGATGGAACTTCAGAGATCATAATACGACGGAATGCATTGGCAATCGATGTATCTATGTTAACCAAGTCAAAGTTGGCGTTTCTTTCGGTGATGTATGCAATGTCGATTTTAAGGTTATCCTTGAACTTTTCCAAGTCCAAAGAATAGTCATGGTTGGTATCGTGACCAGGAAAGTCAGTGGACGTTGTGTTAGTGACCCTGTTGTACTCGATTCCCACGATATTGTCGCCCATCTGATGTTTAGTTTTATGTGATTAGTGATGAGTTTTTTTTGATGCTCCATCGGATGAAAAAAATGTTGATGGTATCACGTGCATATAATTTCACTTTTCCCGGTGCGATTAGTTTTTTTCTTTCTAGTAGTTTTGTCTGTCTGGCATTATCCGTCAGACAAAAAAGCTAGAATGGGGAAACGAGCCTGGAAGTGGCTGTAGTTGTGTTTCGTTTTCTTGAAAGTATGTTCGTGTTGATATTCTCATATTGTAGTTCCAGACAGTCCGGATATTTTCCATTACGTCAAGTGAAAGTAAAAATACTTTGCCGTTATATCCATCACATTCGACCAGCGCTCTTTCGTAACCTTCAGAGTTTGAATGGCGTGGCGGTGCCAGCTCAAGCACTTGTGGCACGTGAATGAGGAACATTAGACTGTGATATATAATCTGGATTGATAGCACTGCCAAGTCGTACAAGAGTAGCTCGATCGCCGATGACGGTATTCTTTCACCAATAAACTGGACGGTCAAACCACCGTATAAGAAGCCATTCTTGGGTTCCGTGTATGGTCCGTAGAACAAATGAACCAAGAAACAGAAAACATTTGAGGCGATCACGCCATTAAACAACAAGCGAATAAACGCCTTTCTCTGCTCTTCGTTCATTTGGATGCGTAGCAGGTCCTGCTGTGGGTCCAGCAACGAGAAATGGATGTAGGCACGAAGCACTAATCGGAACATCGATAAGTCCCGCAAGTAAATGACCACCAAGACGATAAAGCCAATGAAGCGGAAGCCGTTTCTAAGGTCTTCCAAGAAGTGTTTTTTGCGTTTGTATAGCACTGATGCATTGTTGACAATTGTCTGCTCCACCGTTGGGTACCGCTGGGATGAGAACTCCTGTAATTGTCTCTCAACATCCAACATGTCTGGGGTTTTATGGTTGTAGCTACTAATGTGAGTATGATTGTTGTGTACAGGCTCAGTCAAAAAGTCTAGTTGACCAAAAAAAAAAAATGTCGGCTGCAAATAAAGTATATTATATTATCTTTCTATATTACAGGTTACTTCTTTGTCTTGACCGATTGGACCAAGTCTCCACCCAACATCGTGATCTGCTCGAAAATAGCAGCTTTATTGACCACAACCTCATCGTCTTCTGCAGGTTTCGTGTTGATGCCCAAGTTGACCCGGAATTTCTTCTTCACCATGTTGGTAGGAATGTAGATCCCACCAATCACGTTGGTGCCGTCCTCGTTCAACCCAGTAAACTTACGGGTGGAAAAAAGAATTACATTTCCAAAACGACGGTTTAAATCGGCAACATATGCCTGCACCAAGTCATACTTACTGGTAACATCTTGAGGGAACGCATTCAACGATTGCACCAAGTTTTTGAAGGAGTTTGGGGGTAAAATACCGGACGAAGACATAATTGGAACACTCTTCACCTTGATGACAAAGTCATAGTCCTTCAACGCTGGTGTGAACAACAAATCAAACGTGGTGTCATTCAATCCATCTTCCTTTACCAACTGCATTGCAACTCTCGACAATGCGGTCAATCTGCTCGAAATTGGCAACGTCAACTCATTCGACCACAAGATCCCAGAAGGATCATCCTTACACCCAACAAACAACTGCGTCTTAATTCCGGAAGGATCATTCTTCCTGATCTTTTCGAAATTTTGCTCAATTACACGATGGGCCGGAATACTCAACTTATCAGTCAAGTGGCCATCAAACTCATCGTAGCCATCAGCACTTGGTTTCACCAAGTCAAGAACCAAGGCGTCTTCTTTCCAGTTCCAAGTAGACAAAAAGTTGAGGATCTGAAGGAACCCATTCTCGACACTGTGTGGTACCAGGAATGGTGCTGGGTCCACAAATGGTTTAAGTGCAATAAGTTCGACCAACTCATCAGGGAAATGATGGAGAAGTAACTGAGAGTCAAGCCACTGCTTGAAGAGTCTCACAATAGGAGAGTAGAACGGGAAGTATGTGGCAAGCGAGCTTACAGTTCTGGTATGTTTCACAACACCCAAGTACTTTTGATTGAACTTCAAGTAGGTATCCTGCATCAACGCCTTCTGCTTGTCTGCATTGCCCACCGCTCTTAGATAGAGGAACTCGTCCCTTTCAGTCAACACTCTCAATCTAAAGCCATAACCTTCTGGCAGCAAGATGTTGAGAAGTGTAATATCTTCATTGAAAGGAATAGAGTCGTCTTTGGTAATGAAGGAAGTGAACTCAGTCTGGTTCAGCAACGTTTCGCTCACTTTCAACAAAAAGGCCGTTTTGGTCTTTTCAAGTGCACTGATTTCGTCTGGCCATCTTGTAGATGTCTCAAATTGAAGCACACAGTCATTCCAGAAATCAGGGTTTGATACAGCAAATGGAACTGGATTCAAAAGAGAGGAGTTTCTCAATGAAGTGGAGGCTGGTAGCAAGGATTTGACCGCCAATGGTAAGTCCAATGTCGTCAATACCTTATTCAAGGCATCGAATGCACTCTTTAAGTTTGTAAAACTCACCATCGATGTCACGACCTGGTTGGCAGCGGCAGACAAAGGAACCGGCAACTTTTTGTTGAATTTGACACACTCGGTAGCCAAGTGATGTGATATGCCCTTTTGCAAGTGCAAGTCAAGTACGTATTTGATAATAGGCAACACTATCGGCTCGTTATTCTCGACGCTCCATACAACACAGTGTTGAATGCTGCCGTCCCTAAATCTCCTCAACGATGCCCGTTCGCCCCAGAACGAGCGGAACTTGATACCCAATTCCTGGTCTTCGTTACTAGGTCCCTTGGTGACCAACTTTTCGCTCTCATCAGGGTTTAATTGTAAGCCAAGAATGTAGCTATTGCTCACGGTCGATGGTTTCCGTTTGTTGATGGGGAAGTAGTTGTTGGTCTTTTCGTTTCTGATGTGCAACACATTGATTCTGTTACCCAAAGCGTTTTTCAAAATGACAAAAAGCTTGTGCTGTAAGTAGTTGTCGAAGGTGATGAATGAGATCTTCTCCAATGCACCAAACGCGTCTTGCAAATCCTGTGGAACCGACAAGTTCAAAACAATGTCGTACTTCAAGTAATCAAGGTTCGACTTCTGCAACAAGATCGGATCGAATCTGTCCTTAACCACATCGTTCAACAAAGACAACGTTTCGATTGCCTGGCTCTGGAGACACTGGTAGGACGATTTGCTCATTTTCCATAGTATATTCAACTTGGTATTTTTATCAAAGAGAGTAGGGACATTGAAGCCATCCAAGTTGTACTTGGAAGTGGTATTTTCGCCAATCAACGAGGAGAATGAAAGGTAGCCCGACAGTAAGTCCATAGTGGCCAAGTATTTGATGGTTCCCTTGAAAAGCTGATAAGACGAAAATCCATGCAACAAGATCTTGTTTCCCTGGTTACCACCACCGTTGAGAAGCGCACTCATTAACATTGCAAACTCAAAGTGGCCGAATCCACCGTGGTTGAAGGAGGATCCCAAACCACGTTGCTGGAGCCATAATCTTCCCAAGATACATGCATCCTTGAATGACTCTGTGGTTTTCTTTGCTGTGTATAGATACTTCAAGTAGTAGTTGTATGCAGTGGATGAGAGAATGGATGAGTTGTACAACGGAGTAGGTGGCAACTCTGTTTTTTCAGAGTCGGACTGGACTCTGATACAGTTTTTGTCTGGCAACAACTTCTTGGAGTCGAAGATGCCAAAGGGGAAGGATACAATAATGTTAATGGTAAATTTAGTCTTGTGGAAAGTCATGTCTTCTGGATTATCCGTTTTGATGGACTCCAATTTGAGTACGGGGCATAAGATGTCGTCATTTAAGTAGTGGTAGGAGATCTTGATGGGCAAGTTGTTCTTTTTAGACAAAGGGATCAAGTGGTCGGCCAAGTACGCCAAATAAAAGGCTCTTTTGTACAATGCACGGTAATTGAGATAGTCCTTTGGCAGGAAAAGTTCATCGGGCATCGTCAACGCGATATCGATCGATGAGGTGCCGTGGCTGCTGGCATTGATGCCTGTTTTCAATCCAAAAGATCCGATAAGGGAAATGTCCTTAGGAGGTAAGTAGTTGAAGGTATAGTTGACCTTGGATGGCTTAGGGTCGGGGAATGGAATTACGACTTTCTTGGAATTGAAGAGAGCTTCTGCCTGCTGGAGAGACAAATCCTGTGCTGCTGGAATCTTGGAGATGAGTTCGTGTAATCTGTGTAAAACCTTCTCAATCTTTGACACGTGTGATTCCTTGAGTTTTACTTCCTTCATGAGTTCGTCAATTTGCAACTTGAAGATATTGGACTTGAATAACTCGGCAGTTTCACGAGCGAGCTGCACGTCTTGAGCCGAGATTTGTTTTCTCTGTTTCTTGGTAGGCCGGCCGCTAATCTTGCTGATGGCAGTAGGCATTTTTTCCTCTTCTTCTTCCTCATCTTCGTCATCATCATCATCGGCGCCATCGCTATCGCTGCCCGCATCCAGTTCTATTGGCTGGTATTGCGGCTTTTGATCGCGGTGACCGTTTTCCGTGACATCCTGATCCAACTGTCTCTTGGCCATCGTGGGTATCCTTCTGTTTTAGGTGAAGGAGTCTCGATCTATAGAACCCGATGGATTACTATGTGTGGTTTTTTTCGTAGCCTCTTCTCAAGAAATTTTCTTCTTTTGTGTAAGGAAAGTTGGGCCTTTGCACACGACTTTTTGGCAATCCTCGAAAAGTCTCGAATACCACGAAGGCAAATTAATAATAAAAAGGAAGTCACATGTACGATGATCGTTTATGCGGTATCTGCAGGTCATATCGTACAACATCTGGAACTTATACTACCACTGTGATTTATTAAAACACCACCAGTTTCTGTAGTAAAAATGTTATATTCGGAGATTTTGGGTGCAGAAAAGACAGATCCAAAGAGATGGCGTTTAATCAGCGACAGTGTTGGCGGCACACAATGGATTTATCTTGACGAAAAGGAACTAGAAACCGCCAAAGCACAAAGTCCCATGGAACAGTACCTATTGGGTCTGGCAGACTTTGAGCCACCAGCTGAAAGTGACATATCCACTGCATTTGAAGCTGCTCAAAAGGGAGCTAGTTTTTTCGGCTTGTTACAAGACCCCAGCGGCTGTTTCCCCTGCTTATACCAGGGCCCCATGTTTATGACAATTGGATACCTCGTGGCACACTACTACACCAAGCAAGAAATCCCGACTCCATTCAAACAGGAAATGATAAGGTTCATTATTAACAGCTCCCATCCCGTCGATGGCGGCTGGGGTTTACATTCCTCCGACAAATCAACATGTTTTGGCACTACAATCAATTACATTGCATTGAGACTTCTCGGATTACCAGCAGACCACCCCGTATGTGCTAAGGCCCGCTCAACATTACTTCGGTTTGGTGGTGCTGTCAAGGCTCCCCACTGGGGAAAGATCTGGTTGGCAGTGCTTAATTTATACTCGTGGGAGGGAGTAAACCCTGCGCCACCTGAACTCTGGTCATTACCATACTCATTACCAATCCATCCAGGCAAATGGTGGGTTCACACACGGGCAATTTACTTGCCTGTTGGGTATATTCAAGCGAATAAACTTCAGTGTGAGTTGGATCCATTCCTCACCGAACTAAGAAGCGAAATATACGTTGCATGGCAGCCTTACGACAAAATTATATGGGACAAACAGAGAAATAATGTTTGCGGTGTTGACTTGTACTATCCACATACCAAAGTTTTGAACTTTGCCAACTACTTCTTGAGTAAATGGGAAAAGATCAGACCCAACTGGGTATTGAAACACGTCAACAACACTGTGTACGATTTGATTGTAAAAGAATTCATCAACACAAAACATTTGTGTATTGCTCCAGTCAGTTATGCTTTCAATGTCATAGCTGCATTTAATGCCGAAGGAAAGGATTCTGATAACTTCAAGAAATTGTTTCTTCGTGCCAACGACACGGTTTTCCTTGGGCCACAGGGTATGACTGTTATGGGGACCAACGGTTCGCAGGTCTGGGATGCCTCGTTCATGGTACAATATTTTGTGACTGCCGGATTGGCTGACCTTCCTGAGTACCATCATATGATCAGACAAGGCTTTGATTTCTTACTTCGTTCTCAGTTTGATGATGACTGTGTTCCCGACAGTCACCGTGACCCTCGTAAAGGGGGTTGGCCATTTAGTACCAAGGATCAAGGATATGTTGTGAGTGACTGCACGTCAGAAGCTTTAAAGGCCATTATTATGGTTGCAAACCATCCTGCCTTTAAGGATCTTGCCCCCAAGCTTGAAGAGAGACGGTTATACGATGCAGTTGACATAATTCTTGGGTTACAGAACACGGGAATTTATGAATATGGTTCGTTTTCGACGTATGAACGTATTAAAGCGACATCGTTACTCGAGAAATTGAACCCGGCAGAAGTCTTTAACAACATCATGGTCGAATACCCGTACATTGAGTGTTCTGACTCGTCAGTGTTGGGATTAACGTACTTTGCGAACTTCTATCCTGACTACCGCAAGGAAGAGGTTCAGACTGCCATCGAGAACGGAATCAAGTACATCATGAAATCACAGGAAAGCGATGGCTCGTGGTACGGCGCCTGGGGCGTGTGTTACACGTATGCAGCAATGTTTGCGCTTGAGGCCATGAGTACGGTTGGTTTGAGTTATGTGAACTCGGCTACCGTGAAGAAAGGGTGCGATTTCTTGATCTCGAAGCAGTTGCCTGATGGAGGCTGGTCAGAATCGGTGAAATCGTGTGAGGTTCATTCGTATGTGCCCACCGAACGTTCACTTGTGGTACAAACCAGTTGGGCTGTGATTGGTTTATTGTTAGCGGACTATCCGCACAAGGAACCGATCCATCGTGGAATTGAGTTGCTTATGTCGAGACAGAAGAAAACTGGTGAATGGGTATTTGAAAGCACCGAAGGTGTGTTTAACCATCTGTGTGGTATCGACTATCCCAACTATAAGTTTTTGTTCCCTATCAAGGCATTGGGATTATACAATCAAAAATACGGCAAGTGATCGAAACTACAAATTGAAAAATAGTGTTTGTGTCAAGCGTGTATCACATCCAGAAGAACTAAATATGGTGTACGGTAGCCACCCCATGGCTCCGTGATAAATAAAAAGAAAATTAAGCTGATTAATCGATGTGAGCGTATAAATAAACGAGTGGCACCACTCGTATGATCAGGATCTGGTCAAGGGAATGGCGCGGACGGTGATGTACGAGTTCTGAGGGTTGGCCGCACCAGCAAAAGCATTATAGAATCCCAAGAATGCTGTGATAACACCAAAGACACCACCAGCACGAGTGAGACCGACCTTTTGCGTGAATGCTCCAGCTGAAAGTAGGATGAACGTCATACAAAGAAACGAAAACAAGGCACAGATGAATACAGTTGATTTGAGTGTGCACAATACCAACATAAACGTGAAGAGAGTCCAACCAAGAAGGTAGAAACCCACTGCATTTTCAAGCTGGACGGCATCGTCACCATATGCTTCGGCAATTTGAAATGCCTTGATGTTAATAGCAGCATAACTCAACCAGAAAGCACCGTACGAAGTCAAAGCAGTGGCACCAAAAGTGTTACCCGTGGCCATTTCCCAAACTCCTGCAACGAATTGGATAGCACCTCCATAGAAGGCAGCCAAACCAACAACAATATTTGGTGTGGTGATGCCCATTGCTCTGGCATTGCACATGGAAAGAACGAAAGTGGTCATTGCAAAAGCCGACAATCCCAAAGGAGCCGGATTAGCGAATTCGTTAACGGGGTACGGTGCCAACCCAGGGTTAAGAGAACCACCGAACGCCGACATCAATTCATGCCTGTAGTACTTCTGGTTGCCAATAATGACAAATTCATTGCCTTCACCAGTAGTTAAAATTCTGTGGACGTCTACATTGGAGTCCACATTGGTGGTCGATGGGGTGTGTTCCTTCACCGAGTGGGATGATGGGTTGTCAGAAGCCATCGTTCTCTTGTTTTTTCCACTATAAACCAGGTAAAATAATAAAAATGGTTTAAAAGAAGAGGTTTAATCTAAGGTAAGAAAAAGATCTTGCGGGATTTGTTTGCTATAAATACAACCCAATGAACCCCACAAAATCCAGGACCAATTCGTAGGTTGTTTGTTTTCTTATTTTCATTCGTGGTAATATTATTCCATGTTTTCTAATAATATTTCTTGCCCAATTCCTTTTAATTTTTTTTTTCCAGGAGCCGCTAACTTAAGGTCGGTTCGGAGTTGCTGGAACCGCTCGGGGCTCTTTTCCATTAACTTCTTTTGTGGGGAAACAATGGTCACTGCCAAGCACAAAACTAAAATGACTACAACTAACTTGGTTTGGACATCTAATTACACGTAAAAACTAGTTAGGACATAGCTTAATGAATCCGAAAAAGATCCCGAATGGCGTCATAGAATATCGGAACTCTGCGCTTCAATTTTTTGGGGGAAGGGAGAGGGCCTGGCGGTATGAACAGCCTAAACGACAAACCTAATCTAAGTTCGCATAACTACAAGCCAAGCATTGATAACTAGGTGGTTGTTGTCTCTTGCGCACAATACTCCCTTATCACAATAGGATCAGAGGCAACACCAGAGTTAAAGTGGGGCCAGTGGAGTGGATTCATGCACGGCAAAAGTGGTGTAAAATGGGAGCATGTTATTTCTTTCTTTTTGTGTAGGAAAATATATTATTCCGGTGCCAAATTTATCCACACCCACAACACGGCGATAGAAACAAGGCTCAAATTTTCGTGGTTGTCCATATGACCGAGCTTACACCTCCGCAAATCAATCAGCTAATAGATCGTATCCCCATTGTTGATGCTTACATGTTTATATCTTTCGATACGGTGCAATCAATTGAATTTCTTAATGCCTTTCATTGGACCTGGGCTCGTGTGCCTTACTAATGCATACAGCTATTTCGTGAAGGATATTACAACCGACGGCCCAAATTGTTGGGTCTCTGTAGCGATTTATGGAAAGTCGTCTAGAATACACTGTTAGAGGCAAAATGAATACCTTCAACATTATGACGTACATTTTCAATTACAAGGAAAGTTTATAGTTAATCTTGCAGCAGTAGCGGATGATGTAAGTTGCAGAATATTCTTCATTCAAGAAATGGTTTTGTGGTCTAGTTGGTTATGGCATCTGCTTAACACGCAGAACGTCCCCAGTTCGATCCTGGGCAAAATCATTTGTTTTTTGTTTAATTTTTCTGACGTTTTTTTATACTTGAAATACATAAAATAAATAGTATAATAACTCAACTTACTATTTCTAATCATATCTCACATTATACTTCGGTTGCCTTGGAGAATTCTCTCTTTAAATTCTTGAACAATTTCTTGCTTTTACCGATCTTTGAGCGGTTAAATACGCGTTTGTGCATGGCAACCAACTTGGCAAATACCTTTTCTTCGCCTACCATCATTACAGCTAAGTTTGCTAGGGCCATCAACGGGAGCCAGAAGTAAAACCAGGCCGATAAATTTGTCAATTGCATCAAACGCCCCCAGAATGAATCGGGGTCAAAAGCAAATAACACCGTAGATAACAATATCACTACTACCAAGTTGACGATGAACGGATAGTTCTTCAACATACTCTCACGGTATGGAGGGCCACTGCTTAATACAATGGCAATCAAAATGTACTGGAAGTTTGTAAAAAGGAATAACACCGTGTTATCGGACGATTGTACAGCATCATCTCCCCCAGGAACCGGAGCAACGTACCAAGGTTCTTCTTGAACCCATAACCAGATAAGAATTTGAAACTCCAAAATGATGACAATGTGACAGATCATCGGAATCAAGATCTTTGGTGAAACCAAATTGGCTGTGGGGCGCTTCACCACAATCTTGGAGTACGGCTTGGACCACGACATAAAGATTGCCAATGGTAAAATCAAAATCAAGTCAATGTATAAGAACTGGAAATCACCTAAATTAGTGCCTCGTTTGTATAAGATCGAAATAGTAATAAACTGAATAGCGGAATAGAGCGACATATACTTGAAGCACGAGAAACTGGTAACTAATGACGATCTTCCTTCTTTTATCACATCCAAAACACACGAGATCTCAAACTTACGCGATGTAAATGGTGCAGCCACAGATGCTTCAGCTTCCGAAAGTGAGATACCAACATCTGCTGCCTTGAGCGCACCACAATCGTTGGCACCATCGCCACAGAACCCCACTGTATAGTCCAATTTCTGGAGTTGTTCAACCAACTCATGCTTTTCATCTGGAGACATCCGGGCAAATATATCACACTTCATTAACACCAATTGAATTAGTTGCTGGTCCTTGACTTCGGTCAACAAGAATCGTAATACATCACCAGTGATTGCCAACTTGTAACTGTTTTCATCCTCACGAATATCCATTGGTTTCAACGTCTTGTTATCCAACTTTCGATCGCCGTTATTCATGTCTTCCCAGACAATGCTTGTGGTGGCTTCGTCAAAGGTTGGGATATAGACATTCTTGACTTCGGGAGGTAACAAATGACACTCGCGTCCAACACTGATTGCCGTTAAAATATTGTCGCCGGTACACATCACGGTTCTGATTTCAGCCCGGTTCAATTGGACTAACGTGTCTTTTGTGGATGGTTTCAACTTGTTCTCAAAGATAATAAAACCAGAAAAACACATATCTGACTCGAATGACTCCCTTGATTGTTGACTGTTCGCAGAGCTGATTGGTTTATAAGCACATGCAATCACCCGGAAACCGCCATGGGTATAGTGATGGAGCAATTCTTCGTAGTTGCTGGGTAATGTTTCAGGCAAACAAATATCTGCCATAACTTCAGGAGCCCCTTTGGTAAATACAAGCAGTTCGCCGGCATCGCTAGTCACAATCACCGACATTCTTCTCAAGGCAGAAACAAACTCGAGTTCCTGTTCGATTGTGTATGCTTCTGTTGCACCCAAGATACGCACCTCGTGGCCATCTTCTTGGAACTTCCAACGAGTGAATTCAAACATTTTGCTGTCCAATGGGTCTCCCAAAAGTTCTGTATCGATCAACCGGAGCGAATGACAAGCAGTCATACATCCAAGCAAGTACTGACCGTTGCTAGTATCATGATTCGACTTTCCGCTTTCAAATCTGGACAACGCAGTGACATCAGAAACAAGCTCTTCAAACACAATTTCCTTTCTACCCAGCGCATTGTTTGCCACATGGCACCCCAACACGTCCAAGCCGTCTTCCGTTAAAGTTCCTGTTTTGTCGAAACACATTACATCCAATTTTCCTCCAATATTGACTCTCGTTGGTGCAATACAGAAAATCTGGCTTTTCTTCAAGCGGTTTATGGCAAATGTTGTACCGATTGTTAATGTGGCAGGCAATGCTGGTGGAACCACAATAGTAATTATATCAAGAGCACGCAAAATCATCACTCTCTTGTCAATTCCCAACTGGATGAAGTTGTAAGTGGAGTAAATAAAGCCAATACATGCAATAAGCGTCATGTATCCGATGTATTTAAACGAATCCTCGTAGAACTTAAACCCAATTGGCTTGGGGAACAACATCGACCTCACCAAAGAACCTTTCGTGGTATTGAATCCTGTTTTCACTGTCATTGCCGTCACTGGTTCTTCGTTGGACGATTTCATCTTGAGGATCTTAGTACCGTTGTATAAGAACGATTTCGCCAACAATGGAGCGGTAAAGTTTTCCGGTAAGAGCTGTACTGTTTCCTGTGTGGCACTGGTCTTGGAAACTGGAACCGATTCACCAGTAAGCATGGACTCGTTAAGTACACATTCACCGTTGATTAAAAGAGCATCGCACGGAACAATCGTGAGCGATGGGTCTACCTCAAACACGTCTCCCGGCACTAATTCGTTGGAGTCAATTTGTTTCCAGAACCCGTTTCTCCACACACGAATGTCGCTGCTAAAGGTGGATATTTCCTTGAGACGCTTAATGGTCGATTTCGTTTCGATTAATGAATTCACGATCGATACCAATGAGATAAGAAAGATGCACGAGGCGTAGTAGTAGTAATCATCTTCTAACCAGAGAACAATGGAAAACACCTGAAAGATGTAGAATGGATGGAGGACTTCATCCACAAGCAACTGCCACACTGATTTTTCTTCAATGACGATATTATTCTTACCAAAAATATGAAGTCGTTGGTCCTGAACTGACTGTGATACACCGTCTTTTGTGGTACGAACATTGAGCCAGCGTGGGTCGTACCAGTTCGAATTGGTCTTGAAAAGATCTTCTACGGGGTTGTAGAAAAACTTGATGTAACGGTACGTGAATGAATGGATGTATGGAACAATTGGGTTGTTTTCTTTGCAATTGATTGGATCTTCGTCGTTCTGTGGCTCGCCTATTGTCAAGAAACTGAAAAGTCGTTCGTTCAAGCGGGTTTTCTGGACATCAACAATTGCTAACTCACCAAACTCATTTTCAATCACGCACCAATCGGCCTCGCCCAATTTTGCCCGGGTTCCCATCAAGTTGATGCGGTAGCGAGGAAACCAGCGAAGTACAAGAAACCCTAGTCCAAAAGTACAGATGCCGATCAAGTAATAAAGTAATAATTTGAGCCATGAGTTCGAATAACCAGCAATCCCAATAACCAAGTCTTCTTCAGCCAAGTAGTAACGCTGGTACTTCAATGACGATTTTAAGTTGTGTTCAGGATCTGCGTTATCCTCATCATCATCTAATAAAGCTGATTTCGACGACAGTTCGTCGGAACCACGACGGTTACGGCGCTCGAACCTCGAGTTGAGCGATCCATAACCAGAATCGGTTGGCAGCGGCGCATCTCCGGTATCCAGCTCGCTGTACTTATCGACTGAATAGTCCCAGTTCGTGTTGTAATCAACTGGGTTCTCTGGGTTCTCCAAAGTAGAGCCACCCTGAGCCATTTCGATCTCGTCTGAGGAGAAGAACTTGAAGTTGACTTGGGTGTCGTGGGAATTAGTGGATATATGTGATCTGACGGAGGCCAAATCGTATGTTTCGTCCTGGGGGACAAACAATGGTGATGTTTCTATGGATTCTGCCCGCCCCACCAGCGAATGGCGGCCAAAATGGTGTGGATAGTGCAACGACGTGATGGAAGACGGAATGACTTCAGATGCAGCACCAGAAAACATTTCATGGCTGTTTTCGTCGTGCAAAAAGCTCGACGCAGATTCCAAAGACGTCACGGAGTTTGTGCGTGACCGTCTTCGGTCAATCAACGACGGTCTTCTACTCATATTAACGGTAAAAGCGATGGTTGCAATTCAATTGGAGATTTAGCGATACGAGATTTTTTGCTTTGCACTCTGGTGCTAAAAGCACAAGTTGATAAAAGTGCACTTTATCAAACCAAAAAAAAAAGTGCAATTTAGCAAAATAGTAACTGTTTCCTTCATTTATGCCACTCAAACTTAAGCTTAAGGTGCCTACACCGGCGCTGCAGGGCGAGACTTCAGGGCCAAAACTTAAGATCAAGCCGCCCAAAAGCAATGACGGTGTTAGTAAACCGAAAAAGAAGCTCAAAATCAGTTTTGGCAAGAAACCAGCGCCGCTGTTGGAACTGCTCGAATTGCTGGCACCACCAGCGCCACTACTCGTGCCGAAGGTAAGAATCAAACCAACGCGAATTCCTGGTGAGGGCTATGATGCCGAGGCTCCAGATTTGGAAGACGACCCGTTGCTCGAGCAGGGTATAGTGGTGCGGTTCATGGACGATGCGCGGCTTGACTTTGTCCACCACGCCGTCGAGTCGGGTGATCTTACAGGAATCAACATCAAGTGGATAACTCGAGAAAAGGCAGTGTTGAACATCAACGGAACATTTTACGCCGCTCGTTTGGTCGACTTACCAACAATCACGGAATTGTACAAAACTATCGACAAAAAGAATATCTTCAAGACATTTAATGTCAGCCAAATGTTGTTGGTGTTGCGGCAGGTGAATCCAGCAGAATTGAATGGTGAACGTGACTTTGAAGTGCCTCTGGAATACTTGTACACACACCCCTTGTACAAGTACTCGGTGAATAACGAGTTGAAGCAGCACCGAGTGGTGTTCCGCAACGGTTTGATGCCGCCATTTGAAGACGTGTTTCGCCGCTTGCGGCCACGTAAGGTCAACCACCGTGTAATGGAAGATATCGAGAGTCGGGTCAACGAGATGATACGGCTTGATGATGAAGCAGAAGAAAGTCATTTCGAGTTGATCGATCCTCTGCAACAGAAACCACGCTTTACAAGCGCATCTCCTTCGGCCGTACCGACACCTCAAGCAGCACAATTCCGGTCTGACGACCATGAATTTGCTCCTGAAGATATGGAATCGCACTTGGAAGAGGAATTGAACAAGGTCTTGGAGCCTGACGGATTGTTTGACGAACCAGTGGACGAAGACGTTGGTCTCCAACTTGTTGGCGGCGAATTGGTGGCCGATGAAGGCGAAGAAGAGGTTGTTGAGGAAGAGGAAGATGATGAAGTAGAAGAGGAGGAAGAGGAAGATGACGATGATGATGATGATGACGACGATGATGATTCGAAGCTGGGTCGCCAACACGTCAAGTTGTTGGAAGAAGAGATCGCCGACTTGGAGAAGGTTGTAGAGTACAACCGTGTGAACTTGTCTACTGCCACAAGCAAGATGATGAGAATGAAGTTTCAAAACACGTACACATCCCTTAAGAGTTCGCTTGACCAGAAGAAGCGGAACTTGGCCAAGTATTTGGACGAACAGGAACAGTTGCAGAAAAAACTCGACCCAACAAAGATTCCACTGACACGCAATGATCAGGAAGATGAAGAGGAAGAGGAGGAAGATGATGATGATGAAGAGGAAGATGAAGAAGAGGAACTGAAACGCGAAGT
Source organism: Teunomyces lycoperdinae (assembly GCA_030574955.1). Classification (NCBI taxonomy): domain Eukaryota; kingdom Fungi; phylum Ascomycota; class Pichiomycetes; order Serinales; family Debaryomycetaceae; genus Teunomyces; species Teunomyces lycoperdinae. Next base: position 256,600 of record JAJMFY010000002.1, read on the forward strand.
GGAGGGTGACCGTGACGGTGAGGACGACGACGACGATGACGACGAGATCGACGACATTGATGACTTATTTTGATATTTTTTTATTTGTATAATAGAGCACGTGACGCATCATGTGTATAATAAATATGTGAATCTAAACTGTAAATATTGTAACATGTAACTTTCTAATCTGTAATCTTTTCAGATAAAACTTCAGCGATGATCAAAAAATCTTACCACCAAAGCTGGGGAAGAATGTCGACTAATTCGATCAAATTGTTGGCGAGTGACGTGCACCGCGGGTTAGCGGAGCTTGTTGCACGTCGGCTCGGGTTGCGTCTTACGCCGAGCGAGTTGAAAAGGGACAGTACTGGTGAAGTACAGTTTCTGATTGGCGAGTCGGTGCGGGACGAAGATATCTTTATTATCTGTCAAATTGGGTCTGGAGTGGTGAACGACCGGGTGGTGGAGTTGTTGATCATGATCAATGCGTGTAAGACTGCTTCAGCCAGACGGATCACTGTGATTTTGCCCAATTTCCCTTACGCCAGACAGGACCGGAAGGACAAGCTGCGGGCCCCAATCACCGCCAAATTGATGGCTGACATGTTGACGACCGCAGGATGTAACCATGTGATCACCATGGACTTACATGCGTCCCAGATCCAAGGGTTTTTCGATGTGCCAGTTGACAACTTGTATGCTGAGCCATCGGTGGTGCGGTACATCAAAGAGAAGATCAATTACAAAGATGCGATTATCATTTCGCCCGATGCAGGGGGAGCCAAACGTGCTGCTGGTCTTGCGGATCGTCTCGATCTCAACTTTGCCCTTATTCACAAGGAGCGGGCGCGGGCCAACGAGGTGTCGCGGATGGTGCTTGTTGGTGATGTCTCTGACAAAATCTGTGTGATTGTGGACGACATGGCCGACACGTGCGGCACATTGGCTAAAGCTGCCGATGTGTTGTTGGACAACGGTGCCCTTGACGTGATTGCTATTGTGACCCACGGGATCTTGTCAGGAAACGCCATCAAGAACATTAACGGTTCACGTTTGAAGCGTGTGGTGTGCACCAACACGGTGCCGTTTGAGAACAATTTGAAATTGTGTCCAAAATTAGACACAATCGACATTTCCGCGGTGTTGGCCGAGGCGGTGAGAAGATTGCACAACGGTGAAAGTATTTCGTACTTGTTCAAGAACGCACCATTATGATTAGAGCTTGTTTATTTGGTAAGTAGATATATTCGATATCAGAGAATCTAAAGCCAGTAACTAATGTGGACATGGACGGCACCCTCCTCAACACCGAGGACTTATACACCGAAGCCACCAACGAGCTACTTTCTCGTTTTGGCGAAGGTCCAATGGAGTGGGAAGTCAAAATCAAGCTCCAGGGACGTCCCGGACCTGAAGCCACTGCCATTATGCTCGAAACTTATAATCTTCCCCTTACGGCTGACGAGATGAAGGCGATGGCCACCGACATCCAGGCAGGATTATGGCACAAGTCCCGGTTTCTTCCGGGCGCGGTCGAATTGCTCGAATACATGCACTCCCGCGACATTCCCATCGCGCTCGGGACCAGCTCGAACCGCGAAAACTATACGCGCAAGACGGCGCATTTAGCGCGCGACTTTGCTCGGTTTGGTCCGCACGTGGTCACCGGGGACGATGCGCGCATTGCGCCCGGACGCGGCAAGCCGCACCCCGACATCTGGCACGTCTGTCTTGCAAGCCTTAACGACGAGCGTGCGGCTCGCGGTCTCGATAAGATCGACATCACTGAGTGTTTGGTGTTTGAGGATGGCGTTCCTGGTGTGATTTCCGGCCAGCGTTCGGGAGCGCATGTAGTGTGGGTTCCGGACCCGCGGGCGGTGGCGGTGTTGGGCGGGCAGGAGCACGCGATCATCGCGAATCACGACCTTTTGCTGAGTTTGGAGCTGTTTGATCCGCAAAAGTATGGTTTATAGAATGCACAACGACAGTTATCATCTCCGCGTGGAGCTTGATGGCGAACACGAAGACTATCGCCGCTCACCAATCGAGGTTGTGGCGCCGGTAGAACCAGTACGCGCCCAACTGTTGGGCACGGGAGTCATCCGTTTATACCGTGAGACTGATGGAACAGAGAGTCAAGAAAAGGCGATAGAACCACAAGAGTCAACTTCAAGTTCGGCTTATGATGATACAATTCTTTCAATTATCGCGGTTCCCACGTACCTCACGGCCATCGACCTTCTTGCATTCCTTGACTCACACATGGATAACATCTCGCACATCCGTATTCTTCGGAGCGAGAAACCGAACCGGTTTCTTGTTCTTCTCAAGTTCCGAACGCTGGATACCGCCAGAGGTTTCCAGCAGGCATACAACGGCCGCGCCTTCAACTCGATGGACCCCGAAAAGTGCCATGTTGTCCATGTAAAATCGGTACAAATCGACTACCCACGACCTGCAGCAGCCGATACACTCATTCCATTCTTGCTCCAGGATCCGTTCACATCTCCAACAGGCTTGATCGAGCTACCAAGTTGTCCAGTGTGTTTGGAACGCATGGATTCGCTGCTCACAGGCTTGCTCACAATTCCATGTCAGCATACCTTCCACTGCTTGTGTTTGTCAAAGTGGAAGGACGATACGTGTCCTATCTGCCGATACTCAAATAATGTAGCTAATAATGCCGTGCGGCGGTCGATCCTACCTTCAAATTCCGGTCCTGTGGCATCTTCCTCGTCCTCATTCGAAAATTCAGTATGTGACGAATGTTCCGATACGTCGGGGCTCTGGATCTGTTTGATCTGTGGGAACGTTGGATGCAGCCGTTACGCTCCTGAACAGCATTCTCTCAAGCATTTTGTGCTGACAGGCCATTGTTTTGCTATGGAATTGGAAACGTCGCGGGTATGGGATTACGCTGGCGATAACTACGTCCATCGGCTTATAGCCAACGAGGCCGATGGAAAATTGGTTGAATTACCAGGAAAGGATGAGGCGACACCGCTGCAGAAAGATAAAGTTGACGAGGTTGGGTTTGAATACTCGCAGCTCTTGATTAGTCAATTGGCGAGCCAGCGCGAACACTACGAACGCTTGCTTGAGGAACGCGAGGCCCCGAAACAAAGACGTGCATCGTCACTTGCAAGTTCTGCTTCTGCGGCATCAAGCGCTGCTATTGCAAACCTTGAACACAAACTCCAGTCTCTCTCCCAAAAATTCGTGGCATACGAATCCCAGATTAAAGAGTATGATGCAAAGATTACTGGCAAAGACGCCAAAATCGCTGCCAAAGATGAAAAAATTGCCCTGCTTGCTCATGAACTTCAAGCTTCAACAACGCTTAACGATGGTCTTTCGCAAAAGGTGGATTTCTTGACGTCGCAGGTGGCCGAACACAAGAAAGAAGTGGCTGATTTGCAGCAGCAAAATACTGGGCTCCAGGAACAAGTCACAGATCTTATGTTCTTTTTGGATAGTCAGCAGAAATTCCAAGACGAGCCTGAAGATGTGAAAAACGGCACCGTCGTGATGCAGCCGACGACGACACCGTCGTCGTCTGCCCGTCGTAAACGCAGCAGCCGCAAAAAATAGTGAAATTTCTGAACGCAATTTTTTGCAGCTTCCACGAAAGGTGCACGATGACGCAGATTGCTGCAACTTCTACCTTTTCTGAATATCTAAACTTTCTATCGATGTGGAACCGTTTAACAGCTCCGGGCTATACAATTAGTAGAGGGGTGCCACAGTCAGGAAACTTTTTAGCACTACGTAATCATTCATCAGGAAAATGGACAGATATTCTTCAAAACTACCATCGTTTAATGAGCTCGTGAAGTCCTTGCTGCACCATACAGAAATCAAACTTCCAAACTACACGACTGAATCCTGCCCGGTCCGCGAACACAGGTCAAACCTGCAGCCACAGTCCAAGACACGCAAGGTCTCGTCGATTCTGACAACGTTTATGTACACCTTCCCCACCACCGATACATCAATCGATCCTGAGTTTGTAGCCCTCTTTGACCGAGCTCAAGAAAAGATCGCCAGCTTGAAACAATTTATCACAAGACACAACCGCAAAATCTCGAGTGTTTTGCCTCTTGAATACACCCAGGTCGATCCCCACGAGTTCTCACGCCAACTCGTCAATATAAACATGCTTATCGAAACGCTACATAAAACACGAAGGTTGGTTGCGAAACTAAAGAAGCCCCGCAAAAAACTTAGCCCGCCAGCCTCCCCATACGAGGGAATGATTGGTGGTCTTAACGAAGAGCTCAGTATCAGAAAACAAACGCTCTGCCTGCACTGCGGGTCGACCCTGACCCCAGAATGGAGACGGGGTCCTAACGGAACCCGTACCCTCTGCAACGCCTGTGGCCTCTTTTACTCCAAACTTATCAAGAAAAAGGGTATAAAACAAGCAGGAGAACTCTTGAAACAAAGAAATCATACGATTCCTACCGATAGAAGACCCCTGTGATGGAAAACCCCAAAACAAAAAGACAAAACTCTACCTTCTTCTATATAAAAATATTTTATTCATAAAAAGCTTCTTGCTATTGATGAGTGGTTACTATAGTTCCTGGTACGAAAAGTCTTTAGCAGTGCGCTTTTTTTTCTTCTTTCCTCTTTCCGTTCCTTTTTACCTACAGTAAAACTCAATCATTTGTCATACCCCTCTAAATAGGATTGCACAGATTTTTCAATTTTTGCCAGAACCAGACCTTTTTCTGTAACTTGTATGTACATAGACATGTCAGTAGTGTCAAAATCAAAAAAAATCTGTACAATCCTATTTACAGGGGTCTAATAAACGATGGATTTTTTACTGTACTACAATCTTTTTTCTTTTCTTCACGAAGGTCAGTATTCCCTGCTTTATGCAAGATGTTCTATAATCTCTCTCTCAAAATGTCGCCCATTTTCCAATTTTCTTTTCCTCTTCTTTCTGCTGCTCATTTTTATATAATTTCTTAACACACCCTCCATAACCGGACTCATCTCCAAAAAAATGCACGATGAGCATACTTGCTGAAAAAAATCCATTTACCACTGATATCCCAGGGAATATGCTGGATTCGGTTTTAAGTAGTAGCGAAACTGCCTTTCCTAGAGGGGGGTCTACTGCTTTAACTGCCTTGGAAGTCAAGGAAATATCGAACGAAGCAACTAAAGACGTCTTGTTCGAGGTCGCCAACAATAAGCGTGCCAATAGCTCCAGTGATCAACCTGCCAAAAAAACTAAAAAGGCTAAAAAGAAAGCCAGCAAGGAAACAGAAGAAGAAACAGATGCTAAAATCGCCATTGAATCGTTCAACTTCAAGAACTTGATCCCTGGTACCACTGTGTTGGGTCAGATCGCCAGAATCGGGAAATTGGAAATTGCCTTGGCCATCGGAGACAACTTGATCGGACACATTCCTATTACTTCCATTTCTGATGAAATCACAGCTCAGATTGAAGAGTTTGAGGGCAGTGAAGATGAAGAAAGTGAGGATGAAAATGAAGATGAAACCTCCAACACTTACAAGAAACAAAAGGCTTTTCCCAACTTGAAGAAGTTGTTCCGTCAAGGACAATGGTTGAGAGCGAAGGTTACCACCCCAGATGATGACAAGAAGAAACTGATTCAGCTTACAATTGAGCCAGAGGCTGTTAACGACTCTTTGGAAGACGACGACTTGGTAGCCAACAACTTGTTACAGTGTTCTGTCAAATCGGTTGAAGACCACGGTATACTTTTGAACACAGGTAAAGAAGGTTTCACGGGGTTTATTTCCAACAAGGAGTTGAAGAACGCCAATGATATTGAGGTGGAAAACTTGCAGCCGGGAACTGTGATGCTCGCTTCCATCATCTCTAAGCCAGCCTCGAGAACCATTACATTAAGACCAGCACAGAGCAATATCAATCCTAAGAAGTCTGCCATCACTACTATATCGTCTCTTGATGCTGTGAAACCTGGTATCATTGTTGATGCTTTGGTTGCTTCGGTCTCGAAGGACGGTATTGCAGTCAGAGTATTTGGTTTGGTCGACGGTTCTATCGGTTTGGGTCATTTGCGTTTGTTTGACGTCAAGTCCCTTGAACACAAATATGCTGTTGGTAACAAGCTCAAAGCAAGAATCATTGGTTGCTTGATGAGAGCTGGTCAAAAGAAGTTGGTTTTATCGACTGCTCCACACGTCATTTCACTCGATAATCACATTGCGGAAGAAAGCGCTTTGGAAGCGTTCCCAATGGGTTACACTTTTGACGAAACGGAAATCGTTGGTTCCGATGCCAACTACTTATACGCTAAGTTCGGGTCTGCATCTTTCTATGCTCAGATTCACTACTCCAAGGTCAACCCGGACTTAGACTTGGATGTCAACTACGCCATTGGTACCAAACATAAAGGTAGAGTGATTGGATACAACCAATTTGACAATCTCTTAATTTTGTCATTTGAACCAAGCGTGCTTAAGGCCAAGTACATGAGCGTGGAGGAAATCGAAGAGGGTGCCAAGTTTGTTGGTGAAGTCCTCAAGGTGTTGCCAGATGCCGGTGGAATTATCGTTAAGTTGTTTGACAACTTTGAAGGTCTTGTTCCTTCCTCTCACATGTCCGACATCAAGATGGTTTACCCAGAAAGAAAGTTCAAGGTAGGAACAAAGGTAAAGGGTAGAGTGTTGTATAAGTACGGTAAGAAGCTCTACTTGACCTTCAAGAAGTCTTTGGTCAATGTTGAGGACGATGAAGTGTTGTCCAGCTTTGATAAGGCCACGGTCGGATTTAAGACCCCTGCCACTGTTGAAAAGTTTGTTCACAACGGTGTCCTTGTGTCCTTCTTTGGTAATTTAAGAGCATTCTTACCCAAAAACGAGATTTCAGAAACCTTTGTTCAGAATGCCAGTGACTACTTGAAGTTAGGTCAAACCGTGAGTGCTAAAATCTTGGAAGTCAACACAGAAACTAATAGATTGGTTGTCACCTTGAGACAAGCTACCGAATTGAGTGATATACAGAAGGAATCTATTACTGAATTGGTTCCTGGTAAGTCTCTTTCCAACGCTTCCGTGGTCGAAACTACGAAGGATTCTGTTGTCATTGAGTTGGAAGGTTCAAACTTGCGTGGTGTCATTTACAACGGTCAATTGGTTGACGGTAACTATGAGCAAAACAGAGCTGCAGCCAAGAAGTTGTCTATCGGCGAAACTATTGAGGTTCTTATTCTTGAAAAGGATTTGAGAGCCAGAACAGTCATTGCCACTGCAAAACCTTCTATGATCAATGCCGCGAAACTCAACTGTATTCCTTCTACTTTTGAAGAAGTTTTCGTTGGTGATAGGGTCATTTACGGGTACGTCAAAAACGTCACCAATATGGGTTTATTTGTTGGATTCGGTGGTAAGTTGACTGGTTTGGTGCTAGCCAAGTATGCCAGTGAAAATGCTTCTGACGACCTTTCAAAGAAGTTTTACAAGTACCAATCAGTTGCTTGTAAGGTCATCAGTACCGACAATGAGAACAGAAGATTCTTGTTGGATTTGACTGACGACGAAACTCAATCAAATGATGCAGTTATCAACCCTGTCGACTCCACCAAGAATAATATTGGTGATTTCGTTCCAGGTATCGTCACCAAGGCAATTGTGAAGTCTGCTAAGGGTGGCCAGTTAAATGTCCAATTGGCGGACAACTTAGTTGGTAGAATTGACAGTACTCAAATCTTTACCTCAATCAAGCAAATCAAGGACGCTAAGAACCCATTGGCTCAATTTGAAAAGGGTCAAGAGTTGGAAGTCAAGATTCTCGGTCACTTTGATCTCAAGAGCCACACACTTGTCCCACACAGAACCAAGAACAGTGTCTTAGAATTGTCTCTTCTCAAGTCAGAAATTGTCAGTGAGAAGCCATTCATTCCAAAGGAGTTGAATGATTTTGAAAAGGGTACCAAGTTGGTTGTATTTATCCACAACTATACAAAGGGTTACGCTTGGGCTTCTATTACTTCCAACCTCACTGGTCGGTTTTCATGTGGTGAATTGAGTGACGACGTTTCTCTTTTCTACGATATTGAAAACAGATTACCAGTCGGTGCTGCTGTCGAAGCAACCGTTCAAGATATCGACTATGAACACAACAATATTGTACTCAGTGCTAGAAGCAACCCAATTAAGTCTATTAAGAACTTGAAGGTTGGTCAAACCTATCCTGGTAGAATTGTTAAGGTGAGAGAATCATTTGTTTTGGTTGAATTGGCAAATGACATTATTGCATCTGCTTACATCACTGATGCTTTGAATGATTATTCGAAGAAGTTGGAGGATGTCTACGAGCAAAACGAATTCGTTGCTGCAACAGTTTTGGACATTGATATCGAACACAAGAGAATTGCCATCTCTATCAGGTCAGATGATGCTGTTGACAAGGAAATCAACTCTGTTGAAGACTTACAACGCGGTCAGCTTATTAAGGGTTTTGTCAAAAACATTGCCAACAATGGTATTTACGTTGCCTTGGGAAGATCTGTTTACGCCTTGGTAAGAGTTGCCGACTTGTCTGACTCTTACTTGAAGGATTGGAAAAAGTACTTCGAGCAACACCAATTGGTTGTTGGTAAAATTGCCGAATGCAAACAAGAAGGTCGTGTTTTGATGACTTTGAAGGAAAGTGAAGTGAACGGTGAATTGAAGACTTTGAAATATTTTGAAGACTTGGAAGTTGGCGAAATCTTTGAAGGTTCTGTGAAGCGTGTTACTGACTTTGGTGTCTTTATAAAGTTGGACGGAACTGTCAACATCAGCGGATTGTGTCACCATTCTCAAATTGCCGATACTCCAGTTAAGGACTTGGAATCTTTGTTCAGTGAAGGTGACCGTGTCAAGGTTAAGCTTTTAGCTGTTGACCAGGAAAAGAAGCAGTTATCTTTGGGTATGAAGGCTTCTTACTTTGTTTCTGGAGATGACGTTCAAATGGATGTTGATGAGGACAGTGAAGATGAAAAAGAAGAGGACGATGTCGAAGATGAAATTATGGAGGATGCTGAAGATGATGAAGATGACGAAGTTGAAGTTGATGACGAAGACAACAGTCAAAGTGACGAAGAAAGCGAAGATGAATCTGCCGATAAACAATCAGGTTTGACCGGATTGTCTACTGGCTTCGATTGGACAGCTTCTATCTTGGATCAGGCTGAAGAGGGTGAATCATCCTCTGATGAAGAAGACTTCGCTCAAGAAAAGAAGAAGAAAAAGAAGACTCAAGCTGTTAAGGATAAGACTGGTGACATGAACTCTAGAGCTCCACAATCTGTCTCTGACTTTGAACGTCTCTTAGTTGGTAACCCTAACTCTTCTATCTTGTGGATGAACTACATGTCTTTCCAGTTACAATTAAGTGAAATCGACAAGGCCCGTGAAATTGGGGAAAGAGCTTTGAAGACTATCAACTACAGAGAAGAACAAGAGAAGATGAACATCTGGATTGCCATGCTTAACTTGGAGAATACTTTTGGTACCGATGAAACCGTGGAAGAAGTCTTCAAGCGTGCATGCCAATACATGGACTCGCTTACAATGCATCAAAAGTTGGTAGGTATCTACACCATGTCTGAAAAGTTTGAACAAGCAGACAACTTATACAAGGTTATCACCAAGAAGTTCGGTCAAAATGTTTCCGTTTGGGTACAATACGGTGCTTCGTTGTTGAATCGTGGATTGACACAGGAAACTCATGAAGTTTTGGCCAGAGCATTGCAAATTTTGTCGAAGAAAAACCACATCGAGGTGGTGAGAAAGTTTGCTCAGCTTGAGTTTGCCAAGGGAGATCCTGAGCAAGGTCGGTCGTTGTTTGAAGGTTTGATCTCGGATGCACCAAAGAGAATTGACTTGTGGAACGTGTATATTGATCAGGAAATCAAGCAAGGTGACAAGAAGAAGGTTGAAGATTTGTTTGAAAGAGCTTTAACCAAAAAGTTGTCACGTAAACAAGCCAAATTCTTCTTCGGCAAGTGGCTCTCGTTTGAAGAAGAAAAGGGCGATGAACAGATGGCTGCTCGTGTCAAGGCCAAGGCTACTGAGTATGTTCAGACGAACAACTAATGATCCAGTCTGTTGACTTCATTTATTATAATTTTTGTACAGTTACTATTTATAGGAAGAATAATGCATTTTAAGTTTAACATAGATACGTAGCTGTAATTTGTTTCGAATATTTTTCATGGATGCAGCTTGTGAAAGGTATTTCGGGCGATACTTGTTTAAAGCGATGGGAAATTTCCCGAATGTTTCATATAATGGTACGATTTCAGAAGAACCGAGGTAAGTGTTATAGTTTCATTTCTGTTGGCCTGTCCTTTACGTAAATTGTTAATAGCCAGAGTGGACTAACTTAAGATGTATATGACATGTCAGTTCCAGGATTATATTCATTTCAGAGGTGTCTACATGCCTTTCGCATGAACATTTCACATCTCAGCATTGTAAGTACAAATAATTGGTCTGAAAGAAACATAATTACACCAACTTGAAAAGTTTGTGTTAAAGAAAGATATATAAAATGTAGTTGATAGTAAAGCTACTGCAATTAATTGGTCAAAAGCAGAAGCTTTTAGGTTCTCATTCAATTATGAATTTGAAGAATACTCACAAATTTTACAAATTTAGACTTTCATTGCACAAATGAGACTTATGAACATAGAAATTATGATCAAAATAACTCAAGACAGAGTTCTTCTAGAGGTATGGAAAACAATACTTCATCAAACATAACATGCTAGGCATGGTTACAAGCAACGGAAACATGTGGGCTTTTAAATTAGAATGTGTATTAAATAATCAGATTAATGTTTTTGTGTTACTACTATCGCTTAGAGAGAGACTTTTTTGCAACCAACACAAATCAGATAAACGCTATCTCGAGTACAAATAAAAATGGTAGCAGGAAAGATAATTAAAATAGCTCTGTTATTGGCTACATTGGCATATGTTTTGAGAGATCGAAGTATTTCCATCGAAACACGATTTGATGGCTTAGTTCAGTGCTACGAAAACAACAATAACAGTTCTGGCGCGTGCTTTGACCACTTCCGCTCAACCATCAAGAAGAACAGCAAATTGGGGAAGTAAGTAGCTTGAATTATCTTGACTTCAAAATATGAACTAACAATTTTAGGTGCCTTCAGCATGCTTCAAGAAGCGGTAGCAAAATCGGCGGCATTTTGTCAGTGCAAAACTGCATCAACCTTGACAATCGAGCTGTTGCGAACCTGCAGAACTTGTTTGGTCTCCGAGCGACAGCAATAGTTACCGCAGCAGTTACCACATTTACAATTGTTTTCTTGATGCATACAACTCTGCAAAAGGCACCAGATATGTCAAGTATTTATCTGAGGATCGCTCGTTTGGAAGAGACACGATGTAAGCCTGAACTGAAGGTATTACAGCTCCAGCTGGCACAAATGTTCACACAATCAAGTCCTACGCTAGCAATCATACCTTCGTACGAGAATCTCCCCACTCCTACCAGCGACACCTTCTCTCCCAAAATTAGTTACAGTTCTGAACCGCCAAGTGGCGTGTCTAGCATCTACAATGAAAAACATGCCCCACCCTTAAAATACAAAGATGTTGTGACTGTGGACAAGAACAATCAGCGCCTAAAGCGGATTTTCATCCCGGGTCGCGGGTGGTTATCTAGCAGCCGGTTCGAAGAGGAAAAAAGAGTGTATGGGGTACATTCTGTCGTGAGGATGCATGGAGAGGGGTTTAGGTAGATCTTTTTTTGTAGCGAAATTTGATGGAGAAAAGATGAGGGGACAATTATTACTCCACTCCATTATATTGTGGAGTCGATTTTCAACAGGAGTAATTCCCATTCCAGATTACACAACTTAACTTTCCCGTTAACAAACCTAAAAATGCTAGGCTAAATAATGACATCCGGAAACAACAAAGTAATTTTTATACAACTGCACCCTAAGACCCCCCAGTACTTAACGATTCTTCACAAGAGGTTGTCAAATCTACAGGGATTTGTCTTTCTATTCACTTAAATCGTTAACACATCTTCATATGATTCTAAATTTTTTTCTGTCAGCATCGTGCGTAAATTCCACATGCAGCTTTTTCTAAAAAATGTTGATAATGTATTAGAGCATCATCACAGTTCCTTGCACAAAAAAACTAAATTCTGCATTCCTCCATTTCTATTTACAAGTCACGAACTGTCTCCAAGTAAAATAAAGGACCTGACAGGAAAGTGATCGTATGAACTGTATTTTTGCCACAGAACACTTCGAAATTTAATGAGTGAACACCAATCCAAGGAGTCCGGGCTTAAACCCAACAATCCACCATCTCCTTATCATGGAACCGGAACCACGGAGAAATCAAAATCGTCAACAGCAAAGTCTACCAATGATAGTGACTTATTTTCAGCAGCTGAAGCTTTGACACAACTTACCAACAGAGTCACACCTCCACTGTTTCCACACTCACTGTCGCAGTCCCCAACACCTCAATCCATAACCTCCCCTCCAGCGACTGTAACAGAAGCACAAGAACCACCACCTTCAAGAGTAGATCAACAACACACTCAGCATCCTTTAGTTGCAGGAATCAGCCATGTGACCAAACATCCATTAGTTACCAATGCAGTCAAATACTATGAAAGCTCAAAGAGATCATATCCTTCATTTAATTACGCCGCAGAAATTGTGGAAAAGGCTGCTATTCCCGTAGTGAATAAGATTGAAGTCAATTTGAACAGCAGGCATCAAGCAAGGTACCAGGCCAAGAAGCTACATATGGAGGCAGCAGCAGTAGCCGCTGCGGAAGTTGCTGATAACACATCGTTCAAACCCAATGAAAGAATAAAAAAGAGAAGATTGTCAAGTGGTGGAGTAGCTCCTACAGAGAAGAAAGTTTCAGACGAAACCCGAAAACGGTTGCAGTTCTGTCTCCATATTTTGAGGTTAGCTAATGACCACATAAATAACAAAGTAAGTTACCTTCAACAGAAAGTGTCAGATCGAGAACAAGCCATTCGGGAAGCGAGAGAAAATTTGAAAACGCTACAGGAGTTACGGAAGCAGCAAGTACAAGAAGAAGAACACTTACTAGATTTGGAACAGCCCGATAATATTGAGTACCATAGTGCTGACATCCCATCTGACACAGCACAAGAGACGAAAACTGAAATCGTCACTACAGTGAGGAGAATCATTGGATTGATATCTAACTTCAAACCTTCCTCCTTAAGCACAGAAGGTTTGACACCAGTCTCGAGCAATGATAGTAATCTCAATAATATGGAGTTAAAGGATGCTATCCGTGACATTATCTTGAAACTACCATCTTCAATCCAACAGAATGTCAAGAAAACTGCATCACCATCATCGCAACAAACGGATAAAATATTCGTCTTTGCTAAGGAGTCATTGGATATGATTTCCAAATTAACCAGTGTGTTCAACGATCAACTTGTGAAAGCTGAAGAGTGGGTTGCCGGCGATGAGGAGGGAGAGCAAGCTACAAGTCCTTTAGATAAAACTCCTTCCAAGGCAGCTTCAGATATTTCTACTAGTTCTACCGAGGAACTCTCAGAGAAGGAAGAAACAGCCGCAAGCGAAGATTCTGTTACACCTGAGACCAAGAGGATAAAAATTCAATCTATCTAAAGGAAAGTTCTATTGATGATAGTAAGTAGGTGTATATGATGACCCAGTAATGAATTAATTCTAGTAATGCGCAAGCTTCTAGTTCTCGGGAGTGCGGGTGAGAACGATAAGGTAATACCGCCACGGTTGTCTAGTAGCAACTCTCTTTACAGTAATTCTGTTGGAATCCCACCACTAACTACATTTCCTCTTTAGGTAAATGCCCCTTGGAGAAGATTATGGACTCCACTAGGGCTCCTTCCTATTGTGAACAAGGAGGTGGCATGCATATAAGGAAATCAGTGACAGGCGCATCCTGTCTAGTGCAGAAATACTGTCACCATCATTTCTCAAATTCCCTATTTGGGAGAAAAAGTTAGGCATTTCCCAATTAGGAAAGCAAATTGAATTTAGTTGCAAAAGTAGTAGATACTAGAAATGGAAATTCAGATATGATAAATTTCTATTACAGGTAATATGGGTAATGAACTCGGTACAAACAAATATATATAAACAAATAAGCTGGGAAATTCTTTATAAGTTTTGTTGATACTCAAACGATTTCTTCTTGACGAAAGTAATTCATTAAAAATTATTCTGAAACCTGATATGTCCACCTTATTCCTCGAAAAGGACGAGCTCTCAGGCTTGAAAGAGTCATGGTCAGCTTTGCAAGCACATAATAAGTATCACAAGGATGAGTTTGTGACAAGATTGTATTCAAATTTGGTTGCAGGAAATCCGCAACTTAAGAAAGTTTTCACTGATAAGAGCGACATGCAAGAACACTCCATGTTGTTTGGTGATATACTTAATTTTGTTCTCTCTTACATTGATGATGTTTCGGTTTTGGACGAATTCATGGAACAATTTGTTCAGGAGAACCAAGAATTTGCCGCAATCGCCACTCATTACTTGGAAGCCATGGGCAACTCCATGATTCAAACATTCAAACAATGGTTGGGTGGAAAGTTTAACTCAGAATGGGAGATTGTCTGGATAAAGGTATATGTTTTTATTGCTAATTCTATCTTGTCGCTAACTGATGAATCTGATGCTTCTGACATGGAGTCAACTTTCAGTGCTGGTGCTAAGGCCTCCAGTGAGGACGAGGCTGAGATTGAACCTTTAAATATCAAAAGGCCCTCTCCCATTGACACAATCGAAGAAGTTCCCCCTTCAGACTCTGAATCAGATTCTGAAATACCTCCACCAGTTCCTCCAAAGCTTGTGCAATCCAAACCACTTCTGTCCAAACCACTTCTGTCCAAGCTAGAATCAGAGCACTCCAAAGTGATTCAATTTCATTTAAATGCAAACGAGAAGTATAGAGGATTCAGAAGAAGTATTCTGGTTAATAATTCAACTGAACCAATCTCTATTCCAATTCCAACCTCAACTAATTTTGAAAAGAAGTATTCATCAACTTCAAATATTTCACCAACACTTGCTTCGATATTGTCTTCTTCCTCGAGAGCAAAAGCGTTATCTGCACCAACCGCTCCATTTGCAGCGTACGACCCAAGAAAGGAACGGAGAGCCAAAGACTCAGGGTCGTCGTCACCTGCTCCTTCTACTGATGACGATGTCGAAATACCTGCAAAGTCTCCTTTAAGAAGATCAGCTGCGCCATCCATTATGTCTTCCAATGATGAAGAACCTTTCATCACTCCTCGCTCATCAAGAAGAAACTCTTTTTCCACTGTTTCTGTAGCTGATACAATGACGGAAGATGAACAACAGGAACCTAGTAAGGAACCACCATCGCTTTTGAGAAAGTTGCAACTGAGACAGCAACCTAGAATAATAGAGGATTCTTCTGATGAAGAGGAAGCTACTACAGACTCACAAGCGACTCCAAAGTTTGACCCAAGAAGAAGAAAGGGACACAAGCGAAGTCACTCTGTTGACCTTCAAACTTCAGAGATTACGGAAATCGAAGATCATGAAGACAGCAATAAGGGTGTCTTCGTTGAAGCATTTGTTGAAGAACAGAATTCTTCAACCGACTTTACACCAAGAACAACCTTTGATCCTCATAGCTTTGGTCTCAAGGGTTTGGCACCAATTGTTGAATCCGAGAGTGACACTTCATCTCGTTATGACAGTGAAGAGGACATTAATTCCTCTAATTACGGAGCAGATGTCAGTGTTGTGAGATCCAACAGTGATGCTGACAGTTCTTCAGGTGCATCGAACTTATCTTTGCACAATGGTGACGAAAGGTCTTTCAGCTCTGGTACTGACGCTTCTCCTTCTCCTGTCATTAACAAGTTTCAAATGGAACATACCAGACAGCTTTCACAGGCTAGTGAAATTAGTTACATGGCAGCTTTGTCTCAACCAGCTAAGCACGAATCTCCATATCAATTGGGTAGGCAATTTGGATCTACAACTTCTTTGTTGACAAGTCCCAAGGGCTCCTCATCTAATTATAAGAACAAGGCTTCATTGGGCTTTATGAGAAGTTCTTTTGTCTTGAAGAAGGAGATGGAAATACATGGTTATTGCTTGCCAGAAAATGTTTTAACCAAACCACCAGTTATTCCTGCTGCAAGATCATGTGTTTCACTCAATGTCGGAGGTCCAGTTGCATCGAGTAATGTTAGTATAAACAGCCTCTCAAGCGACGATGACTGTTTTGATATGCTCAATGCATTTGTCCCAACGAACAATTCAGATGAAACTATCGGACAGAAGTATGCCCCTACCTCGAAGAAGGTACACACTCCTTCTGTACGGTCCAGATCGGAAAAGAACGTCAGCTCTAACAAAGCCAACGCAAGTTTGAAGTACAAATCTTTGGTAGTTGAGCCGGCAAAGAAAGAACGTACTTCATTCAGAAGTAGACTTTCGTCGATGTTTTCATCGAAACCATCGTCCTCCGCAAGTTCTATTCACAGCAAAACATACTCAACAACAATGGGTGGTTCTACTAGTGATTTAATGTCAATTAATACCATGGAAACCAAGACATCTTCATTTTCGGGGTTTTCCTTCTTGAGCAACTCTCACAGAAATTCCTCGGTCGACTTGAGAAGATCACCCACGGATAGAAGAATGCAAGGAAGAAAAGAAAAAAAATACCAGGTTAAGGCTGTTCCTTACAGTGTCTTTACATAATTCATTCAGAGTTTGAATTATTATTTTGTGAACCTTTAACTAATTCATGAACCACTGACGAAGACAAAATTATGAAGTACGATTTTAATTTTATAGTGTGGAATGAATATGTTTGCCTCAGTGGAAAAGAAAGGGTTAAAGGTTCTTTCGAAGTAGGAAGCTTCTAAAGATTGTTTTCTAAAGATTGTTTGGAAAGTCTTTCTGAACATCAAATTTACAAAAGCAAGAAAAACAATCTAGATTGCTGCAACAGAGGTATTGGTAATTCTAAATTACCAAAATACGAGGACGAGGTTCCAAACGTTTCCAAAATTGTGCCATTTATACCCGATTGATTGTTTGCTCAATCAATTCCCCTTTTGATTTTAATTTGTTTATTTCTCACGTGGTTAATACCACTAATTTTCGTATATATCGTATATATGAGTGTATATACAAGTGCATTGAAATTGAATTTTTTTTAATTTGGTTGATTTCACTCCGCGACTGAAGTGCCGAGAGAACATTTCTTAGACATATGCGACCGCAACAAACTGACGGTGATTTATAGTAAAGTAGTAGTTAAGCGATGACTAAGTTTAGGTAAGGAAAAAAATTGTTATAAATGAAAATTCTGGAACTACTATTTCTTGGGGGAAAATTTTTCTGTACCACTTTTCTAAGGGATCATGACATCCTTTAACTTAATACTTCCCCACGAAATTAAAGTATTCAGGTACGATATGCAATTCGATTGATCGCTACGAGATTGAATGCCATACGTCTCCTCAGGTGAAATTCAAATGCACCTAATTCATGACAAAAGTGGAGCTCGGCTGATGGGGGCTTATATAATTTAACTGCTTTCGGACAAATCTAGTTGCATGCGTTATTATGATAAAATTTCCGTAACAGGGCGAACGATCACTCTCAAAATATTTTTTAGCGAGCTACGCGAGACAGTCAAATTGCTATAATGTTTGTCTTGGGTTAAAAAAATACATGCCAAGCAGGTTACCGAAACTGGAAATCCGAACAAGATACGTACTTTACTCTGTGATCCTGAGAAAAATGGTCTAAATACTACTTCCTGCAAAATCCATCTTGCCTTTTTTTATTTGTTGAGGCGTTGATCAGTAGCTAAAAAGCTTGGGTCCACAACGCGGCCAGTTAATCGATCCCCACCTTCTTTGTATTTATATGAGCATTTCGGCATCGCCTAACCTGACTCTAGAATGACTAGTCTGTTTGTTATACTGCCTGAAGCCGAGCCACAGATTGTTTTTTCACAATATGATATTAAGAATGTTAATCGAATTTGGTCTCGGTTGAACATAATGCATGTGTCCCGAAAGAAATCGGGAACAACACGTCTGGCATTACCTGACATTCATTATAACAAAGAAAACCTTGATGAATTCCACCTTAGGCTCTGTACTCAAATCTACAAAATTGAGCTTGAATTACCAGGCAAGAAATCCAACACTGCCAAGTACCACCTATTTGATTTGTCAATGGCACCTGTACAATTGGCCAACATAGCATCAAACTACCAGATACACACCTTGCTTGAATTGTTTACAGCAATGCTTGTATACGTGGAGGTAAATCGACCATTACCGACGAATTACTTGGCCTTAATAAGTAAGAAGTGCTCAAGAATATACAATGTAACAGCGGAACGATACGAAAGATTTGGTGAAGCATTAATACTAACTGTCATCGAGATATTAAAGGACTCATTGTCCCCTGAGGTCCAAATCGTTTTCAATCGATACATATCCAGTATTATTAATTTGCTCATGTATTATAGCCAAGATCCTATGATTGTCATTCTAGTGACAAACCCGGCCGACAATTTTGACACAGCAGCAAGACCTGTTCTGCTGAGTATAGCAAGTAGTCTGGAGTCTTCACATCTATCGTTGTACGATGGGAATGAGTTTGAATGTGAAACATTCTCAAACGTAACAATTGAAGAACCAGATACCTTTTCGAAACACGCCTCATTTACTGAGGATGATATTGAATCTGAAACTACCATTTCAAACACCGGCTTCGGAGACATTCCTGAAATAGACGAGGATGAGACTGAAGACGACTCATACGATTATTTAAATTCGTTTGGTATAGAGACTGAAGCTATAGATATTTCAAAAGGCCAAAGATTACGGAGAGAAAGATCATTGTCGTTTACTTCATCTCGCAAATTGCTGATGACAATGAGCATTACATCAAAAAAGTCGAAGAGATTCGGAATCTTCTGATTGATATTAATATAACTAAGTCTATATGGCATTCGAGGGTCACTGAAATGGCACAGAGATAAACTCTCCCATTTCAATTCATGACAAAAAATCAATTAGTAATTATTCAATTATTTGGCACATTGTCCATAAACACTCCCATTAGGGCTGGATTGAACCTTGCTGAATTCAGGCTGGATTGTAGCAGAGTCGATACCAAAATCGTGCAATACATCACGAACCTGAGACACGGCTTTCAAAAAGACCGTCTTGTTAATTTGAACCACATCGGTATCGTCCGAAGAATTTTCTGGAGTTTCATTCAATTGCAAATGCAATGAAGCGATCAAAATATCCTCGTTCAAGTTCCATACGTGGAAGTCGTGAACAGACTTGACTAATGGTAAGCTGACAATTCTCTCGATTATACGCGAGGAGTCAATTGATGGAGGTGTGGCTTGCAATAAAATCTTGCACGATCTGCGACATAAAGGTAAGGCAGACGAAAAGATAATCAAGGTAATAATCAAAGATGTCGCAGGGTCACTGTAATATTTCCACCAGTAGTCAGTCTTCCAAATGATCAAAGCAGTAATTATGACACCGACGTTACCCAAAGCATCACCTAAGACATGTAAGAACACACCTTCCATGTTCATCGATTTATTCTTCTTAGCAGGAGCCTTGGTTGAAGTGCTGTCATGATCAGAGTGGGAATGATCGTGGCTATGTTCATCAATCAATGGAGACGATTCAGTGTATCTGGAAACAACGGTATCAGGAAGGTAATCGTTAACGTTAGATCTGGAGTCATTGCGGCCTGGAGCTATTCCAACCTCCTCCTCGGAAGAACCATGAGAATGACTGTGGCCACCACCACCACCGTGAGAGTGGGAGTGACCATGTTCGTGGAACAAAATCAATCCAATACCGTTTGAAGCCAAACCAGCAATACCAACCACTAATATTAATTTAGGGTTAGAAATTTCCTGTGGCTCGAAAAACCGTTGGATAGCTTCCATGATGATGGTGAAACAAAGGGCCAAGAGAAAGACAGCATTGATCAAAGCGCCCAAAATCTCAGCTCTTTGCCAACCATAGGTGTACTTACCATCAGCCGGCTTGGTGTTTTTGACTGTGACAGCCCAAAACGCGATAATTAGCGAAATTATATCGTTCAACATGTGAAAGGAGTCAGCAATTAAAGCCAAGGAGTGAACGGAGTACCCAATAATAGCCTCTAAAAGGAAGAACGCGGTGTCCAATGCCAAAAGGGCGGCAATACGGAGTTCCTTGTTGTTCATAGCTCAGCAGTGGTTTAGACCTGTTTGTCCTGATATGCGACAATGATGAGTTGATGTTTTTTATCTGGGGATGCTGCAAAATAGTCAGTTTGATGTATTTCAACTATCAATACGCAGGATGTATTAAAAATATAATTCCCAAATTAGTAATTCTTAATACAAAAAAAGACAGGTAACCTCTAAGGTTGTTTTTTGGAAATACTTGCCTTTTTATAGTTTTTTTTCGCTGTGGTGGCGGAAATTTTACAGTCGTGCAGGATAATTGATTTACGATATATGTCCACTAATATCAATCACCGATGGTGCCGTTTGACGCATCGCTCCTTCAATACTTAAAATTTGCGTTTCTTTTTCCTAGGCTCCGCAAAACCTAATTACATTTAAAATTATACCACGGCAAGACTTACTTGCACCTTTCATATAATCCTATAGCTATACAAAAGAGATGGGCAAAAAAAAAGTAAAAAAAAAAGTAAAAAAAAAATACATGAATCATGTCCAAAAAAACCTCCAAAAAATACTTGTAAAAAAATGCCACTACATCTGTCATATTTGATTGAAGTACTTGCCGAAAAATATTATCTACCGGTCCTGGACCGGGATCTAGCATTGCACTATTAGTTGCAGCATGACAGATGTCAGAATTAAAACAAAAATACAATAACTGAGCAACGTGTAGCCTAAGGTAAGTGGGGGTAAACCTCAACTCCTTTCAAGCTATCGTCTTGGAAAAAAGCAAACAAAAACAATAAAATTTAGCCTCAAACTGGAATTGAGAGCGTGGTAACAGGGAGTTACACACAGTCACACAATTCCCTATTCAAGTTCTAAATCAAATCAAATCAAATCAAATCAAACTAACAAATTCGTACACATCATAACTTCGTGCAGAATCACCATCCCGATCACTTGTTAGAACCCAAGAGTTCATTGAACGTGATCTTTTGGCCTTCATTCTGGGGTGGGAGGTGCGGTAATGGTTGTTGGAAATGAGTAACAATCTGGTTGGGAACACCACTCTGTGGGTACACAGGTGGGGCACCGGGATATTGGTACTGAATGTATCCCTGTGGTGTATAGTTATATGCGAATCCAGGTTGAATGTACTGGTTCTGCGGATAAGGGTGTGGTGTCGGGCCCAGTGCTGGGGCCACAAATGCAGACAGCTGCACATTAAAACGCGGGTCGGGACCCACACTACCCGGTGGATAAGCTGTAACCGGATGTTGTAAGGGAAACGACTGAGGTTTATCTAACGGAGATTGTTGGGGAACGGGTGAAACCATCGACGTAGCCTGTTTAGGAGATGTTTTGAACGATGGTTTTGGTAACGCCAAGGCAGCAGGAGAAGAATGGAATGATGATCCGGCATAGGTTTCTTCAGCCTTCTTCAGAGCCCCTTTGGATGATTTTTTACTTGATGAATCATTTCTGTTGCTTGAATTGTTATTGGAATTTCCAAAGTTTGGCTTCTCGCCATTGGGTAAGCTCTGATTCTGTAACTGTTGTAGCTGTTGCTTCTTCTTTATGCCTTGGTCATTATTGTTAACATTCGGCTTCTCTCCATTAGCCAAAGAAATATCCTTAGAATCCTTGGTCTTCTTGTTGTTTCTGCGATTCTCTTTCTTGGTGTCAAAGACTGGTTTCTCTCCATTGGGTAGTGAATGAGGAGAGGCCTTAGACTTCTTCTTATTATTTTGATTTTTGTTTCCAAAATCGACCTTGTTGCCATTAGGCAATCTGCGGTCATCTTTCGGCTTGTGTACCGCTAAGGGTAATTCATGTGCCATCATTCTTTCAATAAGTTAAATTTGGTTGATATAACAAAAAAGTAAGGAAGGATCTATCACGGTATTTGTCATATAATTTATATCAGGTCTGGGTTATATCAACAGTTCTTAACTTGGTAACGGGTAGTTTTTACTAGTGTAACGTTGAACTAATCTAATCTTCAAGATAACTTCGATGTAATATAAAGGTAGTGTAAAGTGAATGACTCCTGTGACTAATGCTAGCATGTAATTTTTGGGTGGCGGAGTCGTGCGGTATTTCAAAAAAAAAAAAGAAAAAAAAGAAAAAGATTGCGGGCTGAAATTTACGCTAGAAAAATAGTATGCGAATAACACTCATGGCAATTATTACCACATATCTTAAACGAAATCTCACATGGGTGCAAAATTTAGTTTCCTTCTTAAAGTTTATATTCTCATTCTAGTATATGAATCTAATCTGCGCCAATTATTGATGTAAGTCCAATAAGAGACATTCCCAGCACACACCAGATCAAGACAAAGTTCTGCGAGCCGCCGAACGAAACTGCTGATCCGTACATAGATAACCCGATAACCGAGAGGAATCCAGCTGTAATGCCCATCGTAATGCCAAAAATAAAGTTTAATCGGTCCAAATCAATCACATCAGTTGGATTGGAAGCATTGTTCCACTTAAGAAATAACAACCCGAGAAATGCCCCAAGTGGCTGCGAAAAGCCCCCTAATATGGTAGCAATACTCACGGCCTTAAGTTTAGCGTACTTCTTAGCTGCACCAGATGAAAACGAATAGTATAATGGCAAGCACATCGAGAACCCCTCTGTAAAATTATGGAACACCAAACTCAAAAAGATGGAAACACCCAATTCGGGGTTGGTCTGCGATGTAATAAACGTAATGAACCCCTCAGGGAACTTGTGCAACGTAATGGCCAATGTGGTTTGAATCCCAATTAACAAAAGACGCGAGATTGGGGTATTGATGTGGTGATGGTGGTCTTTATGGGTGCTATGGTCTTCGTGTATGCTGTGTTGATGTTGATGGTGATGGTGATGGCTACTTTGCTTGGGCTGAACGGTATGAATGTCCAATGAATGGCTTGAATGGTCATCGCTCGAATCATTCTCAGGTTCGGGATGCGCTGTAAGCTCGGGAATCTCACAGTAATGGAGTCCCTGTGACAATGATTCACCAACATGGTGCTTGCTGTTGTACAAACACAACTCGGCAGAGGAGTAGCCCTTGCATTCTCCGATGCACCCATCTTCCCGAGGAATAATGTAGTGAATAAACGACTTTCTGGTCTTTAAAGGTGGCGAGACTAATGGAGTGGACTCATCAACTTCGTAAGCAACAATCAGAATCTCATCAACGTTATGAGGATGTTCTTCGTGAGATTGAAAATGTTCCTGATGCAGATGGGAATGCTCAGTCAGTTGACTTTCGCCACCATGATTGCAATGCACCACCGATTCACTAGTAAGCAAGTGTAAGATGTAGTTGAATGAAATACAAATAAAAATTCCAACAATGTAAGAAAGGATCAAATCAAAATCTAACCACTTTTCTGCAACGGCATCAAGTTCATCCTCGGAGCTATACAAGTAGTTTTGGGCTTCGGGCAATAGTCTGAAAAGAGACGTAAATAACAAGCAACCAGAGCTAAATGCAAGTGATCCGTTCATAAATCGATAATTCTCCCTGATTTTGAAGTTGTATTTCGAGGTTATAAACTTGGGTAACACAAAGTAGTAGACATCATCCAAGTAGATGATGAAGCAACCGAGGACACATAGTATCGATGATAACGTGGTAAGTATCCAGCCTTGATCCCAATTCTGCAACATTCTTAGGGTATCAAAATATTTGTTGTTGTTAATGATCTTTTTTTCTATGTGTGATAAGAGAACAATCGGGGTTTTATATGACAGTAGTATTGCGGTACGGTCATCACTAAAACAGCGATTTTTTTGGAACCACCTTGATGGTTAAACTATCCTGCATATATCACTACACTATCAATAAAGTTACTACATGGTCATGTACATGGGCCTAAATTTCTAAATAGAAGCCTGATTAGTCATTTTTGACCGTAGACAACTCGATATCGTCAGTGAAACGAGGCAACTCATTTCTTCTGGTAAAGGGGATTTTTCTGTGGGTGGTATTCTTTCTGGCAAACTTGCGTTTTTTTAAGTGGCTTAAGTCAAACTTATTAATGTAAACAAAAAAGTACATTCCCAAAGCCGCAAGAGCTACGACCAACGGCATGGTCATCATAATGATGTACTTTTCGCTGTCGAAGCCCACATCAACTTCGTCAACACCGTATCTTTGTTTTTCCTCTAATCTCTTCAAGTCTTGCATCGTTTCCTTACTTACCTTTGCACCTTTCCCAATCTCAATAATAATCGAGTTTTCCAATAAGTTAAACTCGTCATCACCAACGTTTTCAGGCTGGATTGAGACCATAACTTTTCTATAAAAGTCCTTTGGACCAAACCACGACTCGTCAATGGTAATAGCTTCCCATCCTTTTGATTTAGGAATCCAATCTGTGCTAAAGAATGATTCAGCATGAGGAACTCCACCTTTCTCAAGAACAGCTGATCTCTTTTCGAAATCTGCGTCTTCTTCCTCCGATTCATCAGTGTCAGTTTCGGAGTCTCTCTTCTTCATTCCCTTTTCTCTCATGGCTTCTTTAACGTGAGTTAAGTGGATCCTGACTTCATCGGTATTCTTAAAGAATTCCGAGTACCAAGTTATAAAGTAGGTCTTCCCTAAAAGCAATTTCTCATTATCTCTTGGGTAACAAAAAGGTTCCGCTGACTTGTCTTTGCCCATCCCCTTCTTTCCGTAGTCATCTGGAGTACATCTGATCAACGGACTAAAGTCATGCAAACCAGGTCCTTCTGGAAGATGGACTACTTCCTCGAATACCTCGTCTTCGGCCATGTTGTGTGCCTTCAAATCTTCCTTTGTGTGCTTTATGGTAGTAATCGCGCCAAACCACGTCGAGTATGATGGATATCCGTCCTTGATGTGTCCATTCTTTAATTTTGGTTTGATGGTCTTGGGTGAACCGTTCTTATTTAGTGACACCCAGGGTTCCAATCCATTGGTGGTTGCAGGTGGCTTGGTGGCAAAGGTGACACCAGCAATGACAGTGGGCGTCACAACTTCTACCACAGATTCCGAGATCGTTCTGATCCATGGTCTTGGTAGAGCAGATGACGAACCTTTGGCGGCTTTCTGTTGTTGCTCTTGTTTCCACTTTGGATTCTCAATCACGTCTTTGGCACGTTTCTCAAGGTTCAGGACAGGTGTTGGTTCTGGTGTAGCTGTTGGAACAAACTGACTACTACCAGTAACAGCATATAATCCCAATGTCAATACTGTAGACACCTTCATTGTGATGGATAATCTTAGAAAAGTTTGTGCGCGAAAACTACCGTGTTCCCCGAACCAGACCAAATCAGGAATATGAACTTAGTTATCGATCTCAGGTGTGACACGAATTGAAATTTTGCGGGCTATTTTTTTTGGTTTTACTCTCTGAATAATGCTTCGGGCGGTTCGATTATCTTCGAAACCTACTACGTTTTATCTACAAGAATGATGTTTGTTTTCCAAATAAATAGTAAACCCTTCGTCTAACAGTCAGATTTCGGTATTTAGTTGGCATAAACAGTTGATCTGTGGCAATATAATTCCATCATTAGATACATGGTAATGCTATAAAATGAAACTATGCTGAGTTTGCCATGACATTTTTTAAAAAAAACTATTTATCGTTGAGATGGAACATTTGCTGTATTTATACATTTTGTTGACTCAAGAAGAAAAAAAGTCTCACGCACGACCTATATTTATGTACAGTCGCCTTTCACTGGTGTCTTACGAAGTTCATTCTATATCTAACTTCGTTGAATAAAGTGGGAAGATCTTGGGGCTCTGGTTTTGAAAAGTGACTCTTCTGAACTGTGGAATTGAGCTTGGTTATCGTATCCTTAGCGAATTGCAAAAATTTAGGTTTCTTCTCCTTGAGGTAATTTCCTATGAATGGATCTGGCAACTCAGTGCTTGTCAAGGAATTTATATATGCGTAAAATAAAACTTCAGACGTACTAGGTCCTATTTCACTGAAAAGATACTGTTGTTCTCCATCCTTGATGAAATGGGAGAAGTATTCTTGTATCAAGTTTAAGCACTTTAAAGAGTTTCTGGTTTCCTTTAAGATATCCTTTTCTCGAGATCTACTCAACATCAGCCTCTCATGCAATGCGCTCAATGCCACCGTGCTTGACTCCTCATCTTCGTTTTCATCATTGAATACTTCGGTCTGGGCAACATCCAGACCAGAAAGACTAAAGAACCCAACCTTGTTTGGATGAAGACCTAGTCTTTTTATCTGTTCCTGTGCACTATTATGATACTTAAGCGGCTGGTTGTACATCATTGGGAAAGGTAAGTACTTCAGGAATAACTTTCTGGTGTATTTTTCGAAATTTCTTGTATTTATGTACAAATTGTATTGGTTGATGTATTCGACCTTCCGTTGGACAAGATTCAATAAACTAATGTTAAGAAGTTGTTGTTCTGGAGTGAGTTGCGTACTTGACACAACAAAAGAACCATAATTGCTAATATATTCGCTTATCTCTTCATACCCATGGTACTTTTCATTTACATCGACTATCAAGACAGGCAATTTGTTAGTCTCCGAGATGTTGGTGTTACATGACGGTATAATCATGAATGGTTTTTGACTTGCAGCAAGAAGCCAAGCACATGCCAATGCTTCGGGACATATCACCGAAATCTCTGTATCTTGCCCCCAAACGTGTAACTGTAGCATTATCCGAAACACTCTTAAGATTGGTAAAGTGTCGTGTAGTCACTAATTTTATTTTTTTCCTTGGACAGTGTCAGAGACTCAGATGTTCTTTAAACAAAGAAAAAAAGTCGCCAACCAGCAAAATCAATTGAAACCTCGCCACTAAATTGCCTAATTTGACATACAGTTCATTGAGTACTTGTCAGTTCTTTGCTTGAAATGCCCAACAACATGTTCATTCAGGTAGAAAAGAAGAAAAGGTTAAACTTGGATGTGATAGGCCAGCTTGAAGATGAGTTGGAGGTGGATCCTCTGAACTACGTCACCTGGTCGAAATTGATCAAACAAGTGCTTACCAAAGACAAGGAAGAACAGGTCAGACAAGTGTACACCAAGTACTTTAACATCTTTAAATTTGATGTAAGTATACCGCATGTGAAGTGCAAATTATGGCTCAGTTAATGTATATAATATAACGATGTGATGAACAAATAAATGCAAAAACTTTGCCATCTATAGTAACTTCAATGAGAAAATCAATACCAAAGACGGGATACTAACAATCAGGGAGATCAATGGTGCAACTACATCAACTTTGAATTGAATCGTGGTGAGTTCCAAAGAGTCGAAGAACTATTCCAGAAGTGTTTTGCTATCACTGAGAGTGTTAACTTGTGTCGCTTGTATGTGTCGTACGTTCGTCGTGTCAATGATGTTATTACTGGAGGTGAAAAAGCTCGTGGAATTGTCATTCAGGCCTTTGAATTTGCCATTAACAAGGTGGGTATCGACATAGCCAGTGGCAGTTTATGGAACGACTACATAGAGTTCTTAAAGTCTTGGACACCTGCTGCCAGTTGGGAACAACAGCAAAAGATTGACTTGATTAGAAAAGTTTACAAGAAATATTTGGTAATTCCTACTGAATCGATCGAGAGCGCTTGGCAAGAGTATTCTAAGTGGGAAAACGAAATCAACCCTGCGACCTCCAGCAAGTTCATTGCAGAAAAGTCAGCAGAGTTCATGCTTGCTCGTTCTTGGAATA
This sequence comes from Teunomyces lycoperdinae, assembly GCA_030574955.1. Taxonomy (NCBI): domain Eukaryota; kingdom Fungi; phylum Ascomycota; class Pichiomycetes; order Serinales; family Debaryomycetaceae; genus Teunomyces; species Teunomyces lycoperdinae. Next base: position 284,533 of record JAJMFY010000002.1, read on the forward strand.
CTGAATGGCAGAATGCAACGGAAAAGAAATTGGCACGTCAAATTATCCCATACGGAGTCACGGGGAACACCAATTCCGATGCCGTAGCCCGCCAAGTCAAGTTGTGGGTCAAGTGGATTGAATTAGAAAAGAAGAATAATTTGGAACTCAAAGATTCGGCATTACTTGAAAAGAGAATCCTGTACGCCTACAAGCAATCTACCTTATCACTTCCATTTGTTCCAGAACTCTGGTTCAAGTATAATAAATTTTGGCTTCTCAGCAACGAAGAAGCAAACTTGAATAAATGCATTGAGCTTCTCACCGAGGCATTGACTCTCAATCCAAGAAGTTTCCTCCTCACATTTCAGCTCGCCGAACTTTACGAAAAGGATAACACTTTTGAAAAGCTGAAAGAAACATACCTTGATCTTTTCAAGGTTTTACATAGTGACTATAATATTGTAACTGATAAAATCGAATCCATCGAGAGTCGAATCTCGAATGGATCTTCTAAATCCAGGCTGGAAACTGAAAATAAGGAAGCAAATACTGATGAAAGCACACCAGAGGTAAAGGAGGAGGAATCAACTCCAAACAGTGATGACGACGAGGATATGGAGGTGAAGAAAGTACCTCAACTCACCAAAGAAGAATTCACCCTAATACAATCTCTTCAAAAAATACAAAATGAACTTGTACAGTCGGTCACTTTGGTTTACACAAAACTCATGGTTGCCACAAGACGTTCAAAGGGAATCAAGGAAGCTCGTTCCATATTCAAACAGGGCCGTAAGAGTTTTCCAGCAATTGGTTACCAATTCTTTGTTGAAAATGCTCTTTTGGAGCATTATGCTGACAACGCAAAAATTGCTCAGAAAGTGTTCGATTTGGCATTTAAGTTGAAGACGTTCACAACTAATGGGGAATTCTTACTTGTTTACCTTGGTTACTTGATAAACAACAATGACGTGGACAATATCAGAAAGTTAGTTCAGGCTTCAGACACGAACTTCTCCAAAGAAATAGCAGCTTTGGAAGAAAATTTGCTTCAACCAGAATTGGAGCAGCATATCAAGGATTCTATCACAAAGGATATCAAGACTAAAAAGACATACTTGAAAAGATTATTCAAAGTGTATATATCTTATGCCTCAAACTACCTCTCTATTGATGTCGCCAGTAGCTTTGCTACAAAATGTGAGCAATTATTCCCAGACGATGATCCAATCGACTTGTTTACTGATAGATACCGTATCAGTGGAATTAACTTAATAAAGAAATACGAGTTGGGTGACAATGAGAAAGGAAAGTTTGATGATGAAGAGGATGGTGAGCCCAAAAGCAGAAAGAGAAGAAGGAACAATAACAACGCTACCGTTGACTTTCTTCCTCAAGCTCCAACTCCAGCAAAGGAATTGTTTGAACAGCCTCAAGTTCCACAACAAGCCTCATTTGTTGGGCCGAATATTATGACACTCATGGGTGTTTTACCGAACGCCTCCTACTTTGGACAGGCCGCTGACAATGTCTTCAATGGTGAAAAATTGGTTCAACTCTTTGCTAATTTGCCTAACGTTCCAACTAACTAAGTATTGGTTGTAAACGATGATATAATGTAATGATACATAGAAAAGAATATAGGAAAACGAATTACACAAAACATCAGTCTTTTCTGATGATTGGCTGCGAAAACACAAATAAAACATATACTCAATTTACAATGGTTAATTTTAAAACCCAGGTTCTTCGGACAATTAAGTATATATTCTTGCATGTTCCTCGTGGAATCGGTCTTGGTTCGTCATTGTTAGTCACCACATGTGTACTAGCATATTGGCGACAAAATTTTGTTGCATATACTTTACCACCAATTGATGTCACACGTATTATGACAAATAATACAATGGTCGAGATTAGTAAAACCAACGGACAGATTAATGATGCCCGTAGTAGGTTGGTGATTGATTTAATACAAAATATTTTTCATCGTCAAGAATTGGTTTACTCGAAATACAACGAATCTACCTGTGTGGTCTCTCCAAGAATATTCTACAAATATGATCTGGTAACTATCGAATTGAAGGAGAATGTATACAACCACTATAACATGAGAGTTCCAAATCCTCTACAACCTGATATATCAACAAAAATCCAAACGAAATTTGCAAATCGATTTCTATTCCTTCCATCCGTTCGATTTCAATTCATAGAGAAGCAAGTACACGAAACATTTGATTCATATTTTGGTCCTCTTTATCTCTATGACATGGTAACAGAAGTCTCTTTCAAAAAGCATATTACTGTTATATTCCTTATTGTGGAAATATGTAACTTGGGGATGTTAATCGCATCAGCAGTTAGTGTAGTAGGAGTTCTAATGCTTCAAATACCAACTGTTCATCAATTTATTTTCAATACCTCTACTGCCTTATTGATTACTGGGGTGCTTTTCCATGGGGTTTTTATTCTTGTTAAAATGTGTTCTATCATGGTGAAGATACACGGCCAGTTTCCTCTGTGGTACGATCTTATTGCAAACTGTGGTCATCTAGTAACCTTAGCGGCATTTGCCTATCTTGCGAGATGCGTGATAAGGGAAAAACACCTTGAATTGAAAGAAAGACAATTTATTGAATTATTTGAGCCTTCTCTAAGCTATGAAAGTTCATCAATCTATCCTGAGTCGGTCCTCTCAGAACCCTCAAAACCTAGACAATGAAAACATCCCCATAAGTTGGGCAATAATTATACCCTAAGAAGTCCTGCGGCTTAATGGTCAGTCTTCAACAATTCAATCTGAGTGCAGGTTCGAACCCAGAGGAAGATTTGAAAGCGGTTTTAGCTCAGTTGGGAGAGCGTCAGACTGAAGAGATTCAGTCACAGTTAATCTGAAGGTCCTGTGTTCGATCCACAGAAATCGCAATATATTTTTGCACCCAGTACATAGTGTAGTTCGGTATGTTTTACAAAGGTAGATGTTTTTCGACTTGACTTAAGGAAGATGTTTAATAGAGCCTATGTACTTTAAAAATGTCTAGATTCTTCCTGAAGCAATTCTATGGTATCAGTATAATCAGGTTTGAATGGCCATTTTTCATAAGCGTCAAAAATTGCCATCCATTCTTCTTCCGTGATGTTTTTTGAGGACTTTTGATGAATCTCCTTAGGAATTAATGCACCCAACTCATCTTTGGCACCGGGTCCTAAATGAGAAAGTGAATCAGCTATTTTCTGACTCGAATTAAAAAATAGTGCCTTGGTGATGTGTTCGTATGTCTCGACTTTTCCGGCATCTATATTCTTCGGCACAATTTCTAAGAGAGCCAAAGAACTTTGTGCTGGAAGGGTATCCTTCAATGGCACTAGAATGGGCTGGTCTTTAATAACCAACCTTGGATCATATCCACTGCCATCGGCTTCGGTTGGTTCCGTACTGTGAGTCATCGCAACCAACTTGGCGTCAGTAAACAATTCTCTTTTCACAGAACTCTTGTTTCTTTTGTTAAAGGAACTCCCGGACATGAATTTCATGGCCGTGCTATCTGGAACAAAGCATAACATTCTAACCCGACCATATTTTTGTAGCCAATTTTTGTAAACACAGCACATTATCCATTGTGCAAATAATGGCTCTCCAAATTTGACTGGTGTTACATTACCAATAATCAAAAGTTCATTGTGGGGTGCTCCACGGTCTTGGAAGGTTGGATTCACAATATTGTCCTTTATCAATGATTCATACGTATCCCATTTGTATCCATTTTTTGGGTATAGCACAAAGTTTTCCAGGTTGTTCGTGACTTCACGTAAATGTTGGATCCGTTCTGTCCAGTGTCCCACATTGGCTTTTGTATCCTCAATTATTACGTGCTTTCGAGGCTTTAACTCGTAGTTTACCATCGTTGAGAAGAGTCCATACCCAGAGAAGACATCAATTATATCAAGTTTCGAACCATCTGGATACTTTGATTTGAGGTCCAACTTGTCTATTATTTGCTGACAATGGGCAGGACGAGCCAAGTGTTTAAAATTGTATTGAAAGCGAGGTAGCTGTCCTTTAAAGAAGTCTGCTAAGGCAGGATTCCAGGATCGAAACATTTGACTTCCACTTTATCTATTTGCGATGGGGAAAATTAATAATCTCCAATTGTTTTAAGATGTCCATTAACAGCGTAGTGCTCAAACAAAACTATCATCAACTTCTTGGAAGCACGGAAATACCTTTTGAAACAAACTCCGATGGCTTAGAGCTGTTGCGTTACTATTCTCGTACTGCTAGACAGACCTTGTCGGTTTCCCTGAAGGATGGCGCAACCCGTATCCAAATTAACGCTGCGGATGGTTACATTTACCTTACAAACCAACGGTTTGTCTACATCACAGCGAACCAAGGAGATATCAATACCTTTCTGATTGATCTCAAATTGACATCAGTATTACAATTTACCCATGAAATCAAATCTCCATGGTTTGGTGCCAATTATTGGCAATTTCTCTTTTACAGTGCAACACAGCCCGCCATAGCCAGCGATGGATTCCCTAAGAACAATTACTTTCAAGGTAAAGTCCAGTTCAATGACGGTGGACTTTTTGACTTCATCAAGGTGTTCGATAAAATCATCAATGACACGGTTACTAATCGTCATATTGATGAAGAGTTGCCCCGGTATAGCGAATAATTCCCGAATAAGAACCGTTGGCAGAGTAGTTAAACAAAAGTACACTGGCTGTATTACATGGTTTATATATTCCTAATTAAACTCTTAAATTATTGGAACGAAGAATCAAACGTAGCCGGCGTCGAGTTCTCCGTGCCTGCATTCGTAGACAATCCATCGATAAGTGGACTATCGATTGTCTGTCCATTGTTCAACATTTGTAGCTTAGTCTCAAGAGGTTGCTTGATAGCACTACTGGCCAATGGCTTTAAATTCAATGTCTCATCAAAATCCGTGAAATCAAGAATACGTTGCATCTCTGGTTCTTCGAAATTGGAAAGTGCACGGAATTTGTCAATTGCCATATTCTCAAGTGCAGCAGCATCCTGATAAACAATCGACCCCTCCTCATTATAGATTCTAGCGTTTGTAAACATCAAATGAAGATCTTCAAGGAGTTCTCTGATATTAGTGTAACTCCTGTTGCCAATTCTTTTCTTGACAATATCCAAGGCAATCGGATGCTTAATCAACACATAGTAATCCGGATACAACTTTCTTGATGGCTTGACCAAGAACAAATCACTATATCTTCTGCCATGCTCATTGGCATAGTTGATAACCAAATCATAAATGCTTTCCACCATTTCTTGAAGGCTGCTTCTCTGTTCCGGAGTTAACGGATCAACAGACAAGGTTGGTCTGTTCAAGATTGCGGGCCTAATCCGCGGAATACGACCACGACCTCTTCCAGAAGTACCACGACCAGATGGTTTCGACAGAGCACGTTGTCTCTTGACCGTAGGTTCTGCGACATCATCCAAACCAAATGCATCTGTGTTGTCACGTTTACCACCATCCAAATCCAAGTCTAATTCAAAATCATCTTCGGCCGACTTCTTTGGCTTGCCTCTTGGTTTGCCTCTTTTCGGCTTGAGATCAACATCGCTCTCGTCGTCGGATACCATTCCGTCGATTTTCTTGAGCCACTGCTCTTCCGTTAAATTATCGTCGTACAGGGCAGTCTTACGCTCTCTCTTATCTCTTCCGTAATCTTCGGCATTAACTTCATCCTTTTTAATCAAGTCTGCAGGATCCATCTTGTAAATTTCTGGTAATTCTGGTTCACTGAAAAGTCTGGTTGGGTAAGGAGCTTCCTTGGTTTCCAAAGCTCTTTCTTCATCCAACCGACGGAAAAGCACCAATTCCTGTTCGTTTCTAGCAATTACTTGGTTAAGTTCATCATCACCCAAGTCCTCGTCTTCATCACCTGCACCTATTTTCTTTCTTTCTTCTTCCTTTTCAATTAATGCTCTCAATAATGCTTCCTGTTCTTCTGCGGTCGATTTGTTATCAAACTTACCAGCTTGAATCACCTTACCGTCGATTTCCAACTTAGCGTGTGCTCTTTCTAAGATCATTTCTTCGACCGAGTCTTCTGTAATCAATCTTAAAATTCTCACTTCGTTCTTCTGACCAATACGATGCGCTCTGTCTTGGGCCTGCAAGTCCTGATGTGGGTTCCAATCTGTATCAAAAATAATAACAGTATCAGCAGTTTGCAAGTTGAGGCCTAAACCACCAGCTCTTGTAGATAATAAGAAACAGAAATATTCGGAATCAGGTGCATTAAACAATTTCAAAAGTCCAGTTCTATCATCAGCCTTTGTACTACCATCTAAACGCATGTACTTCAAACCTCTCAATCTCAAGAAGTCTTCCATTATGTCCATGATTTGTGTCATTTGAAAGAAAATCAATACTCTATGACCAGTCTTCTTAAACTTTGGTAAAACCTTGTCTAGCAATTCAAATTTACCAGCCACTCTCCAGATTTGATCATTTGTTTCAGCAGTTGGATTAATTAAGTTTTCAACTTCTTCATAGACAAAAGGGTGGTTGCAAATCTTCCTTAATTGCATAATTTGGTTATTAGCATTTTTAATACTAATAGGAACATCTCCTGTTACAGTTGAACTAGCAAACAAGATATTGTATCTCAACATCTGCTGGTATAATTTAGATTGCAATGATGACATCTTACACTTGACCACTTTTTCAATCTTGTTTGGTAAATCTTTTTCGACATCTTTCTTCAATCTTCTCAACAAGAATGGTCTTAAAACTTTATGCAATCTCCGAATAATCAACAATGTTTCTTCTTCGCTTAACTCAATCTTATCTTGGCTACCCGTGCTTGAAAATGGCGTGTTGAACCATTCGTCGAAGGATTTAACCGAGTTAAAAATCTTCGGCAAAACAAAATTCAAAAGTGCCCATAATTCTGGTAAGTTATTCTGCAATGGTGTACCAGTTAAAATCAAACGATGATCACTATGATAACTGTGAGTCAAAGTTTCCGATAACTTCGAGTTGGCATTCTTCAAACGATGACCTTCATCAATGATCATATGAACCCATTTAATCTTAGATAATATTGCCTTATCCTTAATGATGTATTCAAAAGTTGTCAACAAAATTTGAAAGTTACCCAGTCTGATCTCATGCTGCAATGCTTTACGTTGTGATGGAGAACCCTTATAATTGATCTTCTTTATAGCTGGGGCCCATTTATCAAATTCAAGGTTCCAATTTGTCAAAGTAGATAATGGAACAATAACTAAAAACGGACCAGGAATATTTTTCTTCTCCACAAGATAGGTAAGCAATGAAAGAGTCTGAATGGTTTTACCTAACCCCATTTCATCTGCTAAAATACCGTTCAAATGATTATTAAACAAAGACACCATCCATTGTAACCCTTTTAATTGATACTCCTTCAATGTACCACCGATTAAAATCGAAGGTTGAACAGTGATTTCTTCCTTAATACGATGGGCTACATGGTAGTAATCCATCTTTTCATGTTTTTCATCTGATGTAAGTTCATCTTTTTGTTCAACTGGGGGCCTAGCGCTTTTGTCCTGTGATTCCTGTTGCTGATTTTGAACAGCTTGCGCCAAGGAGTCCAAGAATGTGTTGGTTTGCTTCAACAAATGTGTAATTCTTGTATCTTTAGCGTGGTCCAACAATTTCAAATACGCTTCTTCATCGTTAGATTTCAAAGCTTGTAAACGTTGCTTAGCCATCTTCTCTAACTTCTTTTGTTCATCTCTAGCAGTTTGGTTATGGAAACTATTGATCTTTGTCATAAATCTGCTAATCTTATCTTTTCTTCTTTGAAGTTTATTAATCTTGTTTTCTCTGAAGTAAAGGATTTGGTTGATTGTGGATTGGTGCTTTTGATTTTGGGCACGTTGAAGTGTTTCTAATTGATGTCGGTACAATTCATGCGTGGCGAGGACGTTATCGAGGGATAGGGTATTAAACTTTGCTAAGAAGTTTGGATGAGAGTTGGGTAACAACGACTTGCTGAACCAAACTTGAGACAATATTTTGCCTCTGGTATCCCTCTGTAAAGGGAGCAATTCGAGCTCTGCTAACTCAACTTCGATTGAAAGACGTTTTTCATCTGTTTCATCGATTGTGGAAAGTTTCTTCTTTAAGGAATCGATTCTTAATTCAATTTGCATTGATATGAAAACTTCCTTGTTGTTAGCGACTTCATCCAAGTCAAATGCTTCCGGTAAGACGGATGGGTACAGAACACGGCTCTGGGGAGCATACAACGCAGCGAAGTCAATGTCCTTTATATCTGCTCCAAATACATTTGGGTAGTCAAAAGCGTCGACATGAACCTTAGGATTGCTCAACAGTACGACGTATTTTTCAAGATTCTTGGTGTCAGTCACTAGATTTTCAAATAATTTTGGTGGATCACTATCAGTAGGTGGCATGATGGGCTTGAAACGAGCAATATCTTCATTCACCAGTGAATTACGTTCCTGTTTAGGAGTTGGTACAGTTTTAGCTGCTGCAATTGGCATGGATGGCACGTTAGGGATCTGCTGCTTGTCCAATTCAAAAGAAGATGGCGCGGGTGCAGGACCAGGCATTGGTGCATTTGGTCCAACAGGATTAATATTCTTCGGTATCTGCATCGGCACATCAATAGGTTGGTCTATCACTTGCATCGGCTGTGGTTGCTGTTGTGGTGTCTTCATTGGAATATTCTTCTTAGTTACAGCAAGATATGGGCCATTAGGGAATGCAGAGCGATCACTGGTCACAAACTCGTTAAGTGATTGGGGAATGGGAGGATTTCCAGGGCTTGGAGCCTTAACTAAGTACTTTAAGGCTTGGAACTGTGACTTTACCAATTGAAGTTGTTGGTTTGTGAATGCAGAATCTCCACCTGGAGGAATATTAGGGTTTTGAGCAGGAATATTTGGGTTGCTTGGGTGTTTAATTGGAGCATTACCTACATTCATATTGTTTTGGAAATTTATCTGCTGAGGTGGTGGGATTTGCTGTGGCTGTGGTTGTTGTTGTTGTTGTTGCTGTGGCTGGACTGGATATTGATGTTGACTAGGAACTTGGTTCGGTGGAGGAACAGCACCACCTATATTGTTTGCTAGAAGTGGACTTTGCATATTTGTAGTACCACTACCAGTCTGGTTCATCATATTAACTCGGTTTCTAGCAGGGTATTGGCCACCACCATTCTGTTGTTGAACATTTGGTTGAGGGCTCATACCTTGCTTTAAGTTCTGTTGACCAGTTTGCATGTGTTGAGATGGAGGAGCCTGTCCACTAATAGGAACCTGCTGCTGAGGAGCAGGTTGTCCAGGAATCGGTCCCGAGCCTCCGGCTGCCTGTTGTCTTTGTAAATCCTGTTGATTTTGTTGAAGAACTTTAATAATTTTGCTCAAATGAGCAAACTCGGGAACATTTACTGCCTGTTTACCAAACTGGTTTTTCAACTGATGCCACCGTTGGAGAATCTTTTGGATTTCCTCCCTAGAAAACTGACGATTCATAGCGAACACAGATTGGATAGAATATTAACACTTTACTATTCAAAAATCAACTATATGCAAATACTTTGTATTCAGTGATATTTGATTCGCGGGTTAATTGAGTAAAGAGCACGTTTCTAATATAGATGAATCGTGTTTCGTAAGGTTCCGTAAAGGCTCTGTTTAGTTTTGTTTTCTGGTAGTCTTGGAGAAAAAAGGTCGTGTACTGGTGATTAAAAATGAAAAGTGTATACATTGCGAGTAAAACTACAGATTATGGTTTCCAGAGTTCCCCAGATCCTCTGGGAGCGAAGTTTATAGCATCAAACTTCTCTTTCTTAAGAATTTTACCTTCGGCAGTTGAAGATTCAACAACTCCATCAACTTTCTTCTTATTCTTTTTTGATCGCATTGATTTCTTTTTCTTGTTAGTTTTTAAGGACTTGGTTTCGGTATACGAATACTTTGTCGTATCAATGGTGTTTTGTAGGATGCTATTAGAACCATCCTCAAAATCGTCACCATCCAAGGAAAAGTTATTATGAGGGTTGAATCTTTTAAATGCGTGTACGTTGTAGTTTTGGAACATCAAGAGTTCGGCTTCGTTGACGTTCAAACAATCAATTCCAAAACTTTGTACCCAAATTCGAGTTATATCGTCTTCGGTAATCAACTTCCATTCTTCGCTAGCATTATTGAAATGGTGTCTTTCAATGAACCGCTTGAAAATGCATGTCCGAATGAGGTATTTCAAACGTGCCGGCATCTCTGCTTCGTTATCGGAGTTGGCCAACGCATTTTGGTATGAAAGTGAATTCTCGTACTGAATATCATTGTTTCTATTCTGTCTGTACCCATTAAAATCTTCACGGTCTATATTTTCGTACGTCTTTCGAATAAGATTAGAATCGAATTTGGTTTTATAATTTGGGAACTCTCCGACTTTCGGAGTACGTACTTTGAACTTCAAGCATTCCTTCCATGGTGGACCTTCCTCGTGTGGAGATTGAATAAATATGGAGTAATTCATCTGACCTGCCTTGTGGGTGGTGGTATCTTCTTGTTCAAAGAGTTTCTCGATAAAACGTACTGCCTCACGAGCGTTTGTGGCCATCATCGACGTGCCCTTCTTGGCATAATCAAACTCGTGAAGAGTATATGAAGGGATGAAGATATTGACATGAATCATCTCCGGGCGAATCTTATGCGAGGTGTTGGAGTTGACATATTCGTTATTGAACCAACGCTTGATATTACCAATTCCCCGTACGAATGCTAAATGGTCCAAGATGAAGTTGCGCAAATGAGTCTTTATTTCGGGTTTTACATCCGAGGATGACTGCTCTACTAACTCATCTGCCATAGCTGTATTGAATGCTCCACCAAATCAGATTATTGGGAAGAGTAAATTTGGCGATGATGGATTTTGTTTTAGTCGCAGATAATTTACAATACACCAAAAACAAGCCGTAACCCACAACGGCTCTCAATTGACGCAAGTACGGTAGTTAAATGTTCAAAAAAAAGTTTGCATACGTGTCTGTCTAGACAAATAGAAACTACCATTGACCTACTTACTTCATCATCTCGTACTACGGTTCGTTCTTCTACATAGTATTACTATAAGCTTCAGGAATAAATGTATTTATTAAACCACTTTCACTCTAATTCAGTTAGTATATCGTCAAAGAAAGAATCTAGTCGTATTCATCAGATATAAGTCAAAAGTTGAATTCATCGAGCTGAAAAGCTCTAACATTAGAGATGCCAGAAAAAACATACAGATATAATTATTCATCCTGTATACGACATGTTAAGAAACTTACCTTCATTGACGGTCAGTCGAAGCCGAAGAAGATTCAGGCGTTGATCGCCTTCAAAAACTATGAGCCTAAACTAACAGTTGAAGAGAGTGAAAAAGCTCATTACTGTGAATATTTTGGGAGGTTAGGTTTCCTTTTATAGTACGGAAAAAAGAAAAATTTTAGGGCAAGCCAGATGCAGTATCAATGGAAGTAGGGTAACCATAATTAAAAAAGGTACTAATGTCTGAACCTAATTCTACTCATGAGTGATTCCAAGTCACGAAATATTTAATGGACAGTAATGAAATATTTATTATTCTATTGATTTGGTTTTCAATTTGTTAAGCTTTAATAAAAATTATGATTTTTGCGTCTTTTTTTCGAATTCCTTAATTACAACCAGTTGCGGATAAGAAATTTTATTAGTTGTTCCCAATTTAGAGAACTGCTCTTGTAACTCAAGGACTTGGTGATATTGTTCCTCAATCTCAAGATTAAGCTCCTTCTGTTTGGAAACCAATTCTTGCTTCCATTTCTTAAAATGGAGCTCTTGTATAGCAATATCCTCACTATAAGATATTTTGCAGTCATGCTCTTTTTTCTCAAAGAAGGGATTCTTAAAAATTAAACTTTTCTGATAGAGTGCCAAAGAAAACTTATTGTAAACCTGATATTGATCAATTCCATTCCATGATTGAAAGTTGCCAATAGTTTCATTGGAAAGTTTTTTTGCTTCGTCTATTCTTGTAGCTAAGCATTGATTACGGAAATTCTCATAATGAATCTCGGTTGACACAAAGAAGTCAACCATATGATTCTCAATAAGGATGTTTTGTAACAAGATAACGTCGCAATGGTCTTTGTTTTCAACTTCTGCAGTTCCCCATCTATACCTCCGACCTCGAACCAATTTCCCATCTTGGTTTCTATGTAGTTCATTAGAACCGATAATGCCAAAGGGTGCTTGCGCATTAATTTTGTGTCTCAAGTATCTATCACCGATGAATTGACAAAAATTAATCTTGTACACTGCCAAATCAGATCTAACTAACTCTTTAAACTCATCTAGCTCTTCTCTAGAAAAAGTATCGCTTTTTGCAATAACTGGAATAACGTTGGTCTTTTTCGAAAGTTCTTGAATTGAAATCAAATCCAACGGAGTTAAGGATTTGCCCGTAGGCGCAATGAAGTATAGACAACAGTGAACTCGGGAATCTTTAACCAGTTTTCTATCAGGCTGTTCATTTTGAAATAAAAACAGCTGAAATTGTCTTTCAATATAGTCAGTAAGTGGATACCACCCATGAGTATTTTCAACCGACTGACCAAAGTTGGGGGTGTCAATAGCGGTAAAATGTAAAGGAAATCCTTCCTCTTCAAAATGAAAGTGGTGTTCCTGAGTATTGAAGGAGCCCCGTATAGTGGGCATAATATTGGTTCCAAATAGTGTATTGATGAATGTACGCTTTCCGAGCCCAGGAAGTCCAGCAATCATTAAGTTAAAGGTAGCACCCTTCCTTCGGTACAATTGTTTGGCCTGGAATGGAAGGTACGAGAGACCAATAGTGTCACCGAGAAGTTCATCCAGGAAAAGGGAAGGAGGAAGCTCAGGCGTCTTCTCTTTGTATGCGGAGGGAAGAGATAAGTTAGGTGATGTTTCTTCTCCTGGATTTTCTTCTGGACCTGGTGAGGCTAGGAGTAAGGATTCAAACGAAGAGGATGACTCTGTATCTCTTTCTATTTCCTGGTTTTCATCAACAAATAAGCTTTTGAGATGTAAGTCGGTGCTTTCAAGAGAGTGAGTAGCCGATTGCCGAAGAAATACCGGTGCCATGATTGATGACAATCTTAGACGCTCTGGCTGCAAAGTTACAAATAGGGTGCAAATTCTAGAGACACAAACAAATTGTAACACAAATCCAGCGGCGATTCTATGCACAACACAAAAACCGAGTAGAAGAGCCATATTCCTCAGACAATAGGCGTTTGTTTGGGCATTGTTATTCGTAAAGCGTTTTGGGTTACTAGCCTGATTTGGCTTCATTATAGAATATTACTGTGGTACTTGCTGGGAATACTTGCGTTTAGGTCAATCCCGTTATTTATCAATTTAAGCCCGATGATATTGTTGCCAATAATAGAGAACTATGCATGTATCAGGTTACGGCAACCTTTGTGAATGATTTTCCTGGTGGCTAAACTATAGGCAATCATCAAAATCCTGAGACTTGGCTTGATAATGTCATCTTGGCCTAGGTACTGTAAAACCTGATCGTACTGCCACCCTCTTTTGGGACCCATTGTCATCAACTTCTTGTTTGAGGGTATTTTATTGTTTCATTTTATTTTTTTCTTGTGCTAGCCTCTAGATGCAATTCGTAATTGATTTCCCAATTGGGCTAAAATATCAACATATCAAACATGATATCAACCGAGAAACAATAATCATAAATTCATTTAGAGTACCCACCTACAGAACTTAATCTCTTTTATAGCCTATTATTACTTCAAAATTTTTCAATTTACCTAGGAATTATCCCTAATTTTTGTTTCTGTTTGAATTTCAATCTTCTAATAAAAGGGATTATAATCACTTGAAGACTTCGTTTGCATTTCCACATTCACCATTTTTCCAATGGACGATATAAATATCCGAACCCGCCAGCAAGTGTTCACACCTAAACGAAGAAGCAGATCTGCTTCGCCTACTAAGATCAAGCGGTACCTGGCGCCAGCCTTTATCGACATGAGACACCCAAATTTGCCTACCGCCAACATAAATGATATGAGATCAGCTTCGGGGTCCCCCAATACTAGTTTTGAACAATTAAAACTGTCACCAATATCTAAGAGATTACACATTGCTTTTACAGGGGATTATGTTATTCCGATACCATTCACAATTCAATTACCGCCCAAGTTGAGCCAAAAGAACATCGAGAAAGAATTTGAAATGGGAATGGAGAGCGGAAAGGATAGATCCCGGTCGGAGTCTCCGGTAAGATCAAGATCTCCACAAAGAAGCAAATCTCCCCACAAGCAACCACCAAGATTGGTGTATAATGGACATGGCTACCAAAAACTAGAGCTGAGCGACGAAGAAGACACTTATTCTCAAGGAGAATTAAATGCTCGTATCGCATTAGCCCGTCGTCAAGCACCTCCCCAAGTCACATCAAATAAGTCCAAAGCGATGAAGATTATTAACCTGACAACCGTTGTGTCTGACCAGTTAAGTATGATCGAAGAAGCCTCCAATAGTAGTGGATCTCGCCATTCGAGCATTAAAGACAAGGAGAAGTCAACACCACTGTCTTCAGATGACGTTATAATAACCAAGATAGAAAAAGCTTCCAATCCACCAAAGAGACCGGTTTATACAAATATCAAGTTTGTACCAACCCCAAGCTCAGTTCCAAAGCAAGATATATGCAAGAATATGGCCCCACAACACAAGTCAATGTCAGTTCAGTCACAACATATACCAGCTTATTCTAAACCAATGCCAGCTCCACCAAATGCAATTCCGGTTCCATCAACTGCAATGCCACTTACCCCAAAACAGTTGGCAGTTCAATCCCCCCATCCCACGCAGGTGCCGCCAAATCAGTTACAAAGTCATTCGATATCCATGCAATTTCCACAAAACCAGATACCTCTGCCAAGATATATGGCCAACAACCCTCCTCAAAACCATGCTTTGAACCCAAATGGGGCCTCAAATTCTACATACTATAATACGCAGCTGCACAACCATTCCCAAGACAACACAGGTGTTCCTCAAGGTTTGAATGCATCACCACCGGCTTCCAGAATTCAGAACAGGAACCACAGAACATTTAGTGAAGATTCGTTAGTGTCATCTGTAAGTTCCTTTAGTTCGGTTGGAGATATCTTGTCGTACACACCGGTTCCATCACAATTCAGGCAACTTGAAAAGCAAACCATTGTGCCTACATCCAAAAGAATAGATTCAACATCCAGTACCATTTCGAGCACCGTTTCGGAGAGCAGTACCTCTTCTTGGAATTCTTTACAGAAATCTATTGATATAAGCCTTCACGACGACCACCAATCCATACGTACACCACCTTTACCTGAGATTAGTGCCGTGTCCAGTATAAGAAATTCGAAAACACGAAAACCTAGTGCAAAATCCCTTCCACCATTGCCAAAGGAATACATGGAAATGTTAAAGGATAGCCTGTCAGAAGGTGAATGGGTTTACGAGGATAGTAGCGCTACACTTTCTGAACACACTAGTGACAGTGGCACGATTTCAAGAACAGCTTCAGAATCAGGTTCTGTTCAGTCTGAAGAGTCTATTAAACCATTAAAGATCAGCCGGGCTTCGACAGTACTTCAACCACCAGTGGTGGTCAATAAAGAATCCGTGGAAACAGAATCAGAAGCCAATGCTACCATTGATGATTACTATTTAAATGACGCTGACACTTCATTAACGAGTGAAAGGATAACCTTCACCCCAGTAAAGTTTTCTCCAAAGGAAAGAGTTGTTTCTGCTTCTGGTACGGATAACAATGGCGCTGGTAGGAGATTTTCTTTCCCCAACAGCGAGGCTAACATAACCAATCGATCTTCAATCAAGAAAAAACCATCCATTCAGTCAACAATATCAACGAATAGTTTCTTTACTGCAACTTCTGGTCAGATAGAGATTCCAGATTTGACTAATGCTTCAATTGCTGACTCATGGTCTACAAGAAGATCGACATTTTCAGCTACTGGTATCGATTTTGATGATCTTGATACTCCTGATAGTTCACAAATGGAACCAATCGGTGTACCAAGCAAGGAAGCTAAGGATGTGATAAAGGAACAACTTAAGACCATGTACGCTGACGAGGATTCTGATACCGACATTGAATCAACCAGGTTTTCATTATACAGCTCCAAGGGGTTTAAGTCGACTCCTAACTTGCTGGCCCAATTTGGTAGAGAAAATTCATCACAAAGTGCTGCATCATCAGCTAGTAGGCATAGACGGAACAAGTCCATGTACAACATTGATCTCAATTATCTGGTTCCTCCATCGTTTTCAGCTGAACACAAAACCACCGATACAGCTGGCCCAGTAAGGGCTCCGGTGCCAAGTCAAACTCCTCAAGAAGCTGTAATTGATGATACTGCCTTTTCTAAACAATCAGTTACTCCTGAGAAAATGCATATATCAATCGAGGAGCCACCTAGCCAAGTGAAATATGCAGTTGACTTCAAAGAGGCTACAAACAATGATGAGTTTCCAGTATTCAATGTTAAGACTCCATCCATTCAGGATATTCAAAGTAGAAGATATTTTGCTGATGTGGATAAGCTTTCTCAAAATTTAAGGGACTTACAAGTATCTCAGTTTGTTAACCCAGGTGCACTGGGCGCCTATCGAAGTGAGGTGGCTGATGAAATGTCAGGATCTTCAAAATCGAGTTACCAGTCAAGTAGGTCAACCAGGGAATCCACATCGTCTCATTCTGATAATGAAAGTGTCATTATTGATTTGACAAAGGAAGATTATGATGTTTGCCTCGTGAACCGTTCCAACACTATTCTGTCATATAGATCTACCACAGAAAAGACCAAAGATGGTAAGGAAGTTGAAGTTGTATTGGTGGACGATGATGATGACGAGTTATTAAGTCTTTACTCGAAGTATCGTAACAATTCCTGGGTCTTTAGGGCAAACTCAACTTCGTCGAGATCTAGTATAGGATCAAGGCTGAGCGCTGCATCTTTTGCAAGTGATGTAAGATCTGATGCTCAGTTGAGATTGAAGCCAACGAATGAGCTTTTTCAACGTCACAAACCGATCAATACTATAAAACTGGGAACAGTTGTTAGCGATTTGAGTATAAAGAGAGGTAATAATTCAGGGTCGTCATCTACATACCAGTCCAAGAGAATTCAGCATCCAACTCTTTCAATATCTCCCAAAAAATCTGACTCGTTGCCGATTTCTACAAAGAGACATTTGCTTCCCAAGCCAGAATCTAATTACTATGATTATACATCCAGAGAGAATTATGACTTTAATTCCTTTATGAAACATATACGGGGTGATCAAGGGAACGGAAAAATTGCCTAGTTTTCGTAGTCACCTTTAATCAAACATTAATTGTTCTTATTTGCGTAGGATAAATCTTCTGTGATGGTAGTCAATATTTTATAAACTGAGTCCATGCTTTTTACCAATGCAGGATCAGACTCAGACACAGAATAATGAAGCTCATCAAGATCGTACTCTTCTTCTTCTTCCTCCTCCTCCTCCTCTTCTTCTTCCACTAATTTTTCAGATGCAAAAGAGTTTGCTGACCGAGTTGAGGCAGCACGACTCACACTTCTACTCCTCGAATTGTCAGAAACTGGCGAGCAATTGTTTCGATAGAAGGTAACAGTCTTATGCATGGTTTCAATCTTGTTAGATTGAAAGCTATTATCTCTTACTGCCTTAACGGGTTTCTTGTTGTAAGAGTTAGAGCGTAAAAAAGGCACTTTCAAGCTACCTTGATTGGACACCAAAAGTTCCTGTTCCTGCTCTTCAAAATCAAAATCTTCTGGTAGTTGATTGATCTCATCTATAAGGTCCTGATCAAGTGATACGGACGCATCATCATACACGTCATTAGAATTGATTTCATTTCTCAAAGGAGAATCTGTTCTTTTAATGTTGACGAACTCGTCATTAGTGAACCATGAATTCCGTTTATATGACGGGTATCTGACCTCTTTATTTCTTTTAGCTGGAGCTTTATCAGACCTCTCAGTTTTTTTATCCAGTTTTTTGTCCTCATCCACAGATTTCTGCGTATTAAGATTAGATAAGTCTAGCTTAGCCAAAGTATTCATCATATTGGTAATTGAGTCTCGCTTGTTCTTAGCGTCAGTTTTCGACAGGACTGCGGAAGGAATTTCAAGAGTAGACAAAACAGACATCATATCAATAATCGACTTTCTGTTTTCCTTGGCTTGTAACAGGCTAGGGTTTTCTTTGAAAATATTGGCCTGACTTTGCTCCAAGTTAGTTAAGATATTCATCATCCCCACAACAGACAGTCTCTCATTAGATTTAGCCAAGGGCGTTGCTTTAGACTCTGAGAGTTCAGATTTGTCGTCCGTTGTATGATCCACCGACTTCTCCAACATATCGAAGATATTCATTAGATCACCAACAGATTGACGAACATTGGTTGCTTCAACAGAATTTTCCGGTAGAAGAATTCCTAAACCTCTATGAGGCTTATTATTAGCCACAAAAGTTTCATATTCCTCAATATTCCTTAATATTTTCTTGTTTGTTTCCTCATCAATGGAACTATGAAAACTTTTGATAGCCCGTAAATGGAGAACTTCCTTATCTCGGGTATGACCAGGGTGGTTTTGACAGTTCTCCTGCCTATCTGGACAATGAACAAATGCTTTTTTCCTATCTGCCGAGTCCTGGGTTCTATGCTTCAAATTATTTCCAATAGTTATCCCGTTAATTATTGGACTATTGAAATCAAACAAATTAGTTTCTTGAAGATTAGGTTCCGGAGTTTTCATGCTAACGCTTTTAGCCGAGTTCGAGTCATACTCTAAAGACGGCAGCTTACTAATATCCAAGTAAGATTCTAAGATATCCTCACCATAGTCTTCAGATCCAGGACTTCGATTTCGTTCTTCCTCTAATGGACCTTGAATTGATAAATGCAATGAGTTATTAAATTTTCTGTAGCCGCTTGGTTTTTCTATAATGCTTTTAAACTTCTCAGTACACGGAGATGAAGTGAATCGTGCTTCAGTTTGGCTTTCAAGAGTAGTACTATTTTGGAAATCAAACTCTTCATTGCTTAGAGAATTGAGATCGTTGAGATCATATTTTTGAATGTATTTCACGGGTAGTTCGTCATCAAACAAAGCATTATAATTAATATCTTCTTCTTCTTCTCCATAATCGTCTTCTAATCCGTTATTTTCAAAATCGTAATCTTCATAATCTTCCATTTCATAATTCAAGTCATGTTCGTTGAAGGTATTAACCTGCGTTTTTGGGCCCTTTTTTGTCTTGTAATACTTTACGGACGTATTTCTTCCTCCAATTTTATCCTTCACAAATGAAAACTGGGAAGAAGTATCCGAGACATCTTCTTCGGAACTGATATCTCTTACATCTTCGCTGCTACTGTGGAACTGAAATCCGCTAGCGAGTCCCGCACGGTCGTCCACATTGGAGCTAAAACTGACCTGTTTTGATTCGTGATCATTTTCAGGAACCGAACTACAACGCATAACAGCTTCCTGGACAGGTTCTATGGTTCCCAAAGGAGGTTTAATTCTAGTTTGTGTACTTCCGGGTGTGGTGTTTGTCTGACTATTGAATGACTGGAATGATGCAAGTGAAGAATGGGACTGGCTCTTTCTGAAAGAATTCATTAAAGAGGGTGATGAGCGTGATGGCTTCACCTGGGATGATCTTGGCTTGATATCCTTATCAGAAATCCATTTGTATACTCGAGAATCTGATGGTTCTGACTCTGAGAAGGAGCTGTGACTACGGCGATGCGTTTGCCATTGTTTGCGTTTATTATCGGCACTTATTGTAGCATGGAGGGCTTTTGATGAAGATGGGGTTGATGCAGATGATTTAGTGGAGAATAAATTCTTAATTGGTGTAAGTAATTTCTTGGGAGAACTGATAGAGCTAGAAGTACCAGGTGCTTGTGGAGGTGTGAACTGAGCTGACGGATGAATACTGGGGGATGGAGTAGGTGTAGTGCGTGACTGGTTGATACTGAGCTGTGGTTCTGAGTCACAAATATCAGAGTTTGAAGACTCTGATCGCCTGTGGGACTTAATGAACGAACGCATGCGGTGTTCCTAAGTTAGCTGGCAGGGTCTTCCAAGCTGGGATATAGGTTTATAGAAGTGGGTTCCAGAAATGTCGTTCTAGTGTCACTCGTGCGACATTGATGTTATTAATAGTACCCAAAACAAAAGCAGATGCAAAATAAACTTGGGCCAGGACTGGGTTTTTGTCGCGCGCGGTTTGCAGCAATTACTGAAGTGTTCCATTGTGGAATTTTGCTTGGTTCTATGTACATTTATATTCAATCTACTGGGAACTACGAGCTCTTCTAGCCTTCACAGCATCAGAAAGAGCCTTCAACACATCTTCAGTCTGTTCCCATCCGATACAAGCATCAGTGATCGAACAACCGTATTTTAAGGCGGACTTACCTTCTGGTGGAACATCTTGTCTGCCGGGGTTGATATTACTTTCAATCATTAAACCACAGATACCTGTTTCCCCATTGGAAATCTGGCAAGCAATTTCAGCAGCCACCTTTGGTTGGTTGTTATGGTCCTTGTTGGAATTACCATGAGAACAATCAACCATGATTCTTGCACCTGGTTGTTCTTCAGACACAACATTTGCCTTTGCCAATAGTTCCTTAGTTTCCTTGATGGACTTCTCATCGAAGTTGGTTCCTTGCTTACCACCTCTCAAGATCACGAAACAGTCCTTGTTACCACCAGTACCAACAATTGCTACGACACCTGGTTTGGTGACAGAGAGGAAATGGTGTGGGTGAGCAGCAGCTCTCAAAGCGTCAATAGCAACACCCAAGGTACCGTCGGTACCGTTCTTGAAACCAACGGGGAAAGATAAACCAGAAGAAAGTTCTCTGTGCAACTGGGATTCAGTGGTTCTGGCCCCGATGGCTCCGACAGAGAACAAGTCCGACAAGAATTGAGGAGAAATGGTATCCAACATTTCACCAGCGATTGGTAACAATTCAGTCAACTCAACAAAAAGCTTTCTGGATGTACGTAAACCCTTGTTAATCTGGAAAGACCCGTCGATTTCTGGGTCATTGATCAAACCCTTCCAACCAACTGTGGTTCTAGGCTTTTCAAGGTAAGCTCTCATAACTATATGCAACTCACCTTTGTAGACTTCAGAGAGTTTGTGTAAACGCTTGGCGTAGTCCAAGGCAGCAACCGGGTCATGGATCGAACAAGGACCAATGACCAAGACTAATCTGTCGTCTTTGCCGTTAAGAATATCGCAGGTGCTTTCTCTACCCTTTAAGATATTGGCTTGCGAAGCTGGTGTAAGTGGGAATTCATGTTGTAGAAGATCCGGTGGAGTCAAAGGATCGTAACCACGAACTTCAAGTTAGTATAAGAATCACAGCAGCAAGCACGGATAAAATACATACTTCTCCAGTCTTCTAATCGCGTTCTGTCGCCGAAATGGTCGTTTGTGATAAACATTATTTATGTGATAATAGAATAATTTTTCAGTTGCGTCACTGACATGTTTTTATATTATGTCGGAAAAAAATTATTAGTCATATCTACCACGTTTACCAAAACGGAAGTCTTCTTCCAATGGTCTGTCACGGCACCTGTTTTGCCATTTTCATCGAAGTCTAATCTCGAATCCTTATGTTGACAGATTAACAACTCTAACAGGATTCGATTTATATTTTTTTAACTAAATCTCTTGGTCTGTGAATATATGATTACTCATGCTAAGAATTTTATTGGTTCGCATCAAAGATATAGACATATCCGTTATTTTTGATGTCGTCTAAGTTGGCATCGTCGCACACCACCACTTTCTCATCATTGAACAATACCCATTTCTCTTCACCGTCAATAACTTTTCTAATAAAAACAACATAGTGACCCGTATGTGGAGAAGTACCTTTGTGACATACAACAGCTTTTAATTTGTACTTGCCATTGGATTTACCACCTTCAACAAGTTCTTGAGTGAGCATAGTAGTCTCTTTAGCTATGTTGATGACGGGTTTAGTTTCCTCTATTTTTCCATCGTCGTCAGGATTACTGAATAACCACTCGACAGCAGCGTTGGCGTCTCCACCATTCACAATAAGTGCCTTCTTGGCCAAAATCTGCGAAAAGCCCATGGCACACAAATTATCAATCGATTCTTGCAGTGGACCCTGACCCTGATCCGTTGATGGAACCGGAACAAAAGGATCGTCAATATCAGCATCGTCCATATGGGCAAATACCCAGTTCATAGCTTCCTCTGCATTATTGTTACCAGTATGATACAAACCACGCAAACATCTAGGCTCGGTAAATCCCATTCCTAACAACATGTTCATCGCTTCTTGGTTAGGTTCGAATTCTGGTGCCAGCTCTTCACCTACAGATTCAGTAGACTCTTCTGTAGAGCCAAATTCAGACAAGTCCAATTCAGATGGAATTTTCACAGGTACATCAACCTTTACTGGCACCCAGTTCTCTAGCTTGACTCGTTGTGCACTGGCAATCAAGTAGTCAGGGAAGGATCTGAATGAGGTTGTCTTTGTACCATTTCCCTCTGGAGCTTCACATTTGTCACACTTGTAACCATCAATTACTTCAGAGCTGGCAAAGGAGCGAAATCCATCCAAAAGATCAGCTTCTTCGTAAACCTTTTTACCATCCGCATCAACACTCTTTACCACTTCCTTTACTTCCACAGAGATATTGTCAACTAAAGAATATTTGACCTTCTCATTGGAACAGTTCCCACACCTGATTTTGTCACTCTGTAAGAATTTAAATGGCTTGTTCAACTCAAAGCCGAGCTGCTTGTCAATAATATCCAACAAGTAGATCAAAAATTCCAGGGCATCTTGTTGTCTCTGAGTACTGAACTCCTCATGGTTAGCACCAATAAGAGTTTTGAAACTTGCTGGTTTAATGCCAGCTTGATAATCATCACCCTTTAAGGAGCCAGGCATTGAGTACCTGCCACTTAATAATCCATCGCTCACTTTGGTAAGTTGCACTGTTAAATCCTTAGCAGGATCTGAAACTGAAGCAAATGGAGGAGGCAGAGAGTTCTTAAAGTAGGATTGGTAGCTTTCCAAGCTAAATAAAGCCTGCAACACGGAATTCATATAACATGTGTTTCCCAAATTCTGGAGTCCGGTAAGACCCTTACCAAAAACTGGAGGCAATTTTTGCCCGTTGGCACCATCCAATTGGAATTCCCACTTGAGATTTTGTTCAATATTCAACTCAACAAGAGATTTTTCGGTCTTGACAGATGTCTTCAAATCAATACCATATTTCTGAAGCTTTTGTGCTAACTCAGGAATCTTAACTTCGTTATTGCATTGATAGCAATAGGCATCGCAGCTGTCTTCTGATTCCGATAACGAGCCTAACTTGATGGCTACGGGATGCTTGGTATTTTCGTAGTGCAGGAGAGCGTGAGAGTTACCTTTGATGCTGGAACCAAACTGTTGTCTCCCACAGCCAAGTTCACCACAGTGAAGACAAATCCAAAGATTTTCTTTAAGCTCACATTGAGAGCACTGTGATAAATTGGGAGACTTAGATTCGGTTTGCTCCAAGTAGATTGTATGTTCGCAAGGTAATATTTCTTGTTCCCACTGTTTGATTTCATCTTGTTTATTGGATGAGTTAGCAGTTAGAATGCTGTCAACATAAGATCTGAATCTTGGTGTTAAGTCATCTAATGTATATGTTTTATTTTCGACAACATCGTAGATGGTGAACTGAGTGTTGTACAAATCGTCTTCGGAGACGTCTTTGACTTCAAGTTTCTGGATTTTGGGAGACTTTTCTCCGTCATCATTGTAATTGTTGCGTTCAGGTTCTGGTTTCAACTCCTTCCTGATGTTAAGATAGAGGTTGTTTCCAGTTCTCTTGTAGTTTTCAAGGGTATAGTTGTAGTGATCAGTTCTGCTGAAGGCAAGATAAGTTTTAAGATCAACATCGATTCCCAACGGATTGTTCACGGGAGTATCAAAGGTAAACATACATTCATCCTTGTAGACAACTGAGTTGGCAGAAAGAGCCAATGGGAGAGAAAGAGGGATATCAAGAGACATGTGTGGCAATTATGTGGCGACGAAGGTTCTAGTGTATGTGCGCATTTCAAATCATTTAAATACGGTTCCAGCTGCAAAAAAAGAAAAACAGCACACAACTAATCATGAAAACTTGCGTTTACTACTCAAATTGGTCGATTTACCAAGGATCATCACCGCTTCAAATATCCAAGGCAGCTACTCACATTTTCTTTGCGTTTATTCAAATAAGTGACTCGGGAGCCCTTAAACTTAGCGACAACTGGTGCGACATTCAAATACCGATCCCGCTGGCTGACGGTGGAGAAGTCAAGGGTCTTTTGCAGCAACTTTTTACCATGAAGTTAGCCAACCGTAACCTCAAAGTTGTCATGTCAATCGGTGGTTGGGGTACTGCTCATACATTTAAACAGTTGAGAGATAGACCCAAATTTGATACATTTGTCAAGTCATGTTCTTGGTTTGTACAAGATTATGGTTTTGACGGGATTGATCTAGACTGGGAATACCCTGAGTCACAAGAGGACGGCTACCTTTTTGCACAAGTTCTTCAATCTCTTCGTCAGGAATTAAACGAGATCTCACCCAAGTTAATTATTACAGTGGCTGCTCCCGCGGGCAGAGATAACATGGTACACCTTCCACTCCTGGAGATGGACAGACACCTCGATTTCTGGAATATTATGTGCTACGATTTTACCGGCAACTGGTCACTGAAAACCGGATTTCATTCCAATCTCTTTGGCAATAATGGCGATAATGATTTGAACTGTGCCTCGGTAATGAGCCAGTATGTGACGGGCGGTGTGGATCCGAGAAAGCTCGTTATGGGAATGCCACTTTATGGTCGAAAATTTGACCAAGTCGCTTCTGCTAGTATTGGCCAGCTGTTTTCCAAGAGTGAAGGCGAGGGCATTGTGCATTACAAAAAATTGCCTGTTGGCACAGAATATTTCGACCCAAATAAGGTTGGGGCCTTTTGTTACGATGATGGTTCACTTATAACGTACGACAATGAGGCCTGTGTTCGAATCAAGGCCCAATATATTCGGCTGAATCTGTTTGGTGGTGGAATGTGGTGGGACTCTTGTGGTGATCGCGTGGATAATTCTCTTATCTCGGCATTTGTTGACCAAATAGGTGGTGTTGGCCAGTTGGAGCAGGAGGCCAATCATATCGGTATCTACGGCAAAAGCAGGTACTTGCAAGATTTAATTTAGAAGAAATATGAGAGAGAATATACAGAGGATTATAAAATGGAGTCCATTCTTGCAAACACACTCAACACAGCAGAAATTAATTCCAATTGTAACTCGTCAGTGGAACTCTTTTCAATTTCCTGACTAACCTCTTCGCCCAAATTCATACCCAAGCCAAGAGTGCTTTGGCGGGATAAGTTGAATGGAAACTCACCAAAGTCGTTCAAGAGCTCATCAGATCTGGCAAATGCTTGGTCACGCTTATCGTAGTTTAAGGTGAGGAACACATTTTCCAACACATTAGCAGCGTATGCTGCACAAACCAACGAAATGGTCCGCAAGTATCTGAAAGACGTGTCTATAGGGAATTGGTCATTTGCCTGTGAGTCCAAGTCGACGTTTCGGTTGATCACGACATCAAGGATTCTGTTTTTGATGTATTCCTTTGACAACTTGTCGGCTACTGGGTGAGTAGCCATGTCGAAAAGGAAAAAGTTCTTGCGTTCGGTACGCAAGATACCCTTGTCGACCAAACCCTTAGCCAACCGTTCTCTGACCTGTTTCAATTGGTAGTTAATCTTCATCAAGTTCCAGGTTTCCCCACTCAACAAGTCAATCCAATTGGTGACCGACAAGTGGGAGTCGTCGTTGCTCATGATTTTCAAGGCCTCATCGAGCAAGACCTCACCGGTAGGCTTGGAATCGATGACTTCAACTAATCTGTCACTAAGGTCGAATCTTCTTCTAGCAGGATCGTTGACTAACGTGATTCTTTTGCGGAAAGCAAGTTCCAAGAGAATACATCCGCGTAACGCATAGGAGATATTGTCATTCCAAAAGGACAAGTATCCTTCTTTGTCCTTCAATCCAATAAGAAGGACTTCTTCCATCAACGTTAGTAATGGCAACTTATCGACTGATCTATTCTCAATGTCTCGTGAGTCGACACCAATCTTGTGGTTCGGCGACTTGGTGGAAAAGTCGTCTTCCTCTTCGGGGTTCAGGGGAGCAGCAGAAGCATTGCTTGTGGTGGATTTTCCACCACGACGTCTCTGTAAGGTAGACATATTCTAATACGCAGCTGGTTCTAAAGGTTAACGCCGATGTGCTACGTAATTTCCAGAACTCGGCGATATTTTCTGTTCCACTTGAGGTGTCGTTTTGTTTGGTGGGATTTTTTGCGTGCGCGGATTTCTCCTCGCAGCCCAAACCAGCTTCGGAGAAAGGAACCACCACAAAGTACGGAACGAGGTAATTCGACACGTATCCCTAGAAAAATACATCAATGCGAGTGGTGAATGTAACTTCAACCGAATAAAGCAACATCATATACTCATAACTATTATTTTAAAACGATGGTAGATAAAAGTAGAACAAAAGAGTTCAAGCCTTAAGGAATGAAAACTTCTTCCGCCCCCAACCAATATTCAATGACTTTTATCGGGCACTTACCATCAGAAAACATGCCGCAAAACCTAATCTGCAACTCACTATTCATCTATCCATTATATTGGTGCTGGATCCTGGCGCTAAATTGGGCTCTGTATTTAGACGATAAACATTATATGCAAACCAAGTTTATTTTGGGCTTAATTACTTCACGTCATACCCGCCAGCTTCATCTCTAATTCATACCTCTTGTGGTAATGAGCCAAGTCGCGCTGTATAATAATAGCGATGATGAGGAGATGACTGCTGTTCAAACTCCTTCCGTGGATGATGACTTCGTGTCTTTCCCCACAATCCCGGACCCTGAACAGGATAACACTAAAACCTTGAGTCGAATACTTTCCAAAACCCTCCGAAAAGTAACCACCAACGCGTCTAATTTGGTTCACAACTATTCAGGAACTCCAAAGTCCTTTCAACAAGGCAACAAACTGGATTTGTACCCGGTGGACGATTCTCCAATTCGAATTCCTTCGTTAAACACAACCACTATCGTGGAACCTTCTTCAACCGGACTGGTTGTGAAGCCAACATCCTCTCCTACAACACCTCCTATCCCTGATACAATAGCCGAAATAGATGAGCCAGAACAAGATAAGCCCGATCCTGCTTCTACAATACGATCCAGTTTGCTGGATTCCCCACGAGTAACTTCGGATAATAAAAGCTTACGCCTTTCCTCAATCCAATACCATCCTAAATTTCCCATATCACGAGCAACAAGTTCGGTGGTTAATGTCAATGCTCTTGCTAAACCTGAAGAAAAGAGAGAAGTCACCAGAAAATCACCCAAACAACCACAACAACTGGCGTTACAATTACCAAATCCTGAATCTAGCACCTTACAGAGCAAGATATCGTCCATTTTTAACAACCTTCCAAATGATATTGAATTATCTGATGACTCAGCGTCAGATTCCGAAACTATGAACAACAGTGATCCACCGTCTCCTTCACAAGCAACAGAAAACCTCTTACCATTTCCCTCACAGTTAGACAAAATACCAAAGACCCCTTTAAGTCATCACCATTCTTATTATGATATTGCTATGTATAGCGAATCCATTGCTAAGTCATCGCCTGTGAAAGCTGAACTACGAAAGGGGAATGGTCTAATAAACTCGGGAAATTCACCATCCCTATCAACCTTTTATGCATTGAGAAGTAAGGATTCTGAAATGAAAAAGAAGACTTCTTCTCACTTATCGTCAGTATTGTTTGACAATGCCAAATCCATCATAAACAACACTTCGGCAAGTTCTATCATGTCATCCAGAGAAGTTAAGAAGAAGAAGAAAAAACCAAAGAGATTATCGGATAATCCTTTGAAAAACGGGGGTATTCCAAAAAAGTATTGGATGAATGATGCATTTGTTTCTGATTGTTTAAATTGCTTCAAACCATTCACTGCTTTTAGAAGAAAACACCATTGTCGGTTTTGTGGTCAGATCTTTTGCTCCGATTGTACCTTGTTTATCTCGTACAATCAGCATAAGGCAGAGAGAAACACTAAAATCAATGAGCAAAATCCAAAGGACAGGGTCTCCATACAGAAGAAATACAATGATAAGTTGAGAGTTTGTAAGCCCTGTTACAGTGATGTGATTGTTTATTTGAGTGATGATTCATCCAGCTCCGAGTCTGACGAAGAGGAATTGGCTATTGAAGTACTCCACAATTCAAGTGATGAGTCAATAACTTCACATCCTTTGTCTTCAGTGGTGAGATCAGTGTCGGTGAACTCTCGACGTGAAAGTATGATAAATGACAACAAGACTTTCTTACGAGATTCCACTCCCACAGTCGAGCCCGGCACAACTGCCAATAACGTTAATACAAGCCCAGCCAGGTACCCTAATGAAGTCATCTCTCATGCTATCCATGCTCCACAGATGGCTATTCCTACTACGAGGACTGGCGCAGCGGTGGAAATCCCTCTTCAGAAAAATGCTTCTTTTAATGGTGTGTTTGGTGGTTCTAGTTATACATTGAATTCCTTGGATGCCGCTAGTAATAATCATACACATTCTATTGCAGGTAGTGGCCCTGGAACACCAAGGGGTCAAAAGGGCTGGTTCAAGAGTTACTCCCTGTTGAGAAATGCAAATCTTTCGTCCCCAGAACTACCACGAGTGAGTAGCTTTGATAGCAATTCACATAAATATAACATTATAGGGAGGAAATCGTCACTTGGAAGAATGAGGATCAAATCTGGTTCTCATAAAGATGTTGTCGTATTCAATAATGATGATGTTGGTAATTTCTCATCAAGTGATTCAGAATCAGACAATGGAAAAGATGATTCTGTTCACCACGAAAGTGACCATGAAGATGAGCAAGCCATGTCACTTTACACGTTACTTAACCATGTCAATCCACAGACAACACTTTCACCAAAGATTCCAGTTGCCAACATGGTAGTCCCCACTCTTGGCGAGTTCCCAGCGATGAAGTTAAATGAACAATTTCAACCTTCATCAGGAGCGTATAACAAATTATTTCCATATCCCCCAAATGGTAAGAGTACGAATAGTTCAATCAAACCACATAACATATCCTTCATGGAAGAACATCCCAAATCAGAATCACTTCGATCAAGAGAAAGGGCTCACGCTTCCTTAGAAAGAATGAAGTCTAGAAGGAAAACGAAATCTACTAGAAACATACTGATTTTGACACAGAACAACAACAGATTATCAAGTCTTGATAGCCAGACTATTAAGGCAAATTATATCAAAATATCACCTGTTCCAAGTCCTGTCAATGCAATACCCAAGGGTGCTTCTGCATTAATACAGTATCCTAATGTAAGTAAGTCATTTGGTCAGAATGAAGATACAGTAGACATGCTTCAAACTAAGCTGTCCAATCTCTTGGATAAACTTCAAACCGAGTTTATGGAGAATGACTATACTGAGGAATTCAGTCCAACACATCCTGATCACCATCGTGCTGAATTTGACGATCTCTTATCGAATATCAGCAAAGAAGACACCAGAAGTAGGGATGAAGTTTACGATGAAATATTAAGCATCGTTCTCAAACAGAGTTTAGAGGACTGCGAGGTTAACGAGAACCAGGATCGCTGGGTACTTACTCTTAAGAGAGTTTTGGACTATATCAACTATATTAAACTTACTGATACGCTTGATATAAGACAATACGTTAAGGTCAAAAAGATCTTAGGTGGTACTATAGAAGACACTGAAATTATCGATGGGTTGTTTATGACCAAGAATATCGATTCCAAACGAATGTCATTTTTGATATCTAATCCAAAGATTGCTTTATTGATGTTCCCGATTGAATATCTTAAGCAGAAGGAACAATTCATTAGTCTTCGTATTATTCATGCTCAACAATCAGTTTACATAACAAACTTGGTTTCTCGTCTAGTTTCATTGGAGCCTGATATTATAGTAGTTGGTGATTCTGTTTGTGGTTTAGCAATTCAATTGTTAGAAGAGGCTGGTGTGACAGTGATCTCCAACACAAAACCACAAGTGATTGAACGGATATCAAGATACACCAAAGCTGACATCTTTCAATCAGTCAACGATTTGTTCTTTAAAAAAGGATCTTTGGGTACGTGTGCTAAGTTTGAAGTCCAGAAGTATTGCTACAACAATATAATCAAGACTTTCTCATTTTTTAGAGGTAATGATATTGAGTCGGGGTTTACAATTTCCTTAAGGGGTGGAGATGAGGATTTATTGAACAGTATTAAATATGCCGCTGAAACACTCATGCCAGGCTTTCTAAATGCTAAACTTGAAAAGAGCTTGTTGGATAATCATTGTGTGACTTTTACATCCGAGAATATTAACCATAAGATTCATGATGCGATGAAGAAGATTGAGATGATAAAGGAAACTGAAGTGAATGAAGATGAAGCTAAGACTTGCGAAGTTACCTTGGAAAGTACCGAGGTTATGAAATATGTTGAATTGTTCAACGAGCGTCGCCTAAGTTTGTCTCCCGCATCTCAATTTCCTTTACCACCTAGATTGGTGGAAGTGATCAATTCCTACTGTGATTTCCGTTATTACTATAAGCGTAACAATCAAATACAGGATCTTCAAAACGTTTCAGATGTCCAAGAAGAATGGTTGCAAGATTTGAAGATTAACTTCGATGTAAAGTTACTACCTAACAAAGGAAATGATATTTTAAAGATACTCAAATATGCTAGCAACGCTCACTTGAAATTCTTGGTATCTGAATTCCAATCAAGAGCAAGATTGTGGTCCAATTGTATTGGTATTTCTTCTTACCAATTGTATCCCATTTTTCACAAGAATATTCACGTTCTTCATTCGACCGTTTCAATCAAGAACGCAACACCGTGTGCTGGTCCAAATATCATTGTGATTGATTATTATACTGACAACGACAAATGCTTGGGATTATTCTTGGACCAAACATTCCATGATTCGGTGAAAACATGCGATGAGTGCGGTGACTCTTTGCTTAATCATTACAAGACATATGTTCATGGAAATTGTAAGTTGGATTTAATAATGGAGAGACATGATTCCATTTCCAAACAGGATGATTTCTTGATGAAGAACAAGAGGGTAATGTGGAGCTTCTGTAAGGAGTGTAACTATACCACTCCTATGGTAGAAATGAGTGACGAGACTTATTACCTTTCGATTGGAAAGTTCTTGGAAATTAGTTTCTATGGAGAGAATGTTATTCCAATGAATCAAGGCTGTAATCATGATTTCTTTACAAGTCATGTTCGTTGTCTTGGATTTAATGATCTTGTTATCAAGATTGAATATTCAGAAATTGATAATTATGAAGTTGTGGTTCCAAAGAAGCAGTTAGAATTCATTCCAGAAGTTGACATCAAGCTCAAGATTGAATCATTCAATATCGTTAGAACAAAGGCTGTAAATTTCTTTCAAAGTATCTCCAAACGTTTGAATAGAGTTAAATTGGATACTTTTGAGAAAGTCGAGGATGGATTGCAAAAGCTTGAAGAATTGAAAAAGAAAATGGATGATCAATCACAGAGTATCGAAGAGAAAACTCTACTCATTTACAATAACACATCTCCTACAGACCATCTAAGTTTAAATGCAATCCTAAGGGAGTTGCAGACATTGGGGGTTAATTGGGACAACGATTTCAATGAATTTGAAAAGAATTATTTACCAAGTGAAAATGACATTACCAAGATTACCCAGTTCCATTTGCGCAATTTCCTTATGGATAAGTACAACGATTCTCAGAAGGAAGCAAAAAGAAAAAAAGAACCAAAGCTGATTGAACTCAAAGACATACCAGAAGAGAAGAAAGAAGGTGAAATCGAAACAAATTCTTCGAATGTTGCCATCGATAAAAAGTCATCAAATCACGATGATGCTGCTGACGACGAATCAATCAATTCGCATATGCTGAGTAGTTCTGACAAGAGCTCTATTCTAAAGGAACCCACTTTGACAGCACTTAATAAAGAAAAAACTCAAGAAATTGGAAAGATGATTCCTAGTTCGCTCTTTCAACTATCCAATATAATGGATAAGATTAGCAGGATTGAGCAGCAACTAGAAAATGAAAGAAAAGAATTGACTATAGATGACATCAAAAGAATACCACCCCCACAACCATTAATTCATCTAACCAGAAAAGCTTCCGATGCGTCTATTACCACTGATGAGCCCCCAAGTAAAGTGTATCAATTGGCCAATCTCTTCGATAAAATGAACATTGAAAAGATTTCCCAAGAGTTTAAGAAGCAACGTGAACAAGAGTTGCAGAAGAAGTCAAATGAATACAAGGCCTTACCTATTGTTGAAAGTAAACCTATCGTTGAAATTTATGATAAGATCGAGGATGTTGTTGATGTTACAGAAGAGAAAGATAATCAGAAGTGGGTCTTTAGAAACAAGAAGAAAGATGATGATAAGAAAGAAGAGACAAAAGACAGCTCAACGAAGAGCGATATTTCGCAGCCAGAGAAAACTTCTTTGTTAAAGTCATTAACCAATTTCTGGGCTGATCGTTCTGCAACTCTTTGGGATCCTCTAGATTATCCGTTGGAATCGCACGAACACACTTTCGCTGACTCTGATGTGATTGTCAGAGAAGACGAACCAAGTTCTTTGGTTGCATTCTGTTTATCATCCAATGATTACAAGCAAAAGATTGCTGCTATGGAACTCGAAAATGATTACGGAAATATTCAAGGATTCGATCTTGAAAATAACGAGCTTAACAGTAAGAAGATCAATAACTTTAGCAAGATTGAGAAGAAGTTCAAAACCAGAAACAGCAATGATATAACACGTCTTGAAATGATTATGACCAAGAATAAGTCTACTCACTTGAAGTATCAATTTGTTGATGGAAATACCAACTTATCATGTAAAATCTTTTACAGTGAACAATTTGAAGCCTTTAGAAAAGCTTGCGGAAACAACGATAATTTCATTCAGAGTTTGAGCAGAAGCATCAAATGGAATTCGAGTGGTGGTAAGAGCGGGTCAAACTTTTTGAAGACTTTGGATGACCGATACATTGTTAAGGAATTATCGAAATCAGAGTTGGAATCGTTTGTATCCATTGCACCATTTTATTTTAAATACATCTCCCAGTCAATGTTTAATACGTTGACGACGGCAATTGCTAAGATTTACGGATTCTACCAGGTACAAATCAAGAATCTGATAACTGGGAAGGTTTACAAGTTGGACTTTTTGATTATGGAGAACTTGTTTTACAATCATAAGACTACGAGAATCTTTGACTTGAAGGGCTCTATGCGTAATAGACATGTACAGCAAACCGGTAAAGAGAACGAAGTGTTGTTGGATGAAAATATGATTGACTATATATACGAATCCCCAGTATTCGTTAAAGAGCATTCGAAAAAGCTTTTGCGGGGGTCATTATTCAACGATACGTCTTTCCTTCTGGCAATGGATGTTATGGACTACTCCTTGGTGATTGGTATAGATGCTACTTCCAAAAAGATTTACATTGGGATAATTGATTGGTTGAGAACATTTACCTGGGATAAAAAGGTTGAAAACTGGGTCAAGGGCAACAACTTGATTGGGGGCAGTAGAAAAGGAATAGACCCTACGATTATTACCCCCAAGCAGTACAAAACACGGTTTAGAGAGGCTATGGAGAGATATTTGTTAGAGGTTCCAGACGTATGGTACGAAGGAGGACGCTAGCCACTAAGGTAGCTGGTTGGAATGCAGTTTGTAATTGGCTAACATAAATTTATAAATACATCATTTGCAAACCAATCTCGACACGGTCCACCGGAAATTATAATATAGCATGTAGCATCGAAAACGGCGTGTTTCAAATACATATTTTTGCTGGCGTGGCGGCAATGGGGCTATGTACAGAAGTGGTCTGGGCTGATTAAAACACGTGATCGATGGTCTAATATAAAATTTTTCCTAGCTAGTCAATTATTTCCGCATTTAATTTTTAGTCATTTAGTGATAACGACATATTTGGCATGATACGGCGCCGCACTTTAGACACCACTTTTAGACTCCACCACAGGGACCCATGTGTGAGAGCAATATATTGATGCTACTTTAGGATACATGATACTATAGGCACCTAACTTGACATAAGTAGAATATTATAACATGGTTAATTTAGTCATATAAGTTGCTCCTCCTATTTTTGTATATTTTTGCAGTATTGCATCCCCACTTAATCTCCCAGTTTGTATACAAATCCTGCCGCCCACACATTTTATTACACCAAAAATTTTGAGCCGTGCCTTGCCAAAACACTTGATCCACCCCTATTATTTAGTAGTTATTTTTCCCAGCGTTTGATATCTGGACGTGTTTTTTTTTGATCTGCCATTCACTGCGTTTATTTGTTCTTTTAACACATTTACTTGGTTATTCTGACGACGTATCATTCTTCACTAGAATCCGAATCACTCCAAACACTCGCTTTTTACTTAACGCGTATTAGCTGATAATCTGAAAAGCCTATTTCAAGAAAGAGTATCCTTCGATTTTTACACAACCAACCATTTTATTCGAATCCTATCATGGGCTTCCGTATCGGGTTCAATACCCTCCTGACTGTTCTAACGTTGGTGTCCTTCGTCTTCCTTCTTTTAGCGACCATATCTTCTCCAGTGACTACCGTATTCAAACTTGCGAGTACCCTGGACTACACATATGGTATTTTTGGCTACTGCCCCTCCAGTGGCTCCTGTTCCAAGGCCACTTACCCGTATTCGCCTTCAACAATAGATGACTCAACCACGAACTGGACCATGAGTGCAGATGTTAGAGACAAGTTGGCTAAGATTTTTATTGTGGCTCCTATTGCACTTGGGCTCAACTTTATCACGTTAATCTTACTTATTGTCAGCCATTTGTCAACTAAAGTATTGGTATTGGTCGCAATAGTAGCAAATTTACTTGCTTTCATTGCAACCGCTTTGGTTACTGTCATCACTATCTTGGTCTTCTACCCAAACATGGCATGGACAGGCTGGATCCTTGTTGGTGCCGCAGCAGCAAGTTTGATTTCTCTTATAGGTGCTCTCCTCAAGTTGGCTATTGACACCGACTCCTCTAGGGATGATATTTCAGATATCAGCATCTCCGAATTCGTTGAAAAGGACTCTGGTGTAACTGGTTTTGCTTCTAGCTTTGGAAAGATTGACCCAGTTCCGGCCTCCAAATTTGCTGGCTCGACGTATGACTCATCCTCGTCATTCAGTAAGGGTACTGACACCAAGATTCTGCTTCCAAAATCGAATAACAATAATCCATACGGAAAAGAACATGGTTATCAGTACAGCGTACCGCCTCAGCAATATTCTGGTACAAGAACTTTGAGCAATAGTTCGATTTACAATTCAAATCCTCAACTAGCAAGTGATTTTACCAAGAATGATTTCTATGATCCACCACCACCATCTAAGGCAACTGTAAACAATAATACTAGTGGTTTGCCATATCCATTGGCCCAGACTCGTGATAGCGATGCTTACCCTAAAAATCACCCTGGTGTATTTGAACATCACTTGGAGGTTGAAGGTCACAAACCTTTCACTGAACTTGACGACTTCGAGATTGAAGAAAAGAGTCCTCAGCAAGATGTAATGAATGCTAGCGATACCGAATCTGATTTCACTAGTGTATCACAAAGAGCACCAAATACTCAGTATCAGCAGCCATACTCTAATGTCCTGCAATTCCAGCCTCTGTTCCAACAACAGCAGTACAATAACTACCATTACAATAATCAATACAATGGTGCACCACCACAGAAGTACAACAATTACAACCTACAGTACCAACAAAGAGGTCCAGTTCCAACCGTCTCTGACAATGTACTTAAGAACAACCCCGACTTTGGGATGGTGGGTCCAACTAGAAGAAAAGTTGCTCCTGGGTTTGTTCCTGTCGCTAATCGGTATAACAACAATATTCAAGCGTCAAATTTGATGGGACGTGCTCCTGGAGGCGCTAGAAGCGGGCCATATGGTGCGGTGTAGATTAGAGTATATATGAGGACTGTTGGCTTTTTATGTAGTATTTTTTTGGGTATAATACAATGCTTTTCAATTCATGGATGACCCTTCATCTTGATCCGACGGCCGCTCTATCGTAGGACGGTCTGGAGGAGGTTCCTTGACAATGGTGGTGGAACCGTGTGGCTTGATGAGGACTATGATGAGCAATGCAAATGTCACCAACGAGAGGAAGAAGATCAACTTACATTTAGTAGTTCGTTTCTGGTATGACTGTGCCTTGATCAATTCCTTGTCCGATTGCTTGAGGTCCTGGACGGTTCGAGTGAGGTTATAGTCAATTCTGTCAAGTATACTGCCTTGGTCAACCACCAAGGATTCCATTTCCTTGAAGATGGTGGAAATTTCTAAGATTCCCATGGCAAGATTGGATATTTCCCTTTCTCGTTGGTGAAGTAGTTGTTGATCGGGGTTCTGTTGTTGGAGCACTTGTTTCGAATATTGTTCAATCAGAGATGATTCTTCGGCAGTTGTCGTATCCAAAAGTGTGGTAGAATCCGAAGCGTCGAGTA
Organism: Teunomyces lycoperdinae; assembly: GCA_030574955.1. NCBI lineage: Eukaryota > Fungi > Ascomycota > Pichiomycetes > Serinales > Debaryomycetaceae > Teunomyces > Teunomyces lycoperdinae. Next base: position 321,401 of record JAJMFY010000002.1, read on the forward strand.
AGTCGTCGTCATCCCTAAGAAACTTGATATAGTTATTCTGAAGGTTACGGAAAATAAGAGACGAGTCTTGGATTTTGATGGCATAAGTCTTTTTGTAGTTTGACAATATCTCCAAATCATTAGAATTGTATCCGAGATGAAGTTTCTCGTGGTTGTCGTTAAGATACTCTATTTTCTTCACCAAGACGTAGCATTTCTCAAAGGTCTTAAGGATGTGATAGTTTAAATCTTCGATTTGCTGTTCCAATTCTTTCTTGTTTGATTTGTGGATAATGATAAGCTTCTTGTAGACTGAATTGAGTTCGGCAACCTTTGCCTTTATCTCGGCAAGGTGCGTATCCAAATTGCCAGCAATGTCGAATATCGAAGGAATAACGGGTTTGAGTTCTATGGATCCATCTGCTCGTACGTTATCTGTGTATTTGCGTGAACCAATAAAACGTTCATCTTCATTGAGGTCATATCGAGGTACGTCCCGAGTAAGTGTTCTGCGGTACGAAAGGAAGAGGTTGGTTCGGTCACGAAACATTCCTTGGTGGTGATAAGGAGAATTGTTCCATTAAAAATGCGCGAACCCTTTGTACAAAAAATACCTTACAATCTAGAATTACAAACTGCAACCATTGTTAAAAAAAAAAAATGTCTATCTCTTTTATGTTTTCTTTTTGTTTAAGAAGTGTAGGTTGTGTAAACTAACACCGGAACTAGACTGATTAAGCCCAGCACCAATGGCTGCGGTTCTGTCTGACGCAGAAGACGATGGCTGTGTTACAATTGCACGGTTCGTACTGGACGACTGCGAAATAGGTGACATACTAAATGTTGCCGGCGTATTCGAATAGTGCATATGAACTGGTGGTGAGGTACCAAGCTTCATTGATCGGCTCAAACTTGATGACAGTGTATTACGCGACCCCAACGGTGATGATCCGGTAGAAGAATTCTTAGACAAGCTCTTCAAGTTAACTGACGACGTCCCGCGTGATCCAAGCTTGGTTTTGCTACTAGTGTTACTACTATTCGCACTTCCTCCACCACTTCCTTCAATTCTAGAATTCAATTCTGCCAAGTTAATGTGCGATCCTGGTAACGGTGGCTCATAAGCCGGTGATGGTGCATCGGATTGTGGAGATTTGAGCGCCTGTGAGTATGAAGGAACACGGTTGTTGAATTTTGCTTCAGAGTTAGCTCGCGACAAGTGCTGTGGTGACTGGAGTGGTGGACTCGACAAGACATTGTCTAAGTTCATTGAGAGTCGGGAACTTACCTTGGGAATTGGTTGACCCCGTGAAAAATAGTCATCAGAATCTACATCACCTTCTATGTTAAAAACAGCCCCATAGCCGCGGCTAACTTCAGCCTCGGCTTGCCTCTGGATACTCAATTGCTTTAAGTTTTCCGTCAAAAGTGTATTATCCAATGGAGACATTGATAATTGGCTGTGAACATCGGTAGCATAATTGTTGCGTGGTGTCACAGTTCCTGAACCCATTGGTGATTCAACGGGTGAAACATCAGACCAAAGACGATCGTAAATATGTTTTTCGTACAACGGAGGCGCCATCAATCCACTTAATGAAGTATATGAAGAGTGGTTCGATGACACTTGCGACGAGTTGCTGGGGGCAGTAGCAGCCACAGCTAAATCTCTTAAACTCGTATGACTGGCCAGGTGCATGTCGGTAGTAAAGAGTAATTCCTCTTCTTCACGCTCCCGTTCTTCAATTGAGCCATTTTCGCTTTCTTCATCAGCACGAGCAGAAACAGTTACAAAAGGCGAAATAAATAGTTGAACAGGAAGTGTCGCCCTCAATTCCGAAACATGGCCATCTGGATTAACAAGACCAATGACAAACTTTAACTTGTGACGAACCTTGATGTTGTTAAGAATATCACAATCTTGTGTACTCTTAGATAAGGAAGGTGGTACTTTCAAAAAGGTGTCAACCTCCCATTTATCCATTTGGAAATTAGGATCGTTTTCCTTAGGCCGTTTGATTGTTTTGGAAGCCACGATTCTTTCCCCATTGAATACGGGTGGAAGATAACCCAAGTAAGAGAAGGCTTCAGCAAGCTCAATCTTGATTTCTCCAAGCTGTAGACCCTTCATAAGTGGAACTAACATAAAACTGATGGGAGTTCCTGAACCAATGGCAATGGCTTTGCTGGGGACATTTAAAGAGTATTCCACTTTCTTGGGCCATGTGTTATCAACAGCAACAGTTTCAGAGAGTTCTACCGCGTCAGTTGTCAAGGTTCTTACCACACGTAAATGTTTCTTAGCCACCATTTTATTATGGAATTTGCCCCTATCAATGGTAGCTTCCATACGATAAATCACAGAAGCCCCAGGTAAACCTTCAACTGATTCAGGAATAGATCCAGGTAAGATGGTACTAAATGGGAACTCGTAATTCCCCTGGATCAACGTATGACTCAGAGTAGGTACCGTTGTTGTATTGTTCGAATTTGAGAGAGCGGTGAGCGAAGTGAGTGAGTTCAAGTTATGGGAAGATTTTGACCGGAGAGAATGACCTAAGCCTTTAAGAGAGCTGGTACTTGTGTTACGGCTCAAGCTTGGAGACAGCGATTGTGACAGGTTGGCGTATAAGTTGTTGAGGTGCAGCGAAAACTCGTTGGAGTCCCAAGAGTACTCATAAATGCGTTTCTCGTAGTTAACTGTCTTTGGAAAGGTTCCTTTTGGTGTCTGAAATGTATCTGCCCAATTTAAGCGAATGGTAGAATAGAGTCGAAGCGACATCTTTTTTATTGTAATAGGTTCATTGACCGACAAGGCGATTTTTCCTGATAACAACACAGAAGCAGCATCATGAGAGCTTCCCTTAAGCACTAAGACATCATGATCAAGATTGCTTAACCGGATATCAAACAACGACGTTGATTTTGTTGACTTTGATTTAACCATAGTTAAAGAAAGGGGTTTTTAAACTCCGGTAGGTATTTGATCGCAGTTCAGGGTTACACCTTCTCACCGGAGCTTGGCTAGTCTGATGACATCATCACGTGCCCACGCGGGTGCATACGCCAGAAAATTTTAGTAAATCTGTTTGGTTTTTCCGTACCCCGAGATAAGGGAGTCCGATACAGTGTTAAAGGCTGGTGGTACTTGGCTGGTATTTGGGAAAATTAACAGGCGAGAAAGATAGCAACCCAGTGACGATATATACAAGCTGAGGCTATCCCAAAGCGGTAATATCGTAAAAAAATTCAAAGCAAAAGTACTTGAGCAATATTGCCGCTATTACTTGCACTTAACCCGACATACTGCTTTGCTTTTTTTCGCTGGTGACCGCTGGTCTTGTGACTTGGGATCGTTCGTGCATAATCAAGACTTGCGATTTTTTCTGTTTATCTGCAGTATGTTTCTGGAAGCACGATACCCATAAAAAATGTAACCAAGATGGATCTGAGATAACTGCAAATAAGGTTAAAGTATAAAGAGATCGAGTCATCAGCTCGTTGCGAGGTAAGTCTAGAAAAAAAAACCTAATATTTATAGCTAATTAGACGAGAATCTTTCATTGGCTGAATCACAATAGAGTAAGTATGGATTTACCCATCGTGAGGACTTATCATCTAATTTTGTCAACAATTAATTACCAAACTTTATTAAGAGCGATTCAAAAACAATTATGATTTATTATGCCAGCTATATTTAGTACACCAACAGTATTTGTGCTGGCTACTCGTTGAGCATTACTAAGGAATGTAATAATCTCCCTTGACAACACAACCACAAAAACCCCTATTCAATCTCAGGAATATTCTTGACTTGAACCCTGATTACGATAAATAATTCGGGGTAGAGGCCTGTGCAGAAAATGAGGCGGCTTCTTAAATCAACAATTTTAGGTAACTCGCCGAGCACAGTAGAGATAAAACCATAAAATATTCCTAAATAGTTGGAGTTAGCACAGTTGAAACTACAAACCATATGAATAATAGGGCAGGTATGTACGGGGTATTACCTTTCGCGTTACTTAAACAACTATGAAATGCGAAAATGTACAGGGAGCGCTGTATGGTGTTGCCCATTGAAGCTAACAGTGTTAGAAGTTCAATTGTGACCAGATTGAACTATTAGCTTAATAATGTGATTTATGTGACCCCATCTTGAGAAAGTAGGCGAGAACATCGTTTTATCCCCGAGGATCCGCGTATTGTTTTGAACGCAAAACATCCTTACCAATGATCTATTTCCTTCTCAGCAGGTTAATGTAAAATACTTTTGATAAGCTACAAAAAGCAGGTTGACAGAACGATTTACAGATGTAGTGAATTCTTGATGTCCGTTGCGCATGCGCGTAATTTGTTGTTGTTGTTGTCATTGAGACCAAAATTGTTATCGAACCATTTAGATTCCACAGGACAAAATCTAAATTTGAGTCTAGACGTAAATAAATCCCTAAATAGCATCCTAAAATTGGCTCTTGTTGGTTACTCGTCTAGCTATCTCTAAGGAAATTGTTATCTAATTAAAATAACTTTGAATAGGGTATGTAGGTCAGTATGTATTAGCTTCATGGTATTTTTGACATGTGGCTGTTCTAATTATTCTCTCCCAAAATATTTTTATTAGATTACCAATCGTAGGCATTGCAGCCGCTCTCTCAGCAACCTAATCTTGTTCTGCTGATGTTTGAGGCAATGTGCAGGGGCGCCGTGGAATTGTTACATTCTACGATGTCACCTTTTATACTCATTCTTGTTACACATACCTCAAACGTCTTATTATGTATCTAACATTTTATTCTCGTTTTATTGTGTTAAATAATAAACATCATCGGTTGCCGCGTTAGTGTTAAGTGTACCTTTATTGTTACCCTTCTAGGTACTCGAGCCAGAGCTCAATTTACGAGACTAACTATGCATAAGTCACGTGGAAAACAAAAAAAATTCCCGTTCGCGAATGAGAGCCAGCATTTGCAACTGCCATTCTCGGCCCGCGACCAGCTCCCCATATTCCAGCTGTGTTTCGTCTTTATAATGGCTGGTATAGAATTTAGCAGTGATGGCTGGTAGAAGCCAATTCTTTTTCAGGAACCAGTGAAGATATATTTTTCATACTTCCTAGACGTCTCGTCTACCAGCCATATATATATCTCAGGTCCCCAGTCAGTTCTGTAAAGAGCTATTCCACAACCAAAGCCACTTTACCCTTTTAAACCCTTCTTCCCCTCTTTCCCCAACCATACCGCATATAGACTTCATTTGTCTTATAATATCTAATAAACCATACCACCCTACCACTTCCACCAAGACATATCAACGGGGTTCAGTCTTGCTCCATTAATACATTATTCACATATATATTTATTGCATCCTACTCCCATATTCAGCCCTCAAGCTCACCCTAGTCAATCTTTACCACTCTTATCACGGTTTTATTTCCATTTTATCTCATCTTGCAACGAACCTGTCTTAGTATAACAAAGCAATGCATTCAAGCAACAACACACAACCGCTTCCATACGCAACAAGTATCGATAATCAAATCTACGAATACAATCCATTTATGCAAAATGACTCGACTATTTACTCGCCTAAGCGAGCCAAGTCAATGGCATCTCCACCGGTTAGACGTAAAGTGCCGTCTCGGTCCCTCTCTGCATCCCTGAGAATTCGGTCTGTCTCGCGTCGAGGCTGGATCTCGCGCTCGAGCTCAGTTTCGGGCTCGACCTCACCTATCTCTCCTTACGAAGAACAACAACCATTTGCATTTAAGTCTTCCTTCACTTCGAGCTTCGGTCCATCGGATAGTTCCGATTTAGAATCATTGCCCGATTTAGTTGATGACGACACACCCAACACTACTCCGATCAAATCACCTCCAAGAAGCTTCTTCTTTCAGGACTATAGTCCAAAAAATTTGAACTTCCGTGAGCGTGTCAAGACACCAGAAATCTTTTGTATCCCTGAGATCGTCCATAAAATCATAGAGTTTGCTGATGTGCAAAACACTAACATCCCTCAGGAACATCTTTCTGTAAGACGGAAACCGCTTTCATTCAATCATGCACTTTTAATCCATGGGAATAAGCAACAAGCTGAACTTGCTTTAGACGAAAAATTACCCGACCAATTTGCATCCTCTACAACCACATCAAGTGTGTTGTACAACTGTCTCCAGGTAAACAAACTTTTTTATCAGGTTACGAGTGATATCATGAGTAAAAAATGTTACTTTAGTGATGAAGTCAAGTACCATAGCTTTGTTGAGAATATTGGCAGTCATCGTGTCAAACCAAAGGTATTCGTCCTCAATAAGCTTTTCCAAACCAAACAATTGACCATTGATTGTATTAAAAACCACATCAACTTTGACGATTTGGAATGGTTAGAATTTTACATGTGCCCAAAATTGTGTCCCTCGATGGAATTTTTGGGTCCAAAGCTCAAAAAATTAGTCTTGACTGGTTCCAAAGTTATTGATGACGATTTCCTTGTTATGGTAAGTAAGCAGTGTCCTAACCTTGAAGTATTGGACATTCGGGCATGTGAAATGGTCTCGGATGCCGGGGTATACCAAATTGCGAAAAACTGCCGCCAATTATTGTCAGTTAACTTGGGCCGCAAGCAAAAGGGTTGGCTCATCACCGATAACAGTGTTTCTACATTAGTTACAAATAACAAAAATCTTCACACCATTGGCTTGGCAGGTTGCCATATTTCCGATAAGTCTGTGTGGGACTTGGCAACCAACTGTCCGCGATTGCAACGGTTATCGCTTAACAACTGTCCTTATATACTGAACCAGTCCATCCCTGCTATATTGGCTCGTGGAAGTACTTTCTTCCTGAGCTTATTGGTACTTGAACTTCGCTTCAACTACCAGATTACGCAGTGGCAACCAGTCATTGAGTTCAAGCGACGTCAGGAACACCGCGGGTTCTCGGTGTTGGTTGAAGTGTGCGAGACATTAATGTTACGTCTCCGCCAGCAAGAGCTCGAAATGGATCGTCTCATATCACAGAGAATCCTTCGGGATATTCTGGATTGGGCCAACAGTGACGATGCTGATGTCCCTTTCCAGCAGTTGTTACGCAATAGAACCAAAACCAGAACCATAGTCGTATAACTTAATTTAAATCTAATAAAAGCGCATTATAATAGTAGCACATTACTTTGCAACCAAAATCAGTAAAATTATGTTTACGGCGGAGGTATAGGCCCACAACACCAATTCACTAATAATTCAATGTTAACCCGCCTGTAGCGACGGCAGCTTGGTAAACAAAAAAATAAACAAAAGATTGCTACGGAGGGTCTGTACGGTGCGTTCGGCTAACTTGCCGTCTCCCTGCGCCCACCAAAATACACCACTGCGCCTTAATAGACGGTAAAATCAATATTCTATTCCGGGTTACATTTATATCGGGGGTCCGGAAAGGATATTGTTACATATAACAAAATCGCGTTTAATAATAGCCATCACCTTGTTTTATTTTGCCAAAAAGAAGAGACTATCCCAACACACCGGTTAGCCACATAAATAACACAAAAACAAAAAATCCTAAAAAGTTGGAGAGCCCAAATAAATATTACCATTCCTGTGTCTGGCGAGACAGCCTAACCGCTCTGGTAAAAAAAAGCCACCGTTCCCACGAATTCCTTGCTAGTGTCTAAAAGATTTTTAGTCTTTTGCTATCCTGGATTTCTAGATATTAGGATCCTGGTCATCCCTTCATTCAACCTAAACGTTCTGTTTTGGTGTCATACTTTATTTGCTTAGTAAATATGACAATAAAGGTTCCCGATCCGAGCGTTGTTGCTACCACCAACCTCAATCTCAGTCGATTAGCTTCGCCTGGGACAAACCCTGCCCTTCACTACCACCAACACTATCAGAGGGATCGCAAGATCCCATCACAAACAAACCTCTTGACCCATATTAACTCAAGCAGATCGAGTTTACGGACCAATGAGCTCAACCACCAGCCTTCCAAGCTCGATCTTATTGATGATACCACCTTAACATCGCTTCCACTTCCTCCACCCTTGAAGGTACGGAGCTATGGTTCACACTCGAGTTCGTCTTCCGTTCCAAACAACGAATCAAGTCTCGCCAATTTTGATGCCGAGTCAACCATATCAGATCTTGTCGATACCACCCATGACTATGAAGATGATGACGAAGCTAACGATCCTATTGTTCTTATTGAGGATTACATGACAAATGAGCAGGAAGAGCTGACTTCAGGCAAGAGCAATCCAGCAACCATAAATCGGAAACGTTCACTCGCGACATACAAGCAGCGGATCAATAGCGTACCGCGCCCCTCATTCTACAGCCAGCCCAGCTTTGGTGCCAGTGTCGAAGTAGATGACCTTTCTGAAGTTTCTACGATCAATGATCCAATCAATGATACGATCTTATCAACCGAACCGGACACAAGTTCGCCAATACCCAATAATAAACGTCGCTCGGTTCCTGACTATAAACCATGTGGGCGTTCTGAAAATCTCGAAGAGATCTTTGGGAGAATTCCTGGCAGTGAGACACTCAAGCACTGTGACCTTTGTGATAAGCCGTTGTACGAAATCTCATCGATAATCAACAAGAAGGTGAAGATTTCTGGTGCTAAGAATCCCACCACGACAAACCATTTGAACGAAATATACACCGAGTTTATTTGTGGTGAGTGTGTTGAGACCTACGAGGATTTCTTTAATGAGTTGTACGAGAACGAGCTACACGAAAAGGAATGTTCGCATTCACTGGCTGGTGAATCCAGCAGCACTGCCAGTACGACCACTGCAACGACCACAACTAACACAACGAAGAATAATAATGATGACAAAAATGATGAGAAATGTACCAAGAATAACACTACCACCAACACAAATTTGCTCGATATTTTTAAGTCGATTGAGAGCAAATATATTGAGAAGCAGCAACACCGGCAAAATATGGCTACGAAAAGGTCCTTTTACCAGAAACTGCCAACCTACAAGCAATTGAAGAACAAGACATCTTTTTCCGAAACGCTAATGTCAAGATTAAGTTACCTAAATAGCATACCCGAAGGGTACCTGTATAACTCCAGCAACCTTGCTCCGGAAGTTCCGCGGTACTTCACTACTGCCCCAAAAAGTATCGATCTAGAATGGATCAAGAAAATCCAGTCCAAACTAAGATGGTGGGGTAATTATAGACCAGAGTAAATAGAAATGTCACTTGAATTAGTCTTGTGTGGTCACGAGAAAATGCTTTGGGGTTTAATCCGAGCTCGGGTCCCCATTCCTGTGCGTGGGCTAGACCAATGATATGCAAGCTTAATTTGCTGACCGTTGAGATGACGTGCGCACACCATATTTGCTCCTACCACCTCATATTAAAGAGGACCAAAAAACTACTTTAGAAAACCCAACATCATTATTAAGCAAATAAACATGAGTGGTAACTTGCAAGTGTTGATAAGGTTCGTGTCGACTGCAACTAAATCCAAGAGATTCATGCAAACCATACCCATAACTACCCTGAGCAACGGCTTCTACTCGGGATTAAATTACTCGATCAGTACCTCCCCATCAGCCAACACCACGAAGGAAGAAACTCCCAGCTGGAAATCGGGCAAATGGTCAAAACATACATTGAGAATTCCTCAACCAGAACAGCTGCAGCAACCAGTCAGAAGATCTAGAGCTTCTAGGTTTGCTCAACAAACATCAACACCAACACCAACACCAACATCTGCATCTGCATCTGAACCATCTAACCCAATAGAAATAAAAAAGAAGGAACCTGTCGTGAAGAAAAAGAGAACGTTACGTCCAAGAAAGGCGTTAATTACATTGTCACCTAAAGCAGTTGAACACTTGCTAGGTCTTCAAAACCAACCAAACCCCAAAATGATTCGTATTGGAGTAAAGAACCGTGGCTGTTCTGGTTTGACGTATCATTTGGAGTACGTTGATAAACCTGGCAAGTTTGATGAATTGATTGAGCAAGATAATGTTAAGGTGTTGATCGATTCTAAGGCCCTTTTCTCCATTGTGGGCTCCGAAATGGACTGGCTTGATGACAAATTGTCGTCACGTTTTATCTTTAAGAACCCCAACTCCAAAGGAACTTGTGGTTGTGGAGAATCTTTCATGGTATAGAACTACGAAAGGGGGGATAGGAAACAAGATTGGCATATTCTTCGGCATTACGGAACACTATTTATTTGATATAAATACACATCATTTACTTTATTTTGCGGCATTCAAAGTATGTAGCGTCAATATCATCAGGTAACGAGCAGAAGTACTTTAAGTCTTGCATAGTCTTGAACAACTCGATGGAGTTGACACCCAATTGCAAGCACGTTTTGCCCCCTGATTCGTTCGAGGTACAAATGATACTTTTGTCAACTTCCTTCTCACCATCAATAATGAACAAGTTGTTGGGTTTCTCGCCCACAAACGTGACGACACTTGCTTCAGTGGTGGCGGGGTCGACGTTGCGTAGCTCGATATTGCCGCGTGCCGGCGCGATCTGATCTAGTGTCACTGCAATATCGGATGATGGCATGATCGAGCCGTGTGAACGTTGCTCGACTTGAGTTGGTCCCATAGCGGGAGGTGGTGGTTTAGGCAGCAGAAACAATCCCATTGTGACCAGTAGCTTTTTGAATGATAGTTTTTGGTGCGAATTTAAAGTAGAATTGCTACCGATTCGTTGAGTCTCGCGAGCGTAACTTCGTAGTCATAGAATCCGGTATATCGTTGACTATTTGACGCCAGCTCAAGCCATCGATAGTGAGAATCGTACTTGATTTCCTTTGGGTATTGCCGTGCCATAGTAAGTACTGTATCGACAATCTGGTGCTCGGTGGTCGCCGTGTCCGTACGCTTAATATCGTCGTAGTACACAATCGCTGTATTATCATACTCATTGGTTCGTTTAACCGTGGAATTAAATACAAACATCACAGTATTTGCAGTCCGTTGCGCAATCTCGGCATTGTTTAGAGGTTCGTATCCCAAAATCTGACGCTTGACATTGACGTCCTGGCGAAACCTTCGTCGAAGAAGATTCTTATATTCCTCTTGAGAACGAATAAAGTGCCGAAGTCGAAATAATTGTTTGTAACACGTTATGAGCAGTTGCTTGAACGTTTTGTTATCCAAACTTAAACCACGGACTACTGGTTTCGAGAGAACCAATTGGTTGTTGATAATGTGGAACATCTTTAGAGTAGAAAAAGATGAGCTTGTCGCGACTTTTTTGTTTTTTGCAACACAACGCAACTCCATGCGATTAGTATTGAAGAACAATCACGCTTATTGCAGCATTGAGTACCTGTACCAGTGTGAGGGAAGTGAAGACCTTCAAAAAAACATTGTTGTTCCCAACCAAGCACTTCAAGTAAGTTTGTGACTAGTCTGCAGTTTCTTAATCACAAATTCTAACATTAGGTGGCTGTCCTGCTACACATTAACAATACATTGGTTGTAGATTCAGTTTACGAGTCACTTGTTGACCGTATTGGAGTGAGTTTCATCCTGAGTTCGTTGTGGACTCAGTTAGGTTACTCAGCCAGTTTGTCGGTTGGTACTCCTCACAGTTTCTGTGTGACACTTACATGTTCCATTTTTAATGCAATTTGCGGCCAGTTTGAACGCAACAAATTCACTTGGTTAAAGAAAGTATCTATAGAGATCCACTATAATTCTCATGAAACCCAGATTGATCTTTCTCGTTATATTTCCAGTCTCAACTACATGTTAGCAAGCTGGTTACTTAGCGTTGAATATAAGTTTCCGCTTGCATTTTCCTTTTACGGTCGCCACTTTTATCGGGAAAATTACCGACCAATTCAGAAATCGGTCTCAGAGCTATATGATCCGAAACTAACGTCTCTAACGCAGGTTTACCAGGATGCCAATTCGACCACGATCTTGCTCCATAACCTCCTCAAGTTACAAAACCAATGTATCTTGACCGAGTATAACACAATAAATATCTGGAAAGAGATCGATATGTCAACTTACAAATACAAAAGGATACACGAACAACGACACATATGTCTCAAAGAGACACCTTACACTATGAAACTCTTAAACTGGTGATCATGTGGCTGCGAACAATTTTTTATTTTTTTTTTTGGTTTCTTTTTTTGGCTTAATTTCATAGTTTCTCCGTGGAAGGTTGTTCCGTGCTCCCGTGCCTGAAACGTCACCTCCACGCTCCCTCAGGCAGCTCGTTCCCCAGACTACATACATATAAATCTGCGTGCGATTTTCAGATATTTCTCCCATTCCTTCATTCAAATCACATCAATATCATTATGGCTCAATTAAATCTTGCTGTCGTCGGTACTGGTATCTTCGCCACTGACTCCCACTTGCCAACTTTCAAATCTGCCAACGTTAAGCCTGTGGCTGCATACAACAGAACCAAGGCTAAGGCGGAAGTTTTCGCTCAAAAGGCTGGTATTGATCCATCAAAGGTTGCTGACAACTTGGAAACTATTTTCTCAGACGACTCTGTCGACTTTGTTGATGCTTTGTTGCCAGTCCAACATAACTTGGATGTTGTTAAGTTAGCTATTCAACACAACAAGCCTCTTGCCTTTGAAAAGCCAATTGCTGCAACTTTATCTCAAGCAAGAGAAATCGTTGAATTATCAAGAAAGTCTGATCTTCCTATCATGGTTTTGGAAAACTGGGTGTTCTCCAAGGCTGTCCTGATCCTCAAAGAGCACTTGCCAAAGATTGGTGAAATTGTTTCCTTTACTTACAGCTCCACTGGTGCCTTCAACCCAAACAACAAGTACGCCAACACTTCTTGGAGACTTTCTCCAGAACACGTTGGCGGTTACTTGAGTGACGGTGGTGTACATCAATTGGCGTTGTTGACGGAAATCTTGGGTCCAATTGATACCATCTCTGCCCATACCAGACAGCTCAGAAAGGAGAGTGGTGATGATGATATTTTGTTCTCTACTGTTAAGACTGCTGATAATGCTATTGGTACCTTTACCTACGGTTCTGCCTTTGGTGCAACTGAAAAGACATCTTTCTTTGTCATTTATGGTATGAATGGTACTCTTAGATACGATTTCTCTCCATCTGCTCCAAGAAAGATCTCGTACACTCTTGGTTCTTCTGCTGCTGAAGTCTCTCAACCTGTTGAAATTGAATTTGAAGATGTCGACACCATGGTTGCTGAATTTGAAAACTTTGCTGCTGCTGTCTCTGCTAAGGACAAGACTCTTGTTGGTGTTGCCCCAGAAAAGGCCTTCCACCATTTGGCTATTGTTGCTGCTGCTATTGAGTCTTCCAAGAAGAACGGTGCTTCTATTAAGGTTGAAACCGTCTAAAATTACGATATATGTAAATTATAACTCATCCATTAATCTATCCGCAACAGTTGTTGCTTCTGAAACTGTCTCAATAACTGTAGTTACTTCTGAAATAGCTTCAATAAGTGTCGTGGCAATTGTTTCAAAAGTAGTATCCGACGCCGCTTCTATGACAGCTGTCTTAGAGCCAAAGATCCATGTAAATACACGGAACATGCTTAAGAATGACCATAACAATAGTCTCACAGGAGTACGTAATATACGCCTCCAAATTACCCAGACACAGCATATGAGGAAAAAACCCAAACTTAGGTAGATACGTTGCTTATCCGATTTATCTTGTTTCTCGATGAACTTGACAATCTGTCTCGACTTCACCAATAAGTTGTTGAACTGAATAAACCGTTCATTCAAGTTGTGCAAATCCTTTGTCTGCTGATCAAGGGATTCAATATTAAGTTCACTCTGAAGCACGGAGGTTGCCATGAGCTGTCTTGTAGCCTGAAGTGACGACGTGATGTTCTTGTTGTGGGACAAAATACGGTCATTTACCAATATATCTTTATGGGGAGTTTCTGAACGAGTTCCAAACAACTTGCTCTTGGCATCACCGAGCGTTTCCTCGGAATCTTGTTCCAGTATCCCGTACTTATTGATCCGTTGTTTATGAATCAGCTGGTTAATTAAATCGTTACTGGATAATTGGATTTCTCGCACCCGTACTCTCAATGCACTAAGCTTCTCTCGATAAAGCTGTAGCTGTTCTTTTGCATGGATATCTTTGCCGACTCGATTTTCCACGATATTGCACATTGATTTGAACTGAAGTAGTTTTGTAGTGATACGTTTGAGTATTTGAGAATGAAGACTTTTGCGGTCCTCGACATTTGAATCGTTGCTAAGTCTTATTAGCTCATTCAAGCCTTCGTATACCTGAACTTTTATTTGATCTAGTTCTGCAAACGACATTTGTTGGGTACTTTTAGGCCACGCTAAACCGATCAAATTTTAGAGCGGAGAGATATCTGGTTGTGCGCGTGAGATTGCTCCAGAAATTGTTCCACGACAGATCCAACTGTAACTTATTTGCAACAATATATTTCGTTCAAATTTGAGACTATGCTAAAAGAAAGAAGAACGGCTACTGTCGAAACTGACTCTTTTCTTCCTAATTTTATAACTCTATAAAATATGAAAAGTTGGTACAACAAACACAATTTTTGTTTATTTCCTGCGTGCAATTTCTGCTACCAGATCGCTTCACTTAACTACGTTTCTTTCAAACTCTTTTTGCAATTGGAAGACTCAATTACTAAAAATGGGAAGTAAATCCAAGAAGGCCAGAGACCCGGCAACTCTCACCCCAGAGTACATTGCCGAGCAAAGACGTTTGAGAGAGCTTCGCAAGGAAGAAAAGAAGAAACAGGAACTTGAAACACCAGTCCAGCTAGAGTATATTCAAAGACCAATGCTCCAATTAAATAACATGGATGGATTTAAACTAAAAATAATGACATATAACTTGCTAGCACAAGCGTTGATTCGAAGAAAGCTTTTCCCCACCAGTGGGGACGCTTTGAAATGGGGCTACCGTTCTAAAGTCTTGTTGGACGAACTTAAGCATTATGATGCAGATATTATGTGCCTTCAGGAAGTCGACTATGTACAATACAAGTCTTTCTGGTGTGATGAGTTTGAAAAGTTGGGGTATCTCTCGAAATTCTACCGGGCCAATTCCAAGAATCACGGTCTTGCTATAGTGTATCGTGAGTCGCTCTTCTTGTGCAAGCATCAGAGCTTTATTCAGTACGACTCGGAAAGAGTTACCGGAGAATTGGTAGATTTACCGTTGCCCCGTACAATTACCCAGAATGTTGGGTTCTTTATTCATTTTGACTTCAAGCCCGAGATTATTGACAAATATCCACAACTTTCTAAAAAAAACGGGCTTATAATCGGAACTACACATCTATTCTGGCATCCTTTTGGTACATTTGAGAGAACAAGGCAAACTTATTTGGTGTTGTATAAATACAAGCAGTTTGTGAACACTTTACTGACAGTTCTCGGTAACAACAACGGATTTTATTCGTTCTTTGCAGGTGATATGAACTCACAACCTTTTGATACACCATATCTTTCTATCACAGCGAAACCTGCTGCCTATCAGGGTCGTGCCAAAACCGTTCTTGCGTGTTCCCTTTCATACCAATACTCCAAGAACCGTGGTGTAGTCGAGGACAACCAACTGGATCAACCAGAAGAACAAGAAGAAGAGGAAGAAGGTGGAAATGTAGAGAAATTCGGTAAGGATCAACCACGAGATCCGGTTCCTGAATCCTTTACAGCTACTCCTGAACAACTAGAATTGGTTCAGCATATGCAAGATGTCCATAATGCCCTTGATATCAAGGCAATCTCATTGTACTCAGCAGGATATAAGCACGTCCATCCAGAAAATGCTGGACTTGACAATGACCGTGGCGAGCCATTTTTCTCGAACTGGGCTCATGCATGGAGAGGCCTACTTGACTATATATTCATCTTGAGTAAATGGGAAGGTGAAGACTCTAGCAAACAAACAGAGACATTGGATGTTATCCAAACAGATCATGATATTTCCTTATTATCATTGCTAAAGCTCCCAATGGCTCAAGATATGGGACCTGAACCTTCGGGCCAGCCACGGAAGGGACAGTATCCGTCAGATCATCTTTGTTTGATGGCTGAGGTCCTTCTACACTAATCATTATTACTCCAATCAATAAGCAACCCAGAAATCCATCAAAATATTTAACACTAAACAAATAAAACATTACTCATTTCCTTAACATCGTATCTACCAAGTCATCCAACGGACCATAATCCTTCTCACTGATCAACTTGAATTCATCGGCAAATAACACGTAGTGTTTCAAGCTTGTATTTAAGTGGCTCTGGAGACCCAACTCAGTTATTTCGTGGAAATGGTGACAGTAGATGTGGGCATATATTCTGAATAATCTCTTAAAGATAGTCTTGACCAAGGTAGGAAATTGTTGTGGAAATGGAGCACCAATCTTGGAGGGAAAAATGTTATCGTTATCAAAAAATCCTTGAACCCAGTTCATCAAGTTTTCAATATATTCACAGGCCGGCAACGAGACTGGTCTCTTGAGCGCGCCGTTTGCTGGTGCATTGCCCATAGAGGTTGCTTCCTGCCATAAATATTCGTATTCGTCGGTGGCAATCATTCTAGGACAAGTTGCAGGGGAACAGAACTCGGTGATTGCTCCGTAAAGCATATTGATTTGGTTATAGAAATCAACCACATGAATAGCCAACCATTCGTTGATGTCTTCATCCTGTGGTAACTTGACCGCTTGTATCAAGGCATTATCACTTCCCAAGGTCTGTTCAGCATAGTTACGGATATCCTTGTGAGTTGAAACCTGTTGTCCAGAAACCTGTGATCCAGGGTTCTGGATTGTCGGATATGGCTGGCTGAGATCTTGACCGAATGTTGGCTGTGGGAAAACCGAGTTCGATTTAGGCTGGGGGCTTGATATTGGTGAGGTTTGTTTGAGCTTGAAGCCTCTTGTTGATCTGAGAGAATGTGTGTTGAAGTTCTGAAAAAGTGCCATCTTTATTGGACTGAAAGTGTAGAATACAGACGCTGATAAACGGTTTGAATCAGGTTTTGTTTTGACGTTTCCTGTTTGGGATTTGTGAGAATGAACCAGAATTGGTGGTGTTACCCGGATTACTGTACTGAAGTCGCAATGACTTTGAAATTGCCGTTGCGCTTTTACAATCGCGACTCGACGACTCAAAGATAAGAATGGAAGTGACTCCCATCAGCTTAAAATTAGATCGACAAGACAGTGAAGTGCTTGAAAAAGATGTCGAAGTAGAAAAAGTAGCAGATGACCTGAAAAAGTTGGAAAGTGACGTAGTATTAGAGGACAGGGAAGAAAAAAATGGGGCCACAGAGGAAGTAAAAGAAAATGAACAGGAAAAGGAATGCCAGGGAAACGAAGTTCAAGAAAAAGATGATGAAGATGATAACGCAGATGAGAACAAGCAAGACGAGGTTGAACCGTACGAAAAGCCAGAAGTGATTGTATCCGATGACAATTCTGCTTCCAACTCTACAAATGAAGAAGAAGAAGAATATGACCCCGAGAGTGCATTCCAAACTGAGCCGGAGCCTGTTCAAGGTAACGATTCTGACGAAGATGATGAGTATGATCCAGAAAAAGGCTGGAACGAGTCACCTCTTCCAAAGGAACAAGCAAAACCGAAAGCTCCAAGCCTTCCCCCGAAACCAGCAGGGTTACCTCCAAAACCATCTGTTCCTGTAAGAGGCCCAACTCTTGACTCCAGCACCCAACATCTAAAGGAAGCTTATGATGCAATCATGCAAAGTGAATTAGTAAAGGACCCAAACTTTACCAAGTTGCCACAAAGCGAACAGCTTAGATTGATTAGTGAACAGCTTGCACTCAAAAATGTTCAATTGCCACAAACAAATACTGATATCAACTATAACCAGGTCTATTCCTACAATAAACCTCTTAATGACTCGAAGGACTCTATTCCGATGGTTCCTGTGAATGAATTCTGTCGCCGACCAAATATCACTCTTCCAGTGACCCCCGAAGAACAACAGGCCTACGATGAGTTTCTTTCTACAGAGTCAGAATATGTTTCTCTCTCCAAGTTGGACCTGTTACCCGAAAATTCTCGTTTATTCGTAGGGAACTTGCCGGTAAATACGACAACGAAATTGGATTTATTCCGTATTTTCAGTCAATACGGCGAGGTGGTTCAGATTGCCATCAAGGCTGGTTACGGATTTATCCAGTTCAAAACAGCAGAAGCTTGCATGGATAGTATCAAGGGTGAAACCAATGTACCCTTATACGGCAAAGTTTTGAAATTGGATGCTTCCAAAAGTCAGAAGACAAAGCAGGCTAACCCTGATTCCAACACAATGTCTCGTGGCCGGGAAAGAACTGCCGGCGAGCCTAGATCGGAATCCAAGAGAAGAAAGGTAGATCCTGATTGCAAAGTATACACCACAGATACATCACCTGCTTACATTGTGAAAAAGGTGAAGAAGGCGTTTGCTGCAGACCAAATCAACATCGAGGTTGAAGATATCACAAACCAGGATGTCGGTGATGTCATCAGTGATTCCGCGTACTCCGGACTTCTCGGTATTTGCTTTGTCAAGGAATCGTTGGTCGATGTTCAGACTTTTGACGAGGCTGACGATGGTGGTATCAAGTTTGATGAGTATGCCGATGTTGAGCCAAAGGTAGCTGCTGATATCTTGCTAAAGGCAAAGCAGAATAAGTACGGTGATGATATGCCGCCATATGAACCAGAACCAATTTCTCCTGCTCCTCCTGCATCACACATCACAGCACCAACGGCACCTGCTCCAGCTCCATATCCCCAACACCTCAATTCAAATCAAGGCATGCATGGAAGAAATCGCAATAATAAGAGAGATCAATACAAGGGAAGAAAACACTGGGAACAGCGTGAACAACGTGAGCAACAACATCCACAACCGTACGGCCAACCACCCCCACCACCACATCAAAATGCACAGCTGTATGGACAGCCTCAGCCAGTGTACCAGCAGCCACACCAACAGAATTATCGTCCTAGTCATCACCAGCAACACCATCACCAACAACACCATCACCAACAACACCATCAAAATCATCATCAAAATCATCATCAAAATCATCATCAAAATCGTCATCAAAATCGTCATCAAAATAACCAACAGTATCAACAATCCCAGCAATCCCAATTTCCGCCCACATATAACCAGCAAATTGTCCCAAACAACTTGGTTCAGTCATTGCAAAATTTGGACCCTGCTTCTGTTCAAAGTGTAATCAATATTTTACAACAGCAACAGCAACAGCACCAACAGCAACCAATTTATTCTGCACCTTCTCGTACACAGGCACCCCCTTACACAGGATATAATCAATTTTATGGTGTCCAATCTCAACCTCCTGCCCCCTACCCTTACAATCAGGCTTCACCTGCCCCTTCTCATCCTCCTCCCCAGACTAATCCCCCAAACAACCAAGTAGATGCATTGTTATCCCAGTTACAACTGTCGACCGCTCAATATAACTCTGGTCAACAGAATGCTGGGACTCAAGCTCTCATGGATACGTTAGCACGCTTAAGCAAAAAGTAATTACTACTCTTTTAACTCTTTTGAACATTTATCTATAGACCATATACCTTTAAATGGTGCAGAATTATTACCTCTTAATCAACTTCATCAACGGTGTTGTACACCACCTCCTGCTCCTCTTGATGGTCTGCTACTTCCATCTTTTCATTGTACTGCTGTTGCAATTGCTTGAACTCTTCCTCGTCTTCCAAGTACCCATTAATGCCAATCACCCCACATTCATTGAAGATCTCCAATACTTGTTCAGCATCTTCTACCTTCATCGTGGCAAAAACCTTATTAACTTCGTCTAAAGACCCTGTCTTCGCAGCATCTTGGATCTCTTGTGACAACTTCGTGGTAAATATTTCGTACTCCGGTGTTCCTTCTTGCGGTAAATTCACACTCAATTCGGTACCCTCGTCAAGAGCCTTTAATTGTATAACAGCTTCCTCTTCAGCATCTCCAGATTGTCTTTCAGCCTGTTCGGCCAGAATAATTTCGCATCTGGTCTTAATATGGTTGTAGGTATTCTGGACATCCTGGATAAACCCCTGGTTAGCAGGCGAGGAAGAATCGCTTATCTTCGAGCAGAACAATTTGATAGCCTTGATAGTTTGGTCCTTGCTTGGTTTTGGGCCAGCTAATTGTGACACATATTGTAATAATAAAGACTGGTGGATAACTTGCAAGGTTCTCTGTGAGTCTCCTTCCAATTGAGAGTCAAATGCAGTCATAATCAATGCATCTTTTTGTTGCTCGGTACAAATCTTAGTGTGTTTAATCAAGTAGTCAGCACTGGCAACGATATCCTTGGAGGAAATTTTGGCAAAGACGGCTGTTTCGGGTAACAACTCTAACTCCTCCAATTCCTCTCTTTCGGTCTTTGGTGGAGTTGGAGTGTTGATAGTCTCAATACTAGTTTCTTTGGTGGTGGGTTTGGGTGTGCGTTTAGATGGTGGTGCTGCTTCCTCTTCGTTATCCTTATTCAAAAAAGATCTATCGAAACCAGTATGTATATCATCACTAGAAATCAAGTTGGCCTTCTGGTACAACAACTCATCTAATTTAATGGTCTGTTTGGACAAGACATCGTCGATCTTTTGTCTGTGTTCCTTCAAATACTCAACAAGCTTGGATGGATCAGTTGCATCAGGGTGATCTTCAACGATTTGAATGAATAAGTCCTCGATCATTTCATTATATGGTGGAGTATTCTCAATTTCATCACGCTCAAACTTCAAGTCCTTTAATCCCTTTCTTAAAGTGTCGCCCTTATCAGCGATCAACTTGTCGTAGTCAAATCTTTCCGTCTTGTCAAATTGAGCATCTACTGTCTTCTTAACGTTAGATAAATCAGTCAATTCAGAAGGCTTCAATGCTTCCAAAAGGTAATCGACTC
This sequence comes from Teunomyces lycoperdinae, assembly GCA_030574955.1. Lineage (NCBI taxonomy): Eukaryota > Fungi > Ascomycota > Pichiomycetes > Serinales > Debaryomycetaceae > Teunomyces > Teunomyces lycoperdinae. The sequence continues at coordinate 342,306 of JAJMFY010000002.1, forward strand.
TGCTATTAAGCTTAGCATACATGGTCAATTGAACCAAGATCGACTTGATTTCCACATTACGTTGAGCACGTTTTTCGTGGATATCTCTTTGTTTCCATCTTATAAAAGAATTCTTGTCAACATTTGGGTGAACTTCAATATCAGAATCGTCTGAGAGTTCTATCTTATCCCACTTTGAGTAATCGATAGGCATGTTTGTTGGAAGTCAAACTATGAATTCTTGAGATTAATTTACTTTCTCAACGTAGATATTCTAGAAATTTCTATGTGTAGGAAAGCTCAATGTGCCACTTAAAATATAGATGCTCTATTTATGATAAATAATTGACCATGGCCAGTATATGGATGCATTCCAGCATTCTTGAATTCTACCTGACCAAAAGAGTTGTACCTGACCGATATTATATTTTTGAAAACAACTTTTGTTATGTGCTCTCTTAAGCAGTGCCATTTGGTCTTAAACCGGTAAAAAAGGCATAACCATAACCAGTCGTTTCAAAAGTAATCGTTGTACCCTTCTTGAAGTAAAAGACATCTCCTGGGGACACAGAAACTTTGTAGCCAGTTTCATCGGAAATCCAGTATTCACCCTCGACTTCCAAGATAATCTTCATTTCATCGTAGTCGTACTTGTAGACTAGAGGCTCACCCTTTTCTTGCTTATAGAAACCACATGAAATTTGTTCTTCCTTTGGAGCCTCGGAGGTGAAAATGTCACCCAAGAAAGAGTTGTTGCCTGGAGAAGGAATCTGTGGAGGTTTGACTTCCTTACCTTCAGCGGCTGGTTTGTATAACATAGGCATTTTGGAATATTGGTGTTCTTTGGAATATGTAAAAAACTTGCTATAAATTGTCTATTGATTAATCGACTGACTGGTGTCCATACCTTTATACTTTTGTACTTGAAATAGTTTCTCTTGATCGAGTTTAAATTACCAGATTGATTTTCGCAGCCGATTTCCCTAAATGGAAAATAAGTCCTGACCTGTTATCAAGGACCGGACATGTAACTATGTTTTCCCACCATTTACTACTAATTACAGCATCTTTAGTGTTCAATATTATGGGCTCTCCGCTTCTCTTTTGTTAAACTGGACTTTCTGGGCCCTCGAAGTGTGAGCCCTTAGAAGTGCAACACTACTTTTAGAGTATGATCTAATTTTAGATAACTGTTTAACAAGACGCCGATTGTATAATTTAAGAACAATTAAGAGTAATATCGAAAAAGAGAAGCTGTTCTCTCATTGATATGTACCCATAATTTACTTCATAGTAGTTCGGATCTATTGTTTACCAAAACTTATTAAATTGTATTTTTTGTCGAAAAATTAAAATTTTGCAACTATTTGTCCACTAAGTAGTACTATTCCGAACTAACTAATTGTAAACATGCATCAACACAACTATCCAAATCCGCCTTGTTCATAAATATGATATCCTTTAAAATCGCCTTATCTAAGTCAGGAAAAACTTCCCGCAAATTCTTGTATGTCTCCTTCATAAGTTTGGGATCAACCTCAGATTCTTGAGGAGGAGGTGGCTGAATTTCTTGATGAACTGGCAATTGATATGCAGATGCAAGTTGAGATGGAGGAGGGAGAGGCACTAATGTTTGGTTGGAATTCTCCTCATTGGGAGAAGGAGCAAAAAAGTTGCTTATAGAATTCGTAACCATTTCTGCACTAGTCAACAAAATATTAGATGGGGATAAACTTTGAAGAGGGTAATCCGCACCATTATTAGGATGATGAGGTTGAGGTTGAAAAATTGGTACCTCTTTAGCCTTCAGAGCATTCTCTGCTTCTCTACGCTTGTTCTCAGCTTCCCAGGCTTCCACGTGGGCATTATATTCCTCCTGGCTAACAGTAAGATCATTTATGCTCAAATTTTGTATAAAACCGATTGCTCCCTGTAATGATGACAAGTAATAACTTGTTTCCCCATGAAATAACCACTCCTCTCCACGGTAATTTTCGATGTACTGCAAATTAGTGAGTAAATGGTCGACTTTTGATTTGATGATGACTAAAATTAATATTGGCACAAAAGAATCAGCATTTGTTTCCTGATTGCTCACTTTCAAGAAGCTGAAGATGATCTTACAAGAGTTCAAGATACAAATTATCTTGTCTCTTGGAGCTCTATATTTATTGATTCGGTTCAATTCAGCGACAGCGTGATCCATAAATGTTAATTCTCCTTTCTTCTGAGATAATTGGTCTAAGTGTATGTCTAGATGAGAACCATGAACCCAACTGAACTTTTCCAACTGTCGGTCGAATTTCACGTCATTTTCAAGTCCCCTAGTGTATTGTTCGGGAATAATACTAGGTTGCTTAGCCACTTCAGCTGGGAAGCAGTGTTCGTACAATCTATTCATGATCAATTTTTCCAAACCTTCCCGTGAATTTTCTAAATCAATATCATCCATGGATGCAAAGGGATCATAGAGGGCAAATTTCTCGTTCATAAATGACTTGAATTCCCTAATGATTTTTATTCTTTGCTCATCTGTAAATGTGTGACCTTGCTTGGAAAAAGACACCAAGAAAGATCTTACATAACGCACAATGGGATCGGCACTCTTCTTTTTCAAATGAACCAAAAAAACTTGAAAGTCAAATGGTTTATGGGATTGTTGATGCTGATCGTTAGGATTGATTTGGTCTGTATTTATATGGACCTTCGATGTGGAGTGCTGACGTATAGGTTTTGGTGCTTCAGAAGTACTTGAGATACCGGAATTTGCATCAGCAGGTGTAATTGAAGGAGGTTGGGTATCATCCAAGAGAAGAGGAAATTCTTCTTGAGGTGATGTCTCAAAATCTCTTACACTAAGGTCTGAGATATCCTTTCTTTCAGCTATTGTGAGAGAAGGTTCTGGAGATCCCTTTTGGTGCTGTTCCTTTTCGTTAAATGTGGGCTCGTTTGTGAGAGAGGAGACGTTTGAAGCAACCGGTGGGGAACTTAAATTACTAGATAAAATCGGCTTCGACTCTTTAGGACTGTGTAATTCGGAATCTTCAGGGATATATGACTGAATTGTCATGGAGGATGGGGGTTGGACCACCTTTTCTTTCGTTATTTCTATCGTCTCTTGTTCCACTACTAGTGATGATCCAGTCGTATCTTCTGTAATACTGGACAGTTCCTTTTCCTTCTCCTTCTCGTTTTCTAAGCCATGTTCTTCTCTGTCATTATCGGTTGATACATCGAATTTGTCGAACAACCCGACTAAATCCGACTTATCGGAAGTAGTGGTGTGGTTTTTAATAGTAGTTTCGTCGTGCTGATCAACAGTAACCACAGTAGGTGCAACACTGCTCGAAACTAGCTTAGGTGAACCATCACTCTTCTTAGAAAGAATGTTTGTAAGAAATGGAGACTGTGGTTCTAACGGTGCTGCCGAGGGAGTAGAAGTGGTATTGGTGTTGGTAGTAGAGGTTGTTGCCGCAGACTTCGAGGGATTTATCCCCAAATTCCTAAATGACATAGTTGTAGTGGTAATATATGATAGGGTGTGATATGTATTACCAAAGTTACAGTATTCAATTGCAGTACAAAGCTTGTTGTGCTTGTTCAGCTCTGCCTATTTCGGAAATACTTCACAACTGTAGATAAATAATCTGTCGTGCGCAATCTCAAAATGAGGCTACAAAAACATGTTACCTAGTATAATACATTTCTATAAATCATATCATTACATTCATTTCACTTCTTAAGATTTAATTTAAGTTTAAACCCTGTTTTGGGCTTCCCATCCACGGCACTTTTATCCGTTTTCGCTTTTTCGTCCTTTAATTCAACCAAGGCAGCGTCATTGCCCTTGTTACCATTTTCGCCCGGTGACAGCGATTTACTCTGGTCGTCTGAGTGGATGTAGATCTTTGTTTTCTTTTTCTTCACCCCGGACGACAGTGGTGAGAAAGGACTTCCACTTTTGGAAAATGGGGAAGCTGGTCTTCTAACCTCCGGTTCCACCAGCGGACTTTTTCTTGCTGGTCCGTTCTCCAACTTGACTTTCACAGGTTTGGGCTTCTCTGGCGAGGTTGGTTTATTTACTGGCCTTGATTCTGGCTCAAGCTTCACAGGAGATGGCTCTTTAGGAGCCTCCTCAAAAGGAGTGGCTGATATCTGCACCTTCCGCCTTTTGGTCGAGATCTTGACATACCGAGCATTCCGTACACCAAGCACCCTTGCAGCTGGGGCAGGCACTGGATCAAGAGAGACAACCGTTTGTGGCTTACGGATCAACTCCTTATGTCTAGCCCTGAAAGCTCCCTTGAAGCTAAAGGAAACTAACGTTCCGTCTACCTTGACCGAACTGCGTCCAACTTTGACGCTTTTAGGTTTCAAATTAGGAATATCGGGCAACGAATGATTATGGAAGGTAAATTTAAGCAAGAATGGATTCTGACTGTCGATAGTCACAAGCCCCAGATCCTTTAATATCTTGGATGCCTTTGGTACAGGTACAGGTTTTGGATCTGGCCTCTTCAAACTGATCTTTAATTTGGGTCGTTCTGGCTGTACATTGGCCTCCTTAACTGGCTTTCTTACATCAGCAACTTCCGGCTTAGGTGCAACTAACTTTCGAGATGCCAATTGAATTTTAAATCTTCCTTCACGTTTGAAAACAATCTTTCCTCCACCAAGGTGTTTTACCACAATTTTCTTCTTCAATTCATTGACAGGAACACTTGGGATAGGAATCCTTACAATGAAACTGTCAGTTTCCTTGAACAAAACCTGACAAACTGCAAATATGTTACGCTTCTCATTGATGCTCAACAATGAGGTGTGCAATAACTCCCACAAGATAGTTTTTAACCCGTTAGCAATCGAGTAGTCACGACGGAGTAATTCAATGGCACCCTTAATAGTCGCACGGGCAAAAACATCCCGCTTGGAGTCCATCTCACTGTTTGAGCCATCTTCGATGATAACCATATTTGTAGAGTTAGTAGTCACCTTTGTACTGTTGTCCGAAAACTTCTCCAAGGACTTAAATTCAGGATCATCCAAAGTAGAAGGTGTCCCTTGAATAGCTGCAGAACATATTGAATCAATAAATGCTGCAATCAACTTGGACTTGAATTTGGGTGAAATTGTGTGAAGAATACAGGTCTTTAAGAAATAGTTCAAAATACTGCTATTCTTTAAGGCACCAAGAATAAATAACCCCCTGAAGGCCTCGACCCGGATATCGTTAGAATACTTTTCAAGAGTGAAATAAAGCAAGTCTTCGAAGGAAAGTTTCATTAAGCCGTGGCTTGCCAACTTGATTTTCTGTTTAAGGCACGTTACGGAAATAATCTTTTGATACGATGGAACCCATTCATCAAGCTTTTGCAAGCGATTCATTTCGGTAATAACATTACTTAAAAATGCTTCTTGTTGTAGATCCTGATTTTCAGTAAGGCTACTCAGTCCAAACGGATCATTGGAAAAGATGGTAGTGTTGCTGTTGATAGCACAATCGGTGAGAGAACTAAGTAATCTCGAAACATAATAACAATCTTGGTAGTTATTATTAGAATTCTCATTATACTTGATCAAGTTCAAGAGTAAGTTCTTGATAACAAATGGAACTTCTCCTTCTTCGTCACGAATAGTGCTCAATATCTTAGGAATCTCCATCTGCAAGTGGAAGTCAGCAAAATTTTCGAAGTCATTGCTCAAAGGGACTGAGCTTCCTTGGAAACAGTACAACGCTTTGAAAGCCTTGATCAAATAACCGATACCCAAGAAATTATTACTAGCCTTCGAAAATCTAGCCAAAGCTTCCGCGGCCGCTACTCTCACACCGAAGTAGTAACGCTTATCCATAATTGTCCTTGTGAGAACAGTACAGTGAACTGGTAAAGGTTTTTCAATATCACCAAAAAATTTGACCGCCTCATATTGTGCTTCGACGTCTCTATCTTGTTGTAATTGCGAGCCAAACATATAATCTGGCTGCTTTACTTCAATCTTAGCAATCCACTCATAATCAACATCAACTCTAAGCCAATCAAATGCATCGCCAAAAATGAAATCATCTTCTTCCTTCACAAAATTTGTAAATCCCCAGTCCTCTACTTCAGCGTCAGTTTCAAGAATATCACCAAGTTTAGTGAATGAGGCAGCGGCCTCAATTGCTTCCTCTTTAAGTTTCTTCATTCTTTTGAACTTAGAATAATATTGCACATCAATCTTGGTATGCACATCCTTAATATCAACAATATGCTCGTATGGAGTACCATCTGCCTCGTGGACTCGAATGGTGACAGGCCCAGTAAATACTGGTTGGATAGGGAACGAAGGTTCATCATCCAAATATGCTATGGAATCATCAACAAAAGAACTGGCTTGTGGGTGCCGTTTCTTCGTTTCTTGATGTTGAGTTTGTCTTATACTCATCTCAATCAATCCTCTTTTCTTGTTAAATCTTTGAGTCACCCTGAAAATTGGTGCTCCCACACCATAAACCCATTGCTTAAAGAAAGGGTCTAACTTATTACGATTAACCTTCTCACAAACGTACTGGAAATGCAGAGTAGAAACCGTACCGTTTGGTAAATCTCCTGACATTGCCTGTAAAAAGAGCTTAGGGAGCACACGAGAGAGGCCAAATGATTTGTCTGTCTTGGTCATTCTCTTATCCAAGATGAATAACACAATAGGTGCTTTCAACCTAATGAAACCGAGATCCAGATCGGTTATGGGAAAACGGAAAAATTGGATTCCTAATGGTTTCTTGCCGACATCTTCTTCTAAGATTTCATCAATACTTTTCTTGATCTTGAATCGATATTGGTTAGTCCCCATTAATACTTTGACGAATTGAAGTGCCATGTAACGTGCGATACCAACTGTACACCATAAGTCATTAAATGTTTGAGGGGCAATATTAATACCAGACCATTGAGTAGCCATGGATTCAAGTAATATCTCAGTGGTGGGAATCATTGGTTCAATCAAGTCATCCGGATATAACAATGAGTCATCAAAGATTGAAAGCCCTGCAAAACTATTACTGTTGGCACTTGAATCCAGAATAAAAACGATTGAATAAGAGCTAAATGGGAATGAGCCATATTCCTTTTGGAAAAAGTCAATTGCGTTGTTAGCGAATAGGCAAGTATTATTAGCCCATTCCAATTTGTCACGAAGACAATACAATGTAACAGCTGAACTGGCAGTATCCTTTTCAATCTCATCGGTTTGAATTTGTTCGTTCAAGTCTTCGTCATCCACATCGACTTCCTCGGTTGGGCCGGTTAAGGTTATACTTTCAAAGCACCCCAAAGCCCAACCCACATGATGGGCACAAACTGGATTAAATATGGACCAAGAAACCACTTTCTTAGACAAGTCATTAGGATGTGGAGTTTCCTTGACGTTATTGAAATCACCAGAACACACCACTAAGTCGAAGTTCTCCAAATCTTCCTCATCTTCTTCATCCATGTCCACATCATCACTTCCTTTTTTGCCACCAGTAGACCTTCTGGTACGTCTTCCTTGTTTTATTCTTGGGTTGCCAATATCTTTGATGGTACGCGGAATATTGATTTCCAAAGACCATGTGCAGCGTTCCCAAAGGTTGTCTATACATGGAACCCAGGATGAAGTGGAAATATTAAATTCAGAATTGGTGGTATATGCATGCCAGTATTTTTTGTCTTCATTATTAGTGATGAAATTTATACCATCCTTCGGATTTATAAGTTCGTATACGATTTTCACTTGGATGGGGGTGTAAACATCACTGTTCGTGTTTTTGGTACGCAAATGTATTGGAGTGTGGGTGGCGGCATTATTGCTGGGAGTGTTAAGAAAGTTAAGGTCTGTAAGTTCCAACTTCAAGTTATCTGGTAAAATAACAATTAATTCTTCCGTGTTTCCGTTCCCAAACTCTGACTGGTGTGATTCTCGCGGGTCGTAGTTATTTTCGCCAAAGATATAGTTAAGCTTCTGCCTTATAATGTGATGCTGGTGGATTGTAATGTCCTTGGAGTACAAATCAAAGATGTCTATTTCTGACGACCCAGCGTCCTGAAAATCGCCCCTGTCATCGTTAATGTAAAGGATATCCTTGTATACGTAATTCGTGTTCCTGGAGTTGTTAATGTAAATGTCTTTTATTGTCATTCCTCTGCAATCAATCTTAAATGCACTTAAGGTTCCAGAAGTTGGGAGGATAGTCAACTCAGTAAGTCCCTCTATTTTGTTATTGGCCAAGTCAACATCTATGTTTATTCTTTGGTGACCCACTTTAATTGCCTGGGTCAGCAAATTGGCCGAGCGCACCGCTCTCATGGGATTTCCAGTTGGCTTTGACTGCTTTGGAGTACCATGTCTTGGAGTACCAGTGGTAGCCAAATCAACGTGAGATGGCATCGTGGAAAGCCGGTGGATTGAGTCGAGTTATTCAAGTTGTTTGGTTAGAATTTTAATGTTCGCCTTTTCTCTGGCCTGCAGGTTAACTGATCTATATACACAACTATAGTTCCTTATATACATTACGTTTGAGACGCCATTCTCCAAATATCCCGTCGGAATGACAGTTGTGGGTAGGAATTGATACGAGTTGATCGTTCCAGAAGACAACAGGAATTCCATTCAGAATTTTCGATAATTTTTTCAGCAATTTTGTTTCGAGTTTCCCATGTTTTTGGTGATAATACGGAACAATATGTATGTCACAAGACTCCAGAGGAATCTTGAATCTGAGCCAATATCTTCTATCAAACAACACCCAATCTGTCCATTTACCAGCAAAGGTGCTTAGGGTAACTGAAATGTTTTGCTTACGTTCTAGTGGTTGTCTTTGAATGGTCACCAGGATCATGTCATTCTTTCTCTTGGTATCAAAAACGAGATTCAAAGCAGTTAATTTGTGACTACGGTCAGCCAAACTAATCATTCGAGGAGCCAATTGACGTTCAAGCTTGGCATAAGACCAATGATAGTGTTTAACAGATGAATATGGATATAACAATCCATATAATAGTCGACTAAGAAGGATCGTGTTGTCTTCTGTGAGAGCTGAAGCTGGGAGAACAAGTTGGAGACGGCCGTTTGGATCATCAAACTGAAGCTGGTTGGATAATTGTAAGAGTTCGGTGTACTTACATACATGATCCTTAAGCCAATTTGTTGCTTCCACAACCTCTCCATGTAATGACAACAAAGCATCCTTGTCTTTAAGAAGATGATGTCGTATAAAGTTTCTCTTCGTTAACAGCGTATCACTGTTAGTGGAGTCTTCAAACCACCGAATTCCTTCCATCTTACATGTGTCAATAATATTTGACTTTTCAAAGTCAAGCAAAGGTCTTAAAACAGTAGTTTCCAGGTTTGGAATTGGAATTCTTGCCCGATGCTTAAGGCCTACCAAACCAAAAAGAGAGGAGTTTCCTTGAAGTCGCTGCACAAACGTTTCCAATTGGTCGTTTAAGTTATGACCCACCACCAATGGCATTTTCTTGTCCAAGCATATTTGTTCAAAAACCAGGTACCGTCGTATACGTGCCACTTCTTCAAAGTTCGAGATTGTGTGAACTGGCCGATCATACTGGAGCCTGGCCACCAGATGGTTAACACCCCATTGTTTCACAGTTTTCCCCACAAGAACTGCTTCAGTGTCTGAACCATGGCGGTATCCATGGTCTATTGTTACTGCATGGATCTCAAATCGGAGATCGTATTGCTGGCGGTACTGTGCTAGTAAGTATGTAAGACACATAGAATCCACACCTCCTGACAATGCAACCACAACGCCCCGAGGGACCCTGTCCTTGCAACAACGCAAGAGAGAGTCACGAAATGTTGCCACCAGAATCGTCATGTGCTAATTGAGTGCGCCAAATGCACATGTTCCAAGCTCTGCTAAACGGTTTTTGAATCATCAGCTCAAAGTGACAGATTACATAATCCAGTGGGTTCCAAATTTTTTTTGCCCTGGTGACTCTTTGAAAAATTTATAATAGACGCAGGAAATCGAAAAGTTTAGTCTCATTACCAATCATGAGTGAAGCCAACCAACAGTTTAGCTTCCCTAAGGAAGAGGAAAATGTCCTCAAGACTTGGGACGAGCTTGATGCTTTCAAGAGATCGTTAGAATTAACGAAAGATTTGCCGCCATTTGCCTTTTTTGATGGCCCACCATTTGCTACCGGTACTCCCCACTACGGTCACATCTTGGCCTCCACCGTGAAGGACATCATCCCTCGTTATGCCACCATGAATGGTTTCCATGTTGAAAGAAGATTCGGATGGGATACCCATGGTTTGCCAGTCGAGCACGAAATCGACAAAAAATTGGGCATTACCTCCAAGGAAGACGTGTATGCCATGGGTATCGACAAGTACAACAACGAATGTCGTTCCATTGTCATGAGATATGCCGATGAATGGCGCCGTGTAATTAAAAGAATGGCCAGGTGGATCGATATGGACAACGATTACAAGACCTTGTACCCAGAATTCATGGAATCCGTGTGGTGGGCTTTCAAGGAGTTGTACAAGAAAGACTCAGTGTACAGAGGTTTGAGAGTCATGCCTTACTCTACCGCTTGTACTACTCCATTGTCTAACTTTGAGGCTCAACAGAACTATAAGGAAGTCAACGACCCAGCTGTCACCATCTCTTTCCCATTGGTGGATGATGAAAAGACTGCCTTGGTTGCCTGGACCACCACTCCTTGGACCTTGCCAGCTAACATCTTGTTGGCTGTCAACCCAAACTTTGAATATGTCAAGATTTTCGATGAAGAGAAACAAATGAACTACATTTTGTTGGAATCGTTGCTTAGCACCTTGTACAAGAAGCCAGCTGCTGCCAAGTACAAGGTTGTCGAAAAGATTGCTGGTAAGGACTTGGAAGGCCTTAAGTATGTGCCTCTTTTCAACTATTTCTACGAGGACTTCAAGGATACCGCTTTTAAGGTTGTTTGCGCTGACTATGTTACCAATGACTCTGGTACTGGTATTGTCCACCAAGCTCCATCTTATGGTGAAGAGGATTTCAATGTTGCTACCAAAGCTGGCGTTATTAGTGAAAAGAAGCAACCACCAAGTGTTGTTGATGACACTGGTAAGATCACCTCCAACGTCTCAGACTTTGCTGGACTTTACTTCAAGGATGCCGACAAGCACATCATTAAAAAGTTGACTGGCGAAGGCAGAATTTTGCTTGCTACCCAAACCAAGCACTCGTACCCATTCTGCTGGAGATCTGATACTCCATTAATGTACAGAACTGTTCCTGCCTGGTTTGTTCGTATTGGTGAAATCATCCCTCAAATGTTGAGCAATGTTGAAAAGACCAACTGGGTGCCTTCTACCATTAAGGATAAGAGATTTTCTAACTGGATTGCTAACGCCAGAGACTGGAACATTTCTAGAAACCGTTACTGGGGTACTCCTATCCCATTGTGGGTTTCCGAAGATTTTGAAGAAATTATCTGTGTTGGATCTATTGATGAATTAAAGGAATTGTCTGGTCGTGACGACATCACCGATATCCACCGTGAAAGCATTGACTCAATCACCATTCCATCCAAGCAAGGTAAGGGCGACTTAAAGAGAATTGAAGAAGTCTTCGACTGTTGGTTCGAATCTGGTTCTATGCCATACGCTTCTAAGCACTACCCATTTGAAAACAAGGACTCTTTCCAAAACGCCTTCCCAGCCAACTTTATTTCCGAAGGTTTGGATCAAACCAGAGGTTGGTTCTACACCTTGACCGTTTTGGGTACCCACTTGTTCAATACCGCTCCATACAAGAACGTTATCGTCAGTGGTATCGTGTTGGCTGCAGACGGTAAGAAGATGTCCAAGCGTTTGAAGAACTACCCTGACCCTAACATTATCTTGGAAAAGTACGGTGCTGACGCTTTGAGATTGTACTTGATCAACTCTCCAGTCTTGAGAGCTGAAACCTTGAAATTCAAGGAAGAAGGTGTTAGAGAAGTTGTCTCCAGTGTTTTGTTGCCATGGTACAACTCCTACAAATTCTTGAAGGATGCTGCTGACATTTTCAAGAAGGACAACGGTGAAGACTTTATCTACGACAGTGAATTGCGTTCTGACAACGTCATGGACAAATGGTTGTTGGCGTCTATCCAATCTTTGATTAAGTTTATTCACGAGGAAATGACTGGTTACAGATTGTACACTGTTGTTCCAAGATTGTTGTCCTTCATTGACGACTTGACCAACTGGTACATTCGTTTCAACCGTCGTCGTATCAAGGGTTTTGCCAGTGACGATATTTTAGATACCAAGAGAGGTCTCAACACTTTGGTTGAAGCTTTGTTGACCTTATCCAGAGCTATGGCCCCATTCACCCCTTACTTGGCTGAAGGTATCTACCAAAGAATCAGACAATACTTCAAGGTTGAAGACTTGGAAAAGATCTCTGTTAACCCTGCTATCAAGGACGTTCAGTCAGTTCATTTCTTGTCTTACCCATCAGTCAGAGAAGCATTATTCAATACCGAAATCGAAGTCGCTGTTTCTAGAATGCAAAAGGTTATTGAATTGGGTCGTAATATCAGAGAAAAGAAGACCATCTCTTTGAAGACTCCATTGTTAGAGTTGGTTATCTTGCATTCCGACGATTCGTACTTAAGAGACGTTGAATCTTTGAAGGGTTACATTTCTGATGAATTGAACGTCAGGAACATTGTCATAACAAAGGACGAGTCCAAGTACGGTGTTGAGTACACCGCTGTTGCTGACTGGCCAGTTTTGGGTAAGAAGTTGAAGAAGGATGCTAAGCTTGTGAAGGCTGCCTTACCATCTGTCTCTTCTGCTGAGGTCCAAGAGTTCGCCAAGACCGGTAAGATTACTGTTGCAGGTATTGAGTTGGTTTCTGAAGACTTGCAAGTGCAGCGCGGTTTGCCAGCTGAGAAGGCTGCTCATGGCCAAGAAGCTAGGGCTCAAAATGATGTTTTGATCATTTTGGATGTTAACTTGCACCCAGAATTGTTGACTGAGGGTTTGGCCAGAGAATTGATCAACCGTATTCAAAGATTGCGTAAGAAGGCTGGTTTGAATACCACTGACGAAGTCAAGATTGAATACAAGGTTACCAAGGATACTATCGACTTCAACTCGGTCCTTAAGGAAGAAGTTTTGGCCAAGTCTTGTGGCAAGTTGGAAGAATACTCCGACGCTACTAATGTTATTATTGATGAAGAACAAACCATCAACGATACTGTCTTCAACTTGAGATTGTTGAGCCTTTAGATTAGAGGTTCTCAGTAGATAAATAGATCTGTGTACAAAATATATTTACTTGTATTGATTAAACCTGCCATACACTCAATCCGGCACCTCCAATAACCACTGTAGTCTTGCCATCTTGCTCAAACGAATCACTACAACCTGTATCGGCAATCGTGGTATATCTTGCCGATTCACATCTCAAACTATCATTTTCGTATGACCACTTTCTCACAATTTGATCTACAGATGTCACGACAAATGCCTGGTTAGTTGCCTTGCAGATGGATGTGATCGTAGAAGAAGCAGCTTTTTCCACAAAACTGATAGGCTCAAGGCACAATCCTTCTCCGGTAGCTGTTAATCTTGATAAGATCAAGGCATTGTCATCTCCACCTGTTATGATAGTGTATGAATTTTCCTCCTTGATTGGTAGTACTGCCTTAACACCGTTTTGGTGTAACTGCTGTTTGATTATAATTTTGCCCAACAGTTTAGACGACTTTATGTTGGTGATGTCCCAGATGGAGAGATATCCGTCAGTTGTACCAATTTGTATGAATAGCTTTTCTCCAATGCTCAAGAAATGTACGTTCAATATACAGCAGGTCATGTACGTATCTGCTGCTAGTAACTCGAAATCCTTTGACACGGTATCAAAGAACCATATTTTGATATTAGAGTCAGAATAGACTGTTGAAATTAAAAAGCCATTTTCATATGGCATGGAAGCAAAGTCCATGATACGCAAGTCAGGGTTATCGTTGCTTGGTTTAAGTCTTGCATGTTCCACAACAACTGGTTCACCATTGGATTCAGAAACCTTCCAGACATAAAACTCTTCATTAGCAGCAGAGCTACAGACGTATTCGTTACTGATAAAGTTGATCACTTGTAAACCTGAAATATGATTGTTCATGCTCCATCTTGGTTCAACTTGTCCGTTTTCTAATAAGAGTCCTAATTTCACAGACGCATCTTCAGAAGCGGTCATTAAAAATCTCTTGTTGTTCCACTTCATTGGAGAAATTGCAACGTCCCTGATCTCACGACCGTGAGTTCCGTTGTTGATTAATCCATATCTATCAGAAGCAAACCTCCCCTTAAATGAGTTGATGCGTAAAGAAGATTTATTAATGTAGATGAATTTGTAGTCATACTTGGAGTTATAATATTTGATGAATTCCCATTGCCTATGAGCACCTCCACATAACTCATTTGAAATCTCCAATTGCTTACTTTCATTCCAGACGTAAAAGTATGATGATTTGAAACCATAAACTATCAAGTCACCGTCCTTTATATATCCACCTTCGATAAGACCCCTGGACAACTTATTCTGATGAATAATCTTACTTCTTATTTCATTGTTCTCTTTGGTTATCTTCACGTACATATAAACACCATCTCTAACTGTAACTAGAACAGTGGTCTCGCTATCGTGAGATTCAATTATAGAAACAGAAGTAATGGTATCTCCGGAAGATAATTTCTTAAAGATGGATGATAAGCGCACTAATTTGGCAGTAGTGTTCAAGTCATATACAGCAAGAGTGACATATCTCGATGCAATAATTAACCAGTTGTTAGTTTTATCAATGGTGATATCTGTAGTTGTAAAACTAGCCTGCTCGGGTTGTTGTAAGGATATAGTACTTTGAAGTACAAAACTCCCCTCAACAACTGTAAATGTACGCAAAAGTAAAGGAGCATTTGGATTTGGAAAGTCGGTCAATGTATAGTACTTGTTCGCGGTTTCATCAGATACCACTAAGAAGTTGGTGACCTTATTGTTCGACAATTCGGCTGAAACCCAAGATCTTTTAAGTCCAGAATTGCAAAATTGAAGGACCAAAATATCGCCGTTTCTGGCAGAAATTAAGACGACATTCAGGTTTGCAATGCCCTTCATTATACCAAAATTCGTAAATTTTGCTGATTCTTCTCCATCTAAATGGATGGGAGTGAAGGTGTTTGTATTCTGATCAAACTGGATTAATTTACCGGAGCTTGTTAATAAGATCATTAGGTTCAAAGCTGGCAATTCAAAGTATTGGCCGATAGTTTCCTTCTTATGAAATGAAATGCCTGTTTGATCTGATATTTGCTGTAAGGAGTATTCCTGAGTAGAACCTCTGTCCTCGAGGTCGTGTAATCTAATACGACCATCAGCGCCTCCGCTAACACATATGCCCAATAACTTATCGTCCACATCACCAGACCATACATGCTTACCCAAGTGACAATTCTCCCAAAGTTCTTCCTGAATGAGTAGATCACTTCCAGCTTGATATTTCCATAAACGTATAGTACAATCTTCACCTGTGCTCATTATCTTGACATCACTGGTGTCTCTAAAGAATTCAAGATTCCAAATTCTAGATCCGTGACCCCATCCAGAAGCTAAGAGCTTGCCATCATCAAAGCTGTAGAGTTTCACTGATCTATCATCGGAACATGATGTGATAAAGCTTCCTTGGGGGTCGATCATGACACCGAAAATAGATCCTTCGTGACTTGTTAATTTGTGAATGATTTGTTTGGTATGGTAATCCCAGATGATGACTCCACTCATGACAGTTCCGGCGGCTACCAATATTCTGCCGTTTGTAAGTAAACGAATAGACCCACTGTATAAAATAGATTTTTCATTGCAGTGAGCCTTTTCGACTAATTCAAATGTTTCAAGGTTCACTGAATAAATGGTATTGTGGGAGTTCAAAATTAAGAAGGTGGAGGAATCAATAAACTCAGAACTAATGATCCACTCATTGATGGCACGTTCCACTTCGACGTGTCTTTGATTGATTATGTCATCCCAATCCACAATGGCAAAAGAACGACTGCCACTAGCACCGATCTTCTTTCCACATGGAGATACACTTATATGGTGAATCTTATTTCTTTTGAAGATCTGTTGTGAGAACACAAGGTTGGTGATGGAACCTACCTCAAAAACTTTTAAAATACTTCCGTACCCAGCTATGACATAATTTTTAAATATCTTCAAGCTTGTTACCGGGCCATAATGCAGAATCAAACTAAACTGATCTTCGTTTAGCGATGAGATGGTATTCTTTAAGTCCATCTTGCCCTAGGTGATGGAGATAGAAATTTTTCAGCCATATACGATGCCACGGATATGCAGGTTCGAGATTGTTTTGCAGTAATTCAACTGCGATAACCCATAACTAGCCGTGATTTAGTGTAGCGGGTATGAAACTGAAATATATACTCGTGAGCAAAGGATCTTGCAAAAAGTATAAATGAGTACTTCTTTTGGAATAGTTCACCCAATAAAATGTTTTTTTTCTTTTTTTTTGAATATTGCAATAATTCAACTCAAAAAAGGACATAACCATCTCTTGTTGCGTTGAAGGAGGAGGGCGATGTCTTCCTTTGTTTGGTTCGATTTGCGTTGTTTTATCTCTGCAGCCGGCATCGTTACAAAAGATTAATAGCTTAATCAGATCAGATAAATAATACCTGATATTAGTCGAAACTATGATAGTTATAAGATTAGTGATAGAATGCTACCAAACATTCCCATCAAAGATTCCAGACACAGTAGAAAGTTACAAGCTTAGAATTTTTTACTTGTCAGTGAATCACCCAAAATTTTTATTTATAGAAGTCTATGACAACTAAGTAGTCCCAATGTACACTTTGACTTAATTAGAATGAAATATTTCTTTCATCAAGTTTGTATAGATTCTCAACCCACCTGTGGAGCAAAACGCGATCTCGGCAGTTTTACGAACAGATTGACGGACAAAAAATAGCAAATGCTTACTAGACCGACAGATGAAGAACTCGACAAGTTTCGTGACTTTCTTACAAGATCAAGGTCATGCTTCTTAAAAGTGCCATTGTTATTGTCAACCTATCGAACTGAACAGGAAACCGTCATGCGCGATTGGGTCAATGATTCAATCGTATCGATCAGTTATATGAGTTCACAATCTCCAAATATGGTTTAAACAAGCAATACCCGACCCTCTTACTATTTTCACTCTAAGATAAGCTACTGGTTTGTAGTTGTCATCAATTGACGCTCAAATTTTGAATAATGTCAAAAACCTTAAGATAAATCATTTAAATCTTTATAGAATTAGATTTATTATATATATGTTATATAAATAAATTAGATAAAGTATAGAAGATACAATAGTTAATTAAATTAAATTAAAATAAACAATAAAATATTTATAAGTTCAATGGGTTAGAACCTTATCCAAGTGATGAACGACTTGTTCGTCTAACGCGAAGCTCTGAAATTGAAGTAGTGTTAAAGACATTAGTAGTGATTATAATGAAGTTAAGAAGTTTCTTTAACATTATAAAGGATCACGACGACATTCGGAAGAGGATATCAATGCTTGCAGAATTCGGCAACAGGAGTATTCTTGATTATCACTTTATTGATTTAGTCCTTGCAAAGAAGACTAACACCAAAACAGAAGGTATAAATTTCAAGCTCGCTGACAATTGTAAATTAGGGCTTTGTTTGGATTCGAAAGAGATTTCCCAACTTTCATTGGAGCAAGTATTCAATATGTGCATGGATTCAATTCTAGAGACGTACTGGTTTGAAATCGGCATGGCTGTTATGGCTGCTAAATTAACCACTATAAATTTGTCGGGAACAAAACCACTAGCTGAAATACTTACTGAGATTAAATGCCAATGTCTTGCTATACGTGCATTATATGAGAACTATAATATTTCAATTGTACGTGACCATTCAAGATTAATTAACTTTTTGATTGAGTTGATAAATTCTAAAAATTACATGCATATCTCAAATGAAACATATTTTATTGCTGCAACAGCCTTGAGAACCATTTTTAAAGACTGCCATAGTGATTCAATTCAAACTATCGTTCTGATGTAAATAACCAGGTTTTGTTGGTGTGGGTGAAGGATATTTGCAACTGAATTCATGGCGAGAACTTTTTTGAAAAAGGATTTGCCGTTGTTGTCGAATTGATTGCCGAGAATAGTCTTAGTCTTAAAGATACCCAAGTCCAAGATTTCAAAACAGACAAATTTGAGATATCAAAAGTTGGTAAAGATTACAAATTTTTTGTTCAGCAGTAATTCGGTTGATCCAGAGAATCCTCCCTGTTACATTTCTGAAATATGTGAACTATGAAGATAGTAAGGTTACTTTACTAGTCCTATCTGAGCAGATAAACACAATTCGGACCTAAATAATAGAGCAAAAAAGATTGTATGAGTATCAGAACGAATTAACTGCTCTATGGATACAACTAACGGAATCGCTTCTCAAAAAGTCAATTACAGCCACAATGGACATGTCAGGACAAGAATCTTTAGAAAAGATTATTAAGATCGTCTTGCTTCATCACAATATGTTTGGATCATGCGTGGTAGTGAAGGCTGTTCTGTTCTTACGTTTTCTTATAAAAACATCTCCTTCTTTGTTTTTATATGGTAGGAAAATCGAGGATGAAAATATACATCATGTATTGTTTCATAATTATGAGTATTTGTCCTTCTACAATGTGCCAGTGTCATGCATATTAATGGAAATTATACGATTAACACATGGAGTTGATCATATCTCAAATATCGTTCAACAGAGATAATCAATCAAGATATCAGTGAGCTCGTTCCTTAAATATAATTCTTTTGTTGCAGGATTCTGTGATCTGTTGCATACGATTGCGTTTGCTATTAACGAATTGTTTGGCGAATGCTCTAAGTTACAGCCCGCCATACTTAGAGAAATGAAACAGGTAATCGAAAAGATTCCTGCACTTCTAGAAATTCGGTTGAACAAAACCTCCTTGGAACCGAACAATTTCTCAACTTCATCAAATCCTGAAAATATTCTCATTAGTAGTATTGAATCACAGACCACAAATATTAATATTGTTGATTCAATTACCTTTCTAAATAATTTTTTCAACTTCTTCTTGATACTATCAGAAACAACAGATGATCTGTTCATAGATGAGTTAACAAAGGTTGTGAAGTTTGAAGATTGGATACCATATATCCAAGATACATTGGCATTTGGAGACTTCAAGTCAAACTCATGTGTTGGTAGCTTTGATGATGTACTCAGGTTTTATGACAACCGACAAGTGATTGAATGGCTCTGGTGTGAGTTATAATTGATGATGAATGTAAACAATATTCAAGAAATCTTCAACAATAACATTGAGAATGATGACTCGTTCTATTTGAAGGGTAAAAATGCTTATTGAAAAACTTTATCCAAAGATTTAATTTCAATACAAAATATAATTGGGATATTGGTTAAGGTCTACCTGAACACAAACACGCAGCATACCTTAGACATTGCGAAGAACAGGGACAATGGTATGAATTCACATTGCGGCTTCTTGAAAGGCTTCATGGCTGTTGTAAAAGAGAAGAGACAAAGCTAAAGACTAGTTTTGTCAAAGGTTGGCAACTTCGTGGAACTATAAAGATCTGGATGGCATGAACAAAATGGTAGTGGAGACCGAATTGAAGTTTAGTGACATCCTACTATTTTGCTGTACAATCAAGAATATCCAAATCTATACTTCAAGGGTTGCTTCCTTAGTTAAATATGGCATTGAGTTATAGTCCAGCTATTATCAAACTTATTTATATTTCAGGGGGTTCGGGGATGCAAAAATATATTGACAGATGATAGGTACAAAGTACAATACCAATTCTGACCAAATTTAGATGTAGGGATCCGATTCATTTCTGCTCGAATACAATAGATTATGACAAAGATAGATTTTAAGATCAAAATGTATCCAAACTGTGATTTTGATTCCTTAGAGGCCATACTGGCGATCTTTATAATCAGAACTTTATTCCACAGTAACTAGAAACCAATTGAACTTAAATATGACAAGTATCAATTAAATTACATTCACTTCAGGCTGCACTACAACCTGCTTAATTGCTATTTTCTAACTTTCAAGATTTGGTTGACAGAGTCTAAGACACTTGTCTTCAAGTCAATCAATTCGAAGCCCAAAATAGCTCTGGTTTTTGTGGTGTCGATTTGAGCCCATTCAGCAGCAATGTTGTCACTAGAGTGTGGAACACCAACGGTAATCTTGCCCTTCAATTCAGGGATGTTTTCATTTAAAATATCCACGGCTTGTTGAGCGGCGAATCTTCTTTCGGTCAACAGAAGTCTTTGGCCAATTGCTTTTTCGCTTTCAAATGCAACTATGTGGGCTCTGGCAACGTCTCTAACATCAATCCAGCCACCTTGTGCTGTAGGAACTGGTTGGTTAGGTCCAAGCTTAAGCAAGGAGTTAAGAAGCTCGGAAGAGGTGTTCAATTCATCCTTAACTTCCGAGTCAAAAGCTTGAGGGCCAAAAACGAAACTTGGGTTGACGGTAGCCAAAGTGAAATTTGGCTTTTCTTCCTTAACGAAATTCCAGGCAGCCTTTTCAGCAAAGGTCTTCGAACCTCTGTAGGCAGCAATAGCGTTGGAAAGGGAGTGTTCCCAAGAGGTTTCATTCCAGGATTCTTCCGTTCTAACTTCCTTAGGATCATTTTCAGTAGCAAGAGTACCAATTGCGGCGTATGAGGAAGTGACTACAACCTTCTTAACATTAGTACCATAGGCCTTAATAGCAGCAAAAGCGTTCTTGGTTCCCTCAATGGCAGGGGTTAAAATCTCCTTCTCAAAGTCTGTTGCCTTGTAATGGAAAGGGGAGGCAGTGTGGAGGAATACGGTAATCTCTGGATGAGCCTTTAATGCTTCATCAAAAGCACCTGGTTTAGCAATGTCTGACACGACAACGTAGGTGAAATCATCAGACTGCAATAGCTTTTTCAAGTGTTCTCCTTTAGCTTCTGAACGAACAGAGCCAATTACTTTGTAGCTCTTTTCAAGCAATTGCTTGACAATGTGTTGAGCAATAAATCCAGTAGCACCAGATACAAAGACGGTAGTCATTTTATTTGATTTCTGAATGCCAATGGTGTGGTACCTCCTGCCATTTATAGTTGCGTTTTGAATAAAAAGCCACAAATTCGCACCCTACGGTATTAGTAAGAACTCCCAAAAGGGGGGTAAATGAGTTGAGGTACAGATGCGGCATTTTAGGCGCATGTACGTCGCGAAATTATAATCCGTTATTAGGTGAGCGGAATAGAATTTCTGAAATAAGAAGAACGCATTATCGAGGGGCTGCTAAACTTTAGTATTTAATACAAGGTTTACACACCATGGTAATCGAGAATCATTTTAGTCATAATAACCCCAATTTGTATTTCAAATACTAAGCCTTATTGGCCCTTAAGAATTGCCGGACAGAATCAACAACGCTCGTTTCTAAACTTATCAATGGGAAATTCAAGATTGATTTACTCGGCGACTTGTCCAACCTTGTCCAGGTGACGCCTCCACAGCCAGGAACACATTCTGCATTTTTTCCCTTCAACTTAGGGAAGTCATTGTTGATAATATCAAGAAGTTTTTGCATCGTGAAACTGTCAATATTTATAACAAGCCTCTTAACGGTAGACTTTTCCAGTTCATAGGCAACAATATGCGCACGCGCAACATCTCTTACATCACTGTAACTCCTCTTTATAGGAAGAAGTTTCCGTTTGGACCAACTTTCATAATTTTTTTGAGTACTTCTGAGGATGTATTTGACTCTGATCTGACTCAAATGCCTGTTGACCGAAAACGAAACTTGGGTTAATCACAGACAAAGTACAATTTGGGTTTTCTTCTCTCACAAATTTCCATGCAGCTCTTTCCGCAAATGTTTTTGAGCATCCGTAAGCACTCATCCTGGAGAAATTCTTCCCAAGTGATCGAGTTCCAGGATTCTTCATTACTAACAATAGTTAGATCTTTTGCGGAACCGACGGCGGTGATCGAAGATTTCACGACAACCTTTTTCATATTTCCATATGTTTTAATCTCATTCAATGCATTTTTGGTATCCTCAATGGCGGGTATCAATAATTCTTATTCGAAGTCAGTTACCTTAAAATGGAATAGAGAGGCAGTTTGTCGGAATACGGTAATCTCTGGATGAGCCTTTAATGCTTCATCAAAAGCACCTGGTTTAGCAATGTCTGACACGACAACGTAGGTGAAATCATCAGACTGCAATAGCTTTTTCAAGTGTTCTCCTTTAGCTTCTGAACGAACAGAGCCAATTACTTTGTAGCTCTTTTCAAGCAATTGCTTGACAACGTGTTCAACAATAAATCCGGTAGCACCAGAAACGAAGACGGTAGCCATTTTATTTGATACCGATCTTCCAGAAATGTGAAATCCGTTGTAATTTATACTTCAGTATCAGGTAATAAGCGTCCCTTCTGTATTAGTATTATACTTGCAGCAGAGGGAGGGTGACGGTATTTGGAAAGAGATAGAAGATGTGGCATTTGAATTGCATGTACCTTGTGAAATACTATTCGCTCTGAATGAATGGGCATTGGATTTGGTTGAGGATTTTGAATTACGACGCAAGCCTTATCGAGCGGCTTTCGGTTTTCTACACTATTGGTAGTTAATAAAAAATTGCTATCTATTGCAGATAATATTTAGGAAATCGTTATTTTCTATATTCTTATCTCCGCTTACACTGCACCGGCTTTTAATGCATATACGAATGGGTGTCAGTGAGTATACGTATCTTCGCGGCCTTATCATTTCTTGATATATTTTAAGTTTCCCCTTTTTGTCGGAATTGTCGTATTATCTGATGGGATTTGATGGATTTAGTTTACCGAAGATGGTCCCACAGTTAAATCCACATGCTGTAAGCAACACACAACAATACAAGAAGTTGTTTTATTTAAATTATTTTTACTTTCGTATATCACGTTAAATACTATTCACATTACTTCAAGAGATCACCCTTGTTAATAACAAAGCCATCAAGCACAGCCATGGCAGCATACAATCTGTTTTCAGCTTCCTCGAAAACCAATGATTGTTCGCTGTAAAAGACAGCATCATCGACTTCTTCAGGGTGTCTAGGTAAACAATGCATAAACTTCCAGTCTTTAGCTACATTACCCTTTGCCAACATATCGTGGGTAATTTGATAGCCAGCAAATTGTTTTAATTTAGCATCCTTTTCAGCTTCTTGTCCCATTGAAATCCAGGTATCAGTGACAACAATGTTAGCATCCTTCAATGCTTGAAAGGGCTCATGTACCACCTCAAAGGTCAATTGCTGTTGGGCAGCAAGTTCTTTTGCCTTTGCTGCAACTTCTGCATCAAGTTCAATTCCCTTAGGAACGGAGATAGCCACTGAAATTCCTGATCTCAAAGATGCAATAGCAAGGTCATTAATAACATTGTTAGCGTCACCAATCCATGCTAGTTTTAAACCCTTAGTATTTTTGAAAGCTTCTTTAATTGTCAATAAATCAGCAATGGCTTGCAATGGGTGGAATCTGTCACAAAGCGAATTGATGATAGGCACCGAAGAGTGATGACATAAATCAAGAATATCCTGATGACTGTTGACTCTGGCAAAGATACATGAAGTCATTGAACTCAACACTTTAGTTGTATCCAAAATAGACTCGTTGGTACCCAATTGAATATCATCTTTACCCAAGAACATTGGCTGCGCTCCAAAAAATGCAGCAGCACCTTCAGAACTCACTCTGGTACGTGTAGATCTCTTTGAGAATAGAAGGGCAACTAGTTTACCAAGAAGTTTCTGATGGTATGCTGATGAAGATTCCCCCGATCTGACTAGATTCTTGTAGAACTGGGCCTTGTTAACCAAGGAAGCAAACTCTTCGTTAGAGAGCTGAAGCGTGCTGACCAAGTGACGTGGCGAGGCCTTCAAAGTCGATGTAAGAAATCTTTTTGAAGTAATAGTAGTAACAGACATGTTTACAAAGAACAATGTAATGGTAATTGTTCGGGTATGGTTGGAAAAATGTTCAAGTTTATATATTGGAAAATTTATGACTCATCCCGATTGGGTAATACAAAATGTTAAGCGCGGTTAAGGATCAGCGTGCCAAGATGTGCACCGTGACTCAAACTACACCTTTTTAAAGCTTAATTCTGATATTTACACGTATTTCGTTCTTAGTTTTACTCATTAAGTTCCTGGATCAAGTCAGCCTTAGCTTGTCGTATGGATTGAAGCTTAGAATCCAATAGTTCAACGTTCTTCTCATTGGTAGATACTGAGACTAGCAACTTTTCAATTTGCTCAGTTAATTGGGCAATATGACGATCTAGAGGAAGGATTTCTGGCGGCTTGTCATCCGAATCTGGTATATCTTCACCCAAAACAGTATCATATACATCCCAGTCGATTTTCTGATTTGTCTTTGTATCCGAATCGTCGTCACTGACAAAAAAGTCAGCGACTTCTTCTTTTTCTTGCTTTGTCTTTTCGGTACCATCATCGTAATTGTAATTATCGGCATATTCATCTCGGTACTGATTAGCCAATTGCCTCTTGGACATTGGTGTAGGATCAATTTCAAAAATATTTGATGGTATGGCCACAGTTTCATGATAAGCTTTAGCCTGGATTACTGGAAGATCAAACTGATCGGCATTTTCTATTACAGGATTATTCTCTGGATCCTTTTCATCCAATTCCAACGAGGAAAAATTGTATCTAATGCCAGCACTAGGAGTTTTATATACTTTTTGTTTAATGTACTTAGACTTGAATTTGGTAGTAGTCTCAAGATCCTTTGTGGTGTCTGGTTGCACTGTTTCATCTTCAGGTAAATCATCATCAAGTTTGATTCTATTGACTCTTTTCTTTATCACCTTCTTTTTGAACACAGGCTTTGACGCCAGCAGCAGTCGTGGTGGTGTCGCAGCGGCGTCTATTTCGTCAAGAATATCCATAAACAACGAGTGATACTAAATAGTTCCATAACTCATCTCCAGTGCACGCGAAAATAAATATCACCGACGCTTCAAAACTTTTGCGAACCAGCTAGGATGGATCTCACTGAAAAGGCACATCTCCTCCATACGAAGATGTTGGAGTCTCCTGCCAACACTCTTTTTGGGCAGGAGGAGCTTCAGCAGCTTTTACATATCACCAAGGCGGTGGATCTCTTGAACCTCGCTCAGGAACTCATTAACAAGAAGCTCATCAAGCTTGTGAAACAAGGCGAGGAGCTCAAGTTCCAGGCAGTTTCGGTGTCTGAAGCCAGCAAAATTACTCAGATGCTGGACGACGAGGCTATGATTTACTCTCATATTGAAGCACTGGGCAGAGAAGGGATATGGACCAAGACAATCAAGGCCAAAACCAATCTTCATCAACATGTCGTGGTCCGTTGCTTAAAGTCTTTGGAGAACCAACGTTACATTAAGTCAATCAAGAGTGTCAAACATCCAACAAGAAAAATCTACATGTTGTACAACCTTCAGCCATCCATCGATGTCACTGGTGGACCGTGGTTTACGGATTCGGAACTTGACACAGAGTTTATCGATTCTTTATTGACGGTGATCTGGCGTTTTGCTGCCTCTAAATCATACCCTGCTGCTTTCCAACCACCAAACCCATCCATAAATGTAGTCCAGGCGTCATTCCCTGCCAACCACGCTGGCTACGTCAACCTTGATGCTATCATGGAATTTATCACATCCAACAAAATCACCAACATTGACCTTGCCATCAACGATATTCGTTCACTATGTGATGTTTTAGTGTATGATGACAAGTTAGAACTTATTGCCCAGACTACAGACACCTACAAGGCTACCTGGCAGAGTGTTCTAGAAGCAGGCTATGGTCGCGCCTATGAAGAAGATGCAAATCTTTGTTTGATTGACGAGTCGTTTAGGAAATCCTTGAAAAACCAACCATTTACAATTTTTGACCACTTCAGTGTCATTGGTGAAGGTGAAGAAGAAGACTTGGCCTACATGGACGAATGGCAACACTGACCAAGCTAATGTATATATATATAATGTAACAGAGAGACATTTGAAATCGCGGCATGGAAGTTTTGCGACATTTTTGATTTTGTGTTCATAGTATGGTTAGTTTGTGTAATATATTACCACTACGAATCACTCAATACTAGTAACATACATATGCGTAGAAAGTCCCATGTCTACAACACCAATTATATCCTATAAGAAGCCTGTTTCAAGACCAGGGTCTCAGATTTCACTGCCAATTATGGAAAAGACACAGATACCCAAAAAGCCAACTCTGAGAGTTCTGTCTCGACGG
This sequence comes from Teunomyces lycoperdinae, assembly GCA_030574955.1. Classification (NCBI taxonomy): domain Eukaryota; kingdom Fungi; phylum Ascomycota; class Pichiomycetes; order Serinales; family Debaryomycetaceae; genus Teunomyces; species Teunomyces lycoperdinae. The sequence goes on from JAJMFY010000002.1 coordinate 368,723, forward strand.
AAAGCATTACAAGAATTCTATCATCTCCAGAACAGCGATCCGAATACTCCAATAACTCTGACCGAACCAGAACCAGCACCTGAAAAGACTGCTGTAACTGCTTTGGACCCCGATCAGATTTCAAACTTGATTAGAACGGGAACTATTGAAGAGATTCTCCGAACAAGAAACGAGATTACCAACCAACTCAATTCGCATGATCTGGAGAAGAAATCGATAATCTATGACAATTACTACGAACTTATTAAACTCAGTCAGACATTGGGCTCCCTCACAGAAACGAGACCGAAACAGGAACTCGGTTTTCTGATATCTGTGCCGTCTACGTCCGAGGCCATTGATACGGAACAGGTTCTTTTGGATTTGGAAGCTTTTCTCAAAAATGATGTGGCCAAGTTCAGCGGAAGTTTTGAAGATGTTGTACTGGAATTGAGACTGGAGATTGATGATTCCAGCATTAAAGGATTAACTGAAACCGAAACTGCCGCAATAACGTCAAATGAAGGACTTTTAAACGAAGTTTCGATGCTTTTGCAGGCCGAGCCCTCTACCATTGATGAAAAGGAAAAGAAATTGATTGTTTCAGGAATTGAACAGATCCAAAGTACTCTCCGTGTACATAAGGATGAACTTCTTATTCTACAACTTAACAAAATCATGGCCCGTTACCAAAACTAAAAATACTATAAATCATCGACATTATGGTTCTTGAACTTCTTTCCCGCTCTATCGACTGCTCTAAACTCGAAGCGAGACCCGAGAAGTGTGAATCCAACACATTCCTCGTCATCACCAACAATGACGTCAAAGGAAAACCGAGTTCCTTTCTTTGGAACCATCCTAAACCCACCCACGGCCTGGGCCAGGGTGAATTGAGTCTTGGACTCATTCCATTCGCGCGAATCACCGTCTCTCGGTATACATATAATAAACGAATGCTGTGCATCCCATACAACGATGCCCCGGATCCCCACCAAGGTGGTGTTGACCGATTGTGTAACTGTAAGGAGACATCCATTGAAGTCTGCAGTGCTGAGCTTCGGCAAAAGAACCGAAAGCGGCCCGATTTTACCGTCTGGGAACAAGAGTTCGCTAGCATACTTCTGCCAGAGTGTGTTTAGAGCCAGAAAGTCGCTGATTTGGGGAATCTCATACTTCTGAATGTATTTGGAGATTTGGTTGTGGTTGAGTTTGCGTGCCTTACGGATCAATTTGCGCTGTTTCGCGAGAGATTCTTGGAAATAAGCTCGCAACTCGGTTCTTGTAGTCTTTCTGGTTGCTCTCAGGACCGCTTTGGACTTCTCATCCCCGGAATGGAGCACAAGTTTTGGAGTTTTTGATTCGGCAGTGGTTTGTTTGAACAAAAGCACTGGTTTTTGGCCACCCAAAAAGGAATACCGCGATGCCAATAACTGCTCGATGACTTCAGCAGAGTCATACGAGCGACTGAGAAGCTTCTTTTCGAGTTCGTTGTCCCGGTTCATTCCACACAACTTGACTCAAGATGAGGTTAAATATTATGTCATCCAACGCCAAAAGCCGGTAGAAAGTCGCGCGATATACAGTCCATATCGAAATAAATACTTTGGAAATGCTACGCTTGGTGCAAAATCAAGTGTTCCGAAGAGGCTGGCGGACTTTCGGTAACGTCCAGGTGCCTTTCCAGGATGATTTGACGGCTGTCGATGCCGATGACTTCAATCTCGGCGATTTTCAGCACTACAAAGAATCTCCCGATGTTCAACGAAGACAGATCGAAGAAGGAATAGTCGAAGAAGCAACACCACAAGAACAGGCATCATCTACTCGTGAACAGCCAAAATTACAAGAGACACAAGACTTTTCTTTACTTGTTTCCAAAAATGAGCCAGTTGTTTTCCGTTCCAAGCTTACGGATCCGTACATCAATCTTGCAATAGAAGACTACATCTACAACCAGATGCCGTTGGCCAAAGATCTGCCACAAATGTATAATCGGTTGTTGTTTTATACAAACGCTCCATGCGTGGTGGTCGGCAAGAACCAAAATCCATGGCAAGAAGTAAACTTATCCTTGTTAAATTCGCTTGGAATCCCACTCGTACGGCGCCGTTCTGGCGGTGGTACTGTTGTTCACGACCACGGAAACGTTAACTACTCGTTCATGACGACAAAGGGCGAATTTGACCGGCTTAAATTTGCCCAAATTGTCGTCAATGCAGTGAACAAATGCGACGGTGAATACAAGATTCAGACCAACAAGCGTGGAGACATTGTTACGGTTCCTGACAACTACAAGGTCAGTGGCTCAGCATACAAACTTTCTAAAGGAAAGTCTTATCATCACGGCACCATGCTCTTGAACCTGCGATTGGACATACTTGGCAAGCTTCTTGCACGCGACGAGACGAAGTCAGGGAAAGTCGATGCAAAGAACTCCATTGCTTCGGTTAAATCTCCTGTGACGAACTTGTTGCTTGAAGAAGACAAGTTTGTGGCTACTGTAACTAAAGAATTTACAGAAGCTTACGGTATTGCCAACGAGCCAGTGCAACCAAGGCTGCTGGAAGATGAAGAGATATCCGAATTCAACGAGATGTTTGGCCTTGGAGACTTTTTTTCAGGCAAGACATGCGAATACTTTGAGATCACATCGGAAACAGAACTTCCACTGGAGATTGTGAGCTTAAGCGATGAGTTGAGGCAATGGTCATGGAGGTTCGGTTCGACACCTGTTTTTACCCACGAATTTACTCACGAAACACTTGGATTTCGGGTCCTGTTTGAGGTCAAAAAGGGTCTTGTGACTGACTTCAAATTGGAGTACGATAATGGAATGTTACCCGAAGAAAAAGTACGTGAAAGCTTTGAATTTCTCAAGGAATTTATTGCCAAAAATCCATTGGAATATACTGGAAGTAACGTTGCTGGCTTTGTCACAAATGATATGATCAGTGATTGGTTGGGACAGAGTATTGATGGAACAATATAACATTAGTACATAGAATTACAAAATGGGGTTGCACCCAATTTTAATACAAAGAAGGTAATCAAATTAGTCTATATAAGTATCTATCAGTTTGGTCCCTTTAAGCCATGCTTTCCGCCGTACTTTGGTGGTTGTGGTTCTGACCAACCGTCCAAGATCGACTCGTCGTTGATGGAGTACACTTCAATTTCCAAAGGACGGCAACAGTCAAGCATAGTTTGTTCGTTATCTTCGGTTTCTCCCCATCCCCATTGACTCAAGTCACCGCCAGGACAGGCAGAAATAGCAACAAGAAGGTCTTGTTCTGCAAAGAGTTCAAAGTAGTCCCCAGCCTTGGCAGGACAAGCTTCCATGAAGTACTGGTCGTGTTCGTTAAGACCAGTCACCTGGAATACGTTGAGAACATCATGAACATCAAACTCAGTCAATCCATGAGGCAAAATAGCCCTGGTAAGGTTGGAATGGCAGTGCAAATCATTGTCTTCTCCACTGATCAATCGGTCTACGTATGGGTCACAACGCGTACCTAAGGTGTCATGAACACGTCCACCCCATTCATCATGACGGCCACCAAGTGTGTCACCAGTAATTGTCACCAATGGTCTCAAATATGGTAAGTTGGACCAGAGACGGTCATATGTCGAAACATGTGCGGCTTGAAGTTGTCTGGTACGAGCAGCCCAAAAACGTTCACGAGGATTATGAGCGTTCCAGATGTTCAAGTCACAGACTTGAGGTCCATCTGGAGTTGTGATGCGGAACACGCTTTTGGCGGGAATACGGACCGCGATCCCAGTGCGCGGAGCACAACGATGGGTGGAGACAAGCGTCTTCTCGGCGTTGTGGATTTTGTCGTAGAATGCTTTGTCTACAAGAAGCGGAGAGCCAGCATGAGCGTAGTATGCTGCCTTGGGCTTGGGGAGATTGTACGTTGTCTTGGTTGGGGTTTGCGAGGACATACTTTTTCACGTTACAAACGCAGCCGTACTGGAATGTGGATATCCGGGGCTATTTAACTGAAAATTTCGCGGCATGTTGATCGGCATTTTGGCGCGCAGCTGCCGAAACACCAAAAGAATGCGTTTATGCCTGAATCGGGAAGGTGGATCAGAAATCACAGTCTTGTGGGGAACTAGACTATAAAAGGGTCGCTGGATTTTTTATTGTGGTGCACGTCTCTTTTTTAAATACATAAACATGCTTAGACGGAACTTCAGCTTAAGTGCACGTCGTCTCACCAACTATGGATTCATCGGCTTGGGCCAAATGGGTCAACACATGGCTAGACACATCTACGAGAAGTTGGAACCCCATGATACTTTGTATGTCTACGATACAGCTCCGGAAGCCACCAAACTATTTGTTGATACCGTGACCAAAAAGACCCCCGACAACAAGACCCAATTGTCCACGTTGGACTCCATTTCTGCATTTGTCACCGATGTACCGGAACAATTAGACTTTATTGTCACAATGGTTCCCGAAGGACGTCATGTCAAGGCGGTGGTTGAGGAATTAGTGGAGAATTACCAGAAACAACCAAACAAAACGTCCACCACCATCTGCGACTCTTCTACCATCGACATTGCCACTTCGGTACGTGTTCACGAGTACGTGAAACTGAAATTGCCAGATTTTGATTTTATCGACACTCCAGTTTCGGGAGGTGTGGCAGGGGCCCGTAAGGGAACTCTTTCATTTATGCTACTGCGGGCAGACGATCCCCAGATTTCGGCTGCACTTGCCGTTTTGTTGCGCAAAATGGGCGCGAATTTGTTCCCCTGCGGCGAGACGCATGGTGCAGGTTTGGCTGCGAAATTGTCCAACAACTACTTACTTGCAGTAACCAACCTTGCGGTGGCCGATCTGTTCCAGTTGGCCAAAGCTTTTGGTCTCGATTTGCAAAAGTATGCCAAGTTGGTGTCGGTTTCCACCGGGAAAGCATGGGCGCTGGTCGATAACTGTCCAATTCCTGGAGTGTACCCCGAGCTGAACTTACCGGCCGATGTCGGGTACAACGGCGGGTTCGTCACCAAACTTACACGTAAGGACTTGGTGTTGGCAACGCAGTGTGCTGCTGAAAAGAACCGGAAGTTGTTTTTGGGCGATGTTTCTAAAAAGTGGTACGATGAAGCGTGCAAGCGGGATGACATTGCGCTGCGCGACTTGGCGGTATTGTACGAATGGTTGGGCGAGTTGCAACCAACGGATGCGGATAAATGAATTTATATTTACTTACTCTATAATGTATCCGACCTTGAATCCCGGCACAGAATCCGTGGCCTTACCGACTGTAGTTGATGGTGTTTCGTGGACAGTAAGGTCCGAATTGCCCAGACTATTATCGTCCGATTGGACCACGCCAAAGCTCTTCCAAGTCGAAACCTGTGAGGCTGCAATAGATGACGTGGTTTCCGAAACCAGGGCTACACCCGTGGATGCAGTGGCTTCAATCGGTCCAAAATTTTCTTCTTGGTAATGTTTCTTAATTCTTGGGTTACGGAGCAGCAGCAACTGCCCGTTGATGCGGTGCTGCTCAAAGTCATTGGGAAGTGTATGCAAGGTGTGTGGTGGGTACCGTAGTCCCAAGTCAAACAACGAGCCCATCAGCGCGTTGCGATCACCCGGAACAGTTGCGGTTCCCACGGAAGTGGTTGAATCATTAAGTAGCGGCATCATTTGTTCAATAGGATCGGATGTCTCCAGTGAGATCGAGTTCAGACGCTGGCTTCCAAGTGACAGACCAGGCATGTCTGTGATATCTTCTTCAGGAAGTGAAAGAGTCAGCTTTGCTGTATGAATTGGGGGCAGTGTAACCACCGAAAGAATTGGGTGATCAAACAGTGATGAGATATCTACCAGATGTTTTGGCTTTGGATCATCCTTTGGTTCCTGCTGTTCCGGTCTATGTGACTTTTGATCCAGTCTTTCCAGCCGTTCCAGCCGTTCCAGCTTCTGTTTCAGTTGTTGCAGTTCAAAGCTATCATGAGTGCTTGAAGAACGACCACGGCCTCGCTCACGATTCTCACTCATCAATTGACGACGAAGAGTATCCTTAATTGGCTCCTCACGATCATCATCGATTCTCAACGGCGACATCTCGGCCTCATAGGCTGGAGGAGGAGCTGAATCGAGTCCTGGGGGCGAAAGATCGGCACCAAAGGGAGGAGGATTAAATGAGGGACGGCGAAGAACGTGAATCGGACGTTGAACCGGTGATGTAAGTGGTGAGTACGTTGCCGGGTGTGGCACCGCCTGCGGTGACTTAAGACCCGGGTCCACATTTTCGGGTTTGTACAAGTTAGCGTCCAAGTGCATATCAATGTCGCGTTCCACAGGCTCTTGGTTGTTGGCATGGTGGTGGATATGATGAAATGGTTCCAGGGTCAAATCTACTGCGGAAACTCCGGGAGAAAGCGGTGGTGATGCCGCTTGGTATTCAGGAACGCACAGATCGTACGCTGGAAGCACTGTATTACCATGAGCAGCAAGCGGCAGAAGAACACGGATTGGTGAGTCGATGGAGATTTCGTAATGCTTACGCTTCTCGGGGTTTTCGGGATCTTTTCGCGAGATCCGCAAGCAGATCTTGAGCCAATGATGTGCCTGGATGTTCTCAAACAGGGTGTCAGGGTGTATTTGAGTACCAAACTTGTGCTGAAGCTGGCTGGGGACGTAAAGCTGGAACTCGAGCTCACGGGGAAGAAGATCATCGTCATCTTCGTCGGTAATATCATTCTTTCCTAGCAATGATTTACCCTTTGCAGCCTTGTGTTCGAGCAACAAGTACTTGTGAGGCGGTTCCAGTCGATGGACCTTCTTATTCTGACAATAATATTCCAAGTTTTCTGTCAAATATACCCGAATACGGTGAAGAGCAACTTTTCCCCAGAGAGGAACGAACCGGAATGCAAGTGGTAGGTACGAGTCGAGAACAGTGGCTTTGGCACCAATAACAATATCGTAACGGAGCTGGTCCTCCCAGTCACGCGTGATGACAAGCGGTTCGCTTTCTTCCAAGTTATCGTCTGTTGGAGTCCTTACCAACGTGATTGGTAACCGCGCTGTCAAGTTGGACTTAAATGTTCCTGGACGGACAATATTCACTTCTAATTGATACAACACGGATCCAAACGTCACTGAGCAGGTTTCTGGAGTCAGCACAGGCAACGGATGCTCAAAGTTGTAGATATAGTCACCAGGAGCGAAATGGCCCTGTTTCTGCTCCGAATCGGCCGAAATAACCGTCGTAATATCGGAAAAATCACCATTACTGCCTTGAGTTGCATTCAGCGGCGAAGCGGCACGTCTCATAAATCCTCCCGGCAGCAAGTTCCGGGCAAGAAAGCTCCCCACCGTCGACTGGGTAGTTGCCAAACCTGGAGAAACGCTTCGTTGAACGGTATCTCCAAGCAGGAGGTGTGAAACTTCGGTTTCCATGGGCAATTCTCTGAACATGTCGGCTCCGTTGCGTAAAGTAGTCATACCGACCTGGAAGAACGGCCATGTATGGTTAATGAGGTCATTGATTTCAACAAACGTCGTTTTCTTGGGAGGTATGCCTTCGGGCCAGTCCGTGCGTTGTTGGCCTTTGAACAGAAGCAGGATCGATTTGATTTTGGTTGGCTTAAGAACACGGATACAAAGACAGCCACGAAGAAGGGCCGGTGGCCGGTCCTCGTGATCGTGGGCTTCGAAACCTTCGACAAAGAGAGTTTTCTCTGTAGGAACAATGAACACTTGCACTGAGCCTGTTTGAGCTTGTGGTTTTTCCGGAAGTTGGGGTAGCCATGTCAGCTCGTCCGTATTATCCACAGTAAGCAGCAGGGCAGGAAATAACGGTGAATGAACCTGCATTAGTGGTGTATTAAACAGTAACTGTTAAGGGTCGAACGATAGGGAGGCCCAAATGGTTACATAAATGTCGTCATCACGTGAGTTTAGGAAATCACGTGTAAATATTATGCCACATTTATTTTGTCATTCTACAATTTAAATTCTTTTCTTCTTTTGCTGCTGGCAACGTTTCCAGCGGTACGCACGACATTTTACCGGTTTTTTCTTTTTTTTCACCAGATGTGTCACGAGAATATTATCATGTGATGTAGAAATTATCATATTCACAGTTATATGTTCTTTATCAGGTTCTACCGGACAAAGGGAGCATTAAACAAGAAGACGTTAGCGTCTAACTTGCCGTTGACGATCTCAGCAAGTGTTGAGAGTGTTCAGGCAAACCCCAACAAATTTGTTCCGGTCAACCTCGGCGAATATGGCTGGGTAGCTGTTCCAACTTCCATGTACAGCACCAAATGGACCAAAGAAGGATTGCTTGGTTTCATGCCCGGGCGGCTGGGACAGGAAGCTGTGGATGCATGGATCCAAAGTGTGGATTCACAAGACGTTCCCAAGTGCAAAAAACCCACCAAAGCCGAGCTTGCCCAGGTCAAACAAGATGCATTGTACCGGTCGCAGCTTCGGGCCGATACTACGAGTGTTCGTCTGCCAAAAGTTCTGGCTCGTAAGAAACTGCCGAGTGCCGACACGCTTAACTATACACATGCATGGAACTATTTCTACTCGACCACGTATTCGGAATACAAGGACATGCCGTGGAAAGACGCCATGGCGAAAGTGCGTGAGATCTGGAGCGAGATGAGTATCGATGACAAGGAAATGTACCGTCAGAAATATGCCGCGTTGTTGGCGGAAGGCAAGGATATTTTCCGAGGAAAGGTGGTCACTGTAGAAGAGAAGGAGAAGATCAACGGTACTGTTGCAAAGTATAAGGAACGGTACCGCCAGAAAGAATTGGAACGCCAGAACCGCTTGGATGAATTGGTGGAGAGAGAGATGGGTAACCTGTAAATATATACGTTCTACAAAAATTAAAACATCCTGCGAATGGTTGATCTGCGAAAAAACAAATAAAAAAACAATAATCTGTAAATTTCTCCGTTCATTTGCTCTTTTTCCCCGTACACCCCTATCACGCCTCCTGCATATACTCCTTTTTCTTATGAGCGGAGAGTTCCTTTTGCCCATCCTCGGCCTAACGAATTCTTTAACACCACATTCTTCTTCCATGGTTGCCGATACTATCATCTATCATCCTACTTTGACCAAGCTTCTCAAGTTTTTGGACTCGACTCCAAAGCGGGAAAAGTCTTTCCGTCTTGTTGCGTACCTCTCACGGTTCTTGTCCTACTACTTGGCCCGCAAAGGGTTCAGCCGCGAATTGGTCCAAACCTTCAAGGATTTGAAAGCTCATGTTACGCTTATCAGAAAGGGAATGCGTTTCCTCAAGCCATTGAACCACTTGCAAACCGCTGCTCAGACTTTTGACAACAAATTTGTCGATGGAGTCTTGAGATCAACCACCGTCATTCGTAACTTGGCATACGCGGGATACTTAGGCTTGGACTCGGTCGTTTTCTTCAAACTCTTGGGTCTCGTCGACAGAAAGCGTTTCCCAACAGTCGGTAAGTGGGCTGCACGTTTCTGGGCCATTGGTTTGGGTGCTGGTATCGTCAATTCCCTCCGGACACTCCACTTGTTGAAGGATTACGACGGAAAGGACGAGAAATCTGCCTCTTCAGTTGCTGAGAAGGAATACAAGGCTAAGCGTAAGTTGGTCTGGGACTTCTTGGACTTGTTCGTCGCCTTGAACACTTTGGACGTGTTGCACTTCACCGAGGGAGACGTTGGTTTGGCAGGAACAATCACTTCCATTATGGGCTTGACCGACTTGTGGAAGGCTACGTAGTTTTATTTATTTATTTGTGCTCCTTTGTAGAATCCTTTCCAGTACATGTTCATTGCAAGTGTCTTGAGTTCCTGTTGTAGTTCTGGGTTGTCGGCCACAAGTGCCACAAGTTGCGGATGCTCGACCGCAAGATCGACTACTGTCGGCGACTCCCGTGTCTGATTTCCCGTTGCGGTCTGGTACGATTCAAAAAGCTCCATCCATGCCTCCATAATATTTATTTTTTGTCTGATAGTATTTTCTGTCTGATGTGGTGTTTTGTATGATTTTTCTAAATGTCCATTTTGTCTGTGGTTTATTGTATGGTATTATTTTTTTTTTCTTTTACTCATATTTATCACCATAAAATCTACCTCATCGCAGTCAGTATGCAACAACGTATACATATAGGGAACATATCCCCGGCTCTTCAGGCTAACGTATCTTTGTTGGTGACACGTCTAGCAAAATATGGCAAAATAGTTGACCCGCTCACCACATTTTCCAAACCGTTACAGGATCACTACTACGGATTCGTCACACTCGAAATCGAGCCACCAGCATTCGACAAGCTCAAATCAGCTCTTAATGGGATCCTTTTCATGGGAATGAAGCTCTCTATCAGTCCTGCTAAGCTGGACTTCAAGGAACGCTGGTTACAGGACTCAAAACGGCCCGATGTTAGTAAATCCGACAGAGAACAGCGTGAGAGAATCAATCAGGCCCGTCAAAAGAGAATATCCGAAGCCTCCACTCCATACATGATAAATTCTGAGACTGGATCGTTAGCTTCTCCTTGTGTATCTGCTTTAGGATACTCAAAATCAGCCCATACTTTTCAAGACATGTCCGGTAATACCAAGCACAAGCCACCGACCAAATCGCTCATGGGCCGTGAATCATACGGAGCTATGACCAGCGCCAAACCAAGTCCATATAACCAGCATTACTCGAAAACTTCCGGTGGTTCAGAATTAATTCGTGGACGCCATCGTACCAGCGATCGTAAGGGTAAACCAACGTTAAGAATCCTTGTGAATGGTGAACTCAAGGAACTCAAGTCATACAAAACCAAGCTCTGGGGTTTGGAAAGAAAGAATGTCACCGAATTGACCTGGAGCTATGCCAACGGAGTATGGAGAAGTGGAGATGATCATATTATCGAAAGAACTGGTCGTAAAGTTGTTGTCAATGATGCTGTTCTTGGAGGTCCTGAACCAGTAATGTGTGGTATTTCTGGATCAGATGCTGTCAGTTACGGTGAAGAAGCTGACTTTGCCGAAGAAGCAAACAAAAACAAGACGCTTTTGGCTTCGTTTTATGAAAAGCACGATTTCGACAAGGCATTAGACTTGGAAGAGGCTGAAGACGAGTTTGTTTATGAAAAGGGAAGAAAGAAGGTTGTTCGGTATGATATTGAAGCTCAAGGAGGCTTGGAATCGCAAGTAACTGAATCCACTTACAATTTACAACAAGCTAGTGAAATTATTAACTCACATAAAGGCGACGAACAACCAAAGGAGGAAATCTATTATTCGGAAGAAGATGATGATATTGAAGACTTGATTTATCAAGCCAATGTCAACGGAGTTATCAAGAGAGGAGAGGAAGAAGTAGAAGAAAAGAAAGAAACTACAGAGGTTTTGGAGGAAAAGGAAGATGATGATGATGAATTTATTCCTACTTTTGGACAATCCAACACGGTTCTGACAAACAATACCGAGACATTGAGATCCCTTTTCAATGAGCTGAAACTGGAAGGATTCAAGCTTGCTCTTTCTGAGGACGACGAAGATGTTGATCATGATACAGTCAATCATGTGGAGCAGCAAGAGTTGCTTGAAAAAATCATAGAAAACCAGCAACAAGTGTTGGAAAACACCAACTTTGGTCTCTTTTGGAGCCATGCTGATTCCCCGTTCTTGCGTGCACAAACACAATTAAACAAAATCGACGTTAATGTTAAATTACCTGGTGAAGATAACGAAGCTGACGGTTCTGACGAGACACCATATGAAAAGTGGTTCTGGGATATGAGAGGAGAAATCTCCAGGGAATGCAAGAGACGTAAGAGAGATGTTATCCGGGCATTCAAGAAAAGAACCAGAACTGTAGTGTAATTATTTAGTAATATTTTGCATCCATAAAAGTATGTATATTTTCTGTCTGGTGATTTGTGTCAGCTGCTGTGTCTGCATCACAAACGCGCTACACGAAAACCAGAAAGCCGACAAAAAAAAAATTGCCAGTGTCTGTATCACCAGAAATTATGTCTGACACTAAGGAGGAGGAACGCGAACAACCACCTCCGTTTACGATTACAAATGTTGTTGGAGACATATATGACGGGATTTGGGCCCTTTTGTACAATTCTGAGTGTAATCTCATTGCTGCTCCGCTCATTGTGATCATGACATCGGTGCTTGCGAAGGTCATTGTCACCTACGTGCCGTATACGGAAATCGACTTCAGCACGTACATGCAGCAGGTGCAGATGGTCAACGCAGGGGAACTTGACTATGCATATATTACGGGAGACTCCGGCCCCTTGGTTTATCCGGCAGGACATGTGCAGATTTACCAAGTGATTAACTTCTTGACCGATAACGGTACCAATCTCGCCACTGCCCAGGCACTCTTTGGGTACTTGTTGAGTTTCACCAACTTGATTGTGTGTGGGGTTATGATTTCAGCAGGAACGGCTCCGTGGCCGATGTACTTGTTAATTGCCAGCAAACGGTTGTTTTCGATCTATGTATTGCGGATGTTCAACGACTGTTTTGCCACGGTGGCGATGGTAGGCGTGGTTATGTTGTTGCAACAGGCCTCTTATTGGTACAGCACGAGTAGTAGTGCCAGTTTCTGGCTCGTGGCATTGGCAGCTGATTTGTTTAGTCTTGGGGTATCAATTAAGATGAATGTTCTTCTCTACCTTCCAGGATTCCTTGTGGTGGCATACTTTCTCGTTGGCGAGAATATTGTGAAGTTTGTCACGGTATTGGCGATTATTCCGGCGGTCCAGGTGCTTGTAGGATGGCAGTTTTTGCTTCCGTTGTACCATGATGACGAAGCCCAGCATATCCGGTGGAACTACTTGCTGCATGCGTTTGATTTCCTGCGTCAATTTCTTTATAAATGGACGGTGAATTGGCGATTCGTGCACGAGGGGACGTTTTTGAGCCGAAAATTCGCAGCCATTTTGCTTGCGGCGCATGTTCTCGTGCTTATAATTTTCGCAGCCACGCGCTACGCTCATCCTCAACTTACCGGGAAATCGTTATTGCGGAGCGTCACCGACTTTTTCCGGCCTGGAACCACTGTTTCCAAACAGAATCGGTACGTTGACTGGAAGGAAGGTCCACGGCTCGTGTTGTTGACGATGGCCACCGCCAACGTTGTTGGAGTGTTGTTTGCGCGCTCGTTGCACTACCAGTTTTTGTCGTGGTACTGCTGGCAGTTTCCGTGGATGTTATATACCACCAGATGGCCGGCACCGGTGTGTGTATTAGTGTGGCTTGCTCACGAGTGGTGCTGGAACACTTTCCCTTCAACTTCTGTGAGTTCGGGTGTTTTGGTGACGATTTTGGTTGCGGTTCTTTTCGGATGCTGGACCAGTTTTATTAACCACAAGGCAGACCACGAAAAGAAGAACCAGTAGCATACAAGTAGCGTACATACTCGAGGCTAATTATCAATTGTTACAATAACAGCCAGTCTGGCTGTTGTTTCCTTTATAATACATATACTAGCTATCGTTCCAGTTGAAGCCAATCCCGTCGTTAATCCCGTCGCCGTTACCGTCCAAAAACTGGTTGAAGTCAAAGTCGATATCGTCCAACGCTGGAGCGGACTTGCTGCCAAAGAACTGCGTATCGCCGCCCGTAGTGCCCAAAATCTCCACCTGAAACATCTGGTCGGTCGACGTGAGGTCGCCGAAGCCCGGCGGCGGCATCTCGTCTTTCTTTTCTTCCTTCTTCTTCTTGGCTGGCGGTTTCTTGGGCAGCTCCGCCGTCTTCTTGCGCTTCTTTACATCTGCTTCCAGTGCCGGCGTTAGCGGCACGTTGTAGTCCTTCTTGAGGAGACTAGGCGTGTTCAGCGCACTTGTGCTGGCACCAGTGCCGCTCGTGCTCGGCTTACGGGCCCGTTTCACCGGCTCCTTCTTACGCTTGTTGCCGGGCGACGGTTTCTGCGAATTTACCGGCGAGCTCGCAGGCGAACCCGCAGCCCCAGCAGCCCCAGCGGCCGCCAGAACTACCAGACTTGCCACAGGAGCCAGTGCTGGCCCACCAGACGCCGCTGCGGTACCCAGACCTGTGCCTGGTAGAAGCAACGGCATCTCGTTGCCACTGCCGCGTGCGATATCGAGACGTTTCTTGTTCTGTTTCTCCAACAACATGAGCTGCATCTGGTAGTCCTGGAGGGCGTTGGCATTGCGGTTTGCCGGTTTCATCGTATTGATGAGAGGCAGTTTCACGTAGGGGGCCTGTCCCGGTGCCGCCATTCCATTGGGAATCGGGCCTTGGGCCGCCGCCTGCTGGCGGAGATTGTTCATCTGTGTCTGTGCGTGTTGTTGTATGCGGTTCTGGGGCTGCGAGAGAAAGAGTTGTTGCTGGAGGTTCATTGGCGGTGATTGTCTTGTAGCTGCCATCAGGGCACTGCCAGGAACGGCGCCAGGGGCTCCAGGAATGGCTCCAGGAATGGCTCCAGGAATGGCTCCAGGAACGCCAGGAGCAGGGACCGGTATGGCGCCTGTGGGAGCTGTGGGAGCAGCAGCGGTGCCCTGTCGGGGTGCCAACGACTGGATGGGCACGTTCATGCCCAGCATGTCGTGGTGCTGGCGTTGTTTTGCCAAATGGAGCTGGTAGTACTGGAGGGCGAGGTTGTTGTGGGCCATGCCGTTTTTAGCCTGAAAAACGTCCCAGAACACCTGCCACCATTCGAGCAAGAAGCCGTTGGAGGCGTCCATGGTCACTGCCAGCGGTGGAAGGTCGGAGGGAGTCAGAAGCAGCAGTTGTGTGGGGGCAGGGACGGTGGGGACCTGAGCTTCGTTGACAAAGATCCGTGCAGTCTGCGGGAGATGGGACTTGAGAAGGAAGTCGTAGACGTAGGCGTTGAGGAGTTGTTTGGCAGATGCTGCTTGTGCATCGCTAACGCTCGCGGCCACCGGCAACCCGGGATTGTTGGGAGTGCTGGACATGGTCAACGATGAATTTTGACCCTTTGAATTTCGCACCGAATATTTATTATCGCCAGGTTCTCAGAAGAAATCAAAAAAAAAATGCCAGTGGGTTTCGCGAATGGTTTCACGTTTGTTTAGAAGCACACAGTAACGATTTTATTTGTTGCTTGTGGTGGTTTTGGTGATGGTTTCAGTTGTAGGAGATTTTATTGTTTGTGTTTGTGGTTTCTTTTTTTTTTGGTGATGGTAATGCAATTACGACGGTCCAATGGAAGTTGTTTTGTAGGACTTGTTTTTTCCGACCAAAATTCCATGGTGCATTTTGTCAGGTTTTTCCGGTTTCTCTATTATTCGCTCGTAGTTCCGTTTTCGTCACTTCCTCCATTTTTTTCTTAGTGGCTGACGTACAATAAAACTAAACTGTTGTCTCCATTTTGTCCTTATGTTACTTGTAAGTAGGTTCTTGTTTTTAGTTCTTCTTTTTCTCTTTTTTTCTACATCTCTACTTTCAGTATCCTTCTCCATGTATTCATTCTAACCTGTCGATACACTCATGCGTTTCTTTCTTACCATTCTGTCCTTCTTTTCCTCCGTTACTCTCTTTTTTTTCATATCCGTTTCCTTCCATTTCTCTCCTCATATCCGTTTTCCCTGTTATTCCTGGTGTCTTTCATGCCCACACATCCGTCGCCTTGCTGCTCCAGATATTCTTCCCCGAATATTCTGACAACTCGCTGCCCAAATCAACTGGCAGAAACGGGTCAAATAACGGTTTTTGTGTCCGTTGCGGTGCTGCTACTGGTGCCACTGCCGGCACAATTCTGACGGGCGCCGGCGCCTGCTGTGGCTGTTGCTGTTGCTGCTGCTGATGCTGTTGCTGCTGCTGATGCTGCTGTGGCTGCCAGCGAGGAACATATGGCTGCTTTACACGCCGCTGCCGTACCACCGCCGGCCGTTGTGCTTCAAAAAACGCTCTCTCTATAATCACAACCTGGAAATCAAACGCTTCGCTTTGAAGCGTCCGTTTGGGAAACATGAAGTTGCTGGTTTAAAAATAGTGAAAAATTGTATTTGTGATGCGACAATTCACGAAAAATGATTCGAAAATCAATCAAAAATCACGAAACAAAAGTATAAAATGTTATCAAAAAAAAATCATAGTGAATACATCAAGATTTTCTCTTTTAAGTGAAGTTTTGGTTTCTTCTTCTTCTTCTTATACAGTTTTTTATTTCTACTTACTCAGACAAACATTCTTCTTTCCTGTCTATCTCTTCTTTTTCTGCTTTATTTCTTCATCTTTTGTAGCATGTAACTTGATCTGCGTTGGATAGTCGGGCCGGTTACCCATGAATCCCTGGGACCAATCGTAACTCATTGCATACGCAAAAATCGACCCGGTTTTATTGAATGCCGTTGATGTAATAGTACAATTGAGGTTGGGGAACGTCTTGAGACGCTGCTTGGCGTCCTTATCCCAGAAACAAAACGTTCCGTCCGACCCAGCAGTCAGGAAAGTGCCGTAAATCGGATGGAAATTGATGGAATTCACAGGATACGCATGCAGCTCGGTAGATGTACGGAGAGCGGTGCTGCCAGTAGGACCCGATTTACGGTGACACTTGAACGCAAAGCCCAACTTGGTCTGCTCGGCATCATCGATATACTGAATGGCACAACGGCCCTCAATCGAGCCCACAGCAAATCCATTTCCCAGCGGATAACACGCTACTGTCCGCGTTTGCCATTTGAGTGGCAGTTGCGTGCGTTTGAAGATCTGCTGGGGCAGACCAAGGTCAATCACACAGAGCTGGCGGTCGGCACAGCCCACCACCAACAACTGCTGGCTCAGGTCCATGCAATATACTCTTTCGGGAAGCTGGAGCGTCGAGATGGGCTGTGGCTGCCGCGTGTCCCAGTAGCGAAGTGTCTTGTCCCACGAACCAGAAACCACCACCGGTGTATTGGCTGGTCCACATTGGACATATCGCACCAGCTTTACCGGACCGTCATGGGCGCCGATTTGTTGTGCCCTTTGCGCCTGGACATCAAATAACTTGACTTGTTTATCGGCACCGCCACTCACCACCTGCGTGCCATCAAGCGACCAGCGGGCCAGGAATACCGGAGCCTCGTGGTCATACAACGCACGGCCCTGGTTCTGGCCAGACGCGGCGTCGATATCGTAGATCCGGACCTTGTTGTCCCAACTCGCGACCACAAGCATGTCGGAAACCGGCGAAAACAGGATGTCAGAAACCGAATCTTCAGGTGGATTGTTAAGCGTGACGTCCTTTAAGAGCTCCTGGCCGGTTGAGGCCGACAGTGTCGTGGTGCTCAGCAAGAACGAAGACATACGAATCGATGGGAAATAAGATTTAGTATCAACAGAAAATCAAAATATCACAATCGAAAAAGTAAAAGTGAAAACTAAATTTTTAAAAGGTTCAAAGCTCAATCCAAAATTTAGGCACGAATCTCCAGGAAAAAAAACAATTTCAACAAAACACTGGGAATTTATTTATCAGAAAAATTAAAGGAAATTAAAATTAAAACATTTTTGATTCTCAGCCGCCAGGGAAAAAACCAAGTAATCCTTTCTTTCTTTCTTTCTTTCTTTCTTTCTTTCTTTCTTCCTTTTGATCACTTGTTTCTAAACTAACTATTTGATGGATGTACCGACCATTTCATACGAAGCCACGCCACGCAACATAGAACACGAGCCAAAGACGTACGAAACCAACACGTTTGTTGACTGGAACCACGAGTCGCTCATGTGGCCAGCAGGTCGCCTTTTACAGACCCGCAAATGGCTCGTGTTGGTGGGCCTGCTGCTTGCCGCCGGTTACATCACCGCATTTATCGATTTGACGGCTGCATGGCTCAATGATCTCAAAAAGGGTATGTGTTTCAGTGAACTCGACCGCTGGTCACTTCTCAGCCCGTACCTGACGTGTCCTGCTGACGAATGGAGCTCCTGGCTGCGCGTGTTAGGCGCCACCGCTTGGTGGTGGCATTGGTTGCTTGATTTACCAATCTACACCGTAATTGCCGCCGCCTACACCGCAGCAGTGGCTTACATCGCCATCTTTGTTGATCCAGCAATCGTCCACTCAGGAATCCCAGAAATCAAACTTATCATCGCCGGCCTCAACTACCACAAACCCTACCTTGGCCTCACCACCCTTTTTCACAAGATCACCGGCCTTATTTTGGTGGTAAGTTCGGGTCTATGGCTCGGCAAAGAAGGACCTCTCGTCCATGTGGCAGCGTCTTTGGTCAATATCTTATATGGCGTGGTCTCACCAACGGCCCACGAAGGATTCAGACGTGAACTTCTTAGTGCCGCCACCGCCACAGGAATCTCGGTAGCATTCAATGCCCCAATTGGCGGCGTGCTTTTCGTTCTTGAATCAATGCCTACATTCTTTCTGCCAACAAAAATTATGTGGAACTCATTTGTCGCTGCCACGTTGGGCGTAGTCGCCTTGACAGGGTTCCAGCTCTTTGCCAACGGCAACAACTTTGTCGAACAAGATTTGTTCCGGGTCCAGTTTGGCAATTTCTCATGGCTTTTCGCCGAAGTGGTTGCATTCACCAGTTTGGGCGTAGCTGGCGGCGTTTATGGCCACTGGTTTACCCTTCTCAATGCCCGCTTTGCGTCTCTCCGCTCAAAAATCCACCAAAAGATCTCTGGCACCTTGAAAATCTCGTCCAATTGGAGCAAAGTCGCCGAAATCATGCTTCTTCTCGCCGTGACAACACTCCTTAATTTCCCGATGGATATCACCCGGCTTCCGCTCCTGGCATACCTCAAAGTGTTGTTCACCGAATGCAGCGACGCCGATAAGGCCACGAATTCGACCAATTTCATGTGTTCGCCGCTGGACGCCGTCACCGTGGCCAAACTCGCGTTCATTCTCGTCCAGGGCTTTGTACTTTCCGCATACACGTTTGCCGTAGACCTTCCGGGCGGCGTCTTGATGCCTTCTTTGGCTTTGGGTGCAACCGGTGGACGCATGCTTGGCATCGTGGCCCAGGCACTTCAGAGACGGCTCCGTAGCGAGCTGTTGGCAACATGCACGGCGAAATCGTGTCTCGTGTCTCCATCGTCATATGCCGTCATTGGAGCCGCTTCTTTCATGGCAGGCATCACCAAACTCACCATGTCGGTGGTGGTGATCATGTTTGAACTAACGGGTGCGGTGGTGTATGTGCTTCCTATCATGTTTGCCGTCCTTATTGCCAAGTTTGTTAACGACTGGCTCTGCAACAAAAACATTTACGATACGTTGACGGCCCAGAATTTCAGCCGCTACAGCTTCCACGGCGATGTCAACGAGGGCAAGGGACCAGGCTTCGTCAACTTCTCTGGCTTGACGGCACGTATCAAGAACCGCTTGCCTGAAACCGCCATCAGCGCCGTCATGGTGCCGACATCACACACCAAGTGCCTTGCGCTTATTCCACTGCTGCCATACACCGCAGCAGAACTCGTCCGATTCGCTGCTGACGATTCTCACGAAGGATATCCGCTTATCCTCAATAGTGACACGCCCACTGCATTGGGCTACGTTCATAAGCAGCAGTTGTATGCGCTGCTTCGGCTGCTCGACAACGACATACCCATCAGTTTCCAGGTTGCCGAACTTCCTACTGCGGTGCTCTCGAGACAGCTCCACTACGAACAGCAGCTTGAAGAGCTTCAGCGGGTTTCAATACAGGTAGAAAAGCCGCTCATGGTGTTCAACCACTTGACACCCACGGTTTTAGTGCTAGAAGCGTTTGAAAAGCTTTACCTAAACTACTTGGTGATTGTCGACGCGTCCAACAAGAACAATCAACTTATGGCGGGTTTTGTGGATAGATTCGGGCTTGCCCGTCTTATCGATGAACAATTTGCTGCTTTGAAAGAACTGCTGGAATTGGTAGACGAGGAAATGGAAACGTTTTTACAAGAAAGAAACAGCATGGAGTTGATCACGTGAATGGTCACATGGTGTCCGCGTGATGTGTCGCGTGATGTATAATGACAAAATCAAAACAAAACAAAACATACAAAATACAAATAAATACTAGTAAACCACAAACAAGTTGATGGAAGACGACACACAATTGCCTTCCAAGAGCATTCTTCGGGATAACACGATGCCGCTTTCGAGCAAACGGCGGGTTTCGTTTGCGCCAGAAGTGACGCTCCATAAGTTTGACTTTGTTCCGTATCAAATCACGGAAAATGCGAAACGGCGCCGGACCATCAGCGAAATCCCACTGCAAGAGTCCGATGGCTCTGTTGATGACGACGATAAGGATTTGCCGATATTACATGACAGTTCTGACGATGAGGAGCAGACAATGGAACTTACAGGGCCGATCTCGGTGCCTGCGCTCGAATTAATCGAAGCTTCGAGCTCCGAAGATGAGGACGGTGAGGTCGATATGGACTTGACGGAATCACAGAAGGTGGTGAAAGTCCCTGAAGCCAATGAAGAAGTCACGATGGAACTTACGAACGTGTTTGTGGCACCTCGAGTCGGTCTGGATTTAAACTCGCCCATCAGACGTCTTTCTATCGCAGAGGAAACGATGGAGTTTACCAATGTCGTGAATCGGATTGATAAGGAACCCCATAAGGAACCGGAAGCGGTTGAAGCGGAGGATGATGGTCACACGATGGAATTGACAACCCATGAATTACGTATAGAGAGAACTGTTGAGAAAGAACAACTAGAACGACCAGATCAAGATCAAGAACATCAAGTTACTCAAGAATCACAACCAACAGATGATTACAATGATCAAGAACATGAATTAGAGACCGAACAACCTACACAAGTACAAGATGACAAAGAACAATATGAAACGGAGCGAAAACAATCTCAGGAACCAGAGACGCAAGAAACAGTAACAGAAAACCATCCAGAACAATTTCAAGAACCCAAACCTGAAGAAAAACTTCCAGAAACAGATTCCTATCCAGAAGATAATGACGATCATGAACAAAATTCACAAAACGGATCCCAGCCGATGCAACTTACGCAGGAAAATCGGGTTTTGGTTCCTGATGTCGCCAGCTTGCATGTTTCCACGACTCAAATACCGTTGGCTGATGTAACTGCCGAGGACGAAGAGGACGATTATATTCCCATCACGCTTAACGAGTTTATGAGCGATATCGGGGTGAAATTCTATGACGATCTCGACATTGATACCACTTCTATCAAACGGCTCAGTTCTACCGGTGAGGAAGCCTATACAAAAGAAGACTTTATTCGGGCGCTTCCACGTCTCGAGCTTCTTGCAACGTACCAATTCAGCTGTGCTGAGCTCAACAAGAATATCGCTGAGGGTCGCAAAGTGTTTGCCGAGTTCAACGAGATGATTGCCACCAACAACCCGCCATTATTACGTGACTACTACTTATCAGACGATATGACCAGGCTCCAGCTCAATGCCAAACTCCATTTGGTTAAGGATTATACCCGACACCAGTCGAGAATAACGTGGTATGCGTGGCGGACGCAGTTGACTGAGAACCTCTTGGCTGAGTTACGCGACCGCTACGACGATTTGCTCAACGACCGTGCGGCCCTTGTTGACGACTTGGCGAAGTTGGATGGAATCTACAACGATGCCAACAAGCTCTGTTTGTCTTTCAAAGAAAAGCTCGAAACACTCGTGCGGTACCGAAACCAGCTCAACGGCTTGGATGTCGCCAGAATACGAGAGCTTAAACAAGACTTGTTTGCGGCCCGCGACCGCTTGGCCGAGATCAACCAGCAGATCAATAGAAAGACAAGCACGATAGAAACCGCCAACGTGAAACTCGAAGAACTTAAGCAGCGTAAGCATAAGCTTCATGAAGAGATTGCGCAATGGGAAACCACCATCACAAACCAAAAGCAGTATAACGAACGCGAGATCCACATGCTCAAATTCTACAATCAGCTTTTGCTGGCGGTTTCCGGTGCCAGCGACATCACGACTACAGAAACTGGATGCTCCATGCATTTTCACCGCATCTTTGCCATCAAGATCGAAGATAGTTCTATTGAGTATGCTATTAATGATGATGTCCAGCCGCTCCATAATACGGCTTTGCATGCGTATCTGGCACTGCTTCTCCGAGACTTGCCCGACACAGACCCCGTAGAGGGACTCCGTGTTCTCCAGCAACGCTGGAACAGTTTCAAGCAGTTTGATACCGACTTACACCGGCTCTCACTCAAGTTTCCCACCGAATTTATCGAGTCGGACCACTCTGTCGTGGCCCAGGTACGATACCTTAACTTTGCCAAAGACTATAAAGTCGTAGTTACGATTGAAGTGCCCGTGAACGCACTTGGAACGTATCCCGAGCAAGTTTTGATTCGTTGTGAGACCAAACGGCCCCAAGGGTTGTCTACCAACGTTGTCAAGGGCGACTTGTTAAGTGATATGCCGGTAAACGGATTGTTGACCAGAGGTACGATAGATAGAATGAATGTATGCTAGTGCTTGGCGCCCAAGAAGATGGTGGCGCTCAAGCACACCACCATAACCACGAGCCCCCAAATGGCCAATGCAAGGCCACCGTACTTGCAAAACTTCTCCAACTTTGTAAGTGACGTGGCGCCGTTCAACGGCTTGATCAACATAAAGCCAAACAAACCCGGGAGGATGAACGAGATCGATGTCGAACCGGTCGACCCGACAAACGCAAGCACATGTTCTAAGGATGTCACGGTAATGGCCACAAGGTACGATAATATGACAATGATGGTGGTGATAATGTAGAACCGTTTCGTGGTCAACGGCACAATGATCGGGTCGTGGCCGTCGGTGTCCTGTGCTCCTTCCACGGGAGTCATTGACACAAACGATTCATCCTGGAGTGATTCTGTGGCGATCGAGTTGAGCGACTCGATGTCCGATTGGAGCGAGACGTAGCCCTCTCGCCGGTTCAAGTGTCTTGGCTTTGCCGAGGTGACACCTTCCGTTAAGAAATGGTAAACGTGGTTAATGGAGCCACGGCATGGGTGGCACTGGAGAGGAAAGGATAAACTGACCATGATGACGATGCAGAGACGCCCAATGAGCGACAGTACCGAGTCTTTGGGGTACATCGTGATTATGTTACCGTTGACACTGTTACCAAACGTTAAGTATCCAATGATCCCAACCACCAAGTAAGCGGAACAGGCAGTGGAAATGGCGTTTCTGATAATAAGGTTCGACTGTCTTGTTTGAGAACCATTGGTTTCGCTTGGTTTGAGTTCATTGATGATGGCAAACATGTTCTGGTGACAGGTGTAGGCAAACACAAAGATTGGAAACGAGCTCAAGGTGCTCTTCAATGAAGTTGGACCCCAGTAATTGATCACACGGTCAGGTACTGGAGTATCGTTGGCGTAATGTGCTATCACCAAGCATATAAGGTATACCACGGAGAACAATGCGACAATCGACGTGTATTTAAGCGAGTCGAGTTTCTTGAGGAACGAGAGCGGTGCCACCATCGTTGCCATGAAAAGCGAGATCCACAAATTACGGTGCATTAACCAAGAATCTGCGGCTATACCGACACTTTCCATGATTTTAGGCATCAAGTCGCCAATCACCACCAAGTACGAGACGCCGACACCAAAACATTTGATTGAGATCGCTGAGTCAAACACAATTGATAAGTGTGGATATGTCAACTGAGCAAGACTAAAATACGACACTGCACCTGTCTGCTGAGTGTATTTGGCAACCTTGTTTTGGAGGTAGAGTCCAAACGCTGAAGTCAACGAGGACCAGATCACCAACACACATCCAAACACCAACCCGTTGCTTTTGAGGCCAAA
This sequence comes from Teunomyces lycoperdinae, assembly GCA_030574955.1. Taxonomy (NCBI): domain Eukaryota; kingdom Fungi; phylum Ascomycota; class Pichiomycetes; order Serinales; family Debaryomycetaceae; genus Teunomyces; species Teunomyces lycoperdinae. The sequence goes on from JAJMFY010000002.1 coordinate 392,443, forward strand.
GGGCATTGCAAGAATTCCTGCACCAATGATGGTGTTCAATAAGTTGATACTGCCTGATTTAACCGTAGCTTTTCCCATTACAAGCAAGAGGAGATTTTGGTTAGTAAAAAGAGATACAGACCAAAAAAAAATAATGTTGCGATCGTCATGGTTTTAATTGTAAACTTTTTAATTTGTATGGGCGCGCGCGCACGACACGACACGACACGACACGACATTTTTATTCTTACTTGAATACATAATACGACATTTTCCCAAATAGCCTCAGCACTGTTCCTGTTAAAAGACCAACCAGCCAATCAAGAACGCAAGGATGATCAAAATGGCTGCCAATTGATAACTAATACCCTCAGCAGGAGCTGCGGCGGTTTCTGTGCGGACCACAGGCTTCTCGAAAACGTGTTCTGGCTCGTGGTGGCGCTGTTCGACGTGCGATTCACGGTGAGGAGTGGCTCCAGAAGCGTGCACGGCTGGCTGCGGTGTCGATGGGTACGATCTTTCGTCCAACTTGGAGCTCAAATCGTTGATTGGTGCTGAAGACTCTTCTAACTCCTTCTGGAGGTTGGATTGCGGTTTGAATTGCTCGATTCTCGAAGCAGCAGCTGCGGAAATCGGCGTTTCGGCAACAGCAGCGGCCGCAGCATGGCCATTGGACTTGAATGGAGTGGCGTGTGCGGTCTGGACATCGTTTATAACGGTGTTGTTGATGTGGCTGGAGTTGTAGTCGTCGTGCACGGCCTCGGTGCCGGCACCGGCCGTGGCGCCGCCGTTGCCGTTCTCATCGTGCTCATCGGTGACGACGTAGTTGACGCGCAACTTTTTGGAGACGACCAGGGACTTGTACTTAGCCTCCAATTGGGCCCAGTTTTCACTGACCTTCAGCGTGTCGTTGAAGTCGGGACATGGCAACGATACAAGCAAGAACTTGTCCTTGCACTTGTAATCCTGCGGAAGGGGTTGGGAAAAGCCTTGCAAGATGATAGAGATCTTGATGGATTCGCCGGGTTCGATAATGCTGGCGTTGGGTCTGACGCAGTACAACTTTGGTGCGGTTGTCTTGACTTTGAATGCAAGGGCCGTCTTGGCTGTGTTGGTGAGGGTGAGGTGTTCAGTAGTTTGTTTGACGAAGGAGCCTGCTCTGTTAGTCGAAAAAGTTCCGTGTTGCAAATTTCCTATTGGACAAAAATTGATTGGTTACATACCTTTAAACTCCAATGCGCTGGGAGATACTTCCATTTTTGACAGGTGATTAAGGGAACAGGGAAAGCAAACAAATCGGTTTTTTTTTTGGTGGTGATTTTGGTTTACAAAAATACTGGAAAAGTTTTCTCCTGCGAACGACCGCTATTAACTATGGTGATGTATGCAGGCAATTGTGGCAGGTCCCCAATGTCTCCCCTCCTCTTGGTGCTGGTACTTGTGTTGCTCCGCGTCCAGTAGTTTCGGTTTACAGGCACATGCCGGGCTCAGATAAGATGGTTTTGCAATTATAAGAGGGGAACCTCGGCGGCCCCAGCTAAACAGTAACAGGAACTGTGTTGTCGGTCATGGAATTGGTGTGCCTGCGGTGCAAATATTACCGTAAATGTTCCGCACTCGACAAAAATCATCGTCATGAATTCGCACCCACAAGCGCCTCGAGTTTCACATGGGCCAACTCCTCACTTCCCACCGTCATGTGAGATAGATACTTCATTACCCAAAACGGAATAACTTCTCCTGCAAATGCAAAGGGGAGTAAGCCCGTCAACAAGATCGTCTGTCTATTACGCAAACAGGAAACTTAGCTGACACAAATGTTCGATAAGTAATACTGTACCTTTTGGGTCTATCTTTTTTTTTTCTTTTTCATCTGCTGAATTGTCACAGTTGAATAGAACATGAAAACTAAATCTGTGAATTAGAAAAGATGTCTCATGTGGTAAGACAGAATCTCAAAATCCCTTAATCATTAATCTTGGTTACATTTATCATTTTTCATTAAATTAGAGTGTAATTTGAGTCATTGATTTATTCGGTTGTTATGGTCATAATCTTCAGTTGCTAGTATTGTGACATTCGCAGTTATTGAATACTTAAATTCAAAAAGTTGCTTGTCAATTTACCCTACAATTATACCAATCAATCAATTCTTACAATAGAAGATCTATATATTTTGTACAGAGGGATTCATCGTGTCTTCTTTATGTACCTCGAACCTTGCGCATTCTGGTACATGTTTTTTTCTCTTCTGTAACAACGGCTGACGTATTTTTAGAGCATATTTTTGTCTTTCCATTTATCGCCGAGTGACAAACTTATAAACATACGGAGTTAGTGGTTCCTCAAAAAAAGAAAAAAAACAAGGTTTGCTACCTCACATTGTAATAAATCAGTGGCAAAAGGGGGTTATGTGCGGCGTTAGCTCTAGTCACGTTGGTCTAGCCTCTAGTTTAATTCTCTCGGCCGATGTTTCTTATTGGCTCAGCAGATACGAGAAAAACGTTTCTCCACTACGGTGACCCTATCATTATTAAGAGTCTTAGGGTGCACATTTTCAATCTTTTTGCCACCCCAAAGTGTATAAATATCCATGATAGCGAGTGTATTGTAACCAATAACTAACGATGAAACTATCTACCAGTATTCTAATTGCTCTCCAGCTCGTGATATTGGTTGAGGCAATGCCGCAGCCAAAGGCAAAGTCTAGCAAAACGCATAAATCCAAAATTCCAAAGACAAAAGCTAGTCACTCAAAAAAACCGAAACCTACTGCTGCTGCTCCTCCTCAAGGGCCAGCAAACGTTCCCAAGCCGCAGGAACGTATAATAGTGCATCCAGCAGACCCAGACAGTGGAACTCCAGATACCGGTACCGGGGTAGGAGGAACAGTTTCTAGAGGACAAGATCCGCTACAAACGTCTACGCATAAAAACGGTGCTTCTATCTATGAAGTCAGTTCTGCATTGGTTCTAGGCAGTGTTATTCTAGTTATTTTATAGGTTAGATATATTTCATATATGCAAAATATTTATATGGTAGAACGGATATGCTTTGAATACTATGTTTTTAAAATGAAAATTAGCTGCGAAACTGACAAAAAAAGATTTATTGTAGTATATGAAAAAGTAGAATATGAAAGAAAGAAGAAAATGAGACGACGTACAAAATAAGAAATTTTGGTGGTATTATTCAATTTTCGTTATAAGAATAGTTGTTGAGAAGACTTTCTTAAAAAGGATTTATTTGTATCGTCTTCGTTTACTTTGATCGGGTTCTGTCTATTTTTTATCGTTGTTTTCTCGTTGTTTTCTCGTGTTTGAATCTTTTCAAAAAAAAGAAAAATTATTTTTGTTTTTGTTTTGTGGAGTTTTGTACAATTTTTTTCCGGCCCGATTATGTCGCGCGACATATGATTCATAAATGGATGGGCGGAAACATTTCCAAGCACGTCGAACTCTTTCTTTCTACACCATAAAATGCTTAGAACTAAGTTGCGTTCGTGTTCCGGGGCCGTAAAGCAGACCAGAAACAAGGTCTCGAGCTCCACCTCCGCGTTGGCTTACAAGCAGTTGCACCGCAACCAGAAAAGACCGCCATTACCTACGATGGAAACGCCCAACTGGTCGGCCGATGCCGCAGTGTCGTCGATCTTGTATGAGACGCCGGTCGCTTCTCGTGCCCCACGCAAGCAGCATGTGTTGAACTGTCTTGTGCAAAACGAGCCTGGTGTGTTGTCTTTGGTTTCGGGAACGTTGGCTGCTCGTGGCTTCAACATCGACTCGTTGGTGGTGTGTTCCACCGAAGTCAAAGACTTATCGCGGATGACCATCGTGTTGAAGGGCCAGGATGCTGTTATTGAGCAGGCCAGACGTCAGATCGAGGACTTGGTTCCAGTTTACGCTGTGTTGGACTACACCAATGCTGAGATCATCAAGCGTGAATTGCTTCTTGCGCGGGTTTCGTTGTTGGGTCCCGAATACTTTCAGGAATTAATTGCGTCGCACAAGTTGCATGCGAACGATGGTGCGGCGATCCCCGATTTGCTGGCTGCGGAATCGTCTTTCCATCCCAACAACTTGGCACCATCTGAAGCTTTGAGACAGAAACACGTTCATTTGGACCATATTTCGACCATCACCGAGAAGTTTGGCGGTAAACTCGTGGACATTTCTGACCGTAACGTGATCGTTGAGTTGAGTGCTAAGCCGCTGAGAATTTCTTCACTCATCCAGTTACTCCAGCCGTTCGGGATCTTGGAAATCGCCAGATCAGGTATGATGGCTCTTCCTAGAACTCCATTGAGTGGAACAATTGAGGAGGCTGAGGATGCAATCAATGCTTCCGACATTGTTGATGCCTCTCAATTACCACCAGGTTAAAAAAAAACCACTATTTGATGAGATAAAAGTGAGAGAGAAAAAAAGAAAAGAGGTGCCAATTGCAATGTTTCACATACATAATTGGTACAGAGAATGGTTACATAGCTGTTAGAAGTTTCATGATACTTTATAATTTGTTTTCTTTACTCCTTGTAGTTTCTGTTTCTGTTACTGTTACATTATTTCAATTTTATTTTTCTCCTCAATTTTTGGTCTTGATTTTATGATGCGAAACGCTTGAAACCATGGTAAAGAAGGAAGACGTGCTGTCCAGCCTGAGCCTGGACTATCCACAGCAACAAATCCCGCAGCAACAAATCCCGCTTCCTCCCCAGCCACTTCCACAACTCCCACAGTATGCGGTCCAGTCACAGCTCTACGTCAACCCGGGCTACTTCCAGCCGCCGCAACAGTTCTTTCCCATGGTACCCATGAACCAGATTCCAACGCCACAAACCGACGAGTTTAAATCGGGAACGAATAACATGGCAGTGCCTCCAGCGGCTTCCAGCAACCAGAGCACAACTTTGCTGGCAAACACGCCCGTTACAAACGGCGGCAACAGCGGTCCTGGTTCCGGTGCCCGGAAACGGGCGCTCACAGCGTGCGATTCCTGCCGCCTCAAGAAGATCAAATGTGACAACGTACGTCCCCGCTGCGGCTCATGTGTGCGTGTGGGCAACATGAACTGCAATTTCCAGGTCGATGCCCCAGCACCACCGCAAACCGATACGCAGGCAAGCGTGTTGGCGAAACTCGACGTGCTTCTCGCCGAAGTGCGACAGTTGCAAAGAGAACCAGCAACAAAACGACAGAAAGTCGAGGCTGCGCGCGGTGTGTGGGACATGGCGGCGACGCTGGTGATGCGGTGGCGTTACTTTGGCGAGGTTATGGGCGAAACTGTGGCAGAGATTGCCGAGACCGAGCGCCAGCTCGTCGCCAGCTACTCCCGTCCGCGCGCCGCTCCGACAATCAAGCTTACTAGCGACGGTACATTTACGCGGGTGCCGGCGATCGAACGGTTTTTGGACCGCACATTTTCGCAACTCGTGAGCCTGTTTTTCCTCAATTGTCTCACCAAAGTGCCGGTGCTCAACATGCACCGGCTTCTCGACTGTCTCGAGACTTATCAGATGATTAAGAAACATGCGCCAGAACTTACGTTTTTGCGGCTTGTGGAGATTTACGCGCGCGACTGCGAGTCGCACGGTGGCAGCAAGTCGCGCGACGTGGTACCGCCAGAACTTACCGCCGCGCTCGCGGCCGCTGGCGCTGCCGACACGCCCGTGCGCCGCAAGAGTTTTCGCACGATGTGCAAGAACCTGCCGGTGATTCTAGTGGTGTGTGCGCTTGGAGCAATTGCAGTGCCGCTTCTGTTGAATAACTGTGTTAAGTATGAGAGTTCGTTACAGGAACGAGATGCTGGATTGGCGGTGTCTGACGAGCCGCGACCAGAGGACGACGAGCTTCCGACATCACGGTATGCCATTGCCAGTCTTCTTCTCAACTATGCCTCGATTATCTCCACCACGTACCCGCTGCTTCTCAAGCAGAACAACGTGCGATCATGTGTCTACAGTCTTTTGGTGAGTCAGTTCCAGCTCTGTCTCGTGGCGCCGGTCGCCGCGTACCGCCACCTCACCGCCGCGTGCCACCATCTCATGTACTACTTGGAAACCAATCGCGGGTGCGAACTCCGCGCCGAAAAGAAGCGGCAGGTTGACCGCCTTTTTTGGGTGTGTTTGAAGTTGGAGTGCGAGCTACGGTGCGAGCTCTCGCCGCGCGTGCCACCGCTGGGAATTACGCAGGTTGCGCCGCCCACAAGTTTTCCGTCCGCGGCAGACACGTCTGAGGGCGAATATAGCGCGGCGGTGGAGGCAGCCGCAGCTAAATATTACGACGAGTACTCGTGGTACTACTTTTTGACCGAAGTTGCCGTCCGCAAGGTCGACAACAAGATGTACGATGAAATCTACGTCGACACCGCCGATTGGGACCTGCAAGAGTTTGAGGCGGCAATGTGGCCGCGGTTTATTGCCTACATGAACCAATACAACGGGATTATCAACTCGCTTGGACCGCGCGTGCGCGGGTTTGTGCTCCAGGAAATTAATACCGAAGAGATCTACAAACGTATCAAACACAAATACGACAAGAAGAAATCCGGCGAGGCCGAAAACCTCATAGATAACTTGGACGACTTTTTGGTCGATGAAGACTTGTTGCTCCGTGCCCAGTCGGAACTGGTGATGTATATCAAAACACGGATTCTCAATTCCAAAATGTTGCTTCTTCGACCTCTCGTGTACCTCATACTCGAAGACAAAATCAGTTTTATCGAGTTGGTGGCGGCAGCTCTCGATGTGGTCAAAACAAAACAGATGTCAGTCATGCAGCATGGTCTCGACACGCCAGAATCGACGTCTGTGAGCTCGGACGATGTAGAGACGCGCTACGGTAATGTGCTTGCTGCGCTGCCGGTGTACCAGCAGCAGTTCCGTACCGAGGACTTTTCCGAAGAGTGTGATGATGGCGATGACGGCGTCACTATCCGTAACATACCAGCAGCACGGGCCAAGATCCTTCGGGCGTTTGTGACGAACCTCGTGTCGCTTCCCAAGATGGATATCCCCAAATTGGGAGCCCACCGCCATCCTGGTCTGTGGTACTATTTGCGGGGACTTTTTATGGCGAACATGTGCCAGTTCATGCTCTATAAGAAGCTTGGGGCGATGGCGACTGCGGCAATGACCGATGCTAGCTTTTCTCAGTGCGTGGCACAGTTGCCCGAGCTCGGCACGGCGCCGCTGGTGGAACAGATGTTGGACGCGGTGGTTCTGCGTTCCAGCATGGCTACGATGTTCGAGCACCTGTTGGTTTTGTTTGATTACTGGAAGTACGAAAGCCCCGACTGTGCGGTGTATCACCGATACGTGGCAAAGTGTTTGGCGCGGTTGTAGCGGTAAGTCCGAGCCCCGAGACTCGGAGCTGAAGCTCAGATGGTATTAAGTAGCGGTGCGCGCTCGCTATGCAAGCGAACAGAAAAACAAAATAAAAAAAAGATGGATCTTAGGAACTGCGACTACGAAATCAAGGAACAAGATCGGTTTCTCCCCATAGCCAATGGTACGTTAGCTTTTAATGCATGAATAGGAGTCGAAGCATGTTGTATGGCATTGGCTGCCAGAACTGAGTGCTTTTGCTGGTGCTAATTTTGTTTTTTTTTTTTTTTTTTTTCTTAATTATTTTATGTTAAAGAGAAAAAAAAAGAATATTCAGGGTGCTAACCGCAGTCGGGCGAGTAATGAAACTGGCGCTTCCTGAACATGCGAAACTTTCGCGCGAGCTGAAGGAATGTATTCAAGAATGTGTGCTGGAATTTATTCTGTTTGTGACTAGTCAAGCTGCTGACCGGTGTTTGCTCGAGCAGCGGAAAACACTTAATGGCGAAGACATTTTATGGCTGCTCTACACGCTCGGGTTTGAATCATATGCCGAAGCACTTCGGATTTATTTGACAAAGTATCGTGAATGTGAACAACGAGAATCGTCCCAGAAAAACTTCAGATCCGCGGTATCATCAGCATCTGGTACAGCTACAGCGCTGTCGTCTCCCATGCTGCTGAGCCGTTCTGAAGAGTATTTCCGTTTTGAGATGTAAAGGGGAACCAATTTTTTTTTCCTTTTTCCTGTTTTTTTTTTTTATTGTTAAGTAATTTAGACTATTGAATGCACGGCGCCATCTTACATTTTGCGCTACGACAACGGCGTAAATCTCGATTCGCGCGCACCAACAACAGACACTGACGGGAAATTTATAAAATATTAGTTAAATTTTGGCGCTGGCGCGGACGCTGGCGCCGACACTGCACACGCACCACACACGCACCACACACGCGCACCGCGCCTGTCTCGATTTTATCCACACACAAAAATAGCGGTTTTTTTTTTAAACCAAAGGGAAAAAATCCGGCGGCGCACGCCTTTTTTCCCAACCGTAAATCCAGCCATTTTCCACCTCCCCTGGGAGACATAAACCGGCGATGATCAAATCTTTTAGAAGAAGTAAACGGCTGTCGAATCTGTCCGACAGTCCGAAACACAACATCTCTCATGTGGTGCTGCTGCTGCTGGTGCCGCTCTACGGTGGCGCCACCGCCGAGTCACAATTGCAGTCTCCCAAGAAGGTCATCAAAGCATTGTACGACTACGAACCGCAGGGCCCTGGCGAATTGCGGTTTGTCAAAGGCGACTTCTTCCATGTTCTTTCCGATGACGATGCTCCAGACACTACAAATGGCTGGTACGAAGCTACAAATCCTATGACACACGCCAAAGGTATGGTTCCAATCTCGTACTTTGAAGTATTTAACCGCTCGCGGCCAATGGCAACAGCGCCGCCGCTCGAGACACAACATCATCATCATCATCAACAACAACAACAACAATTGACACAACTGCAGCCACAGCGCAACTCGAACCAGACACTTTACGCCGTGACGTTGTACGAGTTCAAGGCCGAACGTGAAGACGAGTTGGATATAGTTCCCAACGAAAACTTGATCATCTGCGCCCACCATGAGTTTGAGTGGTTCATTGCCAAACCAATTAACCGTTTAGGCGGTCCTGGACTCGTACCGGTATCGTATGTCAAGATCATTGACCTCTTGAACCCCGGCAGCTCCACCGACGTCGACGATATCGCACGTATAATAGATAACTTCAAGATTCCCACCGTCGAGGAGTGGAAAGACCAAACAGCACGGTATCAGGCACTGACAATCCCGCTTGGTCTGATTCTGAACTCGCAGCAGGCGCCAGTGTCGCTGAACAGCCAGTTCTTTGAAGGATCGCGGCATACAGGACTGAACCGCTCGTCGCTTTCACTGTCCAACACCACGATTTTGGAGGCAGGCGTCGATTCGTACCAGCTCGACCACGGACGGTACCAATACCTTGTGATAGCGCGGTTGCTGAACGGCAAGGTTCGCCACTTGTACCGGTTCTACCAGGACTTCTACGACTTGCAAGTCAAGTTGTTGGAGTTGTTTCCCTACGAGGCAGGCAAGATCGAGAACCTGCGGCGGATTATCCCGTCGATTCCCGGCCCGTTGATCAACGTCAACGACAGCATCTCCAAATTGCGTCGTGAGAAGTTGGACTACTACTTGCGCAACCTTATTGGACTCCCGTCGCACATATCGCGCCTGGAAGACGTTCTACGGCTCTTTGAGGTGTTGGACAACGGCTTTGACCGCGAGTTTGTCGATGACACACGCCGTCTGCTGAAGCCGGTGAACCAGCATCTGGTGTATCACCAGGACCGTCTATCGCAGTACTCGGGCCATCAGCCTCAGCTGCAGCAGAATACGCGGGCGTCGAGCACATCGTTGGAACACGCATCGCGCTCAAGATCGCTGCTGCTGGCAGCGGTTCTGAAGGTCAAAGTCAAGTTCTATTACAATGACGACATCTTTGTGTTGCTTCTTCCTACCAACTTGCGGTTACAGGACCTAAAGACCAAGTTGTACAAGAGGTTGGACTTGCCGGAACCGGCGCTGCTACTGCAGCTGCAGCAGGCTGAGGGGAATGAGATCCAGCTTTTTTTGAAGAACGACTTCGACGACTTTCTTGCTGAGAACGAGATGGCGAGCCACGACTTCGGTGAGATACCTCGACTTAAGTTGAAGGAGTTTGAGGTCGACGACGACGACAAGTTCCAAGAGGTGTTGTTTGACAAGTGTAAGTTGGTGATTCTTGTATAGCATTGGCGCGCGCGCGAACAAATAAAACAGTAAATGTTAGGCTTCTTTTCGAGATGGTGGGGTTCGGCGCCGGTGCCGCAGGAGCCAGTGCCGCCGATGCGTGAAGAAGAGCAGCAGCTGGCGGTAGTAGAGTTGCTGGATGTTGTGGAGGAGAAGAGACGGCGTGAAACGCTGGCGTTTGAGCGAACAAAGCGGCGCAAGCGAAGAGAACGTAATCTTCGAAGTCAAGAGAAGAAAGACAAAGACAAAGACAAAGTCAAAGAATCAAAGCATGAAGAGCTTGAAGTTGAGAGAACTGAAGTGGTGAAGAAAGTGAGCAAAATTAAAATTGAAGTGATCAAGACAGAACTCGGACACGAAATTAACCAGGAAAAAGCGGTGGGATTAAATGGAAACAGCATTGAAGAGTCGAACGAGAACCGTGAATCCGAAACGCCTTTGGTTTCGCAACGGCTTCTAGAAATGATGGAATCAGAACGACTCACACGTCAGAAAATGTCGCTGTCACTGTCATTGGTGCTGGCACTGGGCCGTTTAGCCCAACTATTTGCTGCCGAGCGACGAGAACGCGCAAAAAAGACGACAGCGACGGGGCTGGCGCTGGCGAGGGAAAATAGCGTCCCAGGCAGCGAGCTCGAAGCAAATGACACCAAATTCATGAAAAATAGTGACGATCCAAACAATCGTGCGTTTCCAGAGAAAAATAACCAGCCAGGCGACGGCATACCTCAAGAGACTGTTGAAACTATTGAGAATGTCGTACAAGAAAATGTGGTTGCGACTGTGGCGTTGCCACTGGTGGTGGTGCGAAAACGGCCGCGCGAACAAATAATTACCACCCCCGCGGGCAAAAAGTTTCGCATTTCAAGCCACTATTTGCGGCAGCAGGCGTCCGACGACGACCAGCCGCTGCGACACCGCGAACGAATGGCCGTTCACAATCTTGTCGTGAATCCCCACGACTTTGATCTCGACGATAAACTGTCGGTTTCCTCCCTCAGCCCGTAAATGATTAGCCCAAAGTACGCCGCAACACACTACTACTACACTCCTGCCGAGCTTGCAGGCTCGCTACCCCACGTCGTCAACCTTTTTCTCGACCTCAATTGCCCCTTTCTGGCCCGCCTTTTCCTTAAGCTCCGCGACGTCATCCCGCAACTCCACGCCAAATTCCCCGGCAAGTTCCAGTTCGTGGTGGTCAACGTGGTTCAGCCATGGCACCCCAACTCGTTATACCTTGCAGAGTTTGCATTGGCCGCCGCCCAGTTGTTAAAGTCGCACCTTTACTGGGACGTTTTGGCAACGTTATTCCGCGCCAATACGCACTTTTTCGATGCGGCGACGGTTCCGTTTACGCGTAACGACGTTTACCGCCGCATTTACAGCGTGGTGGCTGCCGACTTGACGTTGCCTTTCACCGAAGCAGAATTGTTACTGAAGGTGGAAATCGCTCCACTTCCGCTTGGAACTCCAGGAAGTAACGACGGTAATGCAGTAACGGCCGATATCAAGTACTTTACCAAATACTTGAGAGGCGTGGGTGTTCACGTGACACCTACTGTTAGTATTGACGGGATTGTCGACGACATTTCTTCAGGTTGGCTGGTTGATCAGTTGGTAGAAAAATTTTCCAGTATCTCTTAGCAAGTGACTTGTTGGTGATACCGGGGAAGATGGATTCTTTCCCACGGTTTCCCGCAAATTTCTTCATTGTTTTATTTTCTTGTTATTCAATCTACGTAATTTTTAAGTCAGCACTCTATTATGTATTACTGTGAAAAATGACCCCTACGAAATCAATTGTTTACTCTGTGATGATGTTGGTGTCGTAGTTTATTCCTCATCGTCAGATTCATCCTCAAATCCTCCTGCCTCAACCAGAACCACGTACTCTTCGCCAGTCTGGTACTTTCTGGCAATTCTCGATGCTCTGCCTGCTACCTTGGCCTGCTTTCTGGCATCCTGCTGCACCTGCTTCAAATGTTCACGGAAACTACTACGAACAGATGGATTCGAAAACGTGTCCCACATCTTCAATGCCCCGCTCACACCACCAATCGTAAGATTACCAGCAACTTCAATGTCTCCAGCAAACAGCGCCGTCAATACATTACCAACGCCAAAGTCACGCAGCAACACCATCGACGGCGTGGAATCGGTACATTTCCACAACTTGACGCTCTTCTCGCCCATCGCCAGCGATACCACCATGCCAGGAACATGAGAGTTCACGTCCAAGCCTGAAATCGCCGCATCGTGTGCATGGAGCGTCCACAATGGCTTGTCCGTGACACGCACATCGAAACTGTACACGTTACCTTGGTCGGTACCGGCGTAAAACTGTTCTGGAGCTGCTCCTTGAGCCCAACGGACGGCTTCAACCTCTTCACCGCGAGCCACGGCGTACTTCTTTGACATTTGAGCGTCGTCGGCAATTCTGACATCGGAAACTGCCGCCGTGGCATCGTAGCCACCCGTCAACAACACCAGCGCCTCGCTGGTGTGCCACTGGGACAGAGATACCGTTTTGGCACCGTGGATCGACATCGAACGGGCAGCAACGGCATGTTCCAAGTCCCACAACTTGACGGTGTGGTCGGCCGAAGTCGACGCAAGCACTGTGCGGTGCTGACGGTTGTGTGCCAACAGCAACACAGCGTCAGTGTGATGAGTAGCCGAAGTCTTTTTCTTTTTCCGTTTTTTGGCAGAGACTTCGCCCAAAATGACATCGGGGAACGCTTTGTCGACGCAGTCGAGGTTCCAGAGCTCAATCTGCGGATCAAAAGTACCAACAGCAGCAAAGTTGCCAACGTGGTTGTCAGTGTCACGGCGGTAGTTGACCCATTCGACACAGAGAGGGAACGCTGGCAACATGATGTCGTGGTGGACGTACAAGTTAGCTTCTCTCACAAGACCCTTGGCAACATCGGCGTCAAACTTGTCTTCTTCCTCCTCGTTGGAGCCGGCAGGAGCACCAGCACCGTCATCGTACACGTAAACGTCCAAATAAGACACTTCATCTTCGGTTCTGGTCGCCAAAACCAAGTTATCGGTGGGATATATCTGCGACTCCTGCTTTTCTTCCTGGGCGTCGATTTCGGTGGGAAGCAGGAGATACGCGTCTTCACCGTCTTCAGCAGCGGCATGGAACTTGGCCTCTGAAAGACCTGGAAACATCGTCACTTCTTCACCTTCGCTGTCACGGTCGTTATCGTAATTTTCCAAGTCGTATTCCTTGAGATCGTCGTCCAACTCGATCTGGTCTTTCAACTCGTTCTTTGGCACGGTTTCGGTGTCGTTCAACTCAAGCTTTGCCATGGCAGTAATTCTTGCCATCTCTTCATCGTCCAACTCATAAGTCTCAGGAAACTCGGCCGCAAAACCGCGGGGAACCCAGACACTGGAAGAAATCATGATGCGATGAGATAAAATTTCGCAACAAACATTTTTTTGCGACTGAATAAAGTCATGATACTGAAAAACAACCAAGCTAGCATTTCATTCAGTTATCTTTTAAGACTAAACCACCTACATTTTTGATCGGCTGATTGGCTTTTATTTCAAGCCCACAAGAAATTTCTATACTTTTACCATGTTACTTTTCCGAAGGGTTTTTTTTCTTGTATAGCTTTCTCGGTCTGCTGGACGATGGCTCATCTACATACGTTTTAGTAAACGTAATTCGTTATTTAGAATCAATTGTCGTTGTTGTTTTCTTCCTTGCTTTTATATTCATTCCATCACTGGTCTGGTACTACTGAAGATATATTACATTAGTTCCTTTTTTTTTTTATAGAACTCCGAAATTCTTGTAAATATCTACAATTATACTAAACTCGTCTTCAATTCTTTCTCCTCTATTCCTATCTACTTTTGTTCTAAAGAAGCACTGCACCAATACCACTCGACTTGTCCGGCACAACTTCTTTTGTCTCGGGATCAATGCCTCCATGAATCGGATATGTCTTATAGTTGAACAAGTAGTAGTTGAGGAACCCGTCACCGCTACCAAACTTCGCTTCCTTGATGAAATATGAATTGTCTTGTGACGTCAAACAGTTGAACACATCAACTCCATCCTTCTTTGAGCAGATCAACGCATCGTTCATCAACGACACCAAACGGTCCTTGTAGCCAGCGGTTTTGGCCAGCAGCGACGCATAGTAGAAGAGATACGCAATCCCCAATTCGTTGTGTTGTGCGTTTTCCAAAACCGTGAACGGCAATAAGTAATACGAGAAGAAGTCGGTGATCTTGCCATCTTCTTCCACAACAAACGTTTTGATCACGTTCGAATCGCCTTCCTGTGCCCCTAGTAACCAGTGGGCCAACTCCTCACGCTCAAACACTTGCACCAATTCGAATCTTTCCTGGAATTTGTGGAGTAAGTCGTAGACTTGGTCCAAATCGGAGTGTTTCATTGGACGCAAGCCCTTTGTGGTAGTAGCATCCGGCAAAGCGTAGTACGCCACCATTCCTGCCTTGGTTTTGTTCGCTGGAAGATGCGAGAATCCAACGTCGTGGAGCTTTGACCAGTTGATTGGACGGTGGGTGTAACGGCACGTCGACACTGGAGAAGGCAACACCATTCCAACGGTATATAACGCCTGCCAGATATTATGGCGGTTGACACGGCGGGTGATTTCCTTGATCAAAACTGGAGCCAACCGCTTGCTACGCAATTTCTTGTGAATACACAAGAAGTTGATCTCAACGCTCGGCAACACAGTTTTCGAGGTGTTGAGACGGAGATGGATGGGCACTGCGCTGATGAACGACACCAACTTACCGGTTTCACGCACACGGACTCCGACGTGCCATTCTTTCTTCCATCCCGGAGGCTTGAGGGCCCATTTGAAGAACTCGTGTGAGTACTTGAACCGGAACGTGGCGTCCTGATCCTCGACGTAGTTTTCGTACAAGAGTTGGTAGACTTCTTCCAATTCTTCAGGAGACTCGACATCGATGGTGCTCCACTCAAACTCTTTGAGAAGCGGAAGTGGGTCGGCAGGTATGTCTTGTGGTTTCTTGGTGGCGTCAATTGGACCCTCGCTGCTGATCTTGTCGTCAAGCAGCGGCACTGGCTGTGTTTTCCAGAACTTGTGGTCTTTCATTTGTTTTTGTTGCGATTCCAGCAATTTCTGGCCCACCTGGAGCTGTTTCAACAACTCTTCAAGCGAGAGATTATTCGACATTAAAACTGTGGTGATAGAGAAAAAGGAGACCTTTGATGTGTGAGAAAAAAGAATGGAGAAAGAAATAGTGAGCAAGTTTGAGAATTAGCGACAAAATTAAAGAATTAGCGAGTTTTGTTGGGGGGTGGACAAATTAGCGAGAATACAACGAAACGGTAGCACCAACGAAAATAAAAGAAAAAAGGGAATCATTTTTTCCTTTTTCATTTTGTAGGTCACCAATAAATCTCCGAATGGTGTTGAAGAACTCGAAATGGGACAAGAAGGCCAAGTATAAGTTTATGAAGAAACATGGGATCGAGCTGCCACGAGAACCCACTGCACCTAAATCGAAATGGTCGGCAAAGAAAGATGTAGATCGAGGGCCGCCACGACTCCTCCTTCGCGACTCCGATGACGAATGGGAATCTGATACTGACGAAGCGTTGGTTAACCATTTTTATCCCGAGCTCGGTCTGGCATCCAGAGAAGAGAAGATAAAGGCGAAGCAGCAGATTCTAGAACAATTGAGCGAGTCAAAGCCGACAGAAAGCATGGAAACTAACGCCCACGCTGAAAACGAGCGTGACGGAATTTATCTCGGTACGGCGCCAGAACCCAAGCCCGTCGCGCCAGCAAAAGATAATGGTAGCGAGGAGCCTTTCATGGCGCTGCTTCATGAATTACTCAAGCCGTCAAAGAACCGAAAACTTCTCCGTTCCAAAATGTCCGATAACTTCTTGGACGAATACGGTCTCGACAGCTATCGTGAAATTACCCGTACTCACGATGACTACAACGACGTGTACCACGCGAAACGCAGTCAGCGGCACTTGAGCGAGATTCCCGCGCGCGAGTTGGACGGATTCGTGGTGGGCAGCGGGAGCCTTTCGCAGCCACGCGGCGAGCATCAGCCAAAACTGGCGGTGCGCGTGCTTAGTGCCGACGAAGTTGCCGCCGACCGCAAGCGCCAGCAGCTCGCGGAAGAAGCTCGCTTTTATGACCTGATCAAAAACCGATTCGGTAAGGAAAAGCCCCAGAAACAAAAGGTACTTGAAATCAACAACTACAATGGCGATGCTGCCGGCGTCGCTAACCTCAACTCGCGGCTTGTCAACGCAAGCAACCGCACCAACTCTGGCACCAGCGCCGCCTTGCAATCGGTTTCTACGCTCGACGACGATTTGGAACACATTTTAGGCGAAAAATTGGCAGCTTCAGGCCTCGAAACCACAATGGCCGAACTTGAACTTGCTCCGTCACTGGCTCCAAAGAAAACCGTCGCCAAACTTCACCACGATGATGCGTTTCTTGATGATTTGTTGGGGTAAGTGTCACGTGCTCGCTTACTAAAAGAATCTACGATTTTTCCCACACTTTTACGGTGGGCCGGCCCGCTGGAAACAGTCTCAGTAAATGGACTCCACTGTTGCCGAATTGTCGCCGACAGACCGACAGGCAATCGAAAATTTCCGATATGCCATTGAAAAGGAGTCGTACGGCATGATGGCAGATGCCATCGAACACTACCGAAAGGCGTTCCGGCTCAACGAGCAAGTGGACCAGTTGTACCGCCACCACGACGTGCCGCAAGCCATTGATAAACTCCACCAGGAACACGGCAAAAACATATTAAAAAGGGTGGACGACAAGCTTGTACGACAGATCGACGCTGACAGGCTTGTTGCCTCGTTTGCGGACGCAGAAGCGATGGCGCCCGGTGCGGATACCGACGACTTGACGATCAAGGTACAGAAACTTAGTGTCGATGGCGAAATGGTAGACGAAACAGTGAACTTGAAACCAGTTTCCGTATTGACAACATTACCTCGAGATGTCTGGATCGCAATATTTGAAACATTGTTGGTTTCGTCGCCGGAATCGTGGTTCAATATGGCGATTACCTGCAAGAAGTTTGCATTTTTAGGACTTGGATCTTCCGATGTGTGGCGCCGCCTTTGTTACTTGATATATCCGAAACAGATCTACTACGAGAACCGTGATTTGCTGGAAGCCAACCAACTTATTCCTCGCGATCCGCTTGCACTCTTGCCGCTGTATAACTATTCATGGAAACACATGGCGAGCACCAGACCGTTTGTAAAGTTTTTGGGGTGTTACATCTCAGTCGTGAACTACTACAGCGAGGGTGGTAAGGCCGAATTCAGTTCGAGCTGGTCGAATCCGGTTCGTGCCATCACGTACTACCGCTACTTGCGATTTTATCACGATGGATCGGTGGTGGTGGTACTAACTACCCACGAGCCACCGGTGGTGATCCCGTTTTTACTGAAACACCGCAATGAAGAGCAGCTCGTTGCCACAGGTTCGACGGCACCGCGTGGCGACAGCTACAAAAGCTACGTGGGCCGATGGACGGTGGCAGCTGGTGGTGAAGTTGAGATTGTTGTGGACCAGGGCTCGGTGCCGTACTATACTTTTTACTATATATACACCATCACCTCGCTCGGCGGCGTGTTTCGACACAACAAATTGTCGTGGAAGAAGTATTTTGGAGTCCGCAAACAAATGGCAGATGACGATGACCGGGTTGGAGAAATCACCGACTTTGCCCTTCGCAACGAGAAGCTGTTCAAGTTCCTGCGAGTAAGGAGCTATACATACGATAACTAGAGACAAAATGAAGGTACGATCTAAATGAAAATGAAATAGACATGGTGGTGGTAAATATGATAACACTGCGTACTTCTAGTACCGGAGCACGAAAAATTTCCATCGTTTTTTTTTTCACCTTCATCGATGAAAATTTGATTTGCCTTATAACCAAAAACCAAAGAAGCCTACAGTGACAACCACGTACAATGTCGCGTTTCTTTGTTGCTTACAGTTCAGACTCATCCTCTGAAGAGGAGGATTTGTTGAGTACTTCCGAAGAAGAATTGCTTTCTTCGTCCGAAGAACAACAGTCATCTGATGAAGATTCTGAATGGGCCAACGACTCCGACTCTGACAGCGACGACTCCGACTCAGATGCTCGTCCGCTGGGTCCCGCATACTTCTTGAAGAAGAGTTATCTTAAGGGTGGAGACTCTGATCTGGACTCTGAAGACGAGGGCAAGCGCGTTGTGAAGTCTGCTAAAGAAAAGTTGTTGGACGACATGAAGGATTCGATCGAGACTATCAACACGTCCAAGTTCAACAACAATTGGAGCACTGTGTTGACCGAATTTGACAAGTTGGGCCGTTTATTGATAAAAGCCAACCAGCAGAACATCGGCATGCCAAACTTTTACATTAAGTTGTTGGCAGGCTTGGACGCGTACATTTCTGAAACCACCGAGAACGAAAAGGATGAAAAGACGTTGAATGCTGCCGAAGGCAGAGCCTTCAACACCACGAGACAAAGAGTCAAGAAGCAAGTCAAGGAATTCCAGGCCCATTACGACTTGTACCAGGAAAACCCTGAGCTTTTCGATGCCGCAGAACCAGTGGAAATCAAGGCCAAGGAGCTGAGTACTGAAAGTACCAGTTCGAAGGTGTTGAGTCCTGTGTTCACCACCTTGAAGCTGATTGCTGAAACCCGTGGTAAGAAGAACATTGACAAGCACGAACAGATCCAGGTCTTGGAGCAGTTGTTGGAGGAAACTTTACCTCGTGGCAGTCCGTTCGAGTTGATTTCGATCTACCAGATGTTAGTTTCGATCCGTTTCGATGCCTCGGCCAACCAGGCATTTATGTCATTGGACCAGTGGAAGCAAAGTGATGCCAACATCAACGCTTTGTTAGACTTGTTGGAAACACATATTGCAACCTATCAATTGTCTGAGTTGGGTGTGACCACCGACGACATGGACATCGAGCCTCCTGCCAACGATGCCGGCACCAGAGTTATTTTTGGTTCCGTGACTTCGTTGATTGACCGTTTGGACGATGAGTTCACCAAATACTTGCAGAACACCGACCCCCACTCTTTGGAGTATGTGGAAAGATTGAAGGATGAAAGTATAATCTACAAGTTGATTGTCAGAGGCCAATCTTATGTTGAGGCCACGACTCCTGCTTCCATGAAGTTGCAGACTGAACAATTACCAAGAGTCATCTTGAGAAGATTGGAACACGTCTACTACAAGCCTGACCAGTTGATCAAAGCCAACGAGGCCGAGGCATGGAAGGGTATTGACACCGACTCTGAAATCGTGTCTAAACAGGCATCTCCAGCCGAGTTGATCGACGGCTTGGCCAAGTTCTTGGAAGACCACACCAACTCCATGTACGGCAAGCATGCATTGCTTTTCCGGGTGTACTACTACGCCGTGAACAACGACTATGGTATTGCCAGAAAGTTGTTTGAGAGTTCTCCGCTCGCTCAGGATGTCCACGCCGGCATCCACCAGGCAGACTCGTCATTGCAGGTGCAGTTCAACCGGGCGATTGTCCAGTTAGGTTTGTCTGCGTTCAGATCCGGAGCCATTGGCCAGTCGAACAAGATCTTGAATGAGATTGTCAATTCTCAGAGATCGAAGGAGTTACTTGGCCAAGGGTTCAACTCGAAATATCCTAACCAGGCGACCGTGGTCGAAAAGCAGAAGTTGTTGCCATTCCACCAGCACATAAACTTGGAGTTGTTAGAGTGTGTTTTCCTGACGAGTTCCTTGTTGATAGAGATCCCTGGGCTTGCGGCAGCCACGTCGTCGGCCAAGGACAGCAAGCGCAAGAACAACCTCAAGTCGTTTAAAAGCAAGTTGGAGTTCCACGACAGACAGTTCTTTACTGGTCCTCCAGAAAGTATCAAGGACCACATTGTGCACGCCTCCATTTCATTGCAGAAAGGAGACTGGTCGAAGGCTTACGGCTTGTTGTCGTCGATCAAGATCTGGAAGTTATTCCCCAACCACGACGAGTTGTTGGCGATGTTGAAGCACGAATTGCAGGTTGAGGGCTTAAGAACATACATCTTTACCTACAAGAGCATTTACACGAAGTTGTCGGTTGCCAAGTTGTCGCAGGTGTTTGATCTCCCTGTTGAAGATGTCCGTAGAATTTTGCTGAAGATGCTTGACGGCGGAGAAACGTCGGGAGCGTTTGATGATGGTAAGAACTTTGTGAATTTTGTGTCGAACGAACCACAGAGATCGAGATTGCAGGAGTTGGCGATTATCATGAACGAAAAGGTGGGTTTGTTGACCGAGAAGAACGAGAAGACGTCGTCGAACGGGTACGGCAAGAAGCCGCAGCAACAACAACAACAACAGCAGCAGCAGCAGAACAAGGAGCAGAAGGAACAGATACAAGAAGAAGTCAATCGGTTCAGATACGCCAATGTCAACGCCAATAATGATGAGTTCCAGTCGGCTGTTTAGGAGAGATGCATTAATAAATGATTGTATAAGAAAAGTAAAGAAAACCAAATTAAAGTAAAAGCTGAAAACAATGTTGTAAAGGAAGAAACCAAAGATATAAAAGGAATAAAATTACCTTTCTTTGAAGAAGAGTGACTTCTTCTAAAGTTCTTAGTTTTAATCATGGTTTGATCTCTTTTTTTTTATTTTTGATTTGGTCATCGCGAAAAGTATACTACTACTACTACTACGAAATCCCCCATTGATGCAGAAGAAAGTTAAGGTTTCTGCTCTCTGTGAGTTGTGCCATGGCCGCAAAGCCGTGATGAAGCGTCCCAAGAACCTTCAGAAACTTTGCAAAGAGTGTTTTTACCTTGTTTTCGAGACGGAAATCCACCACACCATCACCGATGCCCGTCTCTTTGAGCGCGGTGAACGGGTCGCCATCGGGGCATCGGGTGGGAAAGACTCTACGGTGCTTGCATCGGTGCTTAAGTTGTTGAACGAACGGTACGATTATGGACTTGAACTTGTGCTTTTGTCGATCGACGAGGGAATCAAGGGATACCGTGACGACTCGTTGGCCACCGTCAAACGGAACCAGGTCCAGTACAACATGCCTCTTGAGATCGTGTCGTACAAAGACTTGTATGACTGGTCGATGGACGAAATCGTATCTTGCGCTGGAATCCGGTCGCTGTGTACATACTGTGGGGTTTTGCGGCGCCAGGCGTTGGACAGAGGTGCTGCCAAGTTAGGCATCAACCACGTCGTGACCGGCCATAATGCCGACGATATGGCCGAAACCGTGCTTATGAACCTCTTGAGAGGCGATACCGCGCGTTTGGAGAAGTCCTGTGCCATTCTTACCCAGTCTGCTGGCTCGCCGATTAAGCGTCTGAAGCCATTTAAGTACTCGTACCAAAAGGAAATCGTGCTTTATGCCCACTACAAGAAATTGGACTATTTCTCTACCGAATGTACCTATGCTCCCGAGGCATTCCGGGGAACAGCAAGAGAACTTCTTAAGGCTTTAGAAAGTATTCGCCCATCGTGCATAATGGATATCATTTACAGTGGAGAACATTTGGTTCTTGCACCCAAAAAGAAGAAAGTAACAACTTCGTACAAGAACAAGCGCAAGCAGGAAACGGAAATCAACCCTGATGGCTCGGTCCAGCTCCCACAGCGTCAAGCAAAGTACGAAGATGGCAACCGGTGCGAGAAATGCGGTTACTTATCGTCCAACAAAATCTGCAAGGCTTGTGTCTTGTTGGCAGGACTTGAAATGAACCGACCAAAGCTCGGGGTTGACGATGGTGCTATCGAAGGAGCCGCCAAGTTGAGCAAAACATTGGAACAGTTAAGTTTTTAACATATATTTTTTACTTCTTTTGGCTCTACCAACGTTCTACAAGTTGTTTCTATAGAGATGGTTGGCACTGGCTTGGCCCGTGGCAAACACCAAGGTTTCGGCAATAACGGTGTTTTGTCTTCTGGTCAAGCCGAAAACGATGATCTCAGCAATGTCGCTGGCCACCAATGGCTCGGTACCGTCGTACACGGCCTTAGCCTTTTCCTTGTCGCTCTTGAACCGCACCAAACTGAACTCGGTTTCCACGTTACCAGGATCAACTTCCAACACCCGGATCTTGGTGCTGATCAATTCCTTTCTCAACACATGTGAAAAGGATTTGACACTCGCTTTGGTGGCACAGTAAATACCTCCACCAGGGTATGGGTCTCTACCGGCAATTGAGCCCAAGTTGACGATATCACCGGAATCCTTGGCCTTAAGGATCGGCAACACAGCTTGGGTCAAGTTGATCAATCCCAAAACGTTGGTGTTAAACATTTCTTCGATATCTTCTTCAAGAATCTCACCCACTGGGTCTTTTCCCAACGCCTTACCGGCATTGTTAATCAAGACATCGATATCGGCAAAATTCTTTGGTAACCCGGAAATAAACGGCTTGATCGTAGCGAGCTTTGATACGTCCAATGATGAGGTCAAGATCTCAATGGCTGGATAGTCAGATTTCAAGCTAATGGCCAATTGTTCCAACTTCTCCTTTCTTCTTGCGGTCAAGATCAACTTGATCTTACCTTTTGAGGCAGCAGCCAATTCTCTCGCAGTGGCTTCCCCAATTCCGGCAGATGCACCGGTAAGAAGAATTGTTTTGTTGGCCAATCTCTCTGCAGCTTTTGCTCCGTAAGACATGTTTTGGTATGTATTATATTAACTTATCAATATAAAAGCGAGCCGCCCTTAAATACTTTTTTTTTTTGTCTCCTAGCGGAGTCAAGGACCCGTTGCAAGCCACACTATTCAGGTAATCAATACCAGGCTTTTTTCGTCGAAAATTACTCATACATGAAAGCCGACGGCTAACCGGCTAAAACAGGAAAAGAAAAATAACGTGCACATGATGGGTTTTTTAATAGTAAATATATGTTCATTATAGATTACTCATATATAAAATATATTTTAAACCTAGTAGAAGGTAGTTGGGACTTGGTTGGCGTACAAGTTCTTGGACTTTTGGACTCTGTGAGGTAATGGGAATTTTAAGTCTTTGGTCAAGAATTGCTTGACGTATTGTCTCTTGACGTCATCGGCCTTTTCTAATTCAACAACCTTCAAGATGTGGATAGATCTAAATCTGGCTCTGTGTCTAGCAGCCAAGTCTTGGTACATGGTTTCAACAGCACCAACTCTGGTAACATCTCTGTATTCTTTGTACATGTTGTGGATACCAGATCTGGAGTCGTATCTAATCCAGATACCGAAGGTCTTAACCTTGGTTGGACGGGCTTCAGAGATGATGTTGACGGAAACAATTTCACCAGAGGCCTTCTTGACCTTGTGCAATTTTTGTAAGAAGTACCAGTAACGAGACTTAGCAACAACAGCGTTTGAAGCAAAGATTCTCATACGGTACAACTTTGGTTCTGGAACAGAATCAGTTGGGAGACGACGACCGATAACTTGATATTCGTTTAATCTAGACATTCTGTAACTTGGTTAGTAAAATGAAAATTTTTTCTATGGATATCTCCACTGACAAAAGCACACCCATCCCACGCTACTTATCATAAGCAAAGGTGTGAATACGGTGATTTCTGTATCAATCTACCATGTTTCCGTATTGTACTTACTTTAACTGTTGATTATACTACCAGAAGTTCAGGAGTAACTTTCAAATAGACGTTTTTTTCAAAGCCAGGCTCTGCTCGCACCAGTGGTGTGCGCGACGAAAAAATTTCGCAAATGGGAATAGAAATTTGTGTGCAGGTTATACAGTCGAGGTTTTGTTTCAGTCACATGCAACTAGGGCATCAGCCCTAAGTTGCAAATAAAAGAAATTATTCTGTCAGCGGGTTTCTCACACAAGATCAGTTTCCCTACTCCACTCTCCACCCACCAAACAGCCTGTAAAACCTTACATTATATGTATACTGTAACAAGCTTCGTATATTATACATTAATCTTTATGAGCCTTGGTCTTCATCTTCTTCTCTCTCGCAGCCTTCCCCTTAGCACCACTTTCGGTATCCAAAAAGTAGTCAAACCATCTAAAAGAACTGGCGTAGTTACCAATAAAGTAGTGGTGGTGGTCATCGTGGTGTTCAGCACCGGCCCAGAATGGTATAAAATTGTGCAATGACCATGGGAAATCGTAACCAGAGTGGGAGTCCACAGCCTGTAACAAACGCAAAGAAATCCAAACCGAAATAGTAAACAAATGCAACACAGGTAATTCCCATGCTGGGCAAGCCTTAGCCAAGTATGCATACAAGATAGGGAAACCGACGGTACCAACTCCTAACGACATTACTTCAACTGGATGAGCGTACTCAGCAGCTAAGCCAAATGGAGCAGCATATTTGTGGTGTTGTTTGTGGATATATTTGTAGAAGACACCGACATGGAAGAGTCTGTGGGCCCAGTAGTGCCACATGTCTTCGCAGAAAAAGAATAATGCAACTTGAGCGAACATAACTTTCCAATGAGGGAAAGGAACATCGACAGAGATCTTCAAGGATGCACAAAGAGGGTGGAAGAACCAGATTGGGAAAGCTTCGACCAAGAAGTGCAGCTTCAAGACTGACTTGAAGCATTCCCATTGTTCTTTGTTGCTGGGGAGTTTAGTGGGTTGAATCTTCCAACGGTTAAAGTAAGAAATCTGATCGATAATAAGCCATGGAATGCACCTACCAAAGTACATCAATTCGTGGGTCATGAAAAACATTATTCCTGTGGCCAATGTGTCGTTTCCCATGTAGAGATACCAAGAAGCCCAAAGACGTTCTATAAGGTTAAGTTGGGCGGCAGCGACATTTTCCAGTAACTCATTATATATGGCACTATAAGAGCCATCGATAGTGGTCTGGTTGGCAATGATGTTGTTGAGAACAGATAACATGGTCGATATTACGATGCTTTTACTACATGGCCGAAACGGGCGCCCTTATTTATAACCCTTGGCTGCGAATCAT
Source organism: Teunomyces lycoperdinae (assembly GCA_030574955.1). Taxonomy (NCBI): domain Eukaryota; kingdom Fungi; phylum Ascomycota; class Pichiomycetes; order Serinales; family Debaryomycetaceae; genus Teunomyces; species Teunomyces lycoperdinae. The sequence continues at coordinate 417,543 of JAJMFY010000002.1, forward strand.
GCCATTAGTGCCATGAAAAAAATATGTCGGGATGGGGTGATGAATCGGCGTCTGCACTTTTCGCGTCGTTTATTTCGTATAACTCGTATAACCGACAGCGACTAAAGGAACTACAAAACCCTTAGAACAGCATGATACGGTACGAGATATCAGGGAATGCAGAGTATATGCAAACCCATCAATAGGAAACTACGATTTAGGAAAGAAATTAGATATGAACATGGAACGAGAATACTAAAATAATCAGTGTATATTAATGCTGTTAGGTTGTGTATGTAAAAGAGGAGTCGGGATACGTTGTTCTTTAGATAACTCTCTCTTTTGGTAAGATATCTACCAATAAACTATTGTCGACATTGCTGATGTTCAAGCCATGGGCAATTTTGTACTGGTCGATGTTGGCAAAAAACTTGTCAAACAAAAATGCAGTATCCAAGGGTCCACCACGGGCTTCAGGGTGGAATTGTGTCGAAAAAATTGGCTTGAATTTGTGGATCATCCCTTCGTTACTCAAATCATTCAAGTTGGTGAAATAAGGCTCCCATTCCGAAGGTAAGGTTTCGACATCGACTGCGTAACCATGGTTTTGCGAAGTAATGTGACACTTGCCAGTAATTAAGTCCAATGCGGGAATGTTGTGCGCCCGGTTCCCGTATTTCAACTTAATGGTTTTGGCACCACTGGCTAACGCCAACAATTGGTGGCCCAAACAGATACCAAAGATTGGCAAGTCATGATGTTGTTCCATGGTCTGCTTTAAGTTTTCAATAGTAGAAGAACAGTGTGTTGGATCACCAGGACCGTTAGAGAGAAAGATACCATCGAATTTGTTAGCAATTTTTTGAATAGGATAGTTGTATGGGAAAACAGTCAAAGATGCACCTCTTTCCACAAGACAACGCAAGATGTTCTCTTTGGCACCACAGTCCAACACAGCGATGTGCACGTTCTTGGAGTATTCTGGTGGACAAGCAACATGGAATGGACTCTTTGTCGTCACCTTATGCACCAAGTTCACCGATCCAGGGTCTTCAAAGGCAGCATCTTCATCAGCATCGTATTCTTCTCCGATAGTAATTTTTGCTAACGAAGATCCCTTATCTCTAAGGTACGAAACCAATTGTCTGGTATCAACCCCGGTGATGGCGGCAACACCGCTTCTCTGACACCATTGCTGGAGAGACTCCACAGCAGTCCAGTGTGAGTATTCCAAAGCAGCATCGGCAACAACAATACCAATACATTGAACAGTAGGGCTTTCCATGTACTTCAACAAATTGAACTGGTCCTTTTTGGACGAAGAAGGGACACCGTAATTACCAATCAATGGTTGGGTGAAACACAAAATCTGACCCTTGTATGATGGATCGGTCATCGATTCAGGGTACCCCACTAAAGATGTGGTGAAAACGGCTTCACCGCTGATATTCTTGTTGGCCCCAAAAGAATAACCGTTAAAGACTGGTCCATTCTTGATGGTCAACGTGGCTCTGTCTAGTTGTGAAGTCTTGTTTGTGTGCTTGGCAGTTGTAGCCAAAAGACGTTTACTGATATTAAGCATACTGTGGCAGTAGATTTAGATTTGAAATGGGAAATCTGAGATAATCGTTGGGGGGCCTACTTTATATGAAAAATCCGATAGCGAATCGCGCTTAGAAAAATTTTCAATGAATAATTACCTGTTTGGGAATGACTCATAGGCGGGTAAACTTAAGCTTTCCACACTTATCCTGCAAAAAAATATACAATGACATCAATATCATGCATTCCTTAAACTTTGTATGTACTCCCTGACTCACTTGCATCTATGTCTAGCCTACTAAAATAGGAATGTCGACTTTTACGACATTGTCTGCAAACTCGTTCTGCTCACCACCTCCTTTGTACTTGACTATAACCTGTAGACAATATACTCTCCCCACCAAACAGTTTTGGAAAGATGGAATTAAACTGACACTGTTCTTGTTGGTGGAAACAAAGTCGACAGTCAAATTCTTGGTCCATTTGAGTTTAGTTCCCTTCAGTGGCTTCCAGCTGGACTCCTTGTTCAAAAGATCTGGATGTGATTGGGCAGTAATTGGCTTGAAGTAGTCCTTAACGGTATCTTTTTTTATCCCCAATGATCTAATAGATGTCAAGTAAAGGAAAGAATCTCTTGATAAGGTTATATCATTTGCCTTGACAAACTGAACATATTCGTTTGCTTGGTCCTTCAAGGTTTGCAAGTTTGCTCTAGTCAACTGCACTTGATCATCGATTCGTTTCTCCTCCTCCTTAGGATTGGTATAGAAGAAGTCGTATCCTAATTCAAATGGAAGGGGATAATCAGTGTAATAAGTCCAGAATATTACATTTGCCTCAATATGACTGATCTGCGGTGGCTTAGTTCCCGAATCCAATGGAATAAATACAAGCGATAGGTCGACAGAAAAAACTGCATCTAGTTGATTTGAGTTGATCTTATCTAGCTTGAGGTTGCTTTCAGTTGCTTTAACGTTGAGGTAATCCTGAGAAATATTGCTTGCTGTAGAAGTTAACGTGGTGTCGTGCTGCAAATTATTGTACTTGGTCAATACTCGGGGTGATGCAAAAGGAACTACTTTGTCTGGAACCCTTACATATAACCGCAGATCTCCTATTTTGATCAAAGAAGAAAGAATCATTTTCTTCTTCTTTCCAAATAGTGTTATGGGGATCTTGTTACCAATCATGCGTTCTTCTTGGTAACAGATTTCATCCTTCAGATGAAGATGTGACTGTTCGTGAATCTGCTGTTTCAAGTTGAGCCTCATGAGGTTCTGGTTTGTAACTTCGGATGCACTTGAGAAAATATTTTTGTTCTTGTATTCGTTAGGTGTCAATTCATTTTTCATATACTGTTCATCAATTTCTTTCTCGATTCGATAATTATATTCGTTAATAATTCTCCAAGTAGACAACAGGATATAGTTTTGAAATAACTTACCGTCAATACCAACAGTACCAAATGTCTCATTTCCAAACAGGTATACTTCATTATAATATTTTAACAGGTGTTCAAAATTTGGCATGTATCGCAAAAAGTATTGTCTGCTACTTGATATAATGTACTCGGATTCGGAGTTTGGATTGTTAACATCGTGGGCTGACAACTCTTCCTTCGGATTATCTAACTTGTCAATAAATTTGGCCTCAATGGTGTAACTGATACTGACATTATTGAAACAATAGTCCTTGGTCAAGAGCGGGGTTCCTCTTGTGTTCAAGAATCCATATCCTAAGGCTTTATTAACCAGTATCGTTTCACCCCTGTTATAAAAACAGGTTCGATCTAAGCCCATTGATGGAGGTGGTATGGTATGTGGTACTGATAAGTGAACGCAGGTATTATCAAGAAGCTTTTCCGGAAACCTAAAAGTGAAAAATTTCTTATACTTTGTATGTGGTTGAAGTACCCGTTCGTTGGCCAACCCTAGTACACAACCATCATTTGAGTCTGCTGTATATGCTTCATATTCTATGCCTGCACTATTAGGAATATGTGTATAACCATATGATGCGTTCAAATCATACATTTTCAAGAACTTCTTCATCAAGATTCGTCTATACTTGGTAGTGTCTAGTGGTCCTGAATGAAGACTTTTTTCAATAGACTTAATGGTTCCTTCCAATGAGACAGTAAAGAGACCAAAGTTCACGGGTTTATTTGAAGAATTGGTAATGATAACGTATCCATTTACCAAATCACCACTGGTATACTCCTTCAATCTTGTTTCTAACTCATTAGTCTGGTGAGGTCGTGGAACACGCTTGGTAACAAATATTTGAATATCGATAGGAGATGATGGGCTCTTGGGAAGTTTATCAATATTATCTAGGGGAGATGTTCGAAATGTATCCACGGTGACAGAGACATTATGATTGTGAGTAGATGCTTCGATCTCCTCAAACAGGTACTCGCTCCGTTCCTCAGCATTATGGCTCTCTAAGGTGGCAAGTTCCTCATATATATTAGCTTCGCCGCTGGATGCTGGTGATAATCCTGGCGGAGTGGGCAAACTATTTGACGTGTCTCCATAAAATGGTGGTTTCACTGTCAAATTTTCACTAAACTGATTATCGTCGCGCCGTAAAATCGACTGAAACATCTGAAATGAGGGCAAAACATCAAAGTAATCGGTCTGAGTGTTGGAGGATACTGTGGTCGTTTGCTGGGATGCTAAGAGTTCAATCTGGCGCTTTTGATCTGGTGTGGGTTCGTAGGGTTTATTGCCACGAATTGTATTGGTACTGGGTTTTCGTGTTGGCTCTGGTTGTTGAGGTACTTTCTCTGGTTCCTTTACAGTATCGTAAGAAGGTGGAAGGTCATTTTTTTCCATTGCTATATCCTTTCCAAAGGCTGATTGAAAATGCAAATGTGTTCATGGTAACTTTTTTTTTCTATGCGCAGAGCCTGGGGTACGGCTTCATTCCATTCATAATTCCTTGTTCGGAAACCCGCCTCGTTAAAGGGTTGTCTTTGCGAAGCCCCATTTACTTGGCAGTCTACAGTTTAATAGTTGAGTAAGAAGTCTCGTTATTCTTTTGCTTTCATTTTTGAGAGAGGATTCTATTTAGGAAGATTCCGCATTCAACACATCAGACTGACATGCAAATCGAATTATTTTTATTGGATTTTCATCAATAATCAATTGTAACATTAATCATCATCGTGTCTCCCTATGCGGTTGGCGAATAGACGATTGGCAAAATTACGCTCGAACTCGAGCGTTAAATGAATCCTGCTATTCGAATCTCACCAGTTACTGAAAAGAGTCAGGAACCACGGCCGGTCAAGGCCTAATTTATCATCAAAGTAAAGGGATTAACAGTCCCAAAACACAGTAGACCGTCGTGATAAAATGTGGTATAGTCATCATTTACTTTTCAGTATCTTCCAGTGGATCTGGCTCTCCTGCTTGCAATAAAACTTACCGTTGCCTAACCGTAAGCCCTTCGCAAACATAGATTTTGGCAATGTCTTCAATTATTGCGACTTCAACATATCAGACTTGAAAAAGTTTCTCTACTTGTAAAGATTCAGACATATGCTTGTCTATTTTTTTCAATCTCATCTTTTATCTCGGAGCCCGAATGATCGAAGAGATGCTAAAATCCTGAGCCACGTTCAGAACAAAAAAAATTGCCTCACTTTGTGTCAACTGTTCAGTTAGTATCCTGTGGTTGTTATATTTAGAACAATTCAGAAATGCATGAATGGTATAAAAAAAAGTTTTGTCATCAACGGGTATCCCGAAATTCTGACTCGTCATCTAAAGGATCATCATCTAATGTTCTGCAACTGGATGATACATACTTTACATTGCCATTGGTAGTGTGGACATTCGAGCTTTCGATAATTTTCTTCTAATTGTCTATTCCGTTAGTACATAGACCAGGTCAATTGAAATACCTCTAGGATCAGCCACGGTGGGTTTCTGAGGCCCACCATAAGTGCGTTGTCACTCACAAATTATTCAGTGCCCAGTGCAATGATTCCTCATGCTAGAAGATTGAATTTCGTGGAAACATACCTTATTTGTTAGTAGAGATTCATAATACAAATCAAGAATGTAATATCAGTGGCGTATTGCAAAAACTTATCAATCATAGAGATTCAGCCAGTAATTCCAGCTTTGTTTTTGTATGGTCATCATAAAATTTCTTGAAACTTCAAGGTTACTTACTGTTTTAGTATAAAAGCCATTCTATACTAGGTACTTTTTTTGATGGAGCTGGACTTGTTAATATGAATTCTTCTAATTGGGATTCTTTCTGTAATTCAGTTAGGAATAACGTTGTGATCATTCTTAAAAGTCACAAACTCTAGTTTGAAAATGATTATTTTGATCATCCGTTTACAGAAGGCACTTCACTTACGTTAAAAGTTCCATACCTTTTCTAATTCTGGTTTCTGGCTCCTTTTTATAGTACAGAAAAATTTTCTTGTCCGGGTAAGTTCGGTTTAGGGCAGACTTGGCTGCGAAAATGTAAGAACCTCAACAGTTCTGTTTCATTTTTAAGAAGAATGACGATTACATTCATTAACGATTGAAATTTATATTATAACTAGACTGAATTATGAAATTCTATTATTCTCTTTGTATTCTTTATTTAGAATTCATTGCAATTCTAAATTTTTCGACTAATTTTCCTACTTTCAAGAATTTATGAAAAACTGTCTAATTTTCTAAACGATTGTTTGTGAAAAAGTAAACATCTTAATTTGTTCGTATACTGACTTCATTATATGTAACTCATCTACGGGAATCATCCAAAAATACCTGGACCCTCACACTACTCATTTTTATTGATTCTGATTTTGATTCTGGTTTGATGTCATGTTGGGGAAATTAGGTGGTGGCATAAACATTGGCATTCCTGGAATCGGCATTGGAGGAACAGCCATTCCAGGTGGCATAGCAAATTGTGGGGGTATAGCGCCTGGCATTGGAGGCATGAACATATTGGGCGGTACAGCTAATTTCTGTCTCTTTGCATCCGGTCCGTCTTCTTCGCCTTCTGTTGCAGCTCTCTTAGCTTCATTTGCTGGGTTTAATATACCCAATTGTTGTTCCTTTTCTTTAATGTACTCGTTTAATTGTTCTTCTAAAGCAGGGTTGGCTACCAATGAGTCAATGAAAATATCTTCCTTTTCACAGTTAGGACAGTGGAAATCATTTTCAATAAGCAACTGTTCCAAGTCACTCTTATTGTAGTTATAGTTCATTTTCTTTCTTAATGCAGAAACATCTTGACAACATGGCGTCATCACAATTGGTTCACGTAAGAGCTTTCTGGTGCTGGACAATGGATCTATGAATTCCAATCTTTTATCGGTTTCAATGCACTCTATTATTTTCTGTTCAAATTCCTGTTGGGCCTTTAAAGCGGCATTCTGTTGCTTTTCTTGGTAGTTGAGCCATGTCTTGCTATCAGCCAAGGCAATGGCGTACCCACCGTCTTCGGTAACTAAAATAGTATTACCATCCTTGTCAACCAAGTCGCCGTTCTCATTAGTACTTATTCCATCAGAATCCATTTGTCTTTCCACATCCTCCTTTGAAATAGACTTTAAGTACGATTTTGGAATACCGGTTGTACGTAATATCTTTTTGCCTTCAAAGTTAGGATCGCTATTGGTAGGGCAATTCTTGATCCAATGGTCCTTCTTACCACATCTGTAACAAATGTAACCCGGAGGCGGCAAGTCTTCCTGTTTTCCTGTTCCTGCCGTGTGTTTAAAGTGAATTAACTTGTGTGTGGCCAATTCATCTTGAGCATGTGCCCATACATTTTCCTGGTTTTCAAACATGAGCTTAATTCTATCTTCTTCGGAGATGTTTTCATCGAGTGGTTTCGTTGCTGTCAGTTGGGATGGAGTAGCTGTCGCTGTTACGTGGGTAGGGGCATTGATTGCTTTACGGTTGATTCTAGGTTTACCTGTGACATATCGAGAAGCATTAGTGAAACGACCCTTTAAATGACTGGGAGATCTCTTAACTAGCACAAATGTTGACCGAGGAACAATATCAGAGTCAAGTTCATATTCCAAATCTGGCTGTTCTGAATGGTAAAGCTGGAGGTTGAAGTCTTGGCCCGTACCCAAATGGTTCTGCAAGATAATCTCTCGCTTCAACTCGAACACACTTATTGCTGTACCATCAAAATGAATCACTGAACGGTCCTTTTGATGAAGAAACTTGTAAAATACAATGGATGACATCTCACAACCGTAGGACTTGCTTGGTTTGGATGTTTAACAATATGTTCAAGTTTAGTTTTTTCGATGGTGACACAAAACTCCATTTTCATAGAAAAATTTAACACCAAAAATATAAACAGCAGCTCGAGTATCAACGCGATCTACAGCATAAGTTATCACACTTCAAGTTCTATGATGGAAGTCAAGTATTCACTCACGAACTTGTGTGGCTACAAGCTGCATTTCCCTGTGCAAAGTATCCAATTGCCGTTGAAATATCCCGAGCGAGTGCCAGTTTCTTCTCCCACGGAGCACTTCCACAACCAGTTAGCCAACTCGGGCAACATAATCGAAACAAAGTCATCTCTAATCCAACATTTCTCCTACGAAATTCTCAACGACTTGAGAACAATCAACCTTACGCCTCTCGTGACACACCCAAATACCTTGGGCCTCAATTACCAGTCCCTTCAGTTTCAGCTTTCTCACCCAATCATCTCCCCAAATTGTTATCAAGTCTACTATGTCCAAGATGAGGACGTGATAATTATAGACTTGATTGATGTCAACTTCTTATTTGTCACATTGAGAATAAGTGTTGAAGATTGGATCCTGAATAAACCTTTTACCTTGGATACCTTTCACCAATGGGGGAACATTTCTGTCCCTTACTCATTTGAATTGAGATCTTTTCCATACTCATTCAAATCGGTGGATCCACTTAACTTGATTGTGTCCCTCAAAGATGGTGGCTTACTTCATTTCCAAAGACCATCAGTGCTTTCAGGATTTGATGTTTTCAATTTTAATGATACTCCATCATTCAGCTTGTCATCGCTCTTCAAACGCATCCCCAACGCAGATTATGAGCTTGGAGGAATCAACTCGAACGCAGTCGTTGATATCATTCCATTAAATGGGAACTTAGTAGCTACTTTGTCTGCCAGCAAAGTTATCAAGGTATGGGACTTAACGACGCATCAATCACATATATCCCCAGTCAAATTGACTGAACTGAGTGCATCTGATTTATGGTTGACCGCAGTTCCTACGAAGTACTTTCAAATTTTGAATGACTCAGCTCGGAACATAAGATACTTGGTTTTACATTATAATATCGGATCAACTGATGATCCAAAACACACCAGTGGCTTTGTTTTCAAGAGTTGGAGAATTCTTGAAAACGAGGATGTCTTGGAAATATCATCAGTGGAACAAATAGAATTTAAACCAGAATTGCCTTCATCTTTGCTTGCTGATTCAAACGATGCAACTTTCCAGAACACTCTTTGGTTTATTCAAGATTACCAGACTAGAGTATCAAATAAGGCGATTGAATTTCACATCTTGTGGAAATCAAACACATCATCGGCCGTGGGTACTTATTCGGTTGAACTCACCAGCAGTAAGGTTAATTCAATCAAGTGGTCCAATATATTACAATCGGATACCGTGAGCGAGTTCTATCCTTACCACGATGTGGATTACTATCGTAAGAAAGTATTGGATTCTGGAAGATATGAACTTGAAGTACTTGCAGCGTCAGTAAATATCCTCAGAAAGCATATTGAGCTTGGACCAATTGAAGAAGACAAGGCCATAAGACAACTGGTTGATGAATCGATTAACTTTGCTTCATCTAAATTACAGCAAGATACTAGATCTAACTGGTTCAAATTGTATTCATTGTGTGAAGAGCTCAAAAAATCTGGAGAGGCTGCCCTCTCGATATCATATTCCTCTTTGTCCCCAGAATCTTTAATTTCTGCTCATTCCAATGGCTTAGGAATTTTCAGACAATCTCATTACTATGAGAACTTTCACTTTAGGGAAACAGGAACTCCTGAGGGAAGAATTTCGTCGCTTTTGGTCAAACTTCAGAACGCTTTATCAACCAAATCATATCACAAGTACGTTTCAGCAATTAGAAAATCCACTGAATTAACATTGGATAGTGCAAATGACTTATTTGAAACTTATCTCAGCACCAAGGTGCCAGATGGAGACATTCAAGTCATTTTGGATGAATTGGAATCGATTCCAAACGCTATCAATCATCTCAACTCTCTAATTGATCCAGTCGACTATGAGATTATTACCGATAACAACAATTTAGAGATCGGTATACTAAGAAAGTTGAATACAATCATTGCATTTAAGGACATCAAAGCTCAGCATGAAGAAATCTTGTTGAACTTAGTCCTTTTATTGTTAATTTGTGAATCAAGTGATCCAGTCTTGAATATCATAAACAAAATTCTTAAGAAGTTAAACACTTATGAACTTGTTGATTTCATTTTTGATACTTGTTTTGAGTCCTTAGACGAGGCAGCTCCTATTGAAACACAAACCCTAAGCAAGCCTGAATATTCTTTGTTCTGGGTCAGTATTGTGAACAAGAACTCACAATTGAAACATTTGATATCAGAAGGTAAACTTAATGAAGCTTACGATGTCTTTTATGCTAATGTTATTTCTAGCTACGACAATTTCATTATAGATGTTACTGTGGAGTTAATAAATCGTGGTGAAGGCAAATTCATCAAGGATGTTTTCTTCAAAGCTTTGAACGGCGGAGGTATCATTAATCGTTTCTTAGTTGGCTTGGTGTATTTAATTCATGATGACCCAGAAGAATTTTTTGAAATCTTCCAAGATTACTCCATTTTTACTAGAAAGAACCAAGAATTGTTAAAGGGTGCGGTTTACGAATCATTAACTAGAAATGGAGGTAGTATCAAGGATTTCTTTGATGCCATTTTCCGTGAAGAATCCGATGATTTGTTAAGAGAATCCAACTATTTCCATGCACTTGCCGAGTTGTCGAAGGCTCAGATTCAAGCACGTCAATATAATGCGCAACAAAAGCAACGGGCATTGAACCAGTTTGTGACTGCAAAAAGCATTGATTCTGTGTCCGATATTACAATCAAATTCTTGGCCACAGCGTTGAATTTTGAGAGAAAGTCAATTCAGATTCTTAGAAACGCTACAGATAACTTTGATGACTTGATTGAACAGTATTACCTTAATGTGTTTGACTTGTCATTAAGTTTATCTAACTATGAAGTTTTGTACGACTCTTTGACAAACTTGAAGAAGTCAAGTGAGAACTTCAGTTACAAGGACTTGATGACCAAGTTTATTACGAAATTGATAGCTAATCAAAGTATTAGTATTTTGTTTCCACCTAATTCGAACTTACTTTATCAACAGAATTACTTAATGATTGATGAGATCTTGTTTGAATTAGCTAATAATGAGCTTACCTTATCGACGTCGCTCAAATTCTATGAATACTTATACTCGTGGAGACTATACGGTGCCTCTAACGATTTGAGTGCGGATCAATTGGGAGACAAGAGAGGTGCAGTGGAGTCGTTATACATGTTCATTACTCGTTTCAAGTTTGAGAACCAACATAACTTGATCGCCAACGCAAGCTCTGCTGCCACGCGTATTGAAGATATTAAGCAGTACAAGTTGAAGGTATTGGAGTTGTACATGATTATATTGAACTGTTTGAGAAGCTTCGATAGCGACGATGACAAGTGGATTATGAAAAAGGACAGCGATGATGGCTTAAGCATTCTCATGTTAGAAGGGGTCGAGATTGAGTATTATGACTGGTTACGGGAATTGGAAGATGATTTGAAGGAAACTATCTAGCCGATATTGGCCTTGGAGTTACCAACTCCTTTGGGGTTATCGTCTTTCCAGTCGTCCCAACGTCTCTTCTCCAATTCATCTTCGGAGTCATCGCTATCACTATCATTTTTAGTTTTAACTTCTTCTTTCAACATTTTCCCGTTCTGTAGCTCGTAGTCCAAGTATTCCTCGACGGTCATTGAAGGTAACACTTGTCCAGTTCCAAACACTTTGTCGCGCAATTTCTGTCTTTGTGAGGTGATGGTAAAAGGCTGGAGAATCTTGCCTTGCTTTGAAATTAAATCCGAAATCTGTTTGGTTGAGGTTGGTAGTTTTTCAAGGCATGGAGTGTATCCATAGTCGTTTTCCTTCGAAGGTGTTGGAGCACGCTCATCTTTTGGTGGTTCCACTGGTTTAGGAGTGTCCTTACGGTTTGATAATACTTGGTGTTCCATCGTGATTAGTTCGAGGGAATTGAATGTATCGAGAGCATGAAGGAGGAGTTGGTCGCCAAACACCTTGCGGACAATTTCCTCGTCTAATCGACTAAAATCTTCTTCCCCATTGTAGTATTCATCCAAAATCAGTAGTTTGCCCTTCAATTCCCGTTCGAGATTATAGTTTTCAATTTTTTGCTGACGCTTGAGGGATGGATTATTGTTGTACGCGACCAATTCGTCAAATGTCGGATTGTACAATTCCTTAAAGTTATTAATGCGGTCCTGTTGGACTTTGGACAATACACCGTAGTTCTGGAGAAGCACTAGGAACAGAATAAGTTGATATCTCGCCTGGTTCAAGTTAGCAGCCTTGTGCTCAATTCCGATTGAGGTATCGTTGGTATTGCTGTGGTTGCGTAAAGATTGACTGTAGAGCATTCCCATATAGTAGCCGGTGTTGAGGAACGGGATATATTTTGTATTTACTTCTTCAAGTTTCTCGTTGTCACTGAAGAGTCGGAGATCCTGAACAACGTTCTGAATAAGAATGATCTCGTTGATAAGCTCGTAAAGTGGATTCTGAAATTCTGGTACATCTTTACGACCACCAGCTTCCAATAATTTCTCGTACCGGACAACTGCTGCTTTATACCGCTGGGAAACTGTCTTGTCAGTCATGGTTGGAGTGGGAAATGAATCAGTGATGGGCGATGACAATTCTTGGTATGAGTGTCTATGGTTATGTGCAGGTATCATGTTTCTCGCACCTACCGAAAAAAATCATATATATAGAAGGGCAAGGGACCAATTGCTTTGCCACTATGTCGACACCAGCGTACTACGAGCTCTATCGCCGGTCTACGATCGGTGTGACGTTGACAGATGCGTTGGATACACTCATTTCTGATCAGAAGATTCAGCCTCAATTGGCGATGCGTATTCTTAACAACTTTGACCGCATTATCTCAGAGAACTTGAAGGCTGAGGGAAACATCGCCAAGTCAAGGTTAACCTTCAAGGGTGATCTTGATACGTACCGATTCTGTGACGATGTGTGGACTTTCATCATCAAGAACGTGCTGATTAAGATGAGTGACGTGAGTGCTCCGCCGGAATCGGGCACCTCGTCTTCCAACGTCGAGAGTGAGGTCACCGTAGACAAGTTCAAGATCGTTGCCTGTAACTCAAGAAAGACAGCTGATATGTAGAATATAAGTATATAATAATAAAAGCAAAAAGAATAAAGAAGTAACTCTAGTTTTCTATCTACTGTCCTTGAAAGAACGAGATGACGGCCCATTTCCCACTCGAACTCCAGAACTGGCCAATTTCGTTACCCATGGCCCGGTACTTTTCAATCAATTTCTCCTCAACACCCTCAGGTAAGCCAACAACAACATCGGCCTTGCATGTTCGCAAACTGAGAATAGGTAACTTAGAAGCAGCCAAGTCTTGAATGGCAGTCGAGAAAGGAGTAGTCTTGGCCCATTGAACATCACCAGTCAACTTACGGTAGTTCAAGTCGCCCTTGAAGATGACCAAGCTCGACTTCTGGAGCTTATCATAAACGTTGCTTTGTGGGATTGACCAGAAATTATCGCCCAAAGTCCAGTAGTTGGATGAGTCAATCACAATCTTGCCAGCCTTATGGTATGCAGCAACACTGTCGTGGAAAAAGGTAAGCAGTTTAGCACTGACAGCATCCTTATGGCCTTCAACGTAGAAATCTGGATCCACCAATTGCCTCAACAACGCATCAAAATCCTTTGGCATAGTGTCACTGACAAACCATGGAATCTCTTTGCAGTGCAAGTGGACTTCATTCACAATTTTGGCATCCAATACATACAATGCAAATACTAGGTCGGCAAATAACTCGAACCCAGAGTTGTCCAACACAATATCAATACGCTTGTTCTCAGAATTGATCAACTGAGTCCACGCCTGAGGCAAGTCGTTGACTAAGATGTTTTCTTCATTCTTTTTACGGACTTCTGCACCTTGAACAGACTTGATGTCTTCAAGTGTAACATTACCAGCTAAAAGAGACAAGTCAGTGGCATTTCCCCACAAGGAGATATCAACAAACTCAAAGAACAATAATTTGAGAGTCTCAGTATCCACTTTGGTAGTCGACAATTGTTCGTGCAACACTTCGTAACGCTTGCACAATTCTAAGACACCGTATTCGGATTGTTTGAATGTACTATTCTTAAGCTGTTCAAAAACATCAAAATCAGTCCAAGAGACTTCAAGGAAGTAATTATTGATTGCCTGGTACAAATAACACTCAAGGAACAACCATGGTCCAGTCCACCAAGTCACAGGTCTGATTTTGTTGAAAGCAGCCAAAGTCTCGTTGTAAGAAGCCAAGTCGCCATTTCTCGCAATTTCTTCAGCTGTGAATTGTTTCACGGCTTCGTCCTTCTTGAATGCAGCAAGAAGCGCCTTCAATTCAGCCAAAACGTGCTCACCAGCAGCTTGAGATGGTTTGGTTGCTTCAACGTCTTTAATGGCGCCTTCGATGATCAATGGCCATCTCTTATGCACGGTTGGGTAAGCGAACGATAACTTATCGTCATTATAGTAAGGTAATGGAATTGACATCCGCTTTAAAAGAATTTTCTACTTCTAATTTGAAATCGTAGATCTCTATTCGTGGAGTCTCAACGGACCTCTTTGCCTCGAAGTAATAATCAGTGAAGGTGCTTACATCAGCAGATCGCGGAACTAGAGCGAATCGAGAGAAAAAAAAAACATATGCCGCATAACTAGTTATCTACTTCAAAACATATTCATTTCAAGAGACATAATGTACAATACAATAACGCATCTCATAACTAATAAAACAAAAACTTGAAAAGGTTCATCATCTGGTAGAAGAGAGAACAGGTACAACAAGAGAAAGGCGTTGAAAGGGCAAGTTCAGCCAGCTAATTGCCGTTTCTCTTAGCGTATTCAGCCTTTTCCTTTTCGTATCTCTTCTTGTCAGTATCAGCCTTGTTTTCGTAAGGAAGCTTTTCTTCAGCAGACAAAGCCTTCCATCTGTCACCCAATTGCTTACCAACTTGACCAAAAGTGATACCTGGGTTTTCAGCTCTGACAATGTCTCTGTTTTCGTTAGCGAAGAACATGTAAGCAGAGAGGGATCTCTTTGGAGCATCTGGGTCCTTCTTTTTTCTTGTGGTTTTTCTCTTTTCGGTGGTAGACATTCTATAATTAGTTAGTACAACTGGTAACAAAAAAATCTCAACACTAGGACACAACAATATATATGTCAAAACAAAAAAATTCAAAACAAATAACGCGCGACCATCGAGGATGCGCCTTATTGTGTGAGGCAGAAGAGCCGGAAGAAAAGAAAAAAAAAAGTAAATTTCTTTCCTCTAATAATTAAGACCTGTACACAAGGCGTCACGCTTCTGAGAGCTAGGATTTCCTAGGCTCGAGCAAATCCACCCTGTTGGGGCCGTCTCTCAGGGAGGAGTAGGGGAAATGCCATTTAACTGGAAAAGCAGCATGGATGGTGTAGAAATAGCTCTTGGTCATGTTTGTGGTTGTTGTTAACTCTGTTGACAACAGCGCGAATTTTGCAGCTTTGTCGTGGTTATTAGGGCTACTAGTGTAACGCTGATAACAACAGACTGAAAGCCCAACAATCAAACAGTTCCTGGTTAAACGCCAGCGAAACCCCCTGGAACTAAGCCCTATGTCTGGTATATAACTGTATTTGTTGTGTCCTGGTGAGTGACAAGCCATTGTGTCTTTCATATATGTCAAGAATTCCTGTCTCCATAATACATACTTTGTAGACTTAACTATGGGTAATACAAAAAAACTATATTTGTATAGCAAAAATTGTTTGGCGGGCGAGTCGTACTTCTTAATATAGGGGAGGCGCTGTGAACGACACGCCTAGTAAGTTTCAGTGCGCGCAGTTTGCTGTACTCATAAATTTGTTAGTGCTGAAATTTACCATAGTAATGCGCACTTTTACCATGAGGCGTCTTCTGCTAATTCCAGAATAGCCAGCAGTTAATTCTCGCACTTTTACTTTTACTCGTACAAAACGTGACATTCTGCTACACACAAGACACAGATCTAATCAGCTGCTTAGTACCAGCCACGGTATTGAGCATTATCTTGATACCCGTATTGAGGGTACTGTTGGTATCCACCGTATTGTGGAATAACAGGCTGCTGTGGCATGCCTGGGTTCTGAGGACCACCTTGCTGTTGGGATTGTTGCTCACTAGCCTCAACACCACTTTGGGAACCATTTTGTTGGCCCTGACCTTGAGCACCGGCCTGTGGCTGTTGTGGTGGGTAAGAGTAGCCAGGATATCTGTTGTTAAACTGGTTTGGTTGTCCGTAGTATTGCGATGGCACAGTTCCAGTGTAGCCATTGTTGGCACCAGTACTAGAAACACCGCTAGTTTGACCTGGTTGGGTTCCTACAGACCCACTACTTGGAGAGGCAACGTTGCCAAAGCTGTTTTGATTCCCCAAACCAGCACCAGTGCCATAGAATGGCGTGTTGTAGTAGTTGTAGTAGTATGGGTAGCCAAATGGTTGTGGAATTTGCTGTTGTTGCAAGTTGTTGACATTAGCAACTGGGGATTGAGTAGAATCCTGACCACCATTGGCAGAACCACTTTGAGAGCCTTGTTGGCCGGTGGTGTATTGGCCGTAAGAACTGGTGTTAGCGTGCGAAGCAGCTGGAGAAGAAATACCGCCAACTGCCTGGTTGTTGTATGCGGAGTAGTCAATACCAGGGTAACCGCCAAATTGAGCTCCTGGCAAGGTCTGGGAGGCTTGTTGAGGATATTGTTGTTGTTGAAATTGCGAGTAATAGTCGTATTGTTGCTGTTGTTGCTGTTGTTGCTTGGATTGGTATTGAGATTGGTAGTTTTGGTTGTAACGTTGGTTTTGGGCTTGAGCTTGGTTTTGGTTTTGGGCTTGGTTTTGAGCTGGAGCAGCTTGAGCTTGCGCTTGGTTGTTGTACAATCCGTAGTTCTGGTTTTGGGTTTGATCAACCTCTTCTCTTGGTTGTTCTTGGGTTTGATCAACTTCGTCTTCACCTAACGACAAAGAGCCAAAAGAAACACCCACAGTGTTAACTTGTTGGGAAGATGGTGGCAACACAACTTGTGGTTGAGAAACTTGTGGTTGAGAAACTTGTGGTTGAGAAACTTGTGGTTGAGGAACTTGTGGTTGGGTAGCAGCGACTGGTTCGACTTCAAGAGTTGGTTCTTGTGCTGGAATGGATTCCTGGACAGGTTCAACTGGTACTTGAACCTCTTCGGTTTCTGGTTGTGGCTGTTGTTGTTGTTCGACCTTTGGTTCTTCCTTGACTGGTGCAGCCTTGGACTTGGCTGGTTTTGGCTTAGGAGCAATGGCAGATACCCAAGATCCCTGTTGTGGTTGTGGGATTGTAGCTTCTTTTAAGGTAGGTTTGACTTCGGTAGGAGCTGCTGCTTCTGCTGCTGGTGCTAGTGCTGCGCTAGAATCTTCAACGACGACTTCCTCCTTCTGTGCTGGTTCTAGTTGTTGCTCTGTTTCAATACTCTTTTCTACTGACTTTGGCTTTGGCTTATCAGAAGATAATGCAGCAGCCCATGAGTTGGTAGCTGGAGCAGGTGTAGTTTGTGCTACTGGAGGAGCTTGCACGGCGGCGGACGCAGCAGTGGCACTGTTTGTGTTAACATCTCTTTGTTTCTTGTTGTCGTCATGCTTCTTGGATTTATGTTGTTTGTTGCCGGCGGAACCTTGCACTCCCTCGTGCTTGGGCTTTCTATTCTGGAACTTCTTGTGGCCATCTGTATGTGACGTTTGTTGTATGGCTATTGGTTCTGGTTCCTCCACCTTTTTGGTCTTCTTTTCCTTCTTGATTGGTTCCCATCTGGACACCTTATTGTTCACGATCAAATCGATCACTGTTTCCAAGTAAATGTGTTCTGCCAACAATCCTTGCAATTCTTCAGACTCCCAATCGGGGAACATCTCAATCAAGCTGGTCAACTCTGCTGATTGTGTGGATGTGCTATTATTGGTCTTCTTCAGATGATTCTTGAATATTTTTCGTTGTGACATCGTGTGTTATGTGTAGTGTTTACTATATATAGCTAGTATATATAATGTGTGTGTATTCTTACTGGGCAAACAGAAAGCTAATAAGGTTCTAGCAAACGTCGCTGAACAATTGCCAATTTCTCACATGGGTGTGTCCCGCACAAATTCATGATCGTTCTGAACGCTGAAAATTTTTTCGCCTGACCAGTTACCTTCAACGGCAACAACGGCGGACAGTAACAAAAAAAAAGAGAATAGCAAAGTACCCAAAAAAAAAATTCTTACGGTATTATACACACGAGCATACTTTTTTTATTATCTCTTGATCTCTGTGCTACCCAAGAAAGAAATTTCTGGGAACTTACTAGCCACAGTTGTGGTGGATCATTTTTGTAATTATGAATATGCCAAGATGAAATTGTTTGTGTACAGTGTATCTTGAAGTACATATACCGCAGAGAGAAATTACTAGAAGAAAAAAAAATGTTCTATGCAGTGCCTCTTATATTCAAATCTTTATACATCTTGGTCCCATACCAAAAGTAAACTGGACTCGTTGGTGTTTACGGGGTCACCTGTAAGTAAGGGAGCAACAATTTCTTTAGCAGTACGGTCAAATAACTCAACAATAAGTTGTTTCAAGTCATCTCCTGTCTGCTTAAAATCAGGGTAAGAATTAACCTCCAATAGAGTTACAGATTGGTCGCTATTCACCAAGAAATCGATCCCGAATAACTCAATGGCATTGGCCATAGGCTGGAAATTCATCTTATCTACACTGGTAGCAGCCTTGAACAATTCCTTTGTGATTTCACCCACTTGTTCAAAGATCGAGTTCTTTTGTTCCTGAGTTAATAGCTGCAAATCCCAGAATGGAACCACCAATGGCGATTCGCCCTGAAGACAAGTATTGGTTAAATGTCCAGCCATATCAATCGCTTCCTCAGTTCCTTCAGGTGTCGCGTATGGGGTGTCAGCAAACAATGTAAGAATGTTTTTGTAGACATACACCTTCAAATCCCCCTGGCACACAACATAGGTACGCAAGTGGAACTTTTTGTTATCGTAGGCTTCAAGTAGTAATGGCTGGTTCTTGTATTCTTGGACAACAAAATGACGTAACTGGGATACAATGACCCCGTTTGTATCGGCGTCGTCGTCATCTTCTTCATTCTCGTCTTCGTCTTGTTCAAACGAATCAAAGATATCCTGTAACTGTTGAACTGAACGGAAAACTCTGATTCCCTGTCCCTTTTCACTCATACTAGGCTTAAGAATCCAAGTCTTTTCTCCTGTATTAATTTCATCGCGAAGTTCGTATGCTTCGTCCAATGCATCGTCCAAGAATTCGGCGTAGTCCACCTCAATTCGATAACTTTCCGGTACTGCTCTCTTCAAGATCGAATCAGGGTTTTTAGCAGTGTAGTAGTTTATGGTATTGGCCAAGTAGTGCTTTCTGATCAATGCCTTTCTGTAGATATACGATGGTAAGAAATATTGACCAGGATATTCTCCAATCAAATCAATATCTAAGTCTTCATACTCACCGTAATGAAATACCTTCATCGAACTGTTGGTAGCTAATTGATTCAAGATCTTCCGGTCGTTGGAGATGTTTATCGAGAGCTGCTTAAATGCATCTATCAATGGTTGGTAAATGTACGCTTCCTCTGGGATTGTGATTAAAAAGTGGACATCTTCCGGTTCATCGCCCAAAGTGATTTCGCCTACAAGCGGGGTCGCCGTTCTAAATTCGGCCTTCATTGGAGTAACGCTAATTTCTTCGTGGAAGATCACACGGCTGTCACTGTGGGTAAAATCAGCGAGTCCCTTTTCATTGACCGAATCGAAGTCGGGTGTCCAGGTAAATTTAGTTCTGCCATTCTCCTCGACTGGCGTGTAAATTGATTTCCAGCTGTTCTTCAAGATTGGAGCGTACTTTATTTTGGTCTGGTTCAATTTGAGCGATTTGAGCAACGGGACGTTGACTGAGAACAAATCCACATCTGGCCTCAGCTGTAACTCACGGTATAAGCGAGCGATGAGCTTGACAGAAATGCGTGCAGCTTCACGCAATACATCATGGTCGTGGTGGGGTGAGAAGAAAGCATAGCTCAATCCAATAGCCTTATAGCCATGAGTCACAGCTTCCATGGCAGCTCCCACGGTCCCACTGGCAAGGATGTAAATATTACTTGAATTCTTGCCAAAATTAGGACCACTAACTACCAAATCAACCTTAGGTTTGCTTTGGTATAAGTGATGGATTCCAACATCGGCGCAAGCCGCTGGAGTACTGTTGATTAAGCACCATTCCTGGTGATCAGAAAACTGTGGCTGAGGAGTGTCATATGGGCCCTTAAAAGCATTGATATTGGAATCATTCGTGTTGGTTGATTCCTTGGTGTAGATATACGTAGATTCTAAGGTCTTCCCTGCAAAATGAGCCTTGCCAATCCACGAACGTTGTTGGTTAGGTACAACAATCGATAAGTCCCAATCGGTAGAACGGTTGATCTCGTCAACCAAGTACTTAAAGTAGGGGCAGGCCTTATCGTCTAGTGGGCCGTCGTCGTTGGTAAGAAGAATGTGCATTAGTTGAAGTTTATCGTTTTTCGCGCTCAAGGCTAAAATCTAGTCATGAAGAATACTTTCCTTAATTATCTTATTGCGTTGCCTAAACCAAATGTTCCAGTTTAACCTAGGATAAACGTTGGCTACACACTAAGTAACCATATACAAAATAAACAATATCCTCCTGCTTTCGGAATATTTTCGTCTACAATTCGATTTCCTTGATCTCAGGTGTCATTGGATCCATTTGACCTCACCGGGGAATATCTGTGCGAAAAGTTTCTGGTCGAAAAAATTCATCTCCATCTTCCATCTAAACTTCCTTCCACTAATGTCGTTGTTTATGGGCTCCCTGGCCCAGTACTCGCAAGCCAACGTGGATGAGCAGAAGATCCGGCTTGCAGAGATCCAATTCAACGCCACCGCGGCCACATTCAACAAGCTTCTCAGTACATGTGCTACCAAGTGCCTCGGTCACGAATACGGTGAGAACGATTTGGCCACTGGCGAAGCTTCTTGTATCGACAGATGTGTGGCCAAGTACGTTCATGCTAATGCGATGGTGGGTACGAACTTTCAAGAGAAACGGTTGGACTTGTTTAATAATATGAAACAGTACGACAAGGTTGAAGAAATGAGGAACCGGAAACCAGTTCAAAACTAAAAGAGCCCGCCCCGAAAAGAAAGGCAGAGGGACTCTCTGTACATATTGTATAATAATAAATGGTCAATTCGTTATGTATCGTACAAATTACAATTGGTTCTTGGTGTGGAAGATTTCCAAGGCTTCAGCAATTCTAGCGCTCATGGTCTTTTCACCTTCTCTGACCCAGACTCTTGGGTCAAAGTACTTCTTGTTTGGCTTGTCTTCACCATCTGGGTTACCAACTTGGGAAAGTAAGTAGTCCTTCTTGTTCAAGACGTAATCACGAATACCGGTCAAGTAAGCGTATTGACAGTCAGTGTCCAAGTTGACCTTGACAACACCGTTCTTGATGGCGGTGTCAAATTCTTGTTGGGTAGAACCAGAACCACCGTGGAAGACCAAAAACAATGGATGCTTGGAAGCAGAACCAGTCTTCTTTTGAGCATAGGCTTGGTGGTCACCCAAGATTTCTGGTCTCAAGACAACGTTACCTGGCTTGTAGACACCGTGAACGTTACCGAAAGCAGCAGCAATGGAAAAGTTTGGAGAGATTGGAGCCAAAGCTTCGTGGACAGCAAAGACGGTTTCTGGGGAAGTGTACAAAGCATCCTTATCAACGTGTTCGTTGTTAACACCATCTTCTTCACCACCGGTAATACCGATTTCCATTTCCAAGAATTGGCCCATCTTGGACATTCTGGTGAAGTACTTGACACAGGTAGCAATGTTCTCGTCGTCGGTTTCTTCAGAGAGATCCAACATGTGGGAGGAGAACAATGGGGTACCGTTGGCAGCAAAGAATTCTTCGTCAGCCTTCAACATACCGTCAAACCATGGCAACAACTTCTTGGCACAGTGGTCAGTGTGCAAGATAACTGGGATACCGTAAGTTGGAGCAATGGCTCTGATGTAGTGGGCGGCAGCAATGGAACCAGCGATAGAAGCTTCTTGGTCTTTGTTAGCAACACCCTTACCGGCAAAGTAAGCGGCACCACCTTGCGAGGTTTGCAAGATGATTGGGGACTTGTTGTCTCTGGCAGCTTCCAAGGCAGCAACGACGGTGGAAGAAGAAGTGACATTGATAGCTGGAATAGCGAAGCCCTTTTCTTGAGCGTACAAGAACAATTGACGGACATCGTCACCGTAGATGACACCGGATTTCTTGAGGACAGCAGACATGGTTTAATTTATTAAGTATAATGTAGAAAAGAAAACCAGAAAGGGCGGTGGTGGGCGGTTCCCCGGCTTTATATACTACGGGGCCATGTTTTTTCGCGTGCGGTGGTCCGTTGGAATGAAAAAAAAACTCCGAAAAGGAACACATCCATCCGGGACCATCAGATGTCATCATTGTGCAGTTCCTTATTTATTTCCGGCATGATTGGACACCTGATGTCGTTATAGAAATAAAACAAGGAATCCCAACCAGGAGAGATTGATGTATACATGCTTTAAACACGATTCGTTACCGTGGTGAGAGTCTATTTCCCCGGGTTCAGTAGTGACACCCGTGTATTTCCGGGATGGGTCCCCCCCCCAGTTAAAGAAAAAAAAGGCCCAGACTCGTCTGGCCGACGCAATTAATTTAATTTCGCCTAATGAGGTTCTGGAGCAACACTCCTACAGGTACCTTCGGCATCGGTATCTGAACTAAGGCTTATAAAAACCTCTCCGAAACTTCCACCAAGAAGATCTTGTACCCGCATCCTGTACAGGAATGCATTGCCTGACATGAGACCACTGAACACCGCCATCACCCCACTTAGATTATGAGGATTGGAGTTGCGTGTGTGGGTGCGTGGGTGCGAACAAAATCGCAAACAAAAATACAGGAGCAAAAAAACAAAAAAATTAGCAAGATTGTGTGCACTCCTTGTGAACCTTTTTTTAAACGATCGCCAACATGTTGACTAAGGAAAGTGCTGTGTAGGTTTTTATGGTCCCGGTTCAGTGGTTGTATTAGTATACAGTCCTCGATGCTCATTACTACCATAGACGGGCTTCCGTACCATAAGTTCAATATTAGTGACCAAAGTGAGTTCCAGCAGATCTCCGATCTTATATCTGAGCATCTCTCTGAACCATACTCGATCTATGTCTACTGGTACTTCCTCAATACTTGGCCACAGTACTGCTATACCGTGAAATCAGGTACAAAGATTATTGGAGTTATTATTTCCAAAGCTGAACCACACCGTAATGTCCGTATGCGTGGCTATATTGGCATGCTTGTCATCGATCCAACCTATAGAAACCGCGGTATCGCCTCGAACTTGGTCCAGATTTCCATCAAAAACATGATCGAATGGGACAACGTTGATGAAATCATGTTGGAAACTGAGGTCAGCAACAAGGGTGCACTCAAGTTATACGAGAGTTTAGGTTTCTTGCGAACAAAACGTCTATATCGCTACTACTTGAACACACACGATGCATACCGCTTGATTCTTCCGTTAACCGATAAAAGTGGTAAGAGAATTGCCTTCTTGCCATCAATTGTAATCTAGATATATATTTAATGAACAGTCTAATTTATGTTTAATTTTAATAAATCCTCGAATAATCACAATTCTTCATAATTGTCCATGAAATTTTAATCACATTTTTTAACGGAATACAAGTTTATAATAGCTTCAACTTCCTTGCAAAGTAATTCTCTACATCTTTGTAACCATTTAAAGCATACTTACTTCAATATAATAAGGCAGAACGTAACAACCAAACAGGTAACTTTTACTTATAACATTATAGGCAACCAATTTTGCGGTCCTGGTTTTTCTTTTTTTTTTCAGACGCGTTTGACGCGTATATAAAACGGGACAATTTTCCACCACGAATCTATATCCTTTACCAATTGAATTATCCACCATGCTTGAAGGTAAATTTGACGAATCCACCCTCTTGAAGAAAATTGTTGACTCCATCAAGGACTGTGTCAAGTTATGTAACTTCAACTGTACTGAACACGGTATTACGGTTCAAGCCGTTGACGACTCCAGAGTGTTGTTAGTGTCATTGTTGGTGGGCCAAACTGCTTTCAGTGAATACAGATGTGACAGAGATGTCACTTTGGGGATCGACTTGGAATCATTCTCCAAGATCATAAAGTGTGGTAACAACGAAGATTACTTGACCCTCTTAGCCGAAGATTCCCCTGATTCGGTCATGACGATCTTTGAAGACAAGAAGAAGGAAAGAGTGTCGGAATACTCGTTGAAGTTGATGAACATCGACTCCGAATTCCTTAAGATTGATGACATGGAATACGATACTGTTATAACAATGTCTTCTGCCGAGTTTGCCAAGGTTGTCAAAGACTTGAAGAACATGAGTGAATCGTTGAATATCATTGTCACCAAGGATTCAGTTAAGTTTGCATCCGAAGGTGAATCCGGTACCGGTAGTGTTGTCCTCAAGCCTTACACTGACATGGACAGACCTGAAGAAAGTGTGAATGTCCATTTGGATAACCCCGTTGACTTGACCTTTGGTTTGAAGTACTTGAACGATATCATTAAGGCCACCAGTTTGTCCGGAACAATCACCATCAAGTTGGCCGACAAGACCCCTGCCTTGTTCGAATACAAATTGGACGTCGGTGGTTACTTGAGATTCTACTTGGCTCCAAAGTTCGACGAAGACGAGTAATGTTTATAGAGTCGTTTGACTGTGTATTTCTAATGTTAAGGTAATAATACAAGATGGAAAAACTTTTCGGGTAAGCATGCTTTCAACTAGACTTCTTGTCATACATTTCTTTGCCCCACTTTAACAAATCTTTCTTTAATCTTTCGGCCCTCACAATGCCGTTTCTGAGCGTGGACAAGTTCTTGATATATTCGTGCTGTCTCTGGATACTCACCTGTAAGTAATTGATCAATTCATCCTTCAATTGTGTCAACTCATCGTTGGATTCAAATTGAAGTTGTCGAGCCTCGTATTTCTTGAGGGCTTCCGGTAACTGGAAAAACGGATCTGTGACGCCATCTTCACCCTTTACTGCATTACTCACTGGTTTTTCTTCTTTCTTGTCATCATCCAAACCGTGATCGTATTTGGCGAGTCCTAAGTTCTCTTCCAACAAATAGAACCAGTCTTCTCCATTTAATACCTGAAGTAACTTATTCAACCAGTTGAGGTTTTCTTGTTCCACCTCAATCAGGTCGATCAACTCCAGCGCTAATTTGCTAAATATTGTCAGTTTATACGTTTTCAGCACCGCGGGATGGGATACTAATTCGGATGGATGGTTGAGGGGTGATAAAATATCAGCTAGTTTGAGTTTCTTAAACGGATGCTGTTCATCTTCATCGTCATCATCATCGTCATCATCATATTCGTCTTCTTGGTCTTCTTCTTCGTCATCCTCGTTGTCATTATCGTCATCTTCTGCACCATCAGCATTTCCTTGTTCACCGTCAGCACTTTGTTGCTCTCTATAGAAATCCTTCCATTTTCTCTTATTAAGATAGTCGCTTCTCTCTATTTTGCCATTTGTTAGTACCAAGTGGTTGACATCGTCATATTCCACTACCTTGGTCTTCAACGTATCGAGCGAGGAGGACGTCAGAGCCAACTTCGTGCCACGATTATTACTGATAAGGTTATTGTTTTCCAGCGGTAATGACTTCGTCAATACAGCTTGTTTGAATCGAGAAATGATTTCGAGTGACGTGCTATCCAACATGTTTTGATGATGAACTCTGGCAGGTGCAAGCTCAAATTCCTAGAAATCCAAGAATCTCCCATAATTTACATGCAGGAGATACACTTAAATCACATTCCCCCCGTTAACTACATTCCACACATTGGAGTGAAAAGTAATGAATTACTGCTTAATATACGAGGAATTTTTTTGGTATTGTGACCAAATATGCATGTTTCTCTTTATTTTAATAATTGGAGTCTATTTTATACAGTGTGTGAAATGATGTATTCTAATAAGGGGACTACTATCGGCACAAATCCTGCACATATACAAAATGGCTCCAAAATGGAGTATTCGCATAAGACTATTAATGGTGGCAACTGCAACCTTCCTCTTAATTGATTTGAATCACCTTTCATAGCTAATTGATAATTAGAGTGAAAGATGCCAGAGATAAATTATCTTGTCATATACAATTCACATACGGGAAGACTGCTTAAAACTCCGAAGCCGGTACGATTCCATACCTTAACAGCCTTTAAAACCTATGTTTCACAGTCATTTGACATTGATAATATCGATAATCTATTTATTCTCACGTCGTTTGGTATCAAGTTGAATTTTCAGATTATTGATGAACTCAACGATGTCTTTGTTTACGATAAGAAATTATTTACTGGAGATTCCAAAGCGTCCCGGTACCTCTCCGAGATCGGCAAGTCGACCGCACCCAAACCATTAGCAGCACTTCTGTCCCTGGCTAGTTCCAATTTGAAGATCATTC
This sequence comes from Teunomyces lycoperdinae, assembly GCA_030574955.1. Lineage (NCBI taxonomy): Eukaryota > Fungi > Ascomycota > Pichiomycetes > Serinales > Debaryomycetaceae > Teunomyces > Teunomyces lycoperdinae. Next base: position 444,078 of record JAJMFY010000002.1, read on the forward strand.
AAGGCTGGTCCCGAGCCTTACTAAATAATTCAACTTACTTGGACGAACAGTGTAAGCTCCTCGTTTCAGAAATCAATATAATCTTCCGTTCACTAGATCTTATCTTTCAATTTGTTACCAACTTCACCAGTGACATTGAAAAGAACTTTTCCAACTATATGAACCATATCAAACTAATTAACCTTAAAACTTTGCATAAGTCATGGGTTGACCACTACAAATCCCTTGCGAAATTCCCAAAATTTACTATCAAGGAACATCCAATTTCGTTTGTGAACTTTTTGGATTCCAAGAAGTTAAACTCCGCTGCTGACTACATAGCGAGAAATCTTCCCGAAATTATTAACCGGTTTAATATAATGGGTGAAGCCATAAGTGTGGTTAGCGAGGAAAGATCATCAGTAGATAAACTGATTGCTAACTTGAGGAACCAATCGATTATGGCATTTAAGGGGTACAGCAATAATAACTTGCTAGAAGAAATTCAACGGTTGTCAAACCTAATCAATTCAGATCTAGATAAATTAACGACTTCCACTTCCGTCGATTTAAATGCAATTGTCAAAACACACCGGGACGAGTATGCACCAAAAATATTTAAACAAGCTAGTGATATCCAAACATATCACAAAACTTTACAAGAGTTTAAGGAGAGACTAATTAGCGAGAGCTTACTGGTATTTAGAAGTATCGCCAATTTGCAACTTAAGATTGTGAACGTGAAAAATGATCTCCACTTTATGACAGCACCATCTGATACCGCCTCGTCAAATTCTGACACGGAGAAGATCACATTTGAAACTATAAATCGGGTCAAAAAAGAAGAAGACTACTTATCATTATGCATAGATTTACCCTTACTTTTCGGATTTGTCATGATAGAAAAGCGGAGACAATTTGAATGGTATGACTTTTATTCTAAAGGAGTAGTTGGAAACGTGTCGGAGCAATTATCAGCTATTATCAATCACGAAAAGATCTTTCGTAAGATCTGGATAAAGAAATTTGGAACCTTTCTTGTCATGTTGCATGAAGAACCGTTGAATTCTATCCTTCCTAATATTGATGTGACGTTGGTTGGAAATCGAAATGATAAATTTAGTATTTTGAACGATATTAATATCGAAAGAGATGATATTCTCAAATACATTGAGTTAATCGAATCATCTTCCTTATCGCAAAATTTTGTTACTTTATTAAACAAGAATTACAAGGATTTGGTTCGTTCAACTAACAATATGAAGAAAATAAGCAAAATGGTTAGTGCATTAAGCACTGTGACTTCCATCCAGAATGAAGAAAGATCTATCAATGAAGAAAAAGACGAAGATCTTGACTTGAGTCTTGTTAAAGGTTTGAAGTCTCGAATCAGAAAATTGGAGAATTTGTTGCACCAACAGCAGTACAAAAACATTACCAACTGGCCGGTAACCACATCCCCAAATCTATCAAATGACAATAGAGCTAGCTTGATTCTCAATGTAAAGAAGGCCTCACCTCTGCCCACAGATCCAACCAAGCTATTGCAAAGGCGCAATACGACAACAAACGCGAAAGAATCCCCTAGTCAATCAAAGATACTTGACACAACTGGACTAGATAAACATCTTGACAATATCAGATTAAAGAAAGAGGTTGCAAGATACACCGAAGAGAATCAACTTTTAACGGAAGAAAATGCAGCATTGAAGGAACTTAGCAAACAACATGAAACCAATAATGAATCACATAAATTGATTATTGAAGAAATGAAGCGAGAACTTGAAGCCTTACGGAAGGAAATGATTGAAACAGAAGCAAAATTGGAACAGAAGGAAGAGCAATTTCGTCTTTACAAGTTGGATAATAAACTTGAAGCAAAACAGGTTGATAATTTGACTCAGAAGATAGAATCAAGGGATTCTAAGATATCGGAACAACAATCCGAACTTTCAAGCTTAACCAAACTTAACTCCGAATCTCTTAAAGAGATTAACCAATTAATGAAGCTCACTAATGAATTACGCCAGGAATTGAACGATGCGAATAACATGAAGAACGACCTATTATCAAATTTGTCCTCGAAAGAGTTTGAATTTACAAAGGAACGAAATGTTTTTAAAAACGATATTAAGACATTAAACTCAAAGATTGATGAAGTTACTGAAGATTACGAAAGGTTGATGGAGATTGCTCAAACAAGACAGCAGAATAATGAGTCATTGATAAATGACTTAAATGATACCATTGAAATAATGATGAGCGATGTAAAGAAATTGGTGGAAACCTGCTTTGAATATTTTTTGGAATTCTGCTTTGTTCTTGAGTCTATGGGGTTACTCTTGATCAAAGAAGAAGATATGTTCAAGATAACCAGAGTCAAGGGATTACGGCCAAAGAAGGCCGATGAAGCTAACGAGCTGATTATTTCTGTTCAAAAGCCGTCTTCAAAAGTCATAGAGGATATCTCGGAGCAAATGAAATGGATTTCAGACTTTGTTGTACCCACCATAGATAGACCAGAATCAGTTGCCAGCGATGATGAGAGAAGCGAGAAACAAACCAGGTTAATTACCCTAGTAAGTGAGCACAGACAGGATTTGGAAAGGTTTATCAACTTGATTTCCTTCAAAAAGAATGTACAGATGCAAGAAGAAGGCACTTCAAGGTTCTTTTTGAATGCTGTCAGTCGGAGATTCAGGGATGTCGAGGGATTTGCCAAAAGACAGACCAGAGAGAACAAGCTTAAGCAACAAGACATTTTAAAACTTGTGAAGCTAGCTAAAACGAAGATTTCTGTTACTGGTTTTCAGATAGACGATTTGGTGTTGTTTTTACCAACCCAAATTGATAGAGCCCATGACGTCGACAATGAAATACAACCATGGGCTGCCTTCAATATTGGAGCTCCTCATTACTTCTTGGACATAAATAGTGGGTTAGATTCGCGGGACAAAGATTGGATGGTTGGGAGATTAACGAAAATCACGGAGCACAAAGTCGAGAAGTCAACAACAAAGACCGAAAATCCATTCCAGCTAAGTGTAGGTGTTGTGTGGTACTTAGTTGAGGCTACTGAAGAAGTCTTTTGAATTGAAATTAGAATGCTACATACATATAATAATGAGGATTTTATTCTGGGGCATTGTTGAAGAGGTAGCTGACACTTTCACCGTTGTGCAATCTTCTAATGGCTTCAGCCAATGTAGCACTTATATTGATAAGTTCCAACTTAGGGCAGTGAACCAACTTGTCTTCCAACGGTAACGAGTTGGTACAGATTATTTTGTCAACGTTAGATTTGTTCAACTTTTCTATGGCATTTGAGGAAAATATACCATGAGTAACAATGGCAACGACTTTCTGGGCACCATTACCAAGTAAGACATCTGCTGCCTTGCACAATGTACCACAGGTATCGGCCATGTCATCGATTAACAAACAGACCTTGTTGGAGACATCTCCAACCAATACCATACGTGACACTTCATTTGCCTTTTGTCTTTCCTTGTGGATCAAAGCAAAATTCACGTCCAATTTATCAGCAATAGATGCCACTCTCTTAGCTCCACCAGCATCTGGAGATACAATAATAAGGTCCTTGGTGTCGTAGTTTTCCAGAATGTATCTCAAGACCGATGGTTCTGCGTACAAGTTGTCAACTGGAACCCGGAAGAAACCTTGGATCTGAGATGCATGCAAGTCTAGCGTGATGACATGGTTACATCCAGCGGTCTGTAACAAATTGGCAATAACTTTGGCGGTGATGGGAGCTCTGGACTTATCTTTCTTATCCTGTCTTGCATAGAAGAAGTTTGGAATAACAGCCGTAATACGTCTAGCACTGGCGATCTTACATGCGTTTATAGTTATCAAGAGTTCCATCAAGTAGTCATTGATCCGGTCTTCTCCACATCCTGTCTGGATAATGTAGACATCTTCGTCTCTCACCGATTCACCAACAGCAACTGCCGTTTCCTTGTTCGTGTACTGGAACGCACCAACCCGTGCCAACGGGATCCCAAGCTTCTGTGACACCAATTCAGCCAACTTGGGATGTGAGTTACCCGCTATCAACTTGATCGAGTTCTGGGAGCTCGGCATTCTAATCGGGCGATGGAGGACAGGTAGATTTTATGGGGATAAATTTTTATTCACGTGGAGCGAGATGTTTAATTTTTTTTTTCCGTATCCTACCTACCTCTAAAAAAGAAAAAAAGTCTACACTACAACTTACTAGTGAGACCTTCCGCTGCAATCAGACGCAAAATATTAGCGGCTTCTCTCTGACCGGTATACCATGCACCGTGGGCACAACCTTCGCTACTGTCATCGATTGTTTCTGCTCCTGCAAACCGAATTCTTCCCTCAATTCCATCAATAAATGGCTGGCTAATGTCGCTGGGGTCAACCAGTCCAACCCCAGTAATTGAATAGGCACCACGAGTAAGTTTATCCTTATTCCAAGGGGTGTGTAAAATGTTTCTGGGTGCAGGAATCTTGTCAACGAGAGAAAACTGTTTAATTACAGGCTCGAACAAGTTCCATATTTTGGTTTTCTTCTCTGATTCATCCAAATTCTCGATGTAGGAAGTGATAGGGTTCAGAGCAAGCACAACTAACGTGTTTGTATTCGCGAGATTCTTGTAATTCACGAAAAGACTGGGGAAATCCCACGCCCGGGGTGTTAAAGAACTACTGGACTCACCAAAAGTGTAGAATCTGTCGACATCTTTGGGCCAGAAGCATTCATCAAACTCAAATATGACTTTACCCAATGAACCTGTGGCCATATGGGGAATTATTTCAGTAAAGCGACGAGGCAACGCTGGCTCCCAAAGCAAATAATTTGGGTCCTGGCGGTCAGTAATTCTGTACAAGCTTTGAGGTATGGTAACTACCAAGTAGTCACAAGTAAATTCTTCTGCTTGTTTCGTAGTCAATTTAATCTTTCTGGTGCTGGTATAGTCCACCTTCACAACTTGGGTGTTTAAGCGGATATTCCTGTCGCGGTACGTAGTTGGCAACTCTTCAACCTCGTTGTTGAAGATGGTAGTGAATCCATTGGTGACAAAGGCATTACGTCCCAAATGACCGGAGATGGATGAATATTTAGCTGAGATTTTGTCCCATGATTCACCGAGCCACATTTCTACCCACATACGCACAGCTGCTGGAGCATACTTGAGCTGCTGAGGAGTGAGAAGATGCTTTTTGGCAGCAATATATTCCTCACACACTGCCTTGACTGAAATATCGGGTTTCTCTGGGTTCAATTCGTATACCATGGCGGCATATGTCCATATTTCTTCAAGTACCTGACCGAAATCGGAGCTAGGAATTTGTCTCGATTCCTTTGATAAAAATACGTGTTTGCCGTCGTCGAAATGGAATTTAACGTTCCCCTTTTTAATGGATTTGTCAAGAAGTGGGTTTTTGAGGGCATCATGGAACCACAGCGCTCCAAAATCGTACTTGGTTTGGGAATCGGCACCATTTTGCGACTTCGCTGATAAAAGACGACCACCCAACCGATCTCTCGCCTCTAAGATGAGCGAGTTTTCAACGCCATTGTGGTACAAGTCAATGGCCGTCTTAATTCCGGCCATCCCACCACCGATGATAATCACTTTATAATGAGTCATTAGTCCTTTTTGAGCGAGACTAAATGGAGATTCCCTTCGATCTATAAATACCGTCGCTTTTACCCAAAACCAAAGAGGAAACTACTTGCGCTTCCGCTGAAGATCCCAGATTGGGCAATCACCCCAGATTTCTAACATGTGACTATCGGCACATGATCTGTATCATGTGCCGATATCTTATTGATCTGCCGGGTCGTGCAAACACCGAATGATAAACAGCCCCTCAAAAAATATAATTTAAAAGTGATCTATAGACTGTTCCCCTTCTTATAAATTCCACTATTTTCTTCCCCACTAACTCATCATCAAGGCGTAGAATTGCTTCTTTGCATTTCTTCACCCTCATGTACTGCTTAATGGGCATGGACGTTATATAAAACTAAGCAAAAAGCAAAAATTTAAGCTTTCGGCAAGACCCACAGGGCTGCGTACAATGTCTTGCGTACAGGTGTGTCGCATCCAAGACGGATCATACGCAGGCACCGAGGGGCAGTAATGTGTCGCTTAATTAGGTCACTGGTTTGAGGTGACGTTACTCGCGAGTAGCAGAAAGAAGGTTGCCAAAAATAATTAAAAAAGTAAACATTGTACATACTGACTGGCAACGTGTTAAATCGTGTGGCGTTTTCTTTGTCGGTTATAATAACCTAGAAGCATGCAAAGGCTCGCCTTGAATCAAAACGCATACAGTATATTTGTTTTGTTTATCAATCTATGAAGTTACCAGAAATAGTAATATTATTGAAAACGACTCGTCAATTAGACGACAATCATAGTAAACAACAATATACTAAAATTTCATGCATTCGGGAAATCTAGTCTTGTTACGGGACCAAACGTCTCTAGTATCTTTGGTTGCTGTTTCCCAGCCCTTGTAGATAGCCGGAGTGGTGTGGTGTATCAGTTTCTCCTCAAATAAATGGATGTGCGCACCTCAGCTTCCCACACTGCTACGCTTTCCTAGTTACCGTCCTGCCGCCCCCGTAAGCCCAAAAAGATACACATCCGTTATCCCCCCCACGACCAAAGTTCACTTTTAACAAAATCCGCATTTGATAATCCTACATTCTCTCTCAATTCATATTGTTTTGGTATTTGACTGCTCGTTTTAAGCTAAAAAAGTCTGATCCCATCCAAGTTACAAGAATTCAAATCCTAGCATCCATGTCCCATGTCAAAGCGATCCAATTACCACTCACATAAGCGACAGAAACTGTCCCTTCTGAACATCGGCTATTACTTCTCGGATCAACTACAACCCCCACAGCCCGATCAGAAGCCGCCACCCATAGTATATGACACTTCTGATTTCAATCCCAACTTCTCGTTTCCGCCACCTCAACATTCCCACCAACAGCAGCACCAACCAGAACACAGATCCCCACAGTTCCCTGGCCTAGTCCAAGATGACGACACGAACGATAACGATTTAAACGATGTCATAGGTCAACAGAACCACTCGATTCACAGCTCACCTATCAAGAAAGAGGCTCCGTTGGCTTTTGACCACGACACCCGAAGGAAGTCACACCCAATAGTCATGACTCCCTCGTCCTCCTCTGGCATGAACGCTCCGTCCTCTACATACTTCAACTACTCCAGTCAGGTATCGAACCCCTACCACTCCACTCCCACCCATCACGACCACCCCAACCCTTATATCACGTCTCCAAGCTTCCAACCCATGCCTTCTTCCTCACAATATACCTCGCACCCTCCAACAAGTTATGTAGAGAACATGGGCTACACCTTCCCTAAGATTCCTGAATACACAGCTCCGACTCCGGCTACTGAGCCTCCTCCACACCCACAACATCAACACCAACAACAACAGCAGCAGCAGCATAAGCCCGACCATATCAAAACTCACAACAAGAACCAGTTATCGATTTCATCCCATTTCAACTTGTTCAACCTCAATGAGGATAAGAAACAGCAGCAGGCTCTGGTCCCACAACCGGTCCCAATATCTGGCAATAACTTGCAAGACCTTCTCATCAAACTCATAACTGATGATGGATCCACTGTAGACGGATCTAACGTTAACACATACTTACTCACAGTCTTATTCAAGATTAATAATGCCTTATCCATTGACGACTTCTATAATCTCCTATACAACCATGATAAATTGCATTCTTTACTACAAATCCACCTGCTGCAGAAACTCGATAAGACGTTCAACTCAGAAATCAGCATTAACAACTCGTTGGATACCATCAATCAATTGCTTAACGTATTTAAGCACCCAGACATGCTCTTGCATTACTTACCTAACTTCTCAGAGAAGGATAATAAGTTGACCAATATAAACTATCACGAATTATTAAGGACATTTCTTGCAATAAAGATATTAGTCGACGTATTGGTTCAACTCCCAGAAGACTCGGACGAGGAACCGCAGAAGCGCACCATCCCTCGTTTCTCCATTTACAAGACTTACTACATCATTTGCCAGAAGCTTATTTTGAAATACCCAAGTTCATCCAATACAACAAATGAGCAACAGAAACTAATTCTCGGTCAATCGAAACTTGGAAAATTGATCAAGTTGGTATACCCTAACTTGGTGATCAAACGTCTTGGTAGCAGAGGCGAATCTAAGTACAATTATTTGGGGGTAATTTGGAATGAGAATATCATTGACGACGAAATACGTGATATTTGTGACAAATACGAACTCATTGATTTAAATGATCTTTTCAACGGTGAAAGGAAGCTTGCCAGACCAGCAGCTCCTTTGAAGAAATCTCACAAGAAATCAGCCAGCAAATCAAAGATTAAGATCGAAGAACCTGAGGTGGCCGTGGAACCTACAAATAAGCTGGTTGTATTTAATGAAAGCAATCAGATATCGAGTCCCAATCTTTCGTTCATAAAGCCATTCTTGAAATACCCGAATGATGATAATTTTACAATTTTAAACGACGAGGAAAACTGGTTCAACGATATAAGAATCAAGGTATACTCTGGTCATCCACATATATCACGAGAAGCAATCCACCAGGTGTTCCTCAACGGAGACCGGTTGGTAGAAAACTCAAATCTCATGCACAACTTAATGACAGAATTAATAGTTCCTTTGAGTCAAGCGGATACTACCAAAGATACCGATTTGAGTTTATATTTAATAATTCTTATTGAAATTTTGCCCTATCTTATGTTGATCAAATCATCTGCCGATATCAGCTTTCTCAAAAATTTGAGGATCAACTTATTGCATTTAATCAATAATTTCAATACCGAGTTGAGACGAATTAATTCACCGAAGTTCAGTGTTAGTAACTCAACCATATTTCTAATATTATTGAAAAAGATGATCAACCTTAACGATTTGCTTATTACCTTTATTAAGTTGATAATTAAAGAAAATACGAAATCGGTTATGTCAGTTGATATAGAGAGTTTTTTGAAGGTAAACAGTCAGTCATCAGCCAAACTCGAAGATACTCAGGATGATGACAGTTTCTTGCTAAACTTAAATTCTAATTTGGCCACAAACTCGTTGGGGGATATCAATTTCAGTTTTAAGAACGACATATTATCGAATGATTTGGTGTACACCTTGATAGGATACAACTTTGATCCTGAAATCAACAGTGATATTAAGTCATCGATGTCCATGAACTTCATTAACCAGGAGATAAACATCATAGACGAATTTTTTAAGAACGATCTTTTAGCATTTTTGAACGAAACCAATTTTGATCGTTCCAGCAGCAGTTCATCTGTCGATTCACCAACAATTCCCCTGGAAGCAGATGAAGCAAAGTCCGATACCTTGCTCACTTCCAAGGAATTGGCAAAACTATACTCGTTAATCAGTCTTATCGATAAGAGACTATTGTCAAGCCACTTCAAGTCCAAATACCCCATTCTTATCTACAATAATTTCATCAACTTCGTGTTGAATGATATCCTCAAATACATATTCTTGAAGCAACAACAGACACAGTTGCTGCTGCTGAGCCTGAATGACCCAGATACCCATAATAGTTTTGGTAATTGGTGGGTATTCAACTCCTTCATCCAAGAATACTTGAGTCTCATGGGGGAACTTGTGGGGTTGCTGGACTTATTGTGAATTTATGTAGCATTTTTTTTTATTCCGTTAAATTCTTTCGTTTATAAATTCAATTCATCAATTAATCATGTTTATACCTTCTACTAATGTTTAAATAAATATTTTCTGGGGTAATTCAGAACTCGATCTTATCTTCGTTAAGAGAACAAATTACAACTTGGCTTGTGGTTCCAACAATCCCTTGGTCAAGACGTCCTTCATTTCATTGGCAGACTCAATCAAGTACCATTTCAAATGGTCAGATCTCAAACCATTATCCTTCTTACAAGAAATATGGACATGAAGCCAGTCATTGTTAACCAAGTAAGCCAAACCGAAACCATCATCAATAACTTGCGACCATCCCCAAGATTGGAAGTTTTCAGAAGGAACTTGGGAAGACGAGATGTACCACTTAGAACTGTAACTGAAAACTGGGTCCTTGAAGATTTCTGGAACTTCTTCACCAGGAGCCAACATTTGCTTCAAGCCAAACAAGTGACGGTCAACTCCCTTACCATCAGCCGCTTCAGACAACGTAACAACGTGCTGCTTGCAGGCAGCCTGGAAAGCAGCCACCTTTTCGGAGACAGTCGCCTCTGGGTTGGTCCAAGTTTCGACAAACGCCTTGGATTCAATCGAAACGGATCTACCAGCTTCGGTTCTACCCTTCAAGAACTTTCTGGTGGCAGCAGACTCGTAAGTTGGTCTAACCTTACCAGTCAACTTGTAGTAAGCCAATTGCATCAACATTTGAACGTAGGCATCTGGAGAAACTTTAAACTTCTTGATCAAACCCTTACCATAACCGTAGTGTTGGAAGATTTCTTCGTGATGTTGAGCGATAGTTTGGTTAAACTTCTCAATAGCAAACTTGATGTTGGCTCTAGCCGTTGGATCAAGGTCAAACTCTAAAATCTTTGGCTTGGTGCTGCTAACAGCAGATGTAGAAAGTTCAGCAAAGACAGATTTAGGGTTTTCTTCAGTTATCTTCTTTAACACATAGTTGTTCAATTGGACAGTTGGAGTAGCATCCATTCTTGAGTGTTCACCCAAGAAACCAGAATTACCGTTAGCACTGACAAAGAATTCCAAAGGTTTGTCAAAGAAACGGTTTTGACCATCACCGTGCCAGCAGTTCTTGGACTTTTCTTCGATAGTAATTGGGAAGTTCTCATCCAAGCAAATAACAAAGGAAGAAGCAAAAATGGTTTCCAAGGAGGCTTCATTGATTGGAGACTTGAGCAAGTTGTTGTAAGCACTCAAGTATTCATCTCTGTTCAATGAAGTCAATGCACCCAAACCTTCACCTCTTGGGGTGTTAGAGTTGAGGATAGCTTGCAATTGTTGGTAAAGTTCTGCTTTGGTCAAAGGTTGGCCATTAGCGTGATGGTTGACCTTGTAGAAGTTGTTCTTGTACACCACCACAAAGTATTGGTGTTCAAGACCGCTGTAAATCTTGGTAATGTCGGCGCCTTCATGAGGGACTCTCGAGTTGTTGAACATGTATTTGAACGCATTCATACAGTAAGGATTGCCCTTGATGACTTCTGGTTCAATTGTCTCATTTTGAACCTGGACCATAAAGTCGACCGTGTGATAGGCGAGCAAAGTAGCCTTCAATAATTGGTCCTTACCAATGGAATTGTGGATATCCTTATGGGAGAAAAAGTAAGAAACGTAAGGCACGACAGGATCGCGGTACGACATATAAGCATAGTCATCCCACCATTCAGCGAGCCAATTGTCCTTATCGGCAGCGAATTCCGTGAGACGCAGCTGTAATTGGTGGCCGAGCCCGCCCGGCTGAACAAAGGCGGCTACTTTTTCGGTAGTTTCCGCCAATTGTTTTTGCGATAAGAAAGGTTCGACAGATCTCAAGTACTTGCGGGCGGTGTCTTCCAAAGGTGGCACTGGCAACTTTGGCAATTCAGATTGGAACTTGAACAAATCTCCCTTGACAGTACTGGACGATAAGGACGACTTTTGGTGTAAGACCGGCATTCTGGCTAGAGTGACTTTTGACTGTGAGTTTCTGAGAAGGAGTCGAGGAACCCGAGATTTAAACATTTAAAATGGAACAACAGCCAAAACCGTGAAAAATCGTGGGGTCGGCCGAATATTTATGTTGGGAGAAGTGTGGGGGTGTCGAGCCCGCTGTGAAAAGTCACCATTTAACCGAGGAACTGCATAGGTGCGGGTGGTCGCACCACTACCACCACGTTACCACCACGCACCGAACAGCGAACCTGAATTCACAGAAAAAATTAAGAATCATCCGCAGCTGAGGATAATCTGCAGGCAGATCAGAACAGCACTAGAGTACCTTCAACGGTAATTGTGGAGAGACATATGCCAATCAGAGAAAAATACTAAATAATTATAAAAAAAAGGAATTTATAGTTGAAAAAGGGCGCTCTAAACCATGCGATCTATAAGTATTTATACGAGAACGAACACTTACAGCACATGGTCCTTCTTTTTTTCAACGACATGCAACACATTTTTTTATATTCGTGTAAATATGTTTCTTGCATAACGGAAGGAAGAAACAGAGTTTATCTGATGGGGGGGGAGATTCCTCGCAGTTGGCAATGGCCCGAAACTTCCCGCCGATGGCCGCCGACGCGGGCAAAAAAGATCTCTGAATTTACGTCATGAAAATTGAAACGGCGATTTCTCTGTAAACAAATGGCATCTGTACCTCTTTCGTCTTGGCAGCTTGGATCCGGGATCTTTGCGTTGATATGGTACTCGTTAGTTGCCGCCATCGGCTCGTTGGGTACGATTGAGATCGTGACCAAGTTCCATCGTCGGCGAAACCTCTGGCGCCATAGGACACCGGACCTTGAGTGCGAAGGTGTTACTATTCTCCGTCCGATTAAAGGTATCGATCCTGAGCTTAGCTCGTGCCTTGAACTGTCATTCCTTCAGAACTATCCTTACGAAAAGCTCCAGATCCTTTTTTGTATCGATAGTCCGTACGACGAGCTGATTCCGGTGATTACAAAGTTGATTCACAAACATCCAACCATTGATGCGGAAATTTTACTCAGCAGCGATTACGATCCCGCCACCGGTTCGAGTGCCGATCACTACGGACCCAACCCCAAGGTGAATAACTTGGCCAAAGGGTTTCTTCGAGCCAGACATGATATCTTATGGATCATGGACTCAAACGTGTGGGCCCTGGCGAACACTTTGCGAAACTCGGTCGCGGCGTTGAACCAGAACTACAATAATGGCCGCCAACTTTCACACAACGCGCGTCGAACTGTGAAGCTTGTCCACCATCCGCCGCTTGCACTTAGTATAAATGCTGCAAATACTGCCAGCGATCAAGAGTTGGCCCTTTATCCGTGCAACTCCTCCACGTCGCTGGCCAGTTCGCTGTCGCACGACGTGGCGCGATTTGCGGGTGTAGCGAGCTCTGGCATAGCGAGCACCGGCGGTGTTGTTAGCGCGACTGGACGTAGCCACGGCGCGCGTCCTCTTGCCAAACGGTTTCTCAAGAAACTTGGTGCCCGTTTGGACGAGATGTTCTTGTTCACGTCACACAGTCGGTTTTACGTGGCACTCAACAACGTCATGTTCGGTCCCTGTGTCAACGGTAAGTCCAACATATACCGCAAATCTGACTTGGACGCGCTGGTGGCTAAGATCCCCAAGACAACAAATAGCGAGTTTTTCAATGATGCCGCGGTGAAACAGGACGCTGCGCGCATTGCCGCGGAGGGTCCGGGCCACTCCATTGAGTTTTTCTCGCGGTATATTGGCGAGGATAATATGATCGGCATTGCGTTGTGGGAGAACGTGGGCGCGCGCACGGGGCTAACTGGTGACGTAGTGGTACAGCCACTAAGTGGCACCGATAATAGTGTCAATGACTATGTCCAACGTAGGGTACGCTGGTTGCGTGTTCGGAAGTACATGGTATTGTTGGCAACGTTGGTTGAACCGACGACCGAGCTGTTGGTATGTCTGGCGTACGGCAACTATGCCATTTCGACGCTCGTGGCCGGAACAAAGTTTACATGGTGGCTCTACGTGCTCCAAATCGTCGCATGGTGTGCCTGTGACTACTGGCAGTACCATACATTAGTTGATCACATCGAAGGAAGTGCTGCCAGTAGTGATGGTAGCGCCCCGGGCTGGATCGTAGATATTCTGCCTACCCGGCGTCCCTTCTCGAGCTGGCTTTATGTCTGGATCGTGAGAGAAGTATTAGCACTTCCGATCTGGATCCTTGCCATGGTGGGACACGAAATCGACTGGCGTGGCCGTCCGTTCCGGATCAAACAGGATTTAACTGCCGAGGAACTCTAGCATTTATTTCGCATTTACCCACCAACCCACTTTCCAAAAACAAAACCATAGACCTTGTACAGAATAACAACGCGCAGCCGCAGCCGGCCTCCAAAAAAAAAACACCTGTAGACGCATTCCGCGGCAAGACGATCGCCCCTGCCCTCGATGAATAATGCCCGATTAGGAACACTAGAAAAAATGGGTCTCCCACCCTAGTCCCACAGCCATATTCTCGATTCTGGAACGATGACCCCTTTGGGTCGTATTGCCGTAATTATCACTCACTTTCTCGTCTTTTTTTTCTTTATTAATTTATTTCCTTCTTAGTATTGTGTTGAATATCCCCTCGATTATAATTTCTAGATAATCAGTTTGTTGTGTTTTCTTCCTTCTTTCTCGTCCCTTCTCTATCTTTATCATTTTTGCCCGTACCTATTCCGGTCTCTTCCTGTGACCGTGCGACACCCTCAAACATTTCCCTCATTCCTCAATCAAGCACACAGGCACACCACAAAAAAAATAAAAAATTAAAAGTTACCGTCCCTCCACCCAAATATTAGACACCACCGCTAAAAAGACTGTGTCATTTCGTAACATACAACATCCATCAGTTTTGGCTTGTTGATCGAAGAGAAAGACTACCTGAAAAGATAGACCGATACTCCAGGATAGATTTCAGTCCTCCCCTCACAGCGCTCTCCACTCCCACCACTATCGCTTCGACCATATCAAATCCAGACTCTGGCCACCATGACGGAAATAACACTCCAGGAGGTGGACGACCATCACACACAGCATAACCTCCAACACGACCTCCAGTCATGTAAGAAATGTAACAGGCCTATCTACGAGGGCCATGCCTACGAATTGGGCGACGACAGATGGCACATTGACTGCTTTAAATGCTCAAAGTGCAACAGTTCCTTAGGCTGCAACTCAAACTTTTTGGTGCTAGGCAACGGTAACTTGATCTGCTCGAACTGCTCCTACAATTGTAAACAATGTGGCAAGAAGATTGACGACTTAGCCATTCTAACCGGCGATCAAGCTTACTGCTCTAATTGTTTTAAATGCCGATCTTGCAAGAAAAAAATTGAAGACTTACGCTATGCTAGAACCTCAAAAGGGTTATTCTGCATGGATTGCCATGAGAAATTGATGGCTAAGAAGAAGAAGTATGATGCCAAAAAGAAAAGGTTGGCTGAGATCCAGGCACAAAAGGACGAACGCGAACGTGAAGCTCGCGAACGTGAAGCACTCAATCGTGAACGCGATCCACCAGAAATCTCTCGTACAGTCGAGGGTCTACGCACAAGCAACTCTTCAAGAAGTAGTTTCCTTCAAACATATTTATCGGCAAATGGTAGTGGCTCTCTCCTCCAATCTGCAGATAACTTACACCCAACACTTTTTTCTCATAGCAACGGCTCCAACAAGAACTTACCCCCTGCACCAGATTCATCTACCTTGAAGGAAATTCCTCTCGATTTAAAACCAGAAATAGGGACAAAACCAATGTCTTCGTTAGAGAATGACTTTTCTATCGAAGAAATCAACAATTATAGTGATGATGATGACGCATCACAAAGAAACACATCACTAAGACCACAGAAGAAGGACACTACCATAATCAGAAAGTTACCTGCGGCATACCCACAATCCACTTCCAACTTAAACTCACCAATTAGCCAATCCAACTCGCCCTTGACGGACGATGCAATCTTGGGTCAAACTCCAGGTGATAATGACAGGGTAATTGATATTAACACACCAGACACATTTGAATCAACCGTTTCCAGGTTACAGCCCGCAGCTGATATATCAATCAAGGACAAATCAAATGAACCATGGTCCCCGGACAAGACCAGGAACAAGCTTTTGATATTATCTCCAAACCAATTCCACGATAACGAATTTCACAACACAGACATCAAATCCTCTCAACAATTTTCATCTGTCTCAAATGAATCGCCTGTATTAAATGGTTCAAAATCACCATGCCAACAACAACAGCAGCGCAATTCATTGGAACTCAGGGCTACCTCTGCTCTTGCAGTAACCGAGGACGCTAGGGCAAGATCCGGATGCACATCGCCATTTGCTAAGGCCAACCGTCAAGCCAGAGTTGTCGAGACTAACGATTACATTTCCACTGAAGCTACTGATGAAAGCTTTTCTGAAGTTACCACTCCCAAAAAGGAACAGAGTCAATCCCAGAATTGTGGTATGTCTTCTCCGCCTCCAAGAGCTCCATTACCCAGTACTCCTAACAAGAAAACATCTTTTGGTATTCCTGGTTCGGCTGAAAAGAAACGGTTTAGACCAGAAGAAACGACACCCAGAGGATTGGGATTGGAAGGGATCAATTACCAAGATACTGATACTCACACCAAACTTCCAGAACGTAACCATCCAAGATCCTCAATTGAGACTCCACGTGAACAACAACTCGGATTTACTCAGGCACCTACTCCAACCTCGTCAGGTAGCCGCTATAGGGTTATTGGCAATACCACTCCCAGTGTCACCACCATCAAAGATGATCCTCCTGAAAAAACTGTTGAAAAGCAATCTTCCCTTTCAAGAATGAACTCACTTATGAGAACACCAAAGTTGGGGACTTTGAAACATAACAGATCCATTTCTGGTGGTTCCAACAGTAAGTTTAATATATTCAAGTCAAGCAAGGATGATTCAGCTGTGAAAGGACACTCTCGCCACGTGTCAGATGGATCGATTAATGCTGGATCTGCGTTCACCACCCCCCCTTTGCCTTTACAACCATCTCAAGCACTGACATTTAATGCCAACTTCTTCCGAGAACATGCGAGATCAACCTCTGACACTCCATTCTTGACTCGCTTGGATCAGCATAGTTCATTCTCTCATGGAAGAGGTGAAAGCTTTGATATGAAGCAAATGAAGGCTGAACTTACCCAGTTACATAGCCAGAAACAAGCGTTAGACTCCGAAGTTCGCAAATTGAAGATTGATAAGCTGGTTTTGAATGAGCAAATTAAATCACTTCAAGTGAAATTCAGTGCTGAGTCTGCTATATACGAAACCTTAATGAAGGAAATTCTGGAGCTTGAGAAAAACAAACGCAAGCTCCTTGATATAAACCAATCATTATCTGAACATAATCACAGCTTGGAACTTGCTCTTGGAAGTGGACCAATTCACAAGACTAGATCAGGTGACACCAGTGCCAGTGAAGGAAGTACAT
Organism: Teunomyces lycoperdinae; assembly: GCA_030574955.1. Lineage (NCBI taxonomy): Eukaryota > Fungi > Ascomycota > Pichiomycetes > Serinales > Debaryomycetaceae > Teunomyces > Teunomyces lycoperdinae. The sequence continues at coordinate 461,299 of JAJMFY010000002.1, forward strand.
TAGGCAACAGCACTACAACAAAAGGATCTGTGAACTCATCAAGTACACTTCAGAGCAACCCAGGTGGTATTCAATATGACGCTGAAGACGTTACTGGTGATACACAGAAGGCGACTAGACTCAAGTTCTGGAGACGTCCAAAATTAGGCTTTAATGGAGCTCCCAGTGCTTCTCAGACAGTTAAAGAATTCAACGGAAATCCCTCCAACAACCAGCCATCTGTTACGGTAATTCCGCCAGCAACTATGTCAAGTAATGTCCATAAAACGAGTCAGAGTTATTCGTCGAATGCGATCCAAATTCCCCACCAGGGTGTGCAAAATTTGGGAAGCTCGAACAATAGTAACAATATTCCAATTCCAGAGAGAAAAGGAAAATTCTCCAAATCTCGGTCGACTAATATTTTGGATTCTTTCCTTACTGGATCTCTGTCAGCCAATGATACAGTCTCTGATACACTGGAAGCTCCATTATTTGTATCAACAATTCAGAAACGAGCTGACTATGAACAAAGTGATGTACCATTGATAATTTCGAAATGTTTGATCGAAGTTGAGAGGAGAGGGTTAGACATGGAAGGTATTTATAGAATTTCTGGAGGAAATTCTGCAATCGTTGCAATTGAAAATGCCTTTGCCAACCTATCCTTTAAGCCCGATGATAGATCGGTAGCTAAGTTGGAGGAGACCATGGATGGAGATATTAATGCAGTGGCATCTGCACTCAAACGGTACTTGAGAAAACTTCCCGATCCATTAATTCCATATGTATTATATGACGATTTCATCAAAGTGAGTTCGATGAATCCACCACACAAGGTTGAAAAACGGATCGGGGATCTTCGCAGTAATGTGATTTCAAAATTGCCATTTGCAAACAAGACTACTTTACAATTACTCTGCAAACATTTGACGTTGGTTTCGTCGTACTCTAGTGTGAATCGAATGGGATTCAAGAACTTGTCAGTAGTATTTGCTCCTACGATTGCTCGGGATCAAACTGGAGAAAAGGAAATGGTTGACATGGGTTTCAGAAACGATGTTACTGAACTTTTGTTAAACCATTCGGAGGCGATTTTTGCACGAAATTGACATTATTGGGGCATAGAATTATAAGAAAAAATCATATTCATTAGTCGTAAATAAATTATGCAAAATGGACAATCATTAGTGAACGTCTTTGATCTGGGGATTCAGATACATTTCGTAGCGACGATGCCCAGTTCTAATCAAGTGTTCAACAACACTGAACTGTTTCTTGGGAATGTGACGACTCTTCTCAAATTCCTGTCTTATATAATTCCTCCAATGCACTCGGTTTTCTTCGGGTTTAGTCTTAACTGTACGGATACATGCACGATAAAGCTTCAATACCTCTCTTTGTAATCCGGAGAGACGGGCCATTTTTGGCAAGATATGATTCAACTCGCAAGTCGAGTTTTTGTCAGTTGTTGGTTATGTCTAATGTACCACGACATAGGAACATAATGTCGCGTTGCGACCTTTTGCTTGAACAAATTACTGATCTCTACAACAGCGATATTTTTTCCCTAAGCCATTTTTTTCCATTAGTCTATAATGCTATAATTAATATGTTACAAACGAAAATAATTAGTTTACTTTAAAGTAGTGTAGTCAACTTCACCTTCTCTAGTACCATCACAAGATGCATTGGAACCACAAGTACAACTGTCCTTGGTTCTCTTACCACAGACACATGCAACATCTGCAGCTGGAACAACATTTTCAACGGCAGCCTTTTCACAGTTGCATTTTAAAGCAGGTTGGGCACCACATGAGCAGGTGGACTTTTGAGCACAGACACATTGAGCAGCAGAACAAGCCATTTTTTTATTGTTTAGATTCTAGTACGATTCAAGGATGGTATCCACAATTGTGGAGTACAAACCGGTGCCTTATATACTAAATCTAGAGGTAGTAATATGTCATGGTCCTGCATATTAGTGACCAATCAGTGATTAGCTAAACGTCAGCATTATGGCTAAGCACAGAATGCTTATGCTTCTTCTGTGTCATTCGCCTGCAGCCTTGTACCTATTATTTTTTTTTGCACCCATAACAAGGTCTTACTCGAGATCGTAAATAATTTGCATTTGGGCACTGATGTCTGTTTCCAGAGGAAGATAATATTTGGATGTAAGGTCGTTTTCTTTTTCAATTAGTTGAATGGTATTTACCCGAAGTATGTCCAACTTATTTTGACACAGTTTTGCTTGCTCATAGCATACGGTTCCAAGACATTGGAGGATTCGGGTGACTTCTTGACAATTAGATTGTAGGGAAGTTAATTCAACTGCCGTCCGGATAGCCCCACAATTGTATACCAGATACAAGTATGCCGAGGCACCAAAGAACAAGTTGTTAATGGCAATCCAAGAGAAATTCATTCCATCAAGCAGTGAATAAAGCTGAATAATCGCTCTTCCGGATAAGTAAAGAATACAATAATCACGAACATCAGTAATAGATGGGGTGATTGGAGAGATTCCATGTAATTGAATCAAGGTCTGGTGATAATTGAGTTTGAATATTTGGTCGATAAAGGGTATGGTTAACGGACAATCTGCAAGCCACTGGTCCAATTTTTCGTGCTTGGATTCCTTCAATCGAAATCCAGCGTTGAAATCATTATCCTTGTCATGAATAAAGCTGTAGACCTCGCCTTGTATCATACGAAGTCTGATGAAGTGAGTTGAAACCTCTTTATTCTCCGTTTGATAGTTTTTTTGATTAGGTGGCGATACCTTAATTCTACTAGAGTCAATCGATAATGGATGACCACAATAGAATGAAATTTGTCGATCAAAGCAGTAACAGCACCAGAAAAGCCGTGCTTTGGTTGCAGCAAAAGGACCCAGTTGAGGCAAATATAATCCCATATTCATACAATGACGAATCGCCATTCCGGTCAAATGCCAGGCTCCAGGACTATTGGGCCGCATCATTGAGTACTGAGAGAGTAGTAGAAGTGCTTCAAGATGCTGCAACGGATCTGATTCACCTTCAAGTTCATAGGCCCAGTACTGAAGTGCCATATTTTTGTATCCAGCGGACTCTTGCAAGGAGTACTTTTCTTGGTCTAGAGAGGTCACAATTGCCAACATCATGTAAAGACAGAAATAGTAATGCTCGCCCAGTTGCGTGAAATGATCCCGTTCCAATATAGGCACTTGGATATTGACCTTTTGAAAGAACAATTCAATACTCTCATTAATGAACTTGGGTGAGGGATCCTCAATCTTATCATACAGAAGGGGTTTCAAACCTTCCAAATTGGAGCCAGTCAACTGTTTTTTCAACTGTTCATTTTGAAGCTTTAACTTTTCGACTTCTTCTGTCAAAGCATGAATGCTTGAGCGGCTAATAGTTTTACCAGTTCCTGCTACAACAGAGAGGCACTCTGTTGAGTTCTTGGCACAGTTGGAACATCGAGGGAGTTTTTTATCACACTTTATTCGCTTGTGACGGCACCTTTGACACGCGGTTATTATACGACGGATTCGTGTTGATGGTTTCAGCCCTGGCGGTTTAACCGAAAACCTAAACACATCAAAGGCTACTTTGTCTTCTTCAACTTCCTTCATTAAGCACTACTTGGTCTCCTGATTAAAGATCTGGGGTAACTGGTAAAATTCCGGGGCAATAACAGTCTTTCATTATTTTGCCAGGCCAGCTGCAAAATTTTTTTTTTTTTTGAGCCGGAGCCCCGACGGAACTATATTCGTTATCGGTAAATTACAAGATCTTAATTTTCGTACTTTTCTCTATTACTCAGTCTTGCCATAATTGGTCAAGTTCCTGAACCGTTCCCGAAGTACCGACCCAAGCTCACTAGTTGAGTTGTCAGTGTGATCTTGGCTTTCATGTAGACTAGCAGATACATCGCTGAACAAGTCTTTGATTTCTGTCGTGTTTTTCACAGAATTTTCGCCTCCTAAGGGTACCTTGTCTCTGGTGCTTGCAATCTCGTCAAACAATTGCGAAATAGAATGTGAATTCGACGAGCTTATGGTATTATCAACATTTTCCTGTTGAACTACCGAGTGGTACAAAGTTGATCCGGCAGATGCCCGATCTAAAAACACATTGTTCTCGTCATCAATACGCTTGACATCGGTCTTCAAAGGCGAGCCTTCTGCCTTCCGTTTCTTAGCATTTTCTTCAAAAACTGGAGCTTCATCTAGCACTTCTTCTTCATTATTAAACTGCAGACCTTCTACTAATTCAGCGTTCTGTAGTTCTGGGGGTTGTATATCGCTATCGTCTTCACCATATCGTACTCGTACACCTAAGGGAGTCTTCATGATATCCTTTCCACCACTCAAACGTTGAGTAAACTTTGGTGTCGTTGGAAACCGCTGTATTCCTGTCTCGGTACGATTTTTAACCTTCGTTGCTTGTTTTACAGGTGAAAGTTCAGGTGGAAGTATCACAGGGGAAAACAGGCCATCTAGATCTTCAGTTTCCAGTGGTTTATTCTTTGCTGGGGATGATGTGTCCTCGTTGGCAAGCTCTGACATAAGAATGGGAGGTTCAGGTAATGTTGGCGAGGAATTGAGTAGGTTCTCAATTAACAGGGAACGTCTTCTAGAATCTGCTCTTGACGGTGTTCGTTTCCGGGGAGACATCGAAATTTTATGATATGTATCTAGTGATTGCCGCACGGTTTGGATTCTGACGGGTGATTTTTGTTTGGTTGGAGAGGTACTAGTAACACTACTATCAATAGTCGTAGTTAAGACGGGTAGTTTTAAGCCAAGACTATTTGTATCAAAATCTGTGCTTGGGGGAGGCAAAATTGCTGGCTTGTACTGATGCTGCTGTTGCTGCTGAGGAGTAGATGATTGAAACTTCTTTGTCTGTTCAACGGACCAGGTTGGTGTTACTTCATCAAGGTGCGGCTTTAAAGGTTTGCGGAATTCAGAATGTGTTTCATCGACTGCATAGATTTGAGGAATAGGATTCTTGTCTTCTGTATCTTTCTGTGATGCGTCTTGGTCATCGTTGAAGAAATTTGGTCTTGAATTAGCGATGGTATTAGCATCTGTTGTGGGATGGATGGGGTCTTCGTAACTGTTCAATTCGACGTTGGCCGATTGTTCAAAGAAATACTTCCAGAATCCTGAGTTGTCCCACACTTTCTTTGTTTCATTGGAGTAAGTTTTTATCACGGGAATCAAGCGGTCGTTGATGATAGCGTTCCCTCGTGAAATGTTCTTATCGATTTCCTGTAGAACAAGAGTTGTTTCCTGCTCCAAACGTTCCAACTCTTCTCTAGCTGCAGAGGTATCATCATTATAGGCGTTAATAGTCGATTTACGTCTAGATGAAGAAGGAGTTACCGAATACCTCTTCATGTTTTTATGGCCCCAAATGTATGTTTATGGTTTGTTAATCTGCGCGCGCAGCGTCCGTTTCTAACAAATTTGAGCGCGAAGGTTTGTGTATTAATTCAGGGCGACTGCATACAAACTGCCATCGCCAGCGTCAGGCAACTAACGCCGCGAAAAACCACTGGCATCTGAGCAACCCTTCTTATAAGAACTGTAGTTATGGGCAATACTATGTCGGTTTCATTTGCTCCCGAATGTACAGAGGCTAAAATCAAATACGATGACTGCTTTAACAAATGGTACACTGAAAAATTCCTCAAAGGCAAGTCTTTGGAAAACGAATGTACCGGTTTTTGGGACTCGTACTTGATGTGTATCGACGCTGCTTTAATCAGACAAAAGATCAAGCCTATGGTCGACAAAGCTCGTGAAGACCAGCCATTTACCACTGAAGAAATTCGAGAAAGTGCCGGTACGCTGAAGAAATGATTAGGACCGAAATCAGGTTTTCTCTGATTTTCCTTTACAGGTTGTAGTGATGCCGTCCACAAACAGCCCTGAGGGTATGACAATACGTAGATCACAGTCTACACCATCTTGTATATACGATAGAATGACTTTAGAATGAATATTAAATCACGTTTGAATTATGACTTTTCCTGTGTAGAGCGACAAACTTTAGTGTGGAAAACGTTTTAACTTTAAACCGAACTACGCTGAAGCACAATGCTTGTAGAACAAGTTCCCAAGTTAGTGAATTCTGAAACCTCCACCATCTATTTTAGTTCATCCATTAACTTAACTGCCCGGTCTACAGCAAACAGAAAATCACAGGGCCAAGATGAAAAGAAGAATAAAGGCAGACCTAAAGTAAACTACAATGTTAATCAGCTTATGAATGCTCAAGTCATGGGTAATGAGCAGCCAGAATCAGGACCATTGAAATCAACACAACAGATCCAACTTGAGCGTATTACTTCCAAACGGTTAGTAGAGCTTAGTAAGGAATCGTCCATCACAACGTTTGAACTACCAAAGAATTTTACTTATAACGGTGTTGACAATGACAAGAATAAAGCCCGTTTGGGAAATACTCCCACCACTAAAAGAATTCTATCCTCAAGAAGAAACTTAAATCTGTACTTCGAAGAGGAACGTAATTTGATATCCATCAATACAATTCTAGGTTTAAACTACCAATTCTTGGAGAATACTGATTCCGAACCCAAGAGTAAAAAAAAAAAAACCATACGAAGATATAAACCAAAATTACATTTGTGTTGTATCTGCGGGAAAAACTCCAATTATACTCGTTGTTATAACTGCGGCTTATATTCTTGCTGTGCACGTTGCAATACACTCCACGCTGAGCTGAGATGTACCTAATTTGTTCTGCAATTTTTTTACTCTGCCAACTGAATAGTATAAACTGGAATGAAAATGGAATCCCAGGAAACTTTCTAATGTCATACAAGTATTTAGTATGAAGTTGTGGTATCTATTATGTACTTCACTAGCTTTATTAGTTATCATACTGGGGGATCAAGTTAACTCAACCATACCTGCTGATCATCAAAAGTTAATTCAATATGCTTATATGTCATCGTTTGCATACTGCCTCAAAAAGGGTATTCTTCCAGGCAAATTAGGAGACCAGGAAACAAAGTGTCGAGGACGAAACAGCTGTGACCCTGCACAATTATCGAACATAGAAATTATTGAGGTGTTTAATCTAAACTCACATAGTGACGTGGGGTCCGGGTACTATGCTATAGATCATATAAGCAAGCACATATACTTGGTTTACAAGGGAACCTCTTCTCGACATGACTGGCTTACAAACCTAAGCCTTTTCCCCATTCGATATCAATCGGTGCTGGTACAGGCCGAATGCCATGGATGTTTGGTTCATCGTGGATTTTATTCTTTCTTGACGAATGAATGTATTAAGGTGATGGACTATGTCACTAAACTTAAATCTCAACATCCAGACTACCAATTAATTGTCTTAGGCCACTCATTGGGTGGTGCATTGGCTGTTCTAAGTGGATTGGAATTTCAGTTGATGGGGTTTGAGCCGTTGGTCGTCTCCTATGCCAGCCCTCGTATTGGTAATCGACAGATGGCAACATTTATCGATGAGATCCTTAACAGCAGTTCTCTTGCGAAGCACATTGATGAGTATCATGATTTCAATAAAGGTTTGGTTAGAGTTGTGCACAAGAGCGATCTTGTACCGAGACTTCCTCCCCGTCCATTTTTTGAACATGTTGGCTACCAATACTATATAAAGAAGGCTGATTTGCCTCATGGGCCAAAAGATGTCGAACGAAGAGGATACAATTCACAGAATGAAGATAATCTGCTTGGACGAGTCCAGCAAGCAGGATATGTCCGCAGCCATCTTAATAGTAAAGAGCACATTGAATATTTTATTAGAATTACAAATTGTGAAGTCTAGTTAACTATTTACAAGCAATTTTGATCATTGTTTCTGTCTTGCACACTTTGGATCTTGATTTACCAAGTTCCTGGCCTTTCTGAAGCTCGTGTTTGTTGAGAACGGACCAATTATTCCATTGGACAATAGGCACATTCACGTCTTCAGTGGAAAAGTGGGAAACGGGTTCCATGTGAATTCCATTGGCCAAGTCCTCCAATATTCTATTGGCAGTATCAAACGAATCCATCATCGTGGTGGCAATAACTCCCTTAGGTCCGTTCTTAATCCAGCCAGAGGTATACCAACCAGTCTTGAACACTGCATTGATATCATTTTCCAAGATATCGCTAACACCATGCGACCGAAGGACGCGTCCGTTCTTATTTATAAGTTTGTTGTTTTCATACATTATTCCAAGATGGTCAAATCCTTCAAGTGGGGAACCTTTGTAACCAATAGACAATATGACAAGTTCATTTTTGATTTCTTCTGTTTCATCTGTAGCTTTGACCGAGGTTTTCTTGGTCAAATTGTCAGTATGTAATTTATTCTTGACAAATATAGTTTTGGAGAGTAAGGCAGGATCCTCATCATGTGGTACAAACTTGGTTGGGCTCTTCAAGTACTCAAGCGCCCACGTCTTTATCTGTTGTTTTTTCGGTAATGTTGAATGCTTTTCTATCAAGCCGACTTTCCGTTTATCTACCCGTCCAAGATTTGATTTGTCAATCGAATCTAATAAATCTTGATCCACTGGAATGAAGTTTATATTAGGTAATTCAAGCAACTCTCTGATTTCCTTATTGGAGAAGGCGGATTCGAGTAAACCTCTACGAGCGACAATATTAACCCGCTTGACTGCACTCTTTTTAAGTACCAGTAAAGCTTCCTCTGATATATCTGTGGATGACCAATGCGATTCAGGGTCACCTAATAAGATACGGGCGACATCCAAGGCGACATTTCCGTTACCAATGATGGTCACATCCTCAATTTTTTCAAATGGAGGTGGAACAAACTTGTTGTTCGGTTGGTATGAATCAGGATGTCCATTATACCAACTGACGAGCTGTCTTGCGGAAATAACACCTGGTAATTGCGCCCCTTCCACGTTGAGGGTATTATCTGCGGTGGTACACCCATACGAAAGCACCACCGAATGGTATTTGGAAGATAGCATTTCAAGAGAGATATCTTTTCCGACGTTGACATTGCCAAAGAAACGGACATTGTCTGGTTGATCCATCAAGTTATTCAAGTACTCTTCGCAATTCTTGACTTCAGGATGGTCAGGTGCCACTCCATATCTACTAAGACCATATGGTGCCGCCAAGCGTTCAAAGAAATCTACTTTGATCGAGATATCAGGTGGTGATTTGTTTAGTAAGTGATGTGCGGTGTAGAATCCACCAGGGCCTGATCCTACCACAGCTACTCGAAACTCTCCAAATAGGGAAGCGGAGGTCCTAAGGCCACGGATATGAAACAACGATTTTATCATGCCTAATTATATTTTTCAGTTGTGTGGAGTGATCTACATCCGGCTGACACCAAAAACAGAAAAAAGAGAAAATATGTAAATCCAAATGAGATCAAAGAGTCTTCGTCGTGGGGATGACATTAGCACCCCCACTTAGTTCTGGCTTAGAATTTAACCTTGCAAAAACATGGGGTCACTTTCTTTCCAGAATTTCCCACTAAATGAATGTAACCTGCCACCTTATTCTTAGCGCACAGCCCTCAACAGCTGAGATTAAATCGGGAGATATCGACGTCCCGATTGGGAAATGACCCAGAAATTGGATCACAACCTCGGTCGAGGCCTAGACTCACAAAAAAAAGTATAAGTTCGCGCTTAGTTTTGAACCAGGTCTTGGATTCCTGCATTTTAGAAGCAGAGAATGCTTTTCTAAATTCCCACCTAGTTATGCAATGTCTCAGATCTATGCTACAGAAAACCGGGGACCTTCGATATTCGCTTGCGCCATTCTCTGATATACCAACCAACAATGACACTGTCCAACCGAGCTAAATGGCACTGATACATAGTGGTAAATGTCACTCGTAACCATTGAGAATTTGTTCGTATATCTGGTCTCAAATATAGTTAACCTGCAGGAAACCAAGCAATGCTACCAATCCTCAGCTACATTTGCTACATTTGGAGCAAACTCTCATGGATCGTAACCATAACCGATTGTTTTCCCCAAGTTACCATTTGAGGCATGTTTGGCGAATGACGAGGAAGCGTCGCTACATATAATTCAGGAAATCTTATCCACTGCATAGAGATAACGCCAAAAGCAACATAAAATTAATTTATTGGTTATATTGGCTTATCACCCACCTATGCTATGACCCTGAACAACCAACGCCCTTTCGGATTATTTGTCTCAAACGGTCTTATCTTAGGCTTTGAAGATTAATATTTTTTTTGTTCTGTTCCTCTTTCACTTGCTCACTGTTGTGCAAACTAAGTATTACGTCATTTGGCATTCTAAATAGTGTTATATGCACAAACAAAGTAAATTATTTTTATAAGATTCAACTGAAGATGCTGTTCCACCGTATATACTAACAAATCCTCTGTGTTAAAAATTCTCGTTTATTATATATATTATTGCTGTTTCGCCAACATTTTGAATTCCTTTTTATTTCGTTTTGCTGTAATTAGATATGTTCAAGAAATCCTTTGATAACGATGAGAAAATCGTTCAGAATATCGAGGAAACCTATGGTAACAATAGTACCACCTCCAAATCATCATTAAATGACAAATCCTCCCGTCTGGATCTTCCCTTATCAGAAACCATCCATCGTAAACTTCACAATAGACATGTCCAGCTTATTGCTATTGGTGGTTCCATTGGGACCGGTTTGTTTGTGACTATTGGTACAACTGGTTTGGTTGTCGGTGGTCCTCTTGGCTTGTTACTTTCTTACACTTTCTGGACTTGTATAATTTTGCTCTTGACCACAGCAGTTGGTGAAATGGTATCTTTCTTACCAGTGAACTCACCTTTTTTGACTATGGCAGGTAGAGTTGTTGATCCAGCTTTTGAATGTGCTGCCTCCGTTAACTTTTGGCTTATGCAAAGTTTATACATCCCCTTTGAAATCACAGCCGTTAATGGTATGATCCATTTCTGGAGAGATGACTATTCTCCAGCTATTCCATTAGTGATTCAAATTGTCATTTATGCCATGATTAATGTTTTTGCAGTCAGATTATATGGTGAATCAGAATTTTGGCTCTCCATTGGGAAATTAATCCTCTGTATTGGATTGCTTTTCTTCACCTTGATTGCTATGTGTGGTGGAAATCCTCATCATGATGCTTTTGGTTTCAGAAACTGGCACGCTGGTGCCCTTTTTGGAATGAAATTTGCAACCGGTGCGTCAGGCAGATTTCAAGGATTTTTAGCCTGTTTGCGTGGATCTGCATGTTTTACCGTGGTTGGTCCAGAGTATATGTCCATGGTTGCTGGTGAAGCTATCAACCCAAGGAAAACTATGCCAACTGCCTTTAAAACTGTTTTGTACCGTTTGGCATTATTTTATATTGGTGGTGCATTATCGGTTACAATTCTTATTGCCTACAATGACCCAAACTATGTTAGATTAACTTCTGACTCCTCAAATGCTGCATCTTCTCCATATGTCGTTGCCATGCAGAATTTGAATATTAAGGTATTGCCACATATTGTCAATGCTGTCGTCATTACCGCAGCTTTTTCTGCTGGTAATTCATACACTTATTGTTCTTCAAGAGCATTGTATGGGTTGGCAAGAAGAGGATTCGTCCCACGTATCTTCAAGAAGTGTACCAAACACGGTGTTCCAATTTACTGTGTTGCTGTGTCTATTTGTTTCTCCTTACTTTCTTTGTTACAGTTGGGATCTTCGGCCAACACGGTCTTGAATTATATGGTGAATTTGTGCACTGGATCTCAAATTTTGAATTATGGATTCATGGCCATTACATACATTTGCTTCTACTATGCTTGCAAAAAACAAGGAATTGATAGAAACTCATTTACTTACAGATCATGGTTTCAGCCATACTCCATTTTTATTGCGTTCTTTTTTATCGTTTGTATTATCGGGTGTTTGGGATACCAGGTTTTCTTACCTGGTAGATGGGAAGTGGATTCCTTTTTGTTTAACTACGTCATGATTTTTGTTTCTGCTGCTGTCTTCATATTTTGGAAAGTCCTCAAAAGAACTAAATTTATCAGATCAGAAGATGCTGACTTATTTACTGGTATCGAAGAAATTGAAGAACACGAATATGAATACTACGCCAAGCTTGAAGCAGATGGTGAAAGTGGAAACGAAAAACCAAGGAATAAGTTTAAAGCCATTATTAACTGGATTTTATAATGGGGATACCCTCTGCATGTGTCTGTGGCATTTTTTTTGAGACAAGTACTTTTATTATAATTTTAAATATTTTTCAAAAAAATTTTCTTGCATAATTTTCAAGCTATTTTGGATGTAAATGGAAACTTTTAATTACTTGCGTGCTTTTGTTCTGACGTAGGTAAAATACCTACTGAAACAGGATACAGATTTCTATTTACAGTCCAATTATATTGCGATCGGCCTAATGTACTCAAAAAAAATCCAAATAATAAAACATATATTTTAATAAAAAACCAATAACCAATCTCAAGCCCATTCCCAGGTAATGTTAATTCTACCCAAATCCTTGTCAGCAATTTGAGAGAATGCAGTAGGGGAAAAGTCTAAGTCGTTGTAGGCACATCCAGTACATCTGTCAACAACAGTGACTTCGACGGACTTGCCTTCGTTGAAAGCCTTAATCTTCTTACCACACAAGGTGTTTTTGTTTGGGTTGCCGTTTGGAGTGTATTGATCAAACAAATCGTGGGAGATAGCAACAATGTATTCAGAGTCAGTACTAGTAATACCACAAGCACCTAATCCTGCATCATAGTAAGTACCTTGACCGGAAAACACCGACGACGAGGTAGAAGAAGTGGCTGGACTAGTAGAGTCAGAACTTTCAGTAGTAGTAGCAGAAGAAGTAGTTGGGGTGGAAGAGGTGGCAGGAGCAGGAGCAGAAGCAAGAGAAGCAACTTCAAGTGGTGCTTTAATTTGAGTTTGTTCGCTGGTAGCTGGAGCAACCTCAGTAGAGGTAGAAAGAGAAGTTTGACCATTAGAAAGAGTCTTTGTAATAGTAATTGTGCTGGTTGGGCGAGGTGATTGTTCGTCGTTATTAGCTTGCCTAGATGGTGCTGGGGCATTTTGAGATGATGGAGCAGCATCTCGGGTATTCTGGGCAGTTTGCGAAACAGCTGGGGCTCCGGTGGAAGTAAGAGGAGCTCCTGAACCTGGAACAATAACTGTAGAGTAGTATGTAGTGAATGCAGTTACAACAACTGTTTGAACTTCTGGAACTGGGACGGCTGCAGCGATGGCGGCCAATAAAACAGTTTGGACGATAGTGGTCGAGAATTTCATAGTAAAAGGAGTGACTAAGTTTAGTTATAAAGGAGTGTGTAGGGTGTAAGGAACGTGATGACCACTAGGTCTATTGTAGAATCTTATTGGGGTAGTAAAGAACGTTTGTTACCGCAAAAAAATGGTGGGAAACTGGTCCATTTTTTATAGAGGCGGAAAAAAGAGCTGGCCAATTTAACCTAATTTGACAAAGCCGCATGCAACTCCTGCGAACATTCGAAAAAAACATAAAAATAATGCCTTGCCCAGAGTCCTAGCCCCTTACATGTTACAAAGTGTTTCAGAGTGCAGTGTAATTTACATTTTAAGGAAACGCGCGCACTTAAAAATTCTAGGCTTGCGTGCAAGGTCGCGTTGATCAGGTGGTTGCAAACTGCATCCATAAACTTTGAGACTTTTTTTCACTAGCGTTGCTAAATATTTTTCTGAAGATACCTTGAGATCAACGCGCGTGTATTTTAGTTATTCCGGCAAAAGCTCGGAGCGGTTGCAAATGAAACATCATTACTCCCTTCACTTTACAACGCAATGTTTTCTTACAAGGTTCAACAATGAAAAACTAGAAATGTATAAAAATAATATGTAATATGTAGTAAACGGACTGCTATCCGTAATGCGTAAATTCTAGGGTGATTATATCTAGTTCCATGTAAGGTGGTCAGAAATACCTTACACCCCCTTAATCAATGCACTTATCGGGAAATATGGTCTCCAATTGTGCAAAGAGCCATTTGCTTTGGAAACTAGTCAAACCAATGGTTTTGGCTCTTAATCTCATGTTTCTATCATCAGTAATCAAAATGCAGTATCTAAAGATCTTGGAAGCCTTAGAACTTAAGGTAGTAGTAGAAGGGTTGCAATCTTTATCATTTGACAAGCGCATATTTACCCCTTTCATAAGCTTCTTGCCAATTTTATCATGTTCATTGACAGAGTTCAAGATGGTTTCATCAACATTTGATCTCCAATTCGAGTTGTTCTCAAATTCGAGAGTTTCGTTGATATCGGATGCTACTGTTCCATCAAACCGCAAAGGTAAAATTTCCTTGGTAAGATAAAGCTCTCGTATAATAATCACCGATCTTGTAGCTGCATCTGATATTGTAGCTTCGGCAGACTTTCTTAATGCTCGTAATTCTTGAAATACGATTAATGGAATCAGGACCTTGAAGACACCGTTTCGAACACACTTGAAAACTCGTCCACAATGCTTCAACCAGATATTGGTGTCCAAAGTAATGTACGTGATATTGGAATCCATCCTATCACCAAAATTACCCTCAACATTGATTGCATTCTCGTTACTTTGCTCCAAATGATTGAGACCACCAATAAAATCGTTCTTGAAAAAACCTTCGGGTCCAACAATTGAACTTCCCTGCTGAAATCTATTATGCTGCAATTGTTGTTGTTGGTATAAACTGTGTGATTGTAAATTCAGCGAATGCATCTGACCAATCTTAGTTCCAAAGTCGTCATCTTCAAATTCGGAATCAGCATAACCAACAACTTCATCTTCATCAATTCCATCACCTAATTCTATTTTATCACCTTTATCATCCGCAGCATGGACTGTATCGCCGAACCATGATTCGTCCTTGTGCTCCGTTGTAAATGTATCAGTAGAAGAAAATAAGTTGTCTTCAGAAATAGGCTGTAAAAAGTTGTTTTGAACAAACCGACCATCACTCAAGAGAAATTCCTCCATATACGAATTAGGGTTACTTTGTCTTGAATTGGTGGAAGTTGCAAAATTGTCATTGCTGTTGTAAAATAGTCCATCAAACTTGAACTCGTCTAAAGTTCTTATAAGCCCGAAGTTAAACTCATCTGCTAAGACACGAGCCAACAAAATGATTCTAACAATTCTCTCGTCGTTATTATTTTCCATCAGATTGCGGCAATTATTGCCCCCATCACTTGTGTTACTAACAACAGGATAGGTACCACAGATTGGCAAATCAAGCAAGTTGTTATTATCCACACCTGCAGATACTAAGTCGTTGTAATCACCCTTCTCGACTATATTGTCAAACCATAATGTACCCCAACATTTCCAAACCTCTGGAAGAAATTCGTGTTCATTAAAGTGGCTCATATAATCTGGATGTGTATGGATGTAATTCCAGCACATACCAGTTAACTTTGGACTATTCTTTACAAAGGATAATAATGAGTTCAAATAATTGATGAATAATTCCCATGGGAACAATTTCTTGAATAACCATCCAATCATATCTTGAGATGTTGGGAATTTGGAAGTTGCCTTGCCAACAGATATCAAAAAGTACAACCAAACTATAACATGGCTGGTTGATGCTTGTTTAGGACCGATCAAATAGTGACTTAGCACTCTGAAGGATAACTCAAGAACTGACTTATTAATGTACTGCAAGCAATAGAACCAATCATTAGAAGATAAATCTTCCGCAATAATGGATTGACCATCGACGCCAGAGGTAATCGTAGCATTGTTCTTGTCAGATTCGGAGGATCTACTCTTGCGTTTACGATCTTTCTTATCCTTGCGCTCCTTTAAGGCTTCGGGCAATTGGAAAATCTTTGCAAACGGATTCTTTGCATCGCCAAATCCTATCAAATGATTGATATTAGCAATGGCGAAGAGTGACCCTTTATTGAACCAAAAGTTCATCTTTTCAATAGTGTTGGTTGCACTTGGTTGTTGCTGTTGTAGATAGTAAGGATGATGTGGATCATTGATCGAAGTTACACCTGATGGTGTATATAACTCTCTGGTGAAAAAGTTATAGCCATTGGAGTCTGAACCAAATGTCAAGCCATATCTAGTAACCAAGTCAATACCATACTGAACTTGAGAATCATGAATACCTTCAACAGAACTGGAAATTCCATCACTGTTACGATTGAATATGCTCAACAAGACTTTATGGATCTTGATGAAATCAATAATAGGTAATTCCAACAACGACAAAATATTTCTCTGAGTGCAAATATTCTCAACAACAAGTCTCAAGTAATGCTGAGTTGGTACAAAAGGGTCACGACAAATAACGGATTTTCCAATGTTGACTAAAGCATCCAAATTGTCTTGCTGGACCGTGCACATGTGATAGTAAATTTTACCATGTCCATATAGGGTTTTCATAGCAATTGAATACCAGTACTCAGCACTGATTTTCCAGTCTATAAATTTCGATGCATAAAGTGCAATGGCCATTCTTGAAAGGTCGCCTAACTTCTCCAGCCACCAATCTTCCATCTCAAGAACTGGATCTGTCATATTTGAAATAATGTTGAAACAATACGAGATAAAGCACAGGCAAATCTCATGGTCTTGGAAAATACTCATGATATTTTTTAAAACTTCTAGAAAGCCCACGATACCGTATACCCACATCCGTCTTGGTATCTTGTAAAGCTCAACAATGTTTTTCCCTGTCTTGAATTGGGTTTGATTCGATGATGGTTTTAATGCAGTAACTAAGAAATCAAAATAGTTATCCAACAATGTAATGTTATGGTGGTAAACGGTCCATAAATCATTCAGCAATTCAGACGTTCTGGCTGTGTTCGAGATAGGTGAGTTGGTCGAGTTAACAGACGAAGGTAACTGGTGTCCAATTGATGGAGAATTACCGTATACCGCGCTATTACCAAGTGCGTTGCTTGTAATCTGATTGATTTTTATGGTTATTTCAATGCAATTCTTCTGAACTATTTCTTCAAAGTTGACAATGTTTTTATAAGTTTCTTTTAACTTCGTTGCCAACTGTTGTTCCTCATCTGACATAATACGCTGTTGCTGAGTTGGTTGTACGGGTTGGGAGTTCAGTTGAATGTGGTGGCGCAGCTTGGGCTGATTGATTGGGTTCATAGGAGTTGAGACAGCCAGATCTTTTTGCATCGATACCATTTCAGGTGGCTCAATCTGATCAGTTTGACTATTTTCTAATACTGCATTAGAATCTGACAGATCCGATTGATTTTGGGCTGATGACGAATTATAAAGTGGATTTGCATTGGGGCTCAAAGGAACGTCGTATGAGGAAGGGGTGGGAGTTTTCATAGAGAAGTGGTTCTGTTGAACGGTATTTCTTCGAAGACCTGAGCGAGAATTCACACTGTTGAAACGAGGAGATGATACGTTCTGTCCTTGTTGGGGAACAGGATTGATGCTGGTGTTCATGCTGGTGTTGGCATTAACCATGTTTGTGCTAGTGTTATAGCCAGCTTGAGATGACCTTTGATAGTCCTGAGAACCTTGCATCTGTGCCAGGTTAGGATTTCTCTTATTTGAGTTACTAATCAAATAGTTAGACAAACTATTCTGACGCTTTTGTTGTTGCGAGTTAGGAGGAGTACTCGAGGAGATGACGTCAATATGATTTGGATTAGAGTAATTTGCCACTAGCTCTGAGTTCTGAATATTGGGTGATGTGTTACTGTTGGTGTTCATGGTGATGGCTCATACACCGAAACGTAGTGGCAAAGATCGGCACCACTGCTTCGAATAGTGTTTGTAATTGGGTATTAGGGTGGGTGGGATCCTGGTGAGTCGAGAGATCTTCCTTCTAGTATTCACAAAAAATATAGGAATATTTATGCTTTGTGCTTTCGTCTTTTAAAAAGGCGATACCCCTCCGTATGCCTAATGCTAATTTAGCGGATCTGTTGATAGTGTGATCAATGTGGAACTTGTGCCTTTGAGAATCAACATTGTGAGATTTTGTTGTCGGACACGACTTCTGGGATTACCTCCATGACTAATTTGTTACCTACTATGCTCCTCGGGGTCAGAACTGGCTACAAAACTTCGGTTAATTAACTACATGTGATCTAGTTTCCAATTTTCTTGTAAGTTACGGTTGAGTTTGGTGTTTTATGCTTGTTATTCGTCTCTGGATTTTGTTTTAAAAGGGGTTTGTCTTGGTAATAATAATATCGAACCTTGCGATGCTACAATAAGCAATTTAATTGTTGAGGTATTATTCGGGCGGAAATCTTCCATCAGAAACGGGCTCTATATTAGTTAGCTGACTTGGCATACATTATCCCTGGCAACCATGAATATTACTCTGCCAAGTATTTCTTTTCTTTTTAGTACGATGCTTTTGCAAACACCGTAGGTACGGATATTTCTCTGTATTCCCGATCGTAAACCCGGAAATACACTACGATAATGTTCTACAATAACATTAACATAATAAGCTACGGTAAGAACCATATAATAAATTCCATGCCACGGGAACGATACAAGTGTCACTATATTAAGTAAAGAAGATCACAGCAACTCCGAATTTAGGAAAAATTACCATACTATCTTACTAGCTGATAAAACTCCAAGATAGTCCCCCTTTTCTACTAGTAATCATCCCATTCAGTTGTTGCTGTCCTCTTGGCTTCACCTCTTATCTCAGGTAATTGACTTATATCACTTTCCTCTTGCTGGCACTCATCTTCATTATTTGGCTGCTCGATCTTTCGTTAAACGTGGATTTTTATTAACAGCTAACTATCAATATCCTAAACCATTACCTTTATATGTCATGTACCAAAAAAGGCACAGCGACAATAGTGGGATATCGTATCAAGTAGGTCTGAATAGACTACTTCAACTTTTTCTTTGGTCTCAATTGGTTGGTGTGGCCACACTTTCTCTTACGACAGTTGGTAGCTCTTGGTGGCAATCTAGCGTAACATTTACGGCAGATAGACTTTTCACAGTTGTACTTGGAAGCCAAAGCTTTTAAGGATGGTTCAATCATCTTTAATTATGTTTGTCTAAGGAAAGAAAGGAAAATTTTCAAAATTGAGTGTGGGTATTTTTCGCCTGGTAGTCCAAGGTGCGACTGGGTTCGTGAGAGTAGGAGTTTTTTTTGTTTGACTGCACATTATATATTTACACTTACTGTTTTGTTTGTATGTAGGTATTCTGTGTCACGTTTATTGAAAATATATTCTAGGGTTTAAACCCTATTTCTATGACACATTTTAATGTTTTGTCATAAACCAATATTCTAACGACATTCAATGACAAGGAAAGCGACATACTTATGCGACATTAAACTGACAGAATAAACCAAGCAAAATATAATCGCGACTTCAGTAGTCTTCAGCATTACAATAGAAAGCCTCTGGTACGATGAGTGGCAACCTGGATGGTCCAAGTGCCCCGACTCTAATTGAGGAGAATAATTCGAATCTTCAACAGGTGGATGAAGATACTCCGATGGAAATCCAGCTGGAAACACATCTAGCATCGGACGTTCAACCCCTCTCACAAACACACGAATTGCTACACAACGAAGAGCCACCACTCAATAACGAAATCGATGAATCATCGCATACTAATTTACTTGATCCATTAACTGTTAATGACGAAAACAATCACTCAGGAGACATAGAACAGGACGCAAACAGTACCATAGTAAATGTTCCTTACACCAGTGCCAAATTTGCGACTCCATCCAAATCATTGCCTGCCTTGAAGGATATCGAATCCATTGTGACACCAAAGTCATTTAACGTGGCCAAGGATACTCATGACGTAACTGTTTCGAGCTCTCCAATTTTCAAGAAGGGAAATGATATTATTAACACTAATTTACCGGTAACACCATCTATCTCATCAGATAGTATAAAACTTGTTGCTGGCTTCCTTTCTGTTGAAGAAGATGCAGTTTGTCAGATTACCAATGAAAAGGTCATTGATGCCCTCCTAAAGAAGTCGAATGAATATAACGACCTTCAATCGCAATCCTCTTTTCTTCAGTTAAAAAGTGAACAAGCTACGCAAAGTAGTAAAAAACAACTTGAGGAATTAAAACTGAAGTTGAATAAAGCAGAAGAGCAACTTAGTAATATTGGAGCTAAGAGTGAAGAGATTGCTTCGGAAAAGGTTCATCTCGGTCATCGTATACATGAATTAGAGAAGGCCAATACCATTTTAAAGGATGAGATTAGTCGCTTGCTGGATTCTGAAACTAAGTTGAGTACAGAGGTAAAGTCACTTCAAGATGGTGCTGATCAGCGCATTTTCAAATATAATGAATCCCTTAATCAATTGACTTCATCAAACATAGAACAGAGTCAGAAAATCAATGAGTTGACTAAAGACTTGAATGAGGCACGTAATGAGAAGTTTACAATAAAGCTCGAATTGACCAAAGTGACAAATGAAGTATCATACTTGAAGAATCAGAAATCCTGGTACGAGGAGGAATTGAAGAAGGTTCAGTCCAGATTCACAGATCTCATTAAGAAGCATGAATCCGAATATTTGCACACCTCCAACCAATTGACAAACCTATCATCTAAGAACGATTCCTTGGAAAAGATAAATAAAACCTCCCAAATCACAATTCAAGAATTAAGAGACTCATTGGATAAGGAGATCGTCAAATCATCTAAAGTGAACTCTGAGTACAAAACCGAAAAATCCAAGTTATTAGAAGAAATACAAACCCAGACAAAATTGTTAGAGTTAACTAAGGTCCAATCAGAGCAGAGAGCTTCCAGAGTTGAGCAATTGGAAAGCTACGTTGAAGAATTGAAGGAAAAATTAACATCAACGATTGATGAGTTAGAGACTGCTTCCTCTTCAAAGACAGAAAAAATAATTGAACTTGAAGAAAAGTTGAAGAGAACAGAAGAAGTTTTGGAACTGGAAATACAGAAAGAAAGCGAATTATCAAGGCTTACCAACTCTTCCTCGCTTATTGCTTCTCAGGGTATTTCTTTGTCTGCTTTGTATTCCGAATTCAATCATTTGAAGAAACAATTGGTTTTGGAAAGATCACAAAAGGAAAAGTTATCTTACCAATTAGAATCCTTTGTGAATGAGCTTGAATCAAAGAAGCCTGCACTTTCCAGTTATAGAGATCAAGTAAAATTTTACGAAACTGCATTGCAAGAAATGATTGGAAAAGTTGAAACAATCCGTCAAGAAAAGGTCAGCGCTGAAAGAGATGCTAATAGATTGAGAACCAGAATCATTGAAAATGAAAATGAACTTGTGTCGATGAAAAAATTATTGAAAGATCTTGGAAAACAATTGTGTTACTATTTAATCCATTCCATGATCAGAGACAATAATGAAGATCCTTTGACAGCCTCTGAAAAGAAAGCTATTGAAAATATTCTTGAAAAAAGTGGTAACTTTGATGATGCTAAACAAAGTGACTCCGATTTATTGATTCTGGAAAGACTTGTTGAATTCAAGAACATAATTGAATTGAGGCAGCAAAACGAAAACTTGCTTACAGCAGTTAGGCAGTTGACCAAGAAATTAGAGAATAATGAAGAGGAAAACAACAATATTCATGATTCTGCCATTGAAGAGGCTAAGGATGCCATATTAACCTTGGAAAACGAATTGGACAGCTTGACAGTAAAGTACGAAGCTGTTTGCAAGGAGAGAGATATTCACAAATCTCTTTCGGCCAGTGGAGAACACTCTTCAGGTTTTGCTGATGCCAAATACTTGAGTGAATCTAATAAAGACTTGCAGAGCAAACTCTCTGATAGCGATAGGGTTTTGAAAGAATTACAGAAGCAATCGGCCGAGTTAGCGCAAGATTTGAATGACAAATTGAGAGAAGTCACGAATTCTAGAAATGAGTTGTCGTTGCAGTTGTCCAATATTAAGCATACTGCTGATTTAGCGGAGACACGTTTCAATAACGCACAAAGTACAATTAACACGTTGCGTGAGGAAACATCACAAATAAGAGATGACCTTAACTTCTGGAAAGAGCAAGCCTCCAAACAGGAAGACTTACTTATCAAAAAGTCGGCAGAACTTAGAGATAGTGAGGCTATTGTGTCTAAGAATCAGTTTGTCATTAGTAACTTGGAAAAGGAAATTCAGTTCAAGGAATTTGTTAGCAATTCATTAAAACAAGAACTTGAACAACTTAAATCTGATAAGTCAAACCTTAACGAATTTGTTATCAATTTGCAGTCTCTTTTGAAGGAACGAGAAGAATCAAGTAAGGAGTTGACCGAAAGACTCAATAAATCTGTTGAAAATTATCAATCCTTGCAAAACAAGTTGAATGAAAAGGATGAGAGAATTGCCATCGTGACAAACCAAGCTGAGTTGGCGTGGAAATCTCAAAACACGAAGTTAGAACAAGTTGGTGAAATTAGTCACCAGCTTCTTGAAACGAAGACCAAATTAGCCGAAAAAGAGGCTGCCATGGAAAGTTTGAAATCAAAGATTCTGGAATTGACCCTGGCATTATCAAGACGTTCTATTATTCAGGTAGACTCGGCGTCAGGTTCCCATTTGGATGGTGACAATGAAAAGCAAAGTCTTAGAATTGAGCTTAGTCAACTCAAGGAAGATTTGGCCATAAGCGAAAGTGAAATTAATGAGCTAACTAATCTTGCAAAGGCTAGCGAGGACACTTTATTAAAAGCAACAAGTAGTTTTGAGCAATATAAGAAGGACGCTGATGCCAAATTTGATTCTTTGGTAAAAGAAAAAGAATCATTGACTGCAGAGATTCAAGCACTTACTGGACAACTAGCTGATGCTCTCAAGGAGGCAGAATCTTCTAAAAACGCAAACCTCGAGGAAATTAATGATTTAAAGACAAAGCTTGATAACTATAGTACAAAAGCATCCGCTTATGATAGTTTGGTACAAGATTACGAATCCAGAATTGCTTCGATTAATACTGACTTAGAGACGCAAGTCCAAATAGTGACAGATAGTCAGACAAAATACCACAGTGAGCTACTGAAGAACAATGATTTATCTAAGTTATTGATCTCTTCAAGGGAAGAAGTGGAGACCTTGAAGTCCGAGATTCAGGCATTGTCTTCTTCTCTAGATAACGCTCAAACGATACTCAAGGACAAGGAGAATTCTTCAAGTTTGGTACAGCTGTCTATACAAGAAGAGTTAAATGCTTGCAAAGAAAGATTTGCTGAATTGCAGGAACAAAATAGGATTATTTTAACACAATTAGAGTTGTCCAACAGTTCTAATGGCAATATTTTAGAAGAAGGCTCTGAGTTTAAGGATGTTATTGGATACTTGCGCCGTGAAAAGGAGTCTGCTGAAGCTAAAATTGCTATTTCGGATGAAGAGAACAAGCGCTTGGCCTTTAAATTGTCACAGGTATCTACCGAATTGTCTGTTGCTAAATCCGAATTGGCTAAAGCCCAGAGTTCTGGGATCAAATTGAATGCAGCTTCTGAAGAACATTCAAAATTGTCTGATCAATTAGAGCAATTGAATATTCTTCGTGAAAGTAACAGAACATTGCGGATGGAAAGTAATGATAGGTTGAAGCTTGTGGAGAATTTGCAAACTCAACTTCACGAATCACAAGTCCAGTTGGAAGAATTAAAGAAGAAGATAAACAACTTGAGTGTTGAAGTTGATGTTGGCACTCAAAGGGTTAAGTTGGTGGAAGAAGAAAATGAAAGATTGAAGACGAAAGCCAATGCTGCGGTTTCTGCGGCAAACGGCCTGAACACTTCAACCCCCAATCCTGATTCGGAATCTGAAGTTATCCACAGTATGAAAGAGAAGTACAACGAACTCAGAAACAAAGCAAATACAAGAATTCAATCTCAAAATGACAAAATTAAGGAGTTACAGGATACAGTCAGTTCATTGAACGACCAAATTTCACAATTGACTGCAAAGCAGGAGGAACTGGCTGAGAAGAGCCTTGGTCTCCATCAAGAATGTAACACGAAAATTGCTGAATTGAATCAAGAAAAGGCTGCTTTGGTAGCGCAGATTGAGAATTTTAAGTCAAATAGTTCGAATGCTAGCAACGTGCAGATTGAACAATTGAAGAAGGAATTTGAAAAAGAAAAGAGCGAACTAAATGAGAAATTCAAGTTAGAGAGCCAGCAAGAAGTCGAAGCAAGAGTGAAAATACTTGCATCTGAAAAGTTGGAACAAGCAAGAACAGAGGCTAAGAAGCAAATTGAGCAAGAGTATCTTGACAGAAAACAAGAATTGGAAAGTAGCTTTGAGTCACGGAAGAAAGCATTGGAACAAGAGTATCAGCAGTTGATTCAACAAGCTGGTGGTACTTCTGGAGGTAATACCGATGCTTTGATAAGCAAACACGCCGACGAAATTGAAGCATTAAAAGCTGAATTTGCCCTGAAGCTAGAAGAAGAAAAGGCCAAGTCGAAACTTCAAGTCGAGAAGTTATTTAAGGTTAAGATTAAGATGTTGAATAAGAAAGTCGAGAGGTTGGAAAAGGAGAATAAGAAATCGGTGGCACCCGAGACCGGAGTCACATCCGCTCCTGGTGGGGTAGAAGTTGAGGAGGCGTCCAAATTTGGTAATCCCCAAGCGAACAAACCCACCCTACCATCGATTCCGCAAATTGCGAATCAGAATAAGCCATTGGGATATCCCTTTACGGAAAGCACGTTAACTGTTCACCGTCCTGCTATTGATCGAGCTGAGAACTCGGGAAATAACAAAAAGGTACCCGCACAACAACAACCAAACACAAAAGGCAATGGCTCGAACGATAAGAAGCGGCCATCGCCAAACCAGCTGCAAAATGTCAGCAAGAAATCCAAAGAATAGCCAGATCTGTAAAACTCTGGAGTTCAGTAATTAATTATAATCATATCTGTAAAATATGTCAGAGATAGAAAAGTGGAGAAATGAACTTAGAATCCATCTGATAGGTTGCTTAGTATGTAAGATAATGCATTTTTTCAGTCTCCCCCGGGATGTGATTACATCATAGACAGATCATCTCCATGAGGGGAACATGGGGTACATGTAGTCATAAAAAATACCATCAGGGTCCAGAAGGGTGCTCGTGACTTACTTACACTAAAAGAAATTTTAAACAATAAGGTTTTCTGTCGACAAAGATAATATTTTGCTGTGAAACTCCGGGAAAGCGGGGCAATACGATCGGTCTAAAAAGAACGAATAAATGCCGAAATAATAAATAGAAGACCGAACGGGGCAGGAGAAATTAACCGGACTTATTTCCGTTAATTAATGAGAGGATACAAGGTAACTACGAGCTTTAGTGTAAAATTCAATGACCCTCGTGTTTAGTATGTCACCAAATACTTGCATAGGAATGAAACTCCCATGTAAGAATTTTCAAGGAGATTGTTAATGTCCATGAACAAGATTATTTATATTATATTTCATTTGATCAAATCTTCTAACTAAGGTATAGTCCAAGATACTTGATAAAGATGGGTATTGGTTCAGAACAGATACAGTACCACCGACTTGGCTAATAAATAATCACTCCAAGTAACGGTTGTACCGGAAGAAATTTTGACCAGTTATACTTTTGAGTATTACACAATGTAAGAGCAGTATATTTAGAAACAAATTTTGAGCTGTTATCGCGGATTTCTCCGATCAAACTCGGACTCTAACAGACAATAAAATAAGCCTTGTTGTTCAATTTAGTTCGCAAATGAGGAGAATGGTTCATTTAATTGTATTTCCGTGCGTATTTATCTGTGTTTTACATATACTCGTCTCCAAAAGCCGAAATTTGAAAACACAATGAAAACAATTAAGAATTGATTTTTGTTGAATCTCACCCCAAATTTAGAAATATTTTTTAAGTGAGAGGTGGGGCAGAAATGTACAAAAATGTTTGTGAGAGGCTTTGGAAGTTCTTAATTGGTTCGAAAGAATCTCGTCATCGGGCTGCATGAGGTGGGAGTGGAGCTGCCATAGGTAAGCCGGTAATAAAATTTTTCTCCAATATTATTAGTTGGAATATATAAAAATTCATGTTTCAGCTCGTTTATCTTTTTGACAGGTCTAAGGATTAAATTTTTTTGCATAATTTCTTGGTAACCCCTCCATCTTGCCCCTCTGATAATAAGAAAAATGACAGCTGCAGAAAAGAAAGACGTGCAGTCTATTATGACCAATAACACACAGGACAAACAGCTAGCTCCAGTAAAACAAGAGAAAAAGTACAGGTGGAAGTGGCAAGTGAACACGGACCATTCGCCTCCTGAAATTTATAACTGGAAATTATATGCTTGTATTTTTGTCTTCGGTATCCTAGGAGCTGCCCGAGGATATGACGAAGGTTACATTGCCGGTGCTATTGCCCTTCCATCATTCAAGTCACAATTTGGTATGTCCGACCCAAATAGATCGGCAGACTCGTTGGCTGATTTGACTTCTAACATCACCTCGATGGTGCAATTGGGTTCCATTGCTGGTGCCCTTCTTGCGATGTACTTTGTTGACAAGCTCGGAAGAGTCAGATCGTTACAGGTTTGTTGTGTTATTTGGATTGTTGGAGCTATTATTCAGATAGCTAGTTCGCACGTTGGCCAATTATATGCTGGTAGAATCATCGAGGGTTTGGCAATTGGTCAAACAACCACCATTGGTCCTGCTTTCACCTCTGAGGTTGCTCCAAAAGCCATCAGAGGGTTGGCTGTGTCTATGTTCGCTGGTGCTGTGTACTTCGGTTCTATGCTTGGTTACTTTGCCTGTTATGGTGCAGCTCTCCATATCGCAAACGACGACAGAAAGCAGTGGGTTGTTGGTGCATCCATCAAGATTGTTTTGGCTGGCTTGATTCTCATAATGTGTGTCGCCCTTTGTGTGGAAAGTCCTAGATGGTTATTGAAGGTTGGCCAGCCTGACAAGGCTATTAAAAACTTGGCTGCGATTAGAAATTTACCACCTGATCACCCATACATTGTTGGTGAAATCAGTGATATTAACGAACAAGTTTTGGCTGAAAAGGATGCTACTGCCAACACCAACATTTGGAGTCAATTCGTGTCTGTCGTTACCAACCGTGCTAATGCATACCGTTTCTTTGCTGTTGCTGTTCCTGCTCAACTTTTGGGTCAATGGTCTGGTGCAAATGCTGTTACCATTTACTCTGCCCAATTGTTTGGTTTTTCTGGTATTCATGGTATTGATGTGCTTAAGATGTCTGCTGTTTCTGGTGTTGTCAAGTTTGTCTCAGCATACCTTGGTGCCTTTTTCATGATTGATTTCCTTGGTCGTAGAAGAGCTTTGTACATCGGTCTTACCTTACAGATGATCTGTATTTTGTACTTTGCCATCTATTTGACTGTGGTTCCTGTTGATGACAAAAATCTTGTCTTGACCCCATCGCAACATCGTGCTTCCCTTGGTGCTGAGGCTGCACTTTTCCTTTCTGGTACAGGATGGACTATGGGTTACAACAGTATTCAGTACTTGTTGGGTTCAGAGATTTTCCCATTGAACATTCGTTCCTTTGCTCAATCAATGGTTATGGTGTTGCACTTCGCTAACCAGTACGGTAACTCCAAAGCGTTGCCAAAGATGTTACTTTCCATGAACAATTATGGGGCTTTCTACTTCTTTGTTGGGGTCATGGTCATTGGTTTAGTCTGGTGTTGGTTCTTTGTTCCAGAGGTCGCGGGAAGATCCTTGGAATCTATGGAAGAAATCTTTAACTTGCCATGGTATTTGATTGGTAGATACGGTCCAGAATTGTGTCCTGACCACTCTGAAATCAACAAAATTTCTTATGTTGAAGACGAACATGGTAACACTTACGAAGACCATATCGCCTACAGCAGCGAAAAGAATAAGGTGTCGCTGGAATTTGTGGAAAACGTCCCAGAAGGTTCACCAAATTTGTTATTCACAAATGAGAATGAAAAACACAGAAACTTGGAGAAAGTTTGATTACAGAAAGATACAAGACTTTGAACCTTATGACTCCCAAGTGTCTGCGATGACTACTCGCCAACTCGCTAACATTTTGATTCGTTTTGTTTCGAAAATTATGCTTTATTTGCTTAAAATAAATGTACGGTTTCATGAAGATATATATAATGTACATGTATTACTTAGATAAATTAATTCCCTTTGCTCTCACTCTCAAAAGGGGTGGGCTGTAACTCTTTGATACCAGCAGGAACAAAATCGGGGTCTGTAACTGAATTATACAACACAATACCGTTCTGTCTGGCATTTTCCCTCTCTTGCTTCTTGTAGAAGTACAAAACAACAAAAGTCCAAATGCACAAGCATGTGGCACTTGATGCAGTAAACGAGAAACCCTTCAAGAATCTTGGCGCTTCAACTGTTTTCCAGACCAAGACAGCAATCCAAGCCGTAGACTGTTGTGCCATAATGTTCATTGTCACTAAAACAACCTGTCTTTCACGAATATCCTTACGACAAATGTCACCTTGCCATGAGTATAACACTGGAGCCATGGCCCAGCCAAAGTACTGCAAACAGAATGCAAACCACTTGGCTCCTTCAGGAACATGCCAGACTGCCAAAATAGTATTACCCATGATATTAAAGACTTGGGAAAAGATAATGGCAGCCCAACGTGAGTTAAGGAAATCGGCCATGGAGCAGGTAATAATTAACCACAAGAGACCCAAACCTGGGGTTAAGGCAGTATAATCTTGAAGCTTACCGGGATTGAGTCTAGGTTTACCAGCATCATTTTTCAAGGACTGTAACCACAAGGCATAAGATCCAGATGAACCGTTATTGTTGTTCCAACAGAACATATTAAACAAGGATAAGACATAAATGTGCCATGAACTGAAGATAGACTTCCAGATATCCAAGTTGAAGAAGTATTTGACTTCGTTTTCTCTTGGCTTGGCATGCTTTTGGTCAGCCTTCATACGGCGTCTGGCAATTCTGATTTCATCATCACTCAAGAATGGACTGTAACAATCCTGAGGTGTACCAGGAATCATATAGAAACCAAGAATACCAACAACAATGGAGATGATACCATCCATGATAAAAATCCATTGCCAAGCTTCGTGTCCTGCTAATCCATTCAAGTTTCTCTCGATTGCACCAGAGAGTAAACCGGAAGTCAAGACACCTAAGTACTGGCCAAGGTAATAGAAACCGGCTCTTCTGGAGACCTCACCAGTACTGCCTTTGAACCAACTGGCAAAAATGGCATGGTATGCAAGATAAGAAGGTGCTTCAAATGCACCAATAAAGAAACGTAACACTTTCAATTGACCCACCGAGGTAACACGGTATAAGCAGATTGTCAAGATGGACCAACAGAGATCCAAGGTTGGCAAAACATAGTTCAAAGGGAACGCATAAAGGATATACATGAAAGGAATTTGGAAGACAATGTTACCAACATTGAACATGACTTGGGTATTCACGAAATCATTACGTTCCATGCCGATGGCTTGTTTCAACCCACCGATGTAAGCGTTGGTTAAGTTGGTCTGGTCCAAGTACTTAACCCAATAGGCCATTAAAGAGTATAAAGTTAACAAAAGGTCAATCTTCAAGATGACTCTTCTTTCCTCTGGGGTATCGTCTTCATGGAACCACTTGTACCATTTACGTTTGTACTTCGTCTCAGAAGTGACTCTGTATTCGTACTCGTCAAAGAATTTCCACCATTTGCGGTCCTTCTCGTCACGGTACTCTAATATTTGAGACTCATTGCTTCCAGTAGTTGATGCATCGTGTTGCTCAATATTGATTTCGTCTTTTTCATTAACCTCCTCTTCCGTGATCTCTGATGAAGTCTCATCTTCGTCAATAACTCTTCTAACAGGAATAAAACCCCATTTCATACGCTTGATAGCGTCAGTTAATACAGACATATTACTATGACCTATTTATCTTTAAAATAGGCACGGAATCTAGTTCTTTTTATTCTTTTTATCCAAGAAAAGTACTATGACTCTGTTTTTTTTATTTTATTTTGCAACTGTGGCAAGGCTTACAGTTGCGCTACATGTAAAAGCCGTTAATTGATTTAGGCAGTGTAATATATTATTAAAGCTTCGCAAGAATCCCACCAAGTAATAACAGTGTCGTCACTATAAAGCGGAAGATTACCTCAGAGCCACAATTGCCTATAACTTAAAAAAAGGATATTTAGCATCCTTCTTGCTGGTTCACTCTATAAGCTGGATTCCCGAGGGATACTTCCCTTCTTCGTGTGCGCCAGGGATACTAACAGAAAAAAACGCTAGTTCACGTGACTCTTCTCGTACTCTGGAGAATTTGCAACTATACAAAATATGTAAATCTCTGATGGCTCCAAAGAAACACTTGAATTGGATACTGTGCAAACAAAAACAAATGCTTAGTAATTTGATAATTGATCTCATTTAATTCACAACAATCGTTCTTGTCTGAGTAAGTGTTTTGCTTTCATTAGCATTCCTAATCATCTCACCTGAGCTAATAAGCGAATTTTTACCTAGGAACATGGAATTACTTTTTTGTGTGAAGTATGAAAAAATATCCTTCCTACAGTGAGCATCGACAAGATTTCTTTTTTGTGAATAATTGATAAAATTTCACGTGACTGAACTACTACATTGCATCGGTGAGACTAGGGGGTAATAGCCGAACAGAATTTGCAACATATGATTCGTCCAGTAAATCTAAATAGTAAAATAATCTTTTTTTCTGGTACCTTGACTTTCTTTCTCAGTTCGGTAAAATCATCTATCTTCGGGATCAGAGTTTGTATCACGTTCTCTATCGCGTGACTCGTCACACTTTTCTTATATAATCAATTACATGGGTCCCTCATCGAATCTAAGATGAAAGAATCTGACCATTATTTGTCCTAGAAAACCTGAATTAACATGGGGGTTCCAGCATTATTTAGATGGTTATCTCGTAAATACCCCAAGATTATTTCTCCTGTTGTGGAAGAAGATGTGGACGAAGAAATTGGTGGAGCCAAGTATAGCGATCCCAATCCAAATGGGGAAATTGATAACTTGTACTTGGATATGAATGGTATTGTACATCCATGTTCTCATCCGGAACATAAACCAGCTCCAGCCACTGAAGATGAGATGTTTCTTGATATCTTTGCCTATACAGACCGTGTCTTGATGATGGCTAGACCTAGAAAGGTTTTGATGATTGCTGTTGACGGGGTCGCTCCAAGAGCCAAAATGAATCAGCAAAGAGCAAGAAGATTTAGATCTGCTCAAGATGCAAAGATTAAAGACGAAGAGAAAGCTCGTGAATTGAAGGAACGTGAATTAAGAGGTGAGTTGATTGATCAATCGATAAAGGAAAAAAAATCATGGGATACAAATGTCATTACCCCTGGTACACCCTTTATGGATGGGTTAGCTCAGGCATTAAGATACTGGGTAGCTTATAAGTTATCCAATGATCCAGGCTGGGCTGATTTGCAGGTAATTATCAGTGATGCCACTGTTCCTGGTGAAGGTGAACATAAGTTGATGAGCTTCATACGATCCCAAAGACTGGACCCAGAATACAATCCAAATACCAGGCATTGTATTTATGGTTTAGATGCGGATTTGATTTTCTTGGGTTTGGCAACTCACGAGCCCCACTTTCGTGTTTTGAGAGAAGACGTATTTGCTAACCAATCGAAACAATTGTCTGTCTCGCAGCAGTTACTGATGACTCGGGAACAGCAAGATGCTATCGCACAGCAGGATAAGAAAAAACCATTCTTGTGGTTGCATGTCAACGTCTTGAGAGAATATTTGGAGGTAGAATTGAACAACCCCCACTTGCCCTTCCCTTACGATTTTGAACGTGCTCTTGATGATTGGGTGTTTATGTGTTTCTTTGTTGGTAATGATTTCTTACCACATTTGCCTAGTTTGGACGTTAGAGATAATGGTATTGATATCCTTGTCAATTGTTGGAAGAGACTCTTACCAAGTTTGCAAGACTATATTACCTGTGATGGGAAGTTGAATTTGGCAGGGGTAGAAAAGTTGATGGGTAACTTATCATACAAGGAAAGTGATATCTTTAAGAAGAGACACGACAATGAGGTCAGAAGAGAAGAAGGATTTAAGAGAAGAAAGATGGCTCAGCAAGAAGAACAAGAACTCAAAAATCAGTACATGTCTCAAGTAACCAAAGGTAAAGATAAGGCACCAATTACTGCTGATGTCAATATGCCTCTTATGACAACTAGTGGAGAATCTGTAGAGGGTTATGCCCAGTTATCCAACAAGGATATTGTTCATAACCGTGATATCATTACTAAGGCCAACTTGGCGAACTCAGATGCTGCAGCTGCATTGAAGAAGTTGATTGATGCAAAGGCTAACGGAGAAGACTTTGTTCGAGAGGAATCCGAAAAGTCAGAAGAATCTAAGAAGAGAGAATTGACTGTGGAAGATGATGAAGATTTGGCAGAAGGAGATGTCAAACTTTGGGAGCCAGGCTACAGGGACCGTTATTATACAACCAAGTTCCACTGTAAATCTGACGAAGAAATTGATCAAACACGTCGTCAAGTTGTTCGCTCTTACTTGGAAGGTATTTCTTGGGTCTTGTTATACTACTACCAAGGATGTCCCTCTTGGCAATGGTATTACCCGTACCATTATGCTCCATTTGCTGCCGACTTCACCGATTTTGCCGATATTGTGGGAGAAGAAGGGATCCAATTTACACTTGGGGAACCATTCAGACCTTTTGAGCAGTTGATGTCTGTGTTACCAGCTGCGTCTGGTCACACGTTACCCGAAGTCTTTAGAGGATTGATGTCTGATCCAGCAAGTGAAATCATAGACTTCTACCCCGAAGACTTTGGGATCGATATGAATGGTAAGAAGATGAGCTGGCAAGGTATTGCTCTTTTGCCATTCATTGATGAGACGAGATTGCTCACCGCGGTACAAGCAAAGTATCCACTTTTGACGGAAGACGAGGTAAGCAGAAACACTAATAAGCATGAAGTCTTATTTATTTCTCCTCAGAACAAGAACTTCAAACGGATATATGATGAATTGTATGAAGCTAATGCCGAGTCGGTCTCTTTCAAGTTTGCCAAAAGTAGCTTGACTGGTACAGCAAATAGGTTGGAACACTTTGACCCCAAGGGGAGGTTTCAGTTTCCCTTGGGTGAAGGAGAAATGCCAGATCTTGATAACAAAGAGTATTTCCAAATCCAGTATGCAATGCCAGCTAAGAAGTTGGGTAAATCTATGTTGTTGAACGGATACATTTCGCATGAGAAAGCATTGACAAATGAAGATATTATCGCTATGACACAGCAAGGGTACCAGAGAAATAACCGTGGCAGGTTTAACGCTTTGCCAGATAATGCTGAATACGTTAATCGTGGACCAAGAGGAAAGGCAGCCAACTTGGTGTATACATTGCGTCGCGGTGGATACCGTGCCTTCGTGGATCATATGGTGAATGGAACAGACCAGTATCAGCTGCAGTCCCAACAACAAAGATACCAGCAAGCTAACTACGGTGGAAATCAAGGGCGCTCTAGTGGGTACAACAACCGTGGATATAATAGCAACCATAATCAGGCAAGATACAACAATAATGGCTATAATAACGGAGGAGGGAATAACTATAATAACTACGGTGGTAATAATTACGGAGGAAACAACTATGGCGGAAATGGTCATGGAAATCATGTCAAGCATGGTGGAAATGGAGGTGGTAATTATAATGCTAACAACTTTAACTCCGGTAATTACAATTCTAGTAATTATGGGTCAAATTACCATGGTAATGGGGGTGGAAATAATTGCAAGAGTAATTACAACAGCAGCTACAACAATAATAGCTATAACAACAACTATAATGGCAACAATAATCATGATAGTTATAACAATAGCAGCTACAACAATAATAGCTATAACAACAACTATAATGGCAACAATAATCATGATAGTTATAACAATAGCAGCTACAACAATAATAGCTATAACAACAACTATAATGGCAACAATAATCATGATAGTTATAACAATAGCAGCTACAACAATAACAGCTACCATACTGAGAATAATTACAATGATCTGAGAAGAAGTGGTTCGAGATCAGACCATCATTCGAGACAGAACAATAGCAGCTACCGCTAATTCATATATTTATATTTGTAAAATAAATAAGTCAATGTAAAATGTGCAAGCTCCAACCATTATGTATATTGTCACCTGTCCTTATTTCAATTGTACTGGTGTCTGTTTCTGGTAAGGCGATGATACTGCCATCCAAGCAAAATCTTCGTTTACGCTTAGCACTTGAGTTTTTTGTTGTCAAACTTACTTTATCGTTCTTGGTGATTCTTGCGTAGACAACCTTGGGATTTTTGACATGAGCACCTTTATTGTAAACCTCTCCCATAATTTTCATAATATAGGTACCAGTTATATCATCTTCGCTGTCAAATGAAACCAAGAAAAGGCTGTCATCGAATATGTTTCCTTGTGGCAGAATCTCGAACGTAGGTTCAAATCTCTTGGAAGCAGTTAATAACCAATAGGCAAAGGGACCCAGGTAGGAACGGTCATTGACCGTAAAAGTTCCCTCATATTTCTGTTCCAGGTTCAAATTGGCATGTGCTGCCAATTTAAAACGATCAAGACCGTGGGAGCGCAATTCTGGAGTATCGCTATCAGCAACTAACGAGGCATGGAAGGCCCATGAAACGACAATAAAAAACTTAAGAGGTTTATCAATGAATTTCCCCTTGGAGTCTTGCTCTAAGAAATAAGAGCCTGGGGGGAAGTTAGCCTCATAAAGATTCAATGGAGCTGTGTCCTTGGAGGTAAAAAGTTTCTGCACAGCTTTGATTTCATCAGTGAGTCCCAAAGATAATGCAAGGCTGTTACCTGTGCCCAGTGGTATGGGGAAGATATTTATATGCGAATTAATGATTGTAGGCTGAAGTCCATTCACAAATTCGTTTATTGTGGTATCGCCACTAATAAATATCACTGTTATTTCGTGTTGGTCGGTAGTGAGATCCTTGGAAGCAAAATCCGAAACCGTGGAAGCCAGTGTTGTGGCAATATATTGATGCTGGATGTCAAGAAGTTCAAATATCGGTTTAAGAAGTTTTCCATAAACACTTTTGGCTTCCGATCTGCCTGTTCCAGACTTTAACGAATCGATCACGATAACATTTTCCTGAAGCGACTGGGGTGGGTCCTTCACAACGGGGACATCATCAGGAATTGTCTGGAGATGAGTTTGCTTCAAAGTATATCCATTAGCTAGATCTACCAGAATCAACTGGTCGTTGATCACAAATAAGTTTTCAGCCATTAAGTTTGAGGATTATAGAAAATAGGCGGAAGTGCTTCGTCGTATCGCGATTGTGTGGTTCGCAATTAATTACAGTCTCCACAGCAATTCAACACACTTTATATCAATCGGAAATATCCCAACTAACCAGCTTTCCAAAAGATAAAGCTCAACTCGATCTAACCTTGGTTATGGGATTCAACCTTACATTTTTTGCCGAGATAATTGCAATATGGTAATTTCTTGTAAAAAATCCGAACCTCAACAGTTGGAAATATTCCTTCACCACCAATGCAAAAAATAAGTAAGAAGGGTAACATTGGATAAGAATATCTTAATATGAGTTGTCCAGATAATTTAATCGTTGTAGGATTTATGTATCGTTATTAGTAATGAACAGATACACTGGTCGTTATACTTTGATTAGTGCTTCAAAAGCTTAATATTAGCACAGATTTTTATAGTTTCATAAAATTATATATTTTAATTCAGACTATTTCCAGTTTTAAAACAAAAATTAAGAATTATAGGTAAATGAATTTATTCATCAAGGTCAGCAACAATATAGGCCATTTTAATCCCCTTTGTCGTTTATGAAGTGGGTAATTACAAATTGTGACTGCAAAAAAATAACGACAACTGCAGGATTCGAACCTGCGCGGGCAAAGCCCAAAAGATTTCTAATCTTTCTCCTTAACCACTCGGACAAGTTGCCAGTATTATATGTTGAAATGGATATGTGCTTGTAGACATCAAAGCATTTGAACGACAGCAAACGCAATAGCCTTTGCCAAGATATAACTAGGTATTAGAGTTGGAGTCTATACGTCTGATAATACTCATCTCTTTATTGTCGTAATCTGCATTGTTTTCTGTGCCCCAGTTTACAGGAATTTTGCAGACTTATATTTTTTCTCACTCATCTCATCTCTAGAATTTATTCAAAGAAACTCAATCAAAGTTAGTTATTCACGATTATTAAATATGAATAACAACGTGTTGATCAACTTGGACCATGTGGAGTCACTTCTAAAGACCTACTGGGACACTTATCCAAAACCAGAAATGTCAACTTTTGAGTTCGACAATTCGATCTCTGTTGATGAAAACTTGAATCGGTTAGCATTGCATGCGTTGCATCCTGCCATGACGTTGCCGACAATTTATGCCTACAAGCCAATATTTCTTGACTTAGTCTCAAGATGGATTGTACATCTGAATGAGTTGGAAAGTGTCTACGGTGCTGGTGCATTTGCAGGTTCAATTATTCTTGCTGCGTTATCCCGAGTTATCAACATTTCCAAGGAATCTCTAAACCTTGTGGAACACTACTTATCAAAGGTGGAAACCTTCCAAGCTTTGAACACCACTTATAAAGGTGCCATCTACAAGTTAAATCCTGACGAATTAAATTCAATTTTGCTTGCATATTATAGATTGATTGTACATGATCGCCATAGATTCCAGAACTATATCATCCCCCAAGTGTTGTACGAAATTATAAGAACCGAATGCAGCAATGTCTCAAAATACTTGGCCATACAGATTCTTGCTGTCTATCTCAATGCATCAGAAGATTCTCAATTGAAAATGTTACAGTCACATGTATCTGGAGATTTGAAATCATCGTATGAAACCGACAAAGAATTAGACTACAAATTTTTATCGTTAGTGGAATCGAAGAGATTATCCAATTATACCAAGTTGCCACAATTACCTGAACCAGCATCCTCTCGTTACGTTGCAGTCACTCCAAACGATTTGAGCAGTCTTGTCACTTCAATTTGCGGTGTTTTGGTACCAAACTTATTATCTCGCGATACAGTTGAATCCACAGTTGATGAATTCGTACCAACCGAAAACGCAGTTGGTGTTTTGAGACAATTAGCTCACCATATCCAAAACAACCAGTCTGTAATGGTTTATGGTAAAGCTGGTGCAGGTAAGACATTCCTCATCAACCAATTGGCACAATACATGAAATATGAAAACTCAATCGTCAAGATTCATTTAGGTGAACAAACAGATGCAAAATTGTTGTTAGGTGCATATACTTCGGGTGAGAAGCCAGGTACCTTCGAGTGGAAATCGGGTGTTTTAACATCTGCCGTGAAAGAAGGGAAATGGGTTTTGATTGAAGACATAGACAAGGCCCCAACCGAAGTTTTATCGGTTTTGCTTACCTTGTTAGAAAAGAGAGAATTGACAATTCCTTCTAGAGGGGAAGCTATAAAAGCTAAAAGTGGGTTCCAAGTCATCTCCACGATTAGAGTCGCCAACGAAGCTACAAATGTGACCATTCCTGATTTGATAGGATTAAGACTTTGGGAGCTTGTAAAGGTTGATGTTCCAAATGAAGTGGATTTGAAGAACATTTTGATGACTAAGTTTCCATTATTAAAGAACTTGATTGTTCCATTCATTATGTGCTATAATGCCATCATTAAAATCTATTCATTAACTTCATTTATTTCCTTAAACAAGGGTTCACACCCCAGAGTGATTTCTTTCAGAGATTTAATGAAGTTTTGCTCTAGATGCAACACAATGCTTCAAAACGAGGGAATTAAAAGTACTGATCAGTTACTCGAGTCGCATATCTATGATAATATTTTTGCTGAGGCTGTTGATTGTTTTGGAAGCGCCATCACTGAACATGCTGCGTTGACTCCTTTAATCAATGCAATTGGTGAAACGCTTGAAATACCCACATCCAGAATTAACTTGTTCTTAACCAAGCATGTTCCAAATTTCATGAATGACGAGGAAAAGGTTAAGATTGGTAGAGCAACATTATTGAAATCACAGAAGGACAAAACATTGTACCGCAACAATTCAATTAATGCAACGTCATTCGCAAAGACTAATCATTCCTTAAGACTAATGGAACAAATCGGTGTATCCATCCAAATGGTTGAACCTGTTTTATTGGTTGGTGAAACCGGTACCGGTAAAACTACTGTTGTACAACAAATCGCTCAAATGATGAACAAGAAATTAACTGTTATCAACGTCTCTCAACAAACAGAGGCAGGTGATTTGTTGGGTGGATATAAACCAGTCAACACCAAGACAGTTGCAGTACCTATCCAAGAAGCATTTGAAGATTTGTTTATTGCAACCTTCTCCAAGAAGAGAAATGAGAAGTTTTCTCAAATTTTATCCAAATGCTTTAACAAGAACCAATGGTCAAATGTTATCAAACTATGGAGAGAGGCACTTAGAATGGCTAAGGAATTATTGAATAAAAAGGAAGAATCGGATGAAGAAGGCGCTCCTAAGAAGAAGCGGAAATTATCATCTCATGACAAATCAATTTTGCTTGATAAATGGATTGAGTTTGAAACCAAGATAAATGAATTTGAAATTAGTTCTTCTTCTTTGGAAAACTCTTTTGTTTTCAACTTTGTCGAGGGTTCATTAGTAAAGGCAGTTCGGGAAGGTGAATGGCTTTTATTGGATGAAATTAACTTGGCTTCTTCAGACACTTTAGAAAGTATTGCCGATTTACTTTCTGAAGCTGTTAATCAAAGATCAATCTTGTTAACCGAGAGAGGAGATGTCGAATCTATCAAAGCTCACCCTGATTTCAGAATTTTTGGCTGTATGAATCCTTCCACTGACGTTGGTAAGAAAGATTTGCCATTGAGTATCCGTTCAAGATTTAGTGAGATTTATGTTCACTCCCCTGATAAGGATATCCTGGATTTGTTGATGATTATCGATAAATACATCAGTAGGTACGCCATTGGAGATGAGTGGGCTGGAAATGATATCGCTCAGTTGTATTTGGAAGCCAAGTCTTTGTCCGAATCTAATAAAATTGTCGATGGTGCCAATCAGAGACCGCATTTCAGTATCCGTACGTTGACAAGAACTTTGATTTATGTGTGTGATATCATCTCCATCTATGGTTTGAGAAGATCTTTGTATGAAGGTTTCTGCATGGCATTCTTGACACTCTTAGACTTGAAGTCAGAAGAAATTCTTAAACCTTTAATTATCAAGTACACTGTTGGAAGACTTAAAAATGCTAAATCAGTCATGAGTCAAATTCCACCTGCTCCTACATCTACCGAATACAATTATGTCCAATTCAGACATTATTGGATGAGACATGGCCCCAATGAACTTATTCCCCAGCCCCATTACATTATTACCCCTTTCGTGGAAAAGAATATGCTCAATTTGGTTCGTGCCACTGCAGGTAGACGATTCCCAGTACTAGTTCAAGGACCAACTTCTGCTGGTAAGACTTCTATGATTAACTACTTGGCCAACATTACTGGTCACAAGTTTGTTCGTATCAACAATCACGAGCACACGGATTTGCAGGAGTATTTGGGTACATATGTGTCAGATTCGACCGGTAAGTTGACCTTCCAGGAAGGTGTTTTGGTGCAGGCATTGAGAAAGGGACACTGGATTGTCTTAGATGAATTGAACTTGGCACCTACAGATGTCTTAGAAGCTCTTAATCGTTTGTTAGATGATAACAGAGAGTTGTTTATTCCAGAATCTCAAGAAGTGATCCACCCTCATCCAGATTTTATGCTTTTTGCTACACAAAACCCTCCAGGCCTTTACGGTGGTAGAAAAGTCTTATCCAGAGCCTTCAGAAATAGATTTTTGGAGTTGCATTTTGATGACATTCCTCAGGATGAGCTTGAAATTATTTTAAAAGAAAGATGTCAGATTGCTCCAAGCTATGGTAAGAAGATAGTTGAGGTTTACAAACAATTGTCAGTTCAACGTCAATCGACCAGATTATTTGAACAGAAAAACTCTTTCGCTACCTTGAGAGATTTGTTCAGATGGGCTCAAAGAGATGCCGTCGGCTACGAAGAATTAGCAGCCAACGGGTACATGCTTTTAGCCGAAAGGGTTAGAAAGGAGGACGAGAAGTTAGTGGTGAAGGAAACCTTGGAGAAAGTGATGAGAGTCAAGTTAGATATGGATGCCCACTACAAAAAGTTAGAAGATGAAGCTTTGATGAATGCAAATTCTTCAATTGTGTGGACCAAAGCAATGCGTCGTTTGGCAGTATTGGTGTTTACTTCAATTAAGTACCAAGAGCCGCTTCTTTTAGTGGGTGAGACTGGTTGTGGTAAGACATCAGTCTGTCAGGTTATCGCCCAATATCTTTCCAAGGGTTTAATCACAGTCAACGCTCATCAGAACACTGAAACAGGTGATATTTTAGGTGCACAAAGACCCGTTCGTAACAAGTTTGAATCTCATAGAAACCTTTACACCAATTTGTCAACTTTGTTTGAATCTTTGCTGATTGAAGTCTCGAAGGACGCCACGTTGGAAGACCTCTTGCACAAGTTTAACTCCATAAAGAGCTTTGAATCGGTCGATCCTCAATTGATGGAAAACATCGTTGAAGGGAATAAAAACAATGCAGCTCTTTTTGAATGGAATGATGGTCCATTGATTCAAGCTATGAAGACAGGCAATTATTTTTTATTGGATGAAATCTCCTTAGCGGATGACTCTGTTTTGGAAAGATTGAATTCTGTTTTGGAACCAGAAAGAAGCTTATTATTGGCCGAGAAAGGTACCGATGATGCATTTGTTACTGCAACTGACGGCTTTCAATTTTTAGCAACCATGAACCCAGGTGGCGATTATGGGAAGAAGGAATTATCTCCCGCCTTGAGAAATCGTTTTACTGAAATCTGGGTTCCTTCAATGGGAGACTTTAATGATGTAAGGGAAATTATTGCATCCAAAATCCACAATAAAGATCACGTTGAAAGTATCGTTCAATTTAGTGAATGGTATGGACAGAAGTTTGGTGGTGGTCATGCTGATAGTGGTGTCATATCGCTTCGTGACATATTGGCCTGGGTTGAGTTTATCAACTCGTGTTCCAACATGGATCCTAAAGCTGCTTTGCTTCACGGTGCCTCCATGGTCTTTATTGATGCCTTGGGAACCAACAACACTGCTTACTTGGCTGAGAATGATGAAAGATTAAGAGAACAAAAACTCGAATGTGTACTGAAACTTAGCGAAATCTCGGGTACAGACCTTTCTCAATATTTTGAGACAAGATTTGAGGTTTCTATTGCCGAAGAGAAGTTGTTTGCAGGATTATTCTCTATCCCACGTATTGAAACGGAAATTAGCCATGCATCGTTCAACTTGAGTGCACCAACTACGGCTGCGAATGCTATGCGTGTGGTTAGAGCTATGCAAGTTAACAAGCCAATTTTGTTAGAAGGGAGTCCTGGTGTCGGTAAAACCAGTTTGGTATCTGCTTTAGCTAGTGCTACAGGAAACCCTTTGATCCGTATCAACTTGTCCGAACAAACGGATTTGGTTGATTTATTTGGTTCTGATGCACCAGCAGAGGGTGGAAAGACCGGTGAATTCGTCTGGCGTGATGCTCCCTTCTTAAGAGCCATGCAAAGAGGTGAATGGGTCTTATTGGATGAGATGAACTTAGCATCCCAATCAGTCTTGGAGGGGTTGAATGCTTGTTTGGATCACCGTGGAGTTGCCTACATTCCAGAGTTGGATAAATCGTTTGAACGTCATCCAGAGTTCAAAGTATTTGCTGCTCAAAATCCGCAATACCAAGGGGGCGGGAGAAAGGGTTTACCAAAGTCTTTTGTTAACCGTTTCAGTGTTGTTTATGTTGACATCTTAAAATCCGAAGATTTGAATATGATTTCACAGCATTTGTTCCCTACAATTGATAAGGAAATCATTACTAAGCTTATCGAATTTGTTTCAAGATTAGAAACTGAAGTTGTTGTTGAAAAGAAATGGGGCTCTTCAGGCGGTCCATGGGAATTCAACTTACGTGATACTTTGAGATGGCTTTCATTGTACAGCTCGAAGAACATATCTGAAGATGTAAGTGTCAGCGACTTTTTCAATATGGTTATTTGCCAGAGATTTAGAACTACTAATGATCGGGAAAAGGCAATGGCATTGTTTGATAATATATTTGGAGGTCGTGCTGAACGTGACAACTACTTCACTATTACCGATAAATACGTACAAGCTGGGATCTCATTGATAAAGAGAAACGACACCCTTCAGACAAGGACTACATCGAGTCTTGTCTCTTTGCAATGTAACTTTCCGTTCATTGAAACTGCCATAAGATGTATCAATCATAACTTACCATTAATTCTCACAGGTCCTACCAATTCAGGTAAAACTGAACTCATTAGATTTTTAGCCAACACTGTTGGTGCCAAGGTTGACGAGTTTGCAATGAACAGTGACGTCGACTCGATGGATATATTGGGTGGCTACGAGCAAGTTGATTTTACTAGAGCGATCAAAAAATTGGTGTCCAATGTTAGTGAGATTTTAGATCAATTGGTTGTCGTCAATTTGAGAATCAAGGAAACAGAATCGTTGGTCTTATCGCAGTCTCTAGAGTTAATCAGATATATTTCTGCAAGAGATATCGGTGTTTCAAACTTTTCAGAATTCAATGATTTCTTTAAGTCTTACTTATCATACTATTCTAGCTCAGAACTCGAGGGGTTATACGAGAGTTCTCTTATCTTGAACAGGCGTATCGAGGAAGAAAAGAGCGTTAAGTTTGAGTGGTTTGATGGTCTTCTTGTTCAAGCTGTCGAAAAGGGTAACTGGTTGGTTTTGGACAACGCAAATTTGTGTAGCCCTTCCGTTCTTGACCGATTGAATTCTTTACTTGAAACAAACGGTACATTGATCATTAACGAATGCAGTTCTGAGGATGGTGAGCCAAGAACTTTGAAGCCACACCCAAATTTTAGATTATTCTTAACAGTTGATCCAAAATATGGAGAACTTTCACGTGCTATGCGTAATAGAGGGATTGAAATCTACATGGATGCTCTTCCAGAACGTCTCACACCATTTGACCATAGTATTCTTAATTTGAATGTGAAAAGCGGAGTGCATTTGGAGCCATATGGTGTCAAGACTCATTTTCAGCCAGTCACCTCATTTGTTCCAACTAGCGATTCTTCAGCTAGAACTTGGGCTTTAATGGATGACATCATCTTGAACAGACCCAGTGAGATTACTTCTCAGGTTGTTAGTACCGCCTTGAATTTTGTTGCACTTAACAGAGTCCAAGAAGTATCTGATTGGACCCACTATGTTCAAACATCTACTTTCTTTGACGATTCTGCCAAGGAAGTATCAAAATTGATCTCGGAGAGAGTAGACTTCATGAACAGACATAGTATATTTGAGAAACTATACAATATTTATAGTTCCACTGACCTGAATTCCATTGAGGTCATTGGGACTGAAATAAGCACGTACCAATACTCTCATCCTTTGATCAATACGTCTGTCAAAGCTACATTATCCAAACTTTCCCCTGCAATTGACTCGCCCGACTCTACATATTTCTTTGAAATCATTTCAGGAATTATTGAACAAGAGGCAAAATTAAACCTTTTGGAAGAAA
This sequence comes from Teunomyces lycoperdinae, assembly GCA_030574955.1. NCBI lineage: Eukaryota > Fungi > Ascomycota > Pichiomycetes > Serinales > Debaryomycetaceae > Teunomyces > Teunomyces lycoperdinae. Next base: position 505,025 of record JAJMFY010000002.1, read on the forward strand.
GGGCAAATTCCGGAAAGATTAGTGATTTATCATACATTGAAAAGTCGGCTGCGTTCAAATTAGGAAGAAACATCAAGACACCAACAAGATTGGATATTTTCAATTTGGTGAAGAGCATTCATGAGTTTATTCTTAATTGTTTCAAACATAGTATTGAGATCGGATTATTCTCACACGAAAACATCTATAAAGCTCTCCATGATCTTCACGTATTATGGAAAGGAATGTTTGAAACTGCAGCTGATCTGAATGAATCTAAGTTGAGAATTTATCAAGAATTGGCCTTCAAATGGTATGAGTTGTATTGTCAGGAACCAATTTTTAAGGAATATGCTAGCCAGTTAGACAAGGCATTAAAGAGCTTCGGCGCAAAATTAGTATTAACATCCGGTTTCTCGATTAGCAGAATTTGGGAATTTTTCAGAAGGGAATATCCAACAAGCCAAGATTTATGGAACAAATTGGAACTTTTACTTGAATTATCCTGCAACTTTGACGAAGTTGCTTCGTCTCAGTTTAAAGAGAGTTATGATTCTGTAAAGGAACTTAGAAGTTTGATCATCACACTTTATGATGATATCGTGTCTGGCCAAATTGAAGAACAAGAATTCCAAGAAATCTATAATTTGCTTTCTGAAGGTATTTCCAAATTGAAAGAGGTTAGTAACGAATTCGTATACAAACGACAAAATAGCTTCAAGAGTGAATTTCAATTATTGTTCAATTTGGTCGAGGTTTTTGGTATCGAAGGAAATCAAGTTCAAGAAAAATTGTTAGATATCGCTCCTTATACGAACACTTCGACGGTGGCATTATTGACTAAGCCACAAAAATCTCTCTTCAAACCTTATCCACCTATTTTCGACAACTTGTGGAAAATTATCGATGGAAAATGCACGTCAGACGTGTCAGGATTATTCTCGAACGAGTTACTCACTACCGCCTTCAACAAGGCGCACAATATCGGTTCCTCATCTGGTAAAGATTTACACCAGAAACTTGAAGATACAACTTCCTTAAGTAAAGAATTATTGATCAACTCGGAAGCTGTCTTACTTGACCGGAAACGTTTGTTTAAGGAATTATTGATCAAATGGTTTATTCAAATTGTTGTTGCACATATCGACACTTTTGAGACCAAAGACCAAGAAATAGTAAGAACATTAACCTCCCAGGAAGACCCTAGAAGACTCAGTGAGGTTGTCATCAGATCTAATGATACAGATTTTGTCAACATTACCCAGAAATTTTTATTATCAGCTCTTGCCTTGTTAGAGGGAAATTCCTTAATATGCATCGGTAAGGCTTGGGTGTTGTTAGCATGCGGTGCTATCCAGTTGTATGTCCCAAGCTCTCCATATGATCCAGCTATTAGAGAACATGTTATCTATAAGCAATTTGAGGAGCAAAAGAAGGATGCAAATCAACTTGTTGAATCTTGGGAATCTGCTACAAGAGTTTACAGTGGAAAAGAAGTTCACCTCGAAAAAACTTTACCAATAGAAGCTACCGATGCCCCTACTAGACCAAGAGTGTACAGAGAACAGACTTCAGTTGATATACTCTTCGAGGAGTGGAAGGCTTTTATGGAATCTACGATTGATGTCGAGCCTATTGAGTCGTTATTGTCTGCTGCTGAAGAGTTGTCAGCGACCGGTGAAAAGGTGAATGCTATGTTCCAAAACAATTCTTCTCAATTTATCTTGCGTTTAACCAATAACTACTTTGTTTATTCTGATCTTAACGACATTTTGAAGGGGTACATCTATGGGCTTAAATTTGGTTTTGATTTAATTTCCATGGAAACAAAGAATAACCGAGCAAAGTTCAAGTTTGATAGCGCTTGGACCATTGATGCTTCGTACTTGTCTGACGAAGCCTCAGTTCTAAACATGTTTGAAAATGCCAAAGAATTAAGTAAGGGAATTAGCGTCAACTCATCATTAGCAGAGGGTATCATGACTTTCTTTATTAGATTGAGTTTTGCTCATGAAAAGGCAAGATCAGCATTGATCCTCCCTCAAGCACTTCAGTCATTATATTATAGATGGTCATTGCGCCGTATGAAGGAAGATGAAGAGAATGCACAAAAGGGCAGTCTCTTTAAGTACACTGATGTCGACGACGACTCAGAGGCAGATTTCAAAAAATTGTTTCCAGATTATGAAGAAGTTGTCTCGATGGATAAGAATTCCTCAAAGAGCAATGACTCGTTCGAGGAAGTGTACTATAAAGTTGCAGTGATTTATATTGATCAATTTTTAAACAAGAAATCGATCGATTTGCCTTCCTTAATTGAAGATGGTGCAGACTTGATGGGTGCTTTATCAAACCATGACGCCGATTTCACCGTTTCAGAAAGTTCGCCAGCTTTGTTAGCTTCTTTGGTGTCCAAGTTATCTTCATCTTTCAAGGATTTTAACTCCGGAAGTGATGAGTTAGATTTCTACGCTGGAACTTCACCAGCAGAGTCAAAGAAAGCAATTACAATTGTATCTGGTATCTACACCACTGTTAACAAATTGTTGGCACAGTGGCCAGAACATGCCACTTTACAAAATATTGCAACTGCTACCAGTGAATACTTACTGTTTCCCATCAAATGCCCCATCTCCAGATTACTACAAAAGATAGAACAGATTTATACCTTCATTGCTGAATGGGAAAAATATGCCTCGAGCCAGGTTTCCTTAAAGTCACAGTTTGACCAATTAACCAACTTAATTGTATCTTGGAGAAAGTTAGAATTATCAACCTGGCAATCTTTGTTTAAGAATGAAGAAATGGTTGTTAATAAAAGAATTGGAAAGTGGTGGTTCTACTTATTTGAAACGATTATCATGCCTATCTTGAATCCAGAACCAGAAGAGTTTTCGAGTGTCAAATTATTGTCTGCATTGAATTTGTTCATGAGTCAAGCCACTTACGGTGAATATGTTTCCAGATTGAACTTGTTACGTGCCTTCAAGAATCACGTTTTTGAGCTGAAGAACAAGGACGTTTATACTTCGCTATCCAATTTCATTCTGTTTTACGAGCAATTTACTGGTATCATTACTGATAACATTTTAGGAACGAAGAAGAAGTTAGAGAAGGATATTTCTGAGGTTATTTTGTTAGCAAGTTGGAAAGATGTTAATATCGATGCTCTCAAGCAGAGTGCTCGAAAATCTCACAACAACCTTTACAAGATTGTAAGAAAATACCGTTCCTTGCTTGCTACACCCGTCTCCAGTTTAATTGAGCAAGGTATCAGTCAGGAAACTAAAACTGACATTCTTTATAAGGAGTTAACTGTTATCCCCGGCCATATTAGCTCCCAAGACACGATCAAAATTTGCTCTGAAATTTCAACTTGGTCTCAAAGACCAGCTCGTCTCCAGGACATCTCAATGATTGACAAAAATATGGAAGTCTACGTTGAAAGGATTGCGACCCTGGAATTACAAAGTCTTTCTGACTACACTACGTCTATTGTTGAAGAAATGGAACGTCTCCGTAAAGAGACACCAACTGAATTGAAGGAGAAGAATAAGAAACTTGTTGCTACTTTGAAAACTCAGAAGAGAAAGTTATTGAGTGACACTTTGAAGGAACTCAGAAGAATTGGTTTGAGTACTAGCTTCAAGACTGAAACCTTGAAATTACAGTCAACAGTTAACTTGATTTTGAGCAGAAGCAGCACTTTTGCCAAAACTAGTTTTGAGGGTAGTGATGGATACTTCTTCCGGATTTTGGATATGCTTCCTCGTTTGAGAGCTGCTGTTTCCACCGTATCCGATGATGTTCCAGCTGTTGATGCCCAGAAAGGTCTTGCTATCGCTGAAAATCTTATTCAAACATTGATTGTCACCAGAGAACCGTTGAATGAATTTGGTTCTTCATACGTCGAATTAGAAACCTTGTACAAATCAATTGAGCTTCTTGCTCTTTCCAGAGACTCTAATAATGTTGTTTCAAAGGCATCAATTGTTGATTCAACAGCTATTAATTTGCACTTGGTTGAAAATATGTGTTATTGGCTTCCAAAGTTATTAGATTTCGTGATTGGTGTTTTACAGGCTAGTTCAACAAAATCTACTTCAGAAATCTTCTACAGTGCTAAGATTGAGTTGGAGGGATTCAGCAATACATTGTCTGATATTGATGAAAATATTGTTACAGAACAAAGCACTGATTTTGTTTCCAAGTTTGGCATGTTCATTGAAAAGCTTGGAAATGATTTGGAAAACTGGAAAAAGCATGCTTCTAACGCCAACTTTATTGCTGACGTTATTTTGGATTGGATGTCTAGATCAAGTAAGATTGTTCTTGAAAATTCCACGTCAAGGACAGAGGTTAAGAGAATTGAAGATATTGAATTAGCATTCAGAGATTTATCAAATTACATTATTCTTATAGTTCAGAAAGTTACTGAGTGCCAGGAAGAGGTGATTGAAGAAGATGGAGACAAATGGCTAACATTGACCCAACAAAGAGTTCTTACGTTGGTGAAGACCTTACGGAACAGGACTATCGTTGGTAAGTTAAACAAATGTTTTGACTTGATATCTAAGGTCGAACATAATGTTCATTCGAGCCAAATAACTTCAGCTTTAGCTTCGTTTACTTTACCTTTGATCAGGCATTATTTCAAATTGAGTTCGACAATTATGGGTAAATCCAGAAAGAACTACGCAGACTTATCTCGTTCAACGTTTGTTTTATCATCCGTTCTTTTAACACTTGCAACCAAGGGTTTCTGTTCTCCAGAACCACCCCAAGAACAGAAAGAGGATAATAATCTACATGATGGTACAGGTTTAGGTGATGGTGAAGGTGCCACAAATAATTCTAATGACGTGGAAGACGACGAAGATTTTTCGGAGCAAGCCCAGCAACCAAATGAAGAAAAGAAGGATAAAGACGAAGGCGAAGAAGAAGACGAAAATGATGATGCCGTAGATATAGAAGGAGATATGGCAGGAGATCTCGAGGAAGCCTCTGATCAAGAAAAGGACGATGAAGGCGAAGATGAAGACGAGGATGCTGATATGGATGAAGAGATTGATGATATTGATGACCTTGACCCTAACGCTATTGATGAAAAGATGTGGGATGAAGAAGCTAAGGAAGATAACAAAGAAAAGGATTCGGATAAGGTTCCAGAAAATGCTACCAACGATGATGATAATATGGAAGCTAACGAAGATGACGATGGCGAATCTAAGGATAATAACAAGCCACAAGAGGATAACTCCAATGACAATGAAGAACAAGAAGATGGTGACGAAGATGAGGATGGAGATGACAAGGATGTTGGCGAACAGGATGATGAAGTTAAGAACCAAGAAAACGAGCAATTAGATGACCATGTTCCAGAAACTGAAACCTTAGATCTTCCTGAAGACATGAATCTTGATGGTGACGATGAAGAACAAAATGGAGAAGAAGAAAATGATGACGACGATAAATTTGATGATAAGTTAGATGTTGATATGGATGATGATGAGAAGAAGCAAGAACAAGAAGATGATTCCAAGGATACCGCCGAAGAGCAGGTAGATGAAAATGCTCCTGAAGAGGATGAAGATATGGAGCCTGAAAATGATGATGACCAGGAGCCAGAAACTGCAGAACAAGGTGCAGATGGGGGAGAACCTGAAGGTAATCAAGAATCCGAAGATGAAACCGTTGGAAAAGATGATGAAGAAAATGAAGAAGGAGGAAATGACGAGAAGGAAGGAGACCAAGATACTACTGAAGGGGTTGATGGTGCCAATGAGGATGCTGGTAATGATGATGTTGACATGGAATCAGCGGTAAAACAAGAAGCTGGAGAAAAGGGAGATGGAGCCGATAACCAAGTTATTGAGGAGAACGACGATATTGGTGCTACCGGCGGCGCTTCTTCAGAAACAAAACAAGACAATGACGAAGAAGAAACCCCTAATCACGATGAAGCTCGAGATACTGCTAAGGAATCATTGAAGCAATTAGGTGATTCTTTGAAGGAATTCCATCGTCGTAGACAAGAAATTAAGGAAGCCTCTGCTGAAAAGGAAGAGAAACTTGATCAATCTGCCAACGAAAGACCTGACGAATTTGAGCATGTTGACGGCGAAAACGCTGATTTTGATACCCAAGCAATGGGTGCGGCCGACAAAGACCAGATTCAATCTATTGACGAAGACAAGGCAATCGATGATGATATGGAAGAAGATGAAAAACCTGACATCAATGAAGACTTAGAGGAAGTCAAGGATGAAAATGAAATGGACGCAGATGTTGAAGAAATGGAAAACGATGCCGAAGCTGAGCCTGATGCAGATTTTGAAGGCAAGACTAAGGGCGCGTTTATTGGTGAAAGAAAGATTAAATCAGAGGAAGACTTTGTTTTAAATCAAGAAATCCAACATGATGTCGATGACGAAGATGATGAGATGGAGATTATAGAGGATATTAACATCAATGAATTGGATGAAATTGCACCAATTGAGATGGAAGCTGCAAGAGAATTGTGGAGAAACAGTGAATTGGCAACTCAAGAATTGGCCTCCGGATTGTGTGAACAGTTGCGCCTAATTTTGGAGCCTACATTGGCCACAAAATTGAGAGGTGACTACAAGACTGGTAAGAGGTTGAACATGAAACGTATCATTACATATATTGCATCTGAATTCCGCAAGGACAAGATCTGGTTAAGAAGAACCAAGCCATCCAAGAGACAATACCAAATTATGATTGCTGTTGATGATTCGAAATCCATGAGTGAGAGTAAATCAACAGAATTAGCATACCACAGTATTGCTTTGGTTTCCAAGGCATTAACTCAATTGGAAAGTGGTGGCTTATCGATTGTTAGATTTGGTGAAGATGTTAAGGTCGTTCATCCATTTGATAAACCTTTCAATAACCAAGAGACTGGAGCCCGAATCTTCCAATGGTTTGACTTCCAACAAACAAGAACAGATATCAAGCTGCTCTGTCAAAAATCGTTCCAGATTTTTGAGGACGCTAGATCTTCCTCTAACTCCGATTTGTGGCAGTTACAAATCATTCTTTCTGATGGTGTCTGCGAAGACCACGAAACTCTTCAGAGAATGGTTAGACAGGCTAGAGAAGAAAAGATTATGTTGGTGTTCGTTGTCATTGATGGAATCAACTCATCTGAATCCATATTGGATATGAGTCAAGTCAGCTATGTTGCTGACCCAAACACTGGAGCAATGAACCTCAAGGTTGATAAGTACTTGGACACCTTCCCATTTGAGTTCTATGTTGTTGTTAGAGATATCAATGAGCTCCCAGAAATGCTTTCATTGATTTTAAGACAGTATTTCTCGGAGATGGCTTCAGCTTAAATATGCAGAAGTTATTTAATTTAGTAATTTAATAAAAGTATATGTATTATTTATTGATTTTGTCTATACCAAGACACCCATTTTCCTTGATCTTTCTAATCCCCAAGTCTATTAACTAAAACTACAATTAATTGTTGGGTACAACTCTGGCGATGCAGATTGACACATCATCAAGCTTCCCCCCTGTAATATTATTTTGGCCAAACCTTTCAGGTAAGGAATTCACCTTTTCATTATAAGGTGTATATGCATAATCATCAAAGCCGATTTCCTTTGCACGAAGCAAAAGTTTAGTTGCCACGGCCTTAAGATTGTCCTTTTTCAGATTTAAATATTCATCAATATAATGAACAAGTTCCCACTCATAGAGGTTGTCAGAAATTCCATCAGAACAAACCACGACGATGTCGTCTGGTTTCAACTTGAAGGAATCAACCCATGCAATATCCGACGGCAAGAGATCCAAGGTTTGTGTACCGATTTGCTGAGGACACAAGTCAGAAACCATCTGTTCTTCATTTGACTTGATCAAATCACCATCACGGATGATATAGATTTTTGAGTCACCTATACTGATAATTTTCAAGTTCTCTCCACTAAGCATGCCCAAGACAAGCGTCGAAGATCCACGCAACTGTTGCAAATCCATTAAATGTGAAGTATGAAGGTATGAATCATCCAAGATTTGGTCGATGTCTCGCTTGTTCAACTGGTGAGGCGAGTGGCTGATTTTGTACTCAGTCATTAGTCTACTCAATGTTTCCACCATGGAGCGTGCCCAGACTCCACTGGAGCAATTTTCACCTTTTGATTCCCATCCCGAGACACCATCTGCGACCCCTATTACACTCGGAGAAACTAACATGGCATCATCGCCTGCCTTAATAGATAAAGTGTCTGCAGGTGAACCGTGCGGCCTTCTTTTGGGAAGTAAGGAGTTTAACTGGGTGGGGTCTGTTAAATCAGAAAGTGAGTGGATTAAAGGTGATGTGCTAAAACTGTGATGGGCATATGAGTTGTATCCAAATTCAAACTTATACTTGTCGTTGGATATCTTTTTAAGTTGTTCTTTAGTAACCAAAGGGTACTTGATATATGGGTTTGTGTCATCCTCCGTAGCAACATCACTCGTACGGCCGCCAAATTGATTGAGAAAGTATGTTCTAGCACCACTAAAGATTTTGCTCGAATAAGCCCTCTTAGAACAAATACTCGTCATCTTCATGCTGTTGATTGTTTGGGCTCGAAAAATGGCTCACGAGATGCTTATAATAGTTTTTGTCTAAAAGTTCTCCTCATCTGTGAATTTCTTTTTTTTTCTTTTTTGGCCTTCCTTATGGTTAGTACCTTCAATTATCAAAGCTCGGCTTTAAATAATTTCTTGCTAGATGTCTCTAACTTTTCCTCATGAGTCTCAAACAATACATTATACGAATTTATCTCGTATGAAGGCAATTGCTATTGGTACGTTGCTTTTCCTAATCTTTTAGATGTGGTTTTACTGCGTACAAAATTAAGTCCGAATGTAAAGGTCCCACAAATTTTGCAACTGGTTTGCATACAGTCTGGAATCACATAACCGAACCCTCGTTCAAAAATAATTTGCTTTCGCGCGTGGATTGTAGCATACCTACTGATCCTTACAATGTTTTTCGTAATATACAGAATTCCTTTATTAATAAATGCTTGATGCATAGTTTACTCGGAAGAAACGGCACCATGAATAGCTTTTTTTGGAGCAGTAAATCCAGTGTGGAGCTGGAATTGTTTCTCTGCTTGGTTGACCAACATCTCAACTCCTGGAATCACATTCCACCCATACTTCTCTTGAGCTAACTTCATAATTGGAGTCAATCTAGGCTTGTAAGCAGCTTCCAACAATGCTGGCGCAGCACTACTCTGAGTCTTGGACCTTGTATTCAAAATAATTTCCAACTTGTCTTGTAAGCTTTCGTCAATTGGTTTGTCAGCTGGAATACAGGAGACGACCAACGAAACCCCGTCAACATCCTTAGCATTCCCAATGGTTTCTAAAATGGAGATATTGAATTGAGCAGGGAATGATGCCTTGAGTTCATGTAACTTAGACACGGTACGGTTGGCAATGTAAATAGTCTTGCAACCCAACTTGTTTAAAGCGTAAATTGCAGCTCTGGAAGTACCACCAGCACCAACAACGAGACCATTCATACCGGAGCCAACAGAACCTTGCCTCAAAAATGAGTTGGTAATTCCAATCCAATCAGTGTTGTCTCCGAACAATTTACCATCTTTGCCAGGAATAACGGTGTTGACTGCACCAATGATCTTGGCAGAGTCAGACAATTCATCAACATACTTCATGATGTCCAACTTCAAAGGAATCGTCACAGCCAAACCTCCAAAATCGTTGTTGTTCTTGATCAACTTCTCATAGACTTCACTGGCATCGCTGGTTTCGAACTTGTCAAACTTGTATGGCAAGGCCAACTTTTCGTATCCAGCATTGTGAATAACAGGGGAACGGGAATGAGAAATTGGCGAACCGACAACCCAAAACTTCTTCTCGTTAAAGCCACCAATCTCAGCAAAGGATTTATTGATTTGACGAACACTCAACTGACCTGGAGCAGCTTTAACTGGTAAGGATTCGTGCGTAACTGGAGTTAAAATTGGGTTCAAGACTCTAGATAATTTTCCTACCTCACCCATGTTAATGGCAATTAAAGGCTTTAAAGTATTGTTGACTCTGAAAGATTCCAAATCCAAGTTGTCTTGGAATGACTTTGCAGTTCCAACCAACTTAACGACATCAGCCTTGATATTAACAGCTTGGTAAAACTTATTCTTCCATTCAACGTTGTTCCACTTCAAGTCACCACTAACGTCATGGTGAGAAGCAATGATCTTGGTGAATCCTCTATTCTCCAAAATGGCTTCGAGAACTTCATTTGGGTAAGTCAATTGAAGGTCAACGTAATCAACACCCAACTTAATACCCAAGAGCAACAAGTTCTTGATTTGCTCAACATCTTCATCTGCGAATTTACCACCTTGCGACCGAGTTCTTACAGTGTAGATAATTGGCAAATCCATGTGCTTTCTTAAGGTAGCAGTCTGACCAGCCACAAAAGTTTGAGAGTAGTCCTTCAAGAGATCAACTCTCAACTCGACAGCGTCAGAACCAATAGAAATTTCTTCTAATGTGTCAGTGACTTTATTAAGATCGGGGAAAGTCAAGGAAACAAAAGCAGATCTGCCAGTTGGAACTGGTGTAGAGCCAGCGCCGGTAATCGTCTTAAGGTAGTTGGTGAATGAGTTTCTCAAGTGCTTAAATTCTTCATCATTAGCACAGTGAGACGAGTAGAAATGGTAGTTCGAACATTCATTGTACCACTTCTCTCTCTTTAACCAAACTTCCTTAATCTCGCTAACAAATGCTGGTCTAGTGGTGTCAGAAGATAAGAATTGAACAGTTTCATCAAGATCACGATGCAAGTGTAACACTATACCTCCCTTCTTAATGTAAGCCTTCAAAGATTCTCTAGCTTCTTCACCTTCCACGATACCACCGCCGGTTGAGAGAACGTAGCCAGTAGAGTACTTGACAAACACTTCTTTGGCAACAATTGCTTCCTCCTTGCGGAATTCTTCCCAGCCATGTTCCTTAATGAAGCTTCTGATATCAGTGCCAATCTTTTCTTCAAGGAATTGATCCAAGTCCAAGAACTTGAACCCCAAGAAGGAAGCAGTCCATTGGGAAAGGGTGGTCTTCCCGGCAGCACGCATACCAATTACAATGATACTGCTGTCACCATTGGTCTGTGTTTCGGAGGCACCTTTATTTTGCTGATCTAAAGGTAATTCGTAACCATCAATGGTTGCCTTGAACTTTGTGTGCAAAACATCCCACCACCCTGGCCATGTCTTACCGGTACAAGATCTTTCTTGAATCAACACTGGTTCCTTAGCTAAACCAGCTAACAAGGAGAACGACATAGCAACTCTGTGGTCATCATATGTTTTGATACCTCTTTTTGAAACTGATGGAGTTAACAAGTCTGATTCCTTGACACCATGAATTTCAATTCCGTCTGGTAATTCGTTTGCACTGACACCAAACTTGGACAATTCATCAACCATAGCCTTAATTCTATTACATTCCTTAACTCTTTGATTAGCAATACCAGTAATAGAGGTAGATTGTTCGCCATCTTTGGCAACTGCAGCCACAACTGAAGCAGTCAAGAAAGCATCAGTCATTGGTTCCATATCAACATGAGGTAATGGTTTCAATTGACCTCTTGGAGGACCAGTGACAGTAGTTGAAGTCTTAGTTTGTTCCACCTTACAACCCATTGGTCTCAAAACATCAACTGCAAACCTGGCGTCACCTTGTAATGAGCTGGAGCCAATGTTTGGAATAGTACAGGTAGTACCTGTAACTGCAGCAAATGCCAAAGGATAGGTAGCCGAAGAAGCATCGGATTCGATGACGTACTCCTTAGGATTCTGGTAGACACCTCTTGGAATGTGGTAAGTGTGCGCTTCAGTCTTAGACTTGGTAACCTTTATACCAAATGAAGCCATCATGCTGATGGTCATATCAATATAAAGCTGCGAAATAGGTTTACCACCAACCAATTTCAATGTGACATCCTCGTTAGCGTAAGGAGCACACATCAAAATCGATGAGACGTATTGAGATGAAATCGTAGCAGCCAACTCAATTCTTCCACCCTTTAAGCCATTTCCAGCCTTGATCCTCAATGGTAAAGAACCTTCTCTGTTTTGGTACTCAATTTCAGAACCGTTAGCTCTTAAGGCATCAACCAATGGAGCAATTGGTCTTTCTTGCATTCTGGCGTTACCAGTCAAAAGAACATATGCACTTGACTTCGGAATTCCAACCAATGAAGCTACCGTGGTCAAAAATCTTGAAGCAGTTCCTGCATTACCCAAGTACAATAGTTCGTCAGAGGTGACCATTCTACCACCATTTCCATGAACCACAATAGTTTCACCATTGTCTTCAGTGGAAATGTCCGCACCTTGCAAAGCAGTAATAGCATCCAACATATACTTGGTATCATCAGAATGTAACAAGTTCTTAATCTTCACAGTACCGACACCCAACGCAGCTAACACTAAAGCTCTATTAGAGATCGATTTAGAACCTGGTGGGGTAACAATATTAGTCTTTGGGGTCACATCTGACTTAAAAGGGTGGACCAAGACTTCGTCTGTTAAGACAAAACCCAAGTCTTCCTTGGAAACTTGGTGTGCCTTTTCTTGGTAGCATTTTCCAATAGATTCCAACAAGACGCACTTTATCTTGCTACCATCATTCTTCTTGTCAATAGCCATTTTCTGTAACAAAACACTAAGTTCAATATGGTAGCGCTTGTTACCGATCTTCTTCAAGAAAGATTTGTCATCAATAGAAACAGGTAAACCATAGGCAACAAGACACTTGGACAATCTGGCAACGGCAACTGGACTCAAAATACCTAGGTATCTAGATAATTCGGCTTCTTTAATCATACCAACAGAAACACATTCACCGTGCAAAGCTTGTGGGGTTAAAACGGCTTCAATAGCATGGCCAATGGTGTGACCAAAGTTAAGCAAGTTTCTCAAGCCGGATTCTTTCTCATCAGAAGAAACTACTGAAGCTTTCACCCTGATAGATTCTAACACAGTCTTAACTAAGTCATCCTTAATTGAAAGCAAGTCTGGTTTCTTTGAAGTAATAACGGCAAGGAAGTCCCTAGAAAAATTTTCCAATCTGGTGAACTCATGTTCATTCCAGATAGCGGCCGTCTTAATGACTTCAGCCATACCGTTGATAAATTGTCTCTCTGGCAAGGTTTCCAAGAAAGAAACATCAACAAAGACATATTCAGGTTGATGGAAAGCACCGATGAAGTTCTTTCCCAACGGGGTATCAATGGCGGTCTTTCCACCAACGGAAGAGTCGACCATAGCCAACAAACTAGTAGGAACCTGGATCACTCTTACACCTCTCATAAAGGTAGCAGCAACAAAACCAATCATATCACCGATGATACCACCACCGACAGCTAATATCACGGTATCTCTTGTGCAGCCTTGTTGCAACAAAAAGTCTTCCACAGCGGCCTTGGTTTCACGGTTCTTGTTATTTTCACCAGGAGACACATTGTATGAGAGTAACCTTGAATCTGGTCTCTTTTCAGCTAACACCTTTCTGAATTTATCTTGCAATTTGGTGAATGGTTCCGTTCTAGCCATGTTGGTATCGGTGATGATCACATAAGTAGAAGAGGCCTTGTTCTGAATAACTTCCTCAACAATGTGATCTTGGATGCCGTAACCAACATGAATGGTTTCGGAGCCTAAGATAGACACCTTCTCAACAGACATCTTTGGGGTTTGTTGTAGATGGGTTTTTGAGAAGAAGTCCGATTATGACTGATTTTTTTTCAGCGTAACCGTTACCGGTGAGTCACATGCAGGACATATTCTGACTCAATCTGGCAATGCTTGAGATTTTGGCTGAAGGTAATTTTAGGAGCCTTAAAGATCTACAACTTCATTTTTTGGTCGTTGTTGCATAGCAGTTTAGATGACGTATAAACATACAATTTAGCCCTAAAGAAATATAAAGAATATTTTTTGGTTAAAGATTTCTTAATAATACGGACGCCCTTTGATTTTATAAGTGCCACAGAGACAGAAATGAGCTTATAAAACTGGTTATAATGAATTACAGATAGAAGTCCCATACAAGTTTATGGTATGTACTCAACAATCGTGCAATGTGCATCATATATACTTTGCTAAAAATTTCATGAAGTTTAAATTTAGGATTTATTGACTTGATCAATTATTGCAAAACCTTACCATGATATACTCTAAAAAACACCCATCATTGTAGCGCGAAATCTAGCATTCTAGTTAATCAAGGAGAAGTGTCTCATATAATCAATACTGGCAAATACTATTGCTAGGACATGTAACTAGATAGGGCCTCAAAAATACTTCAATTCTTTCTGCAATAATTGCAAATGTTACTTTTCTATACAGGTATATATGCATATATTATAGTATCAGAGGTACTTTGGTAAAATTTCCTTAATGTAAGCTAGGCATTCATCTTTACCTTCATTAGGATGATCCAATTGCCAAATCATAATTTCTTTATTTACTTGTCCCATCCATGGACCAGGACGAAGACCTAATTCCTTGGACAATGTTTTTCCATCGATAAGTGGCTTCAATTTGTGTACCTCCGCCAAACCTTGATTAGCAATATATTCAATAAATTTGTTGTAGTTTACAATAGTTTTGTTTATGATTGTAAACAATTTCTGTTGATCTTCTTCCGTGTATTGCACTTCAGGGTATGGCCGCGATATCTTTATGTTTCCGACAGACTCGAGAATATCAGTAAAACAGATGAAAAGAAGATTCAAATCAGTGAAATCATTAAAATGACGAAGATAAAAGCCCAATTCGGAACGCTTGACCAGCAAAGGATCAGCATTTCTTTTGTGAACAATTTCGAATGAGGGCACAATGTTCTTCACTAAGGCTGACACGGTTTCCATTTCATTCTTACTGGCCTTAAGCCCATGTCTCAACAATAATTCTGGAACATGCAGAGCTACTGCCTTCTTCTTATTGCAAATGACTAATAATGCCTTGAAGGGAGCCAAGATAGAGGAGAGCCAAAATGCCTTTTGGTATTCTTTCTTGTTCGTAAAGTTTGAGTAGATTTGAAAGATCTGGGTCCCTGGTTGACTTTGGATGCATTTGATAAATAAAGGAAAGAGATAAGTGGCTTTACTCACTTGTCGTTCTATCTTTGAATTAGCATCTTGAAATTGCATTAAAGTTTCTGGAGTATTAAGTTCAGTAATGGTATCCATCTGATCACCAACAGTAAAAATACTATCGGTTAAACCAGCATAGTTGATCAATTGCATACCATATCCAGGATTTTGACTGGTGAAGATCTTCTCCAATTCGGTGTCGACCCTTTCACGGCTGATCTTATGCAAAAGTGTTGCTTTCAAATCAGGATTGGTCATTGCCTCAAGGGTATTTTCTTCAATCAAGCAATCGAGTCTGCTGGCAAACCGAATAAGCCGAAGGACTCTTAAAGGATCATCTAAAAAGGTTTGCAAAGGTTGCAACGGAGTTCGTAAAATTCCATTCTGCATGTCTTCAATTCCCTTTCCGGTAAAATCTTCAATGCATTCTTTATTTAAATTGTAGAACAATGCATTCAAGGTTGCATCACGTCTAAAGGCGTCTTCTTCAGCCGTTCCATACTTGATGACAGGAACTCTACTATCAGAAGTATACTCTTCGGACCTCAAATTGACAAAATCGATATCCAAGCCAAATAACTTTGTGGTGCATGTTTCTAAATGTTTAGACTTTTCTGGATTCTTCTTGATCGTATGGATAGCATTTAAGGAAAGGTTCAGTTCTGAGTCACGCAAGTACTTATGAAGCTCAGAAACAAATTCTTCTCCTGACATGTTGTTGATCGCAATATCAATATCGTTGCTTTCTAATCCCAACAACTTGTCTCTGACCCAACCACCAGTGATTCTGAGCTCCAAAGGATTGGGATATGATAGGTTGTGATGGTTACAGAATTCAACTAACAAGTTCTTGATATCTGTTTCGGTGTCGTTCAACACCAATTGACTTAAAACATTCTGAGGCATTTTAGATACACGTTTATAAGCTGCAATCAATGGTCGAACAACTGATAATCCTCTTCTTGTAACATACATGCAATGAGGTAGTCCAACGTTAAAAAAATAAGAGCCAAACCGATGCAATACCTACAAATTGACTAATGCGAGACAAAATTTAAAAAAATGAGCGGTACGGGAATCGAACCCATGTCTCCTGCTTGGAAGGCAGAAATGTTAACCACTACACCAACCGCCCTCTTTCTGCCTATGCTAATGAACAAGAAAAGCAAGAGGTGAAACGTTGTAATATCTACTCTTTTTATAAAATCTATTTATGCTTCTACCTTTTCCAACTTAACCCTTTTCAATGAAAATGAGTCTATATCTTTATCAACTTTCACGCGCTTCTCCACCTTGACGTTGTCTATATAATTGATACCATTGTCGAGATCAGCGAGATCAGATGCAAAGAGTACCGATTGAGCCCATCCCGCATACGGACCAAAAACATCTTTGAAGTATTGTCGGATGGATGAATAAACCGCCTTATTCATAGTTTTGATGTCACGCTTTCCCTTGTAATTGTAATCTCTGACTGCAATTTGATACACATGAGTATCAACTGGAACAATATCGTGTTTATCAAGGGCCATAAGACAGATACAATCAGCAACCTTGGGACCTACTCCCGTTAACTGCAAAAGAAATTCATGGGCTGTTTCATAATCCTCGTTACGAAGTTTGTTCAAGTTTTCCAAAGTTATTTCTGGATACTTTTCGTCATTTTCAAATTTGCATGCTGTCTGGTGGATATATTTTGCCCGGTATCCAAATCCCAAATCACGTAATCTGGATTCAACTCCTGGTTTGGAAAGAACTGAAGGACCAGGGAAGCTGTAATACTTGATACCCTCGTATTCATTGATGTAATCACCAAACTCGTTACATAAATTGTCACACATCTTCGATATTCTCTTAACATTATTGTTTGAGGAGCATATAAAGGATATCAAAGTTTCCCAAGGATCTTGTCTAAGTATCCGTATACCTTTAAACGCGTTGAAAGGAGAATCCTTACTCGATTTCTTAAATGCATTGTGTTGTACTGACCAATGTTCGTAAAGGCTAGATAAGTTCACTGGAAGATTGAAGTAATCGTTGACAAACTCTAATGTTTCACGGGAACTGTTCTTCAGGGTTGACAGAGTAACGTGTGAGTAATGTAGATACTTTTCATCTTGCTTGACAAAGATGATGCGATCATTAGTAGTGAAAGACCAAACATTATTGATATTTTTCCAGCGAAACGTTTGTCCACAACGAAGTACTTTAGACAAACTAAGCTCTGCTTCCTCAATAGGAAGTTTCTTCCATAAAAGTTCCACTGTCATAGCTTAGTTCAAGATTATAGGTACCAAATCAGAAGAAGAAAAGCGTTTTTATTAAAAAAAAACGCGTCTTTCCGTTTTGGGTTTAATTGGTTGCAGACAAATATGTCATTTACTAAAGGTACAATTAAAAACAAAAAAATTACATAGTTTACTCTTTCATTTCAACATCAGGAGCTGGTTCCAGCTTAGAAATTTCTGGCTCCGGTTCGCTAAGCTTGTTTTCCTCATATTTCTCCGTAGTTTGAGTTGGCTCCGTTGTCTCTGCTGTGTCCTCTTGCTTTTCTTCTTGAGTAGGCTCTTCATCATCTTTTTCAACAGATTCTTCTCTTTCTGATTCCGACTCTTCGGCAACAAGCTTCTTTGGCTTCCAGATCTCTAACAATGTATCCTCTCCAACAGTACCTAACACGTTCTTGATGGTAGGATGGATATCGAAGTCGTTGATCCTGTTAGTGTGGCCGGAATGTATAAATTTGAGACATGGATCGGTCTTGGATGCAGATCTCTTTTTAGTGTTGTCCTCATCAATTGGGTAAGTAAATTCCTCATCCAAGCTGGTGAGATCCCACGCAATGACTCTTTTGTCCAACGACCAGGAATACAACGTGTTCGGGTCTGAGGTTTGGTCCCATCTAAGCCCGATGACACTGTCATTGTGGCCAAAGAAGCTCCTTATTGGAGTTTTATTATTTCTGATATCGTACAAATTGACAAGGTTGTCCTTACCAGCAGTAGCATACAAGGTGTTGATGTCTGGATGGAAGCTGATAGCATACTGAATATGCTTGTTTTTGGTCTTTATCACAGGGTTGTCGTCAGAACCAACTACTCTCAAATCATGGAATTGTGTGGTGGAGTCATCGGCTACCGAGCCAAAAATATCTTTGGCCAATCTGTTGGATGATAAATCGTTAATAGCAGCGGTGTGTGTTTTGAACAATTGAATTGGGGTAGAAGGCTTCGAGACATTCCATAAAGCGATCTGAGAGTCCTTGGCTCCAGAGAGAAACGAGTCGTCACTAAGCCATTCCAACGATAAGCCCTCCAACTTATGATACTTATAGTTGTACAATTCGTTCGACTTTAAGTCGACATAGTGAATTACACCGTCAGAGTTGAAGGTCAAAACTTTGTTGCCGTCCGGAGAGACCTTGACGCGATTGATAATTCCGTTTTGTTTCCACTTCGTTGTTATTCTGAAGATCGAGTTGTCTTCAATTGATGAGGCAGGAATAGGCACGTTTGCGGCACCAGGCATTACTTGACCAAAGTCAGGAGCCAACGTGGACGGAAGATCGATGGACCCAACTTTGAGAAAGTTTTGTGAGTTATCGATCGTGTTTGTTCCAATAGCATACTTGAGAGTGATCGTGCTGTTGTTGGAAGAGTATTCGTAGTTGGGCAACCACTGGAACACCAACGATGGATATTCCAAAGCATAGGTGTGGATGGTATCGTAAAGAAGGGGCACAGTCTTTTTCCAGATCTTGAACTCTTCGTTGGTGATCTTCTCCTTAAGCTGGAGGTCTTCCACTAGTTCGAGTTCAGCTGTGGTCATGGCTGTGAAGTAGTAGTTTGATTTGAAGTTGGAATTTTATGGTTCTGTAACAATAATGCTGCGTTCTCTGTCGTTCGCGGGAGATTCCCAAGTGCTGGAAATTACACCGAATATGCGATGTGGTTGTATATTTCAGTATGCTATATAGTCGAGGCAAGAACCCCATCAGCGACTTCGTCGGAGTCTTCATCGTCAAAAAAGCGACTGAAGGAGTAGATAGTGCCGTATATAATACTTCCACCAATGATAGAAAGTATCATTGCGGCTTTGGAGATGACGAGTGAGTGGTGTAAAAGCATGGGCAAGGCGACGCCAGAAGTAAGTAAAAAAGCAGACATCCAGTAGCCTGCTTCCACAAGTCCGTTTCCGAAACTCGAATCTAACAGATCGAAATTCATATCGTAGTCAGATCCGGATGTTATTATTTTAGTTATGGCCATTGGCAAGTGTGCTACCATAAAAATGAGACCGATTATTATTGGGTACCAGTTGCCAAAGATACCTGCCAATATTACCAAGAGAAATCCCATAGATAACAAGATGGAAAATCCTATGATATTGCTAAGCGGATTAATTCTAAGGTTGATAGTCGAGTTCATTGTGCTTGTGCTTGTTGGAATCCTTGGCTGCGATTCGCTTTTTAGGCATATCTCCTGCTGGGGAGAGAGGAGAGAGGGGCGCCAGCGATTACTTGCCCGGTGCAGGAAACCTCAAATTTGTGTGCCCACGAATTCAACCTTAACACCACAAGATACGACTCTACACGAACGATTCTGAAACGTTGGTGACAAAGCATGACTGAAGTTTCTAAAGTGCTGGCAATGCAACCGTTGGTAACAAAAATACCAATCAACCCAGCAGGGTTTGGGATCACTCCGGTAAGAGCTAAGTCTACCGGCCCTGTCACCTCAGATAATAAGCTCCAGGAATTGATCCTCAAGAAAGTGTGGGACACTGCCGTTAGTCCGGCCAAGTCAATCCCCATGAACGTCATTATGAGTTACATGACAGGAAACTCGTTACAAATCATCCCCATGACAATGACACTCATGTTACTCTGGAATCCGTTGAAGGCCATCATCTTTGAGACAAACCCAGCTTTCAAGAATTTGCAGAGCAAGAACATCAAGACCGAGATTCTTGTGGCAAAAATCGTGTTTATAATCTGCCAACTTGCCAACATGGCCGTGGGAGTTTACAAGTTGTATAAAATGGGCCTTATACCGAATACAGAAGCCGACTGGTTGGCTTGGAACGAGATTGTGGCATTTACAGAACAGTTATCGTCCTAAGTATGTAATCTAATGAACTATTCAGTAACAAGTTTTTCTTCTTCTTTGGGTTTCACCCGAGAAAGTTCATCGCTCTCACTGTGTTTCTCGAAGATCTGTTGCAAGTTGTACCGTTCCAACCGTGCGTAGTCATTTACAACACTCATTCCAATATTGCTCTTGTAACACTCCACCAAGATTAACTTATCGTATTGCTTCAAATCGACCGAGTGACCATGATCGCGCCCAACACACTCGGCTACCGCCTTGATCATATCGGCCTTTGGTAAGGTATTAAAATTACGCTTAGAAATCTGGATTGCAAACTTAAGTGGCTTCTGGTCCTTTTCTTGATGAAAATGGGGTGCCAATACTCTCTTGGCTAACTTCTTCAATTCGTCCATCGATGCTGAAACAGAGTATGTCACAGGTGATAGTTTTTGAGTGAATCTGGTGGTTTTGACATTTGATTCCATGCTTTCATTGCAGAGTTTCTCGACAAGCACCTCAGGATCAATTGGTTTCCTTGTTTTTATGAATACCAAGCACTCACATCCCAAATCTATCGGCTTCAAGAATTCCTTTTTTGAAGTTTTGGCTTCCTTCATTCCTTGAACTTCTCGCTTGATCCGTTCTTCTATTGAGAGCTCCTCTGTTTCATCTTCCTCCTCTTCGTCTGATCCTTCGTCGTCAAGATTGAAGAAGTCGCCAATTTTCTCAGACAACAAGTTCATCAATTCATGGCAGCATTGCTGTTCTTTATGACGATTACATGTGGCATAAATACCAGACGTGTTGGGATCAACAAATCCATTTGCCTTGAATTTCTTGGACTTGCCATGGTCGCCACCGGCTCTCCGTTTCCCCATATTTTTATGTAAGTGGCTGACGATGATCTTCGCAGACCTTTTTTTCCCGACTCGAAATCAAGTCGTTGCAACCTTATTTCGACAAAAAACGATGCTTCTTCAAGACCTTCCACAAGATATTGTCTACAATATCGTGTTGCTGGGAAGCTTAGGAATTGGTGATATCATTGCCTTGTTTTCAACATGCAAGCTGTTTCGACGCATATTGACCCACGAGTATGTATGGAAAAAGCTCTACGACCGCTTCTGGGGCAACATCCTAGACGCATACGAAATAGAGACGGAGTTCTCAGATTATTACATTCAGAGTATGGAAATGTACAGCAAGCAACGGGAACTTTGGTATCAGCTTGAAATATATAAAAAATCTGAAGATATACTGGCATTCAATCGGTTTACTCGAGACTCCAGCTACCTACCCATTCTAATTAATGAATACAATCAAAATTGGCATCATATAAGGTCCAGTTTGCGATATCGAAGTGTATCTTGTGATATTGCGGTACCATCACTACTCCTTCATTTGATCCGGGCCCAGAATTACCGTCTAGCACTGGAATTCTGGAATAGTGGCAAAGTCTTTGATTACGATCACGAATACGTGTGGTCGAAGTTGGGTCTTTTCGACCCTGTCTGTCATGAATTGATTGGATTTCGGGCATCCAAGCTTGGAATTATTCGACGTAAACTTCATCGTGAAGTTTTTGTTGATCAACTTGTCAACAAAAGAAACAAATTGGTACATTACATTCCTGGTGACAAGGCACTTCATTTCCTGAATGAAAATACTTATATTAGATTTGTGGGGAAGGTGGCAAACAAAGTATGCCTGCTATTTTATTGTACCGAAAGAAACTGGAACTACTTTGAACGACCATATACTGAGGATCTTAGTATTCTCAGGTTCTATGCCGATAAAACAAAGGGCTGTTCGATGATGGTCATGTCTGTGCTATCAAAGATACTAAACGAATTTTTCAGTGACTTTAAACTAGTGGTTGCCGGTAGGATTCTCGATGTATTTCATGTGGTACCCACAGAAGCTTTCTTGAAAGTCGGAAACTATTATTTTCTTCTTCGTTTGCCTACTATTGCCACCAAGTACTATGTCGATGTATTCACTTATTCTGAAGTGGCCCAATATCTCCGTATTCTGAATTATAATGATGAAGCAATTAGAGCCCGATTATCTCCAATAACTTTTCATCGTATGATTGAGTCTTATACCCGAACAAATTTTGGATCAATTTCTGACCTTGGATTGGTTGAAAAACGGATATTGTCTGAATCTTCGGGTCTCGAAGACCTACAATCAATGGTTACTTTCTTTACCGAACTGGACCACAAATTCTCCGTATTGATCTTAGACTTGATTAGTTACAAACCGGGACACCAGCTTGTGGACGAAAATCTTTTTGAGGAGATAAAGGTGTTCTTGGCGGGTCCAAAACACTTTATACATTACGACACTATTGCTCTGATAGCAAAGAGGAATCTAGGTACCAGTTCGACGTGGCAGCTGTTTTGCGAGCTGGTTCCGCGGTTTAACAGAGAAAAATTTCACATTAATACCAGCTCAAATTTTCAAGTAGGTAAAATTTTGGCAAACCGGAGACTAGGTACTTTGGGTATTACGGTGGGAGTATCGCCAGAATATTACCAGGTATATTCCACATGGCAACGGATAGAAAATTACCGTAAATCACCTCAAATTCTACTTCAAGAACAAATCAAAGTGCTGTCTCTTCTTACAATTCAGTTTATCTTTATTTGTTCATTGGATGTTTTGGGTCATGTATACTTTAAGCAATTCACAATCCTGGATTCGGTTGTTGCTTTGATTCCCTACTAACGACATACTCTTTTTTTGCATCCATTCCTGCAGGCAGCTGAAGGTCTCCCAAGGTCACTTTTAGATGACGCTACTGACCAGCGATGTCTATAACTGAACTGAACATAACTTTAGATACCTTTGTAGAGAGAATTAAATTTACGATTGTGACAGCAAACCCGTGGTCATTCTATTCAAACAAACCAAAAAGACACTCCAGTAAATCCTTTGACAGTCATCCGCCTGCATATAATATTTGGCTATAGATCTGTACATCTCTTTTCGGTATATGGAGATTGAAGCAACTTACATTGAATATGTTAAGATTGAATAATTTACAAAGGCAGTTGTGCAAGGGATACATGCTGCTGTTGTTTAAGCGTTATCAACATACTGTGATTGGAATTGATCTAGGAACAACCAATTCTGCTGTGGCTCTTGTTGAGCGGAACGAGGCCCGGATCTTGGAGAACGAAGAAGGGGCCCGTACCACGCCTTCAATTGTGGCCTTCTCAAAGCATGGTGATGAAGAGACAAGTCTTGTAGGTATTCAAGCCAGGAGACAAGCAGTTGTTAACCCGCACAATACCTTCTTTGCCACCAAGAGATTGATTGGACGTAAGTTTGTGGATGAAGAAGTTCAGAAAGATATAAACAGCTTTCCTTATCAAATTATTGAACATGATAATGGAGACGCATGGATATCCACATCATACGGTAAGAGTCTTTCTCCATCAGAAATAAGTGCTGCAATCTTACAGAAGATGAAAGAAGTAGCAGAAATGCACTTACCTCCAGACAACAAGGTAAATCATGCGGTCGTCACCGTTCCAGCTTACTTCAACGATGCACAGAGGCAGGCAACGAAAAACTCAGGTAAACTCATAGGGTTGAATGTGCTTCGTGTGGTTAACGAACCAACTGCCGCGGCTTTGGCTTATGGAATGGACAAAAAGCAAAAGGATGGTGTGATTGCTGTCTTTGATTTAGGTGGGGGTACATTTGACATTTCGATTTTGGATATCGAAGCCGGCGTATTTGAAGTGAGAGCTACCAATGGTAATACTCATTTGGGAGGAGAAGATTTTGATAACTTATTGTTGAAGTATATTTTGAATACTTTCCAAAAGGATACTGGCTTAGATTTACTGGGTGACCGTTTGGTGGTTCAGAGGATAAGAGAAGCCGCCGAAAGGGCCAAGATTGAGTTATCTCACGTAAAAGAAACTGAGATCAATATTCCGTTTATTAATGAGGATAAGCATATCAAGCTTAAGCTCACAGAAGACGAATTGGATGAAATGTCGATGCACCTAATTAACAAGACGATCGATCCGGTGAAAAGATGTATCAGAGATGCTGACATTAAAGTCAAGGATGTAGATGAGGTTTTATTGGTCGGAGGTATGACCAGAATGCCCAAGATCAGAAGCGTGGTGGCTGATATCTTTGGGAAGCAGCCTAGTACTGCTGTAAATCCAGATGAAGCTGTTGCATTAGGTGCGGCAATTCAGGCGGCGGTGCTTGCTGGTCAGATTAAAGATGTTGTACTTCTCGATGTTACGCCGTTATCGTTGGGAATTGAAACTTATGGTGGTATCTTCAGTCCTTTGATCCCCCGTAACTCTGCGGTTCCTATCAAGAAGGAACAGATATATTCAACTGCTGTTGATGGTCAGACTGGAGTTGAAATAAGGGTGTATCAGGGAGAAAGATCCTTGGTTAAGGACAATACGTTGATTGGAAATTTTAAGTTATCAAATATACCTCTTGGACCAAAGGGGTCTCCACAAATTGCAGTGGGGTTTGCCATCGATGCTGATGGTATCATAAATGTCACAGCTACAGATAAGACGCCTTACCCTGAAGATTCAGAGCACTACGGTAAAGAAAACCAAGTCTCGATCCAAGTGTCAGGAGAAACTGGATTGTCAGAAGAAGAGGTTCAGAGAATCATTGCTGATAGTAACAAGAACAGGCAGACTGATGCCGAAGTACGGAAGTATTACGAACATGCTACTCGGGCAGACATTTTATGTACAGACACCGACAATGCGTTAGTACAGTTTGGTGAACTAATGGATGAACCAGTCAAAGATCTGATCAATGCTAAGGTCCGTGCTATCAGAGAAAAGATCGCCGATATTAGGCTGCATAAGGAGTTCCATAATCCGGTAAAACTCAATGAAGAGGTCACTACGTTGCAGGAGGAATGTCTTAAAGCGATTCAAGAAGTGGCGCTCAAGCAGCAACAGGAGAAGCAGAAGCAGAAGCAGAAGCAACATTAAAATTTCATGATATGTATTTGTAAATAGATTTAGGTAATCATTCGTCAGTTTCCATTCTATCTGGGTTAGTTTCGGAGTCGCCTTCGGTTCCAGTTCCTGGTGCAGCAGTGGCATCATCGGCGGCGTCGGTAGCTTCTTCGTTATTGTCGTCATTATCGTCGTCGTTGTCTCTATTTCTAGCATTTGAGACGGAGTCCAACTTATCGATCCATTGCTGTACGTCCTCATCATCGTAGATTGTGAAATTGGTGTCCTTCCCCACCACACTGACAGATGTATTCTTGAAAGTCAACTCGACGTCTTGCGACAAGGTGTCTCTCAAGGCATTCAAGCCATGAACGATCAATGCTTCGATAGATTCGGACTCACGAATAGTTTCCAAGTTTCTTTCCAAATATGTTCTGGCAGCCTGTGATCTGGCCCCGATGGCTGCACCGTAGTATTCGAGAACAGAACCAGATGGTTGGAATTCGAACAAATGGGCGCCGGTTTCATCATAACCAGAAACCAACAATCCGACCCCGTAAGGTCTCGAGCCGTACGATTGTGTGTTCTCTTGCGCCTTATCGGCGATGGACAAGACGGCCTTTTGGGTCAGTAACGGTCTCTTGAAGATCATTTTGGAGCTCATTGCTTGTTTTCTCAAGTAGTTGGACAACACTCTTGCATCAGGAGCCAATCCAGCAAGCGCAATTCCCATGTGGTCATCCACCTTGATAATTTTCTTCTGGTAGGAACCGAGTTCTTCGGCGTTACGTTTCAAAGCTACCAAGACAACATGTGTTTTCGAAACGAGCCCCACGGCAGCACTCCCTTGTTTAATTGCTTCCAAAGCATACTCCACCTGAAACAATCTCCCGGTAGGCGAGTATGTCACGGAATCGTTATCGTAGTTGTTTCTGAACATCGAATAGGGCGATACAGGGATTGGTGGTGAGAAAGGTTGCGTATATTTGTTCGCCACCAATTAATTATGGTTGATGAAAAAAAATTCCTGCAAATAAGGGCGTTTTGTGTATTTATCCCAAGAGAGATTGCAACCTATCTATACTGTACTGTTCGTTGGTGGCTATCAATTGTTGAAAATCGGCTTGCCGCAAGCCTGCCTTTAACTCCAACACTACACTCTTTAAGAAATCCCGTAAGTTGGTCTTGTACACCGGGTCATGTTCCTCCAACAACCGCTGGTACCGCACCTTTTCCCCGTTAGGCTTGATATCGGGATCCATGTATGCATAATCATCAATATCCTCGTAGATAAAATCCAGCTTGTACGCATCACACGCACCTCCATTATCTTCATTGATTTCTTCAAGGAAATAAAGTGTCTTAGATACTACTTGAGGAAACATTTGGAATGTCACTGCATTCGAATGCAAGATACCATACGTGGTAAGCGAAAGAAGAGCCATCAAGTTAACCTTCTTGTTGCGTGGATTACCATTGCTGGTGTAGTACTTGAGCCAAGTCTCCATAAATTTGGTACCGTCAATAGACAAGTGCTCAAGGATCTGATAGAAGACTTCGGCAGACGTCTTTGCCAACCGTGAAACCACCAACAAGACCTTGTTGACTTGAGAAACACTCTGTGAATCATCTAGGATATAATTTATCATGGCATTGAACAAGCCACTGTTGAGCAAGTTATTAACAAATTGCTCGCTGTGCACTTCATGCAAGAAAAGTATATCCATCATGGCTATGAATACGGCAAACGCATCGTCTCGCATATTACTCAAGTAGCCACTCAATACCCGGAAAATTTCCAAAGCCACCTCCCCAGCAAATAAATCCGGCGCATACAAAGTGTAGCTTCTCACGATGGATAATATTGTGGGAAGAATCTCGGTAGCATTCATCAAGCCATATGGAATCAATTGAAACAAATTGGTGATTTCACCATTATTCATTTGACCTGCGGGACTGAATTGAATGGTGGATAACCACAAATCGTAGCCATCTTCAGATAACAACGAATATGTGTCTAGATGCTCGGAACATGCAGCTTTGATTAATGGAAGAGATATCTCATAAGTCTCGGTAGAATCTTGGTTCAATGAAACGGTCAAGCTTTTCAATACCCTCAACAACGAATTTTTAACAATTGGTTCATTCTGAGAAGTGCTCTGTTCCCAGTAATGTGGCACAACCATAAGAATATCCAACAAGGTTTGACGATCCACCAATGGATTACATCTTTCAATCAAGACAGCTAGTGTCCGAAGGATATACAACTTTGATTCTGTAAGAGCAACATCAGATAACAATGTGAGTAATAAACGAACAAAATCATTCAAAAACGGTTTAAAGTCGTACTTGTTGAAATCCCAATCATCAATCACAATTCTCAACGTCTGAACGGCAGCAATCTTAACAACCTTGTCATTGATAGGATTATCCGGCTGCAAAAAGTTAATCAACAACTTATAAATGTTAACTCTGCCCTCGCGTGAACACTGAACCTGTACCCATTCACAGATGATCAAGCAAATACGCCTTTTTAAGATCTTGTTGTCAACAAGATCATTCTTCAAACCTTCAGGAATAAAGACATCAGTTAATAATTGATCAAAGTTAACACTGTTTGCAATCAGCCCCGAAGATAATTGAAAGGTACAAAGAATTGAATCCTTGACTAAAATCTTGTCTACTGACTCGTTTTCTACAAGTCCATTGCTGATTTTGTTAATGATAAACCCACCTAATGAATCATTGAAATATTTGATCAAGTCTTGATAGAAATTCTCTGCGCATGGACGGATTTGGTATTCCCAACTGGTGGAAAGTTCTTCATTACACCATTCCTCGGGCTCCAAAAGCCAGCCTTCCATATCTGAAGGCCTTAAACGAAGGTACCAGTTGATAATCAAGTCGCAGAGATGTTGGATTATATCTGGAGTAAACAACTCTGTAGTTAATTTGTTAATGGTGGATTCAATTTCGGTTTTATCGTTTCTTTGTTTAAGTGTAATGGCACCCTTCTTGTAGATGTAATTGATTATTTTTTTCAAGATGGCAAAACCCTTCAAAGCCAAAACTTCCCAAAAATCGTTTTCGTCGTTGCTGTTGTAGATGTTTTCTGCCTTTTGTTCTAAAAGAGAAAGATATGTCGACACAATTTTGCTCAGAGATGAAAGCAAGACAAAACTCGTGGGGTTATTGTTTATCAATTCAACGTATAATTTGCTGTAGCACTTGATATATCTTTCCAACAAGTCAGAAGCGTATTTGTCATTCTCTGTAACCAAGGCCTGAAGGTGATCAATAGTCATACTGAGGAATTCCACAACATCCTGGTTCTTATGAGGCTGTTCAAATCCTTCTGGAATGATTCTTCTTAAATTTTTCAAGCATAAATAACAGATTTCCATCAAATTGAGCTCCAAGCTTTGGGTCCACATCAGGAAAAATTTGACATATAGCTTGATGAGTATTGTGACTATCACTGGTGCTTTGGTTTGCATTGCGTGTTTCGTTCTCCCAATTCTAACCAGAGACAATGTTTTAATAATACGATTCAAGATTATCAAGAGGTTGTTTGTTGAGACTAAGTCATTGGTTTTGAAGACAAAGTCATCCAAATTCTTGGATATGTCGTCAAACAAAGATTGCCATTCGGTAGGAAAGTCAAACCGGGCAATCATGGCAATGGAATGGGCATTCTGGGCAGTTAATTGATTGTTCTTCTCTTTTAGTAGGTAAAACAATCTGCCCTTGATTTGAGCTTTTTCTTCCTTTGAAATTGCATTCTGCTTAGATGGACGCCAGTACTTTTCAATACCGTTTTTGAAACAGATAATTGCAAGCCACCTGAGTTGCAATGGAAGCTCGGTCTTCAAGTAGATTTCCTGGAGCAAGTAATGATACCCAGGAACCACTTCCCATTTCTTAAGCTGGGCTTCAGCCGCTGGTTGTTCCTGACTTCTTTCGGAACCATTGGACAAATTCAAAACCGTCTCTAAGTTTTCGTACGTAAGCTCCATATTATGACTTAGAGTCAGGTCTAAAAGGTAAGATTGGTGCTTTAGGTGAGGTATTCTGGGTAGGTGACCATCGCAATTTCTGTGCAGGAATTTTTGCTGTCGCGTTACATTAAGATTATTAAAATAAATAAAAGTCTAGAAATATTACCATCTCTTACTCTCATCTCCATCGTTCCATACTCTCTCCTCGTACCCAAGCTCCTTCTTCACCCGAGAAACTGTAGTCTCATCACCCATGTTTTTCCCCAAATTGTCACTGATTTTGATTGAAGGATTGCCTCCAGCTTCTTTCAACTTGATAACAATGTTAAGCGGTTGTGATTTTGCACCCGTAGATGAAACCTGGTAATCGTTAGTGAAAAATGTACCTACCCCAAAAGTAGGAATTAATCCAACACTTTCGGCTTTTTGTTTGTACTTAATACATTTTTCAATATTCAACGAATCACTAAAACAGATGATCTTGGAATTTGGAGGGTACCCCAATTTCTCATAGTGTTCGGCAATTTTCTCCGCATAGTGCTCTGGATCACCAGAATCTTGTCTCACACCAGCGTAATAATCGGAATATGGTTTGTCAAAAATCTTCAAATACGAATCTGTACCGAAAGTATCTGTGAGAGCGAGACCAGCATATTTTGGACCAAACGTTTCAATCCAGTAGTCCATCGCATGCTTGTTCGCATTTACATAGTCTTGAGTCACTGAAGCAATCCCCATGTACCATTCGTGTGCGACAGTGCCAATGGGCACCAAATCATACTTCTTTGCCAACAAGACGTTCGAAGTACCTAGCAAGTATTTGGCTGATTCTGGGTGTCCATCAGCATACTTCTTTAACTCCCTTACAACAATATCGTGGGTCTTAAACGATCTTCTTCTTCTGGTCCCAAACTCACTGAACATGCATCCGTTGTCAAATAGCTGTTGACATTTGAAATTAGCCTTTTCCGCCTGGCCATCGTAATTCCAATCAGTCTCAACAAACTTAAAGTAAGCCTCTGATACTAAAGCGAGCAACGGGATTTCATATAATATTGTCTTGTCCCAATCACCTACTACCTCAATGGTGAATTTCTCGAGTTCATCTTGGTCATGATAGTATTTAATTTGGTTTTGAGGGTCAAGGCTAAAGCTTTTCAAGTACTCTGTGTAGGCAGGCGGTAATTGAGGTAATACCCTGCAAATATATTCGATTTCTTCCGAACTAAATCGTAATTGAGCTAACAGATTGATTTGCTGCTTCAACCAAGCAATGGCACGCGCGTTGAGAACCATTGAGGGGGTTCTATTCTTGTAAGTATAGACCACCGGGGTATGAAGAAAGTTGTGATGCACGGAAGCATGCATAAATAGCTTATACAAGTCCGTATCCAACAACGACGTGATCGCAGCCATCTGTGTAGAAACTATTGTAGTGAATACAAATGTCGAGTTCGTGACTAATAATACTGCCTGGTATTGTGATATGCAGGAAAAATTCCCAAGCTTTCTTCTTCTCTTTATCCCAGACTAGCTAACCTGTGGCTGGATGATGCTTGTAGTCGCTGCTTGAGTTATACCGGTCCTTTAAGGTGAGTGTCTTTTCAACGCTGGAGATACTGAATTTTGTTTCAATCGGTCTGATTAAGTCCGAAAAAAAAGCCATTCTCTTTATCTTTCAAACCAGCTACTGATTTGAAATAGAGTGTAGCTACTGGTGTAAATAGAGTGGTACCAGTAGCCAAAATTCTAATTAAAAATGTGGGGTGTAATTGTTCAGATCAATCTTGATGAAAGTAAATATTTTTTGCAAAGTGCTAAATTTATTAAAAATATCATTGCAAACAAAAAGTGAATTTACATTCCACACAAGGCGACCTTCTCGATAATACCAGTCAATTGGATAAAACTATGCCGTAGCGTAATCATTCATACTTAAGAGAATTCGATGCAGTTTACGAATAAGTTGAGGTGATTAAACATTTGTCAAGATTAGTAACGTAAATAACTTTTCCTCTACTAAAAAGCCGATATCAAAGAACCGCGAAAATTTGTGAATCTTATTGCGGAGTTTAGTGTTTTGCAGTCAAGTTACACTTTTTCTAAATGACGATTAATTGAAGTATGTAAGCTATACCATAGCAGTCTAGATTTTAATGTAGAATTGGACCGTTATTTTCTAGTGTTTTAATAATGGTATATCTAAAAGTACAATAAAAATAAGACAATATTTTCGTTTATTCTAAGGTGTAACTTGTGAATCGACGGTATTTCGGAGATACTTATGATTTCTGTTTGTAGCACCAATTATTTTATTTGGTGGAATTTCAACTCGGAGTTATCAATGAGTGGAGAAATCTTTTTTGTCTAGCATTATTTTCTAGTTAGAATGGCCTCTATATAATTTCCTGTGCGACTATTAGTCCTGAAACTCGGATTTAACTAAATTGGTTACCGAGAAAACTTGTACGTGCTAATCTGCAGGCTTGGGTGGCGTAAGGATAAATACAGCATCAAATCTGCCAAAAATCAGATCTACTCATAGATTTATCTAGCATTTTATCAATCATCACTGTATTTCAACTCCTAAATGTCTGCTGTTCAAATCCCTGGTAAATTCGGCTACGGTACCATGTCTTTAACTTGGACTCCTACCCCACCTCCAACAGAACAATCAGTTGACTCGTTGAAGTACATCACTAAAACTTATGGTGTCAAATTCATCAATGGTGGCGAATTCTACGGCCCTGACTACGCCAACTTGAAGTTATTAAAGGCCTTTGTGGATTCCAACTCCGATGAAGAAAATAGACAATTGGTTATCTCCATCAAGGGCGGAGTTGGCACTACTGGCCATGCTCCTGATGGATCTAAGGAAGGTATCGCTGAATCAATTGAAACTATCATATCTTACTTCCCCCAGGAAAAGAGTAAGCGTCCACAGTTGCTCTTTGAGCCTGCTAGAGTCGATTCAAAAGTTCCCTATGATGAGACCATTGGCTACATTAACGAATATGTTAAGGCTGGCAAGATAGATGGTATTTCCATTTCTGAAGTCGGTGTTGGTTCCATCCAAAAGGCTGTTTCTGTGGCTCCAATTTCTGCTGTGGAAGTCGAATTCTCGATTCTTTCTCAGGACATTGTGGAGAACGGGGTCTTGGCTGAGTTGGCTAAGCACCAAATCCCGGTAATCGCGTACTCTCCACTTTCAAGAGGGTTGTTGACCGATTCGACTGTTGCCAAGGGTAAGAAGTTCCTTGACGACATACCCGAAGGTGAAATAAGAAGAAAATTGGAACGTTTCCAACCAGAAAACTTTGATAAAAACTTATCCTTGCTTAAGAAGCTTCACGACTACGCTCATGACGTTAAGAATACTTCCTTGGAAAACCTTGCTTTGTCTTGGATCGCGACGGTTTCAGGTCGTGCTGAATACCGTGGCATTAAGAATCTCCCAAACATTATTCCAATTCCATCAGGTTCAACAAAGGAAAAAATTGAGCGGAATATTGGAAACATTATCGAATTGACCGATGAAGATATTAAAGCAATTAATGATATTACCCAAAGTCAACCTGTTCAGGGTGGTAGATACTTTGAGCACCATAAGCACTTGGAGTTCGCTTAGAAATTCTACAAAGGTCTTAAATATAATAGTCTTATAAAGCAAACAACAGTTAGTTCTTTTAACGAAATTATTCAGTAGTAAGCTTTTGGTGATATAATATGCAACAAGATGCATATAAACTGGAGGCTGCTGGTCAAGAGTTTCTTAAAAAATTTAAAAATATTGACTCCGACGCGGTTCGAACGCGTGCATCTTTACGATAGTAGAACTTGAGTCTACCGCCTTAACCACTCGGCCACAGAGCCTATTATTATTTGTATCGAAAACAGCAGTAAATAGTAGCACAGTGTGTAAATACTTATGAGTTAAAAGTTTCTCAATTAAAATATGTTAATCAAATTAGCTATTTTGTAAGTATTGGTAAAGATATCAAGATATATTTACGTTGAAATTAGGATTTTGAATCAATTCTGTTGGAGCTCCCAGCATCTACTATGTAAAAATGAGAACGTAGGAGTAATTTTGGTTATAGTTTGGTTTTTTTAATGCTATTTAGCGATTCGCACACGACTTTGACTTCATCTTTGCGAAGGAAAAAAATTTTTCAGTATAAGTGAAAAATTAAAGTGAAAAATTTGTTCCACTTTTTTATTCTAGACAGATATACAAGATGGCTTTCCAACCAGTTCAAAAGACCTCTGCTTACCACTCCCGTTTCCAAACTCCTTTCCGTAGAAGACAAGAAGGTAAGACCGACTACTACCAAAGAAAGAGATTGGTCACCCAACACAAGGCCAAGTACAACACTCCAAAGTACAGATTGGTTGTTAGATTCACTAACAAGGACATCATTGCTCAAATTGTCTCCTCCCAAATTACCGGTGATGTTGTTTTGACTGCTGCTTACGCTCACGAATTGCCAAAGTACGGTATCGACCACGGTTTGACTAACTGGTCCGCTGCTTACGCTGTTGGTTTGTTGGTTGCCAGAAGAGCTTTGCAAAAGCTCGGCCTCGACGAAACCTACCAAGGTGTCGAAGAAGTTGAAGGTGAATTCGAATTGACCGAAGCTGTTGAAGACGGTCCAAGACCATTCAAGGTCTTCTTGGACATTGGTTTGCAAAGAACCACCACCGGTGCCAGAATCTTCGGTGTCTTGAAGGGTGCTTCTGACGGTGGTTTGTACGTTCCTCACTCTCCAAACAGATTCCCAGGTTGGGACATTGAATCCGAAGAATTGGATGCTGAATTGTTGAGAAAGTACATCTTCGGTGGTCACGTTGCTGAATACATTGAAGAATTGATGGATGACGATGAAGAAAAGTACAAGACTTTGTTCAAGAACTACATTGCCGACGAAATCGAAGCTGACGACATTGAAGAACTCTACACTGAAGCTCACGCTAAGATCAGAGAAGACCCAGTCTTCAAGCCAACCGAAAAGAAGTTCACCAAGGAACAATACGCTGCTGAATCTAAGAAGTACAGACAAGTTAAGTTGACCAAGGATGAAAGAACTGCCAAGGTTGCTAAGAAGATTGCTGAATTCCAAGCTGCTAACTAATTTTGTTCAGAATATGTATAGCAAAATAGTCTTTCCTAAAGATTAATTTTAATATCTTTTTCCCGTTCATTACTATAAGATCGTAGTCACTTTGTTTTTTGCTTTTGTTTGATTATTTACAAATTTTATACTTCATGCTTGCTGTTCAGACGCACTCGTTGTGCTTCATTCAAGAGTTTCTCATACGCCTCGTCAACAACCATATCATCCTGTTGGTGTGATTGGACCACCGTGTTACTTTCATCCTCACCCGTGTCAATAGAACAAGAATCATCAGCGGTATCCTGATTATCGGTCTCTTCAGCTCCCAGTATTCCTGGTGCAACTGGTGAATTTATATTGTAGATCCTGTCAATACTCACACGATTATTATTAATCTTACCAATAAGATCAGTCACAGACTCAATCCCCTTGGCCGTAATTACTGCATCTCTCAACTCTGAACCAGAAGGTAAAACATTAAGCATCGGCATGTCACGAGTTGGAGCCACACTATCCTTATCTTTGGAATTATCTCTCAGCAGCATGAAGACACCCCAACGGTGAAACTCACCTTCCTCTTCCTCCTGCTTCTTCGCATGGGCTGATGTCTGCGATAGAGAACGCATTAAAACAGGTCTACCAGTCGTATTATCCACCGGTCTAACTGTACCATCTGCCAACGAATCCACGACCACTTGGTGTGGCTGGAATAAGGAATCAAATCCTTGGAAAAACCCCGTGCTATTGAGACGTTCCGTATTCTGAGGAGACAAAATTGGTCCAGCAGTGATCAACTCGTTCGAACTTTCGTGTAAATCATGGGAAGGAAGGCTGTTCATAGGAATTGATTTATATCCATCTTGGTTCTTTTCTCCACTTCTTCCAGTTCCAGTTATATCTCCATTATTTTCACCCTGACCACTCGATGATGGGCTGTCAATCAAGAAACCATTGTTTTTTGCCTGTTCTTCAAATATTTGAACCAAGTTTTCAAGTGAAGCATCTAAAATACAGAACCGCAACAAGGTCTCCTTGCCATCTAAGTTCAACGTCCCTGTATTTCTCTTCTCAAACAAGATATCAATTGTTCTGTGGATATCCTTTCTAACGGCTCTTGTTCTTTCGATTAATGCGTTGGTCACAATTCTTTGGATCTTGAATTCTTCTGTCCGATTACACTGTTTCTCGTTCTCGATTAATAATTTCTCGGCTGATTCCATAAGCAATGATCCATCATACATCAAATCTTCCTCATCCACAGTATTCAATCCTGGATTAATTTCATTGTCCATCGAAAAATCCATATTCTTCATCAAGTAGAAGGCAATTCTCTGGGACAAATCGTCATTAACTAAATCATAATCGATATCCAATGCAAAAATAGACTTCGAAAGCTTGATCGCGGTGTATAACGTACCAGCTGTACTACGATTAAGTTGACGATTACCGAGTAATGAGACATGAAACAACCCATGAACTCGAGGGAGAATTTCGGCAATTGCTCTAATAGATTGTTCACTTAGCCCATTAAGGTCAAAATGAACTCTCTTTAAATTCTTATAATGGGGTAATTGTTTGCTCAAGGTTGATATAATACCAGGATAAAGGTCGGGAACCGAACTCAAATCCAAGAACCTTAGAGTTGGAATCTTGGCCATTGCTTTAATCAACTCAGAAGCCTCGGGAACATTTGTCAAGTGTGTTGAATTAAGAGAAAAGAACATCAAATTAGAAGTTCCCTGGTTGAAAGCTTCTGTAAAGGGTTTCAATTGACCTTTACTAAGATCATTGAAGGCGACATCTACACCAATACATTTCGATTCTGGTGAGGATATCCAATTCCCAATAATTTCCGATTTGAACAAATTCAATTCGGTATTAGCCACACCTAAACGATACGTATTGATTTTAACGGCGTCCTCTATTAAATGCTTGAACACCTCATCTGAAAGCTTGCACCCGTTGATCACCAATTCTTCAATTCCTCCTCTTATTACCAAGGATTGAATAAATAAATTCCAATTCATCGACCCACGGATGCAAGTTGTCTTGGTATCTACCTTAATTCTTTGTTGGGAAATATCTAATTTCTTTACCGTCTGGTTCTTAGATAAAAACTGACACAAATACTTCCAACCTGTCTGATCGATGGCAACGTTTCTCAATGACAACTTTTCAAGATGTTTATTGTGAACAAGGGAAGATAAGAAGTGCTTCAACATCTCAGAAGTCATAGTAACATTGTCAAAGATAAGTGTGTTGATTGGGGTAATCGCGATAAAATCACTAAATGATAATACATCAATTAACGCTGGTTTGGGGTTCAAAAGTTTCAACACTTGCAATGGCTTGGATTTGTTCTTTAGTTGTTTCAAAGTTGCAGGAATAGGCAAGATTTCACGGAGATGGCAACACCTTGTATAAACTTTTTCCAAAGAAATGTCTGTACTTTCAGAATCAGAGGAATCAAAATGGTTCTCATGCATATGAAGCGGTTTATCGATTTCAATATTACCGACTCCATGAGTTAAAGCATTAACAGAAGCCTCCTCTGCTTCTTCTTCTTCTTCTTCTTCGTCACTTGATGTTCTGCGCAGTGATAAAAGGGTTCTGAACTGAGAAACTTCATATGCTATTCTCTTTGCTGCCAAGTGAGATTCATTTGCGTGTTTTTCAGCCTCGACTAAGGCACGTTTTTGTGCTTCGATGGCTTTAGCTAGGTCCTTTTCGGAATACTTAGTTTCATTATTCAGGCTCTTCACTCCATCGCTAGTAGATATACCTTGTGATAAACGAGGAGGAGGAGCTGTTAAGTCTTCGGGAATCAAGACATTTCCCTTTCTGGGTCTCCTTGATGGAATCTGTTGCTGTGGATCAACTTTTAACTGATCAATTGCAAATGTAACTCTGTTCAATGTTACCCCGGATAATTCCTTGAGTGGACTTTTCTCTCTGTTCGGATTTTTGTTAAGAATGACACGGGGTGGTGGTGGATGAGCTGCTTGTACGGAGCCTCTTCTGCGGAAGAAACCTGGAATATCTTCCGTAAGACTTAAACCGTCCGTATCCTTAGGCGATGAAGAAATTCTTCTACTTCCTGTGGATCCTCTCCGAGTAGGAATATTCATTCCAGCTGGGGGTTTATCCACAAGACTGGCAAAGTCCTGTTGTTCATTGTATTGTTGGTGATCTCCTGATATTCCCATGATATTAGGAGTTACCTTTTGGGTGGGGGTAACAATGCTGTTGCTATTGTTACTCGATGTAGATTTAAATTTGGAGGATATCGAGCTGAATAATGAACGTTTGATCGTAGAGTTCAGCCGCGACACGGAAGGAGAGGAACCATTTGATGATGGGTTCAGTCTTGAGAAAATGGTATGATCACTATTGGTGGCAAAATCGGAGGTTAACGATGGCATTAATACTTGATTCATGCTTACTCTTCGCTTTTGTTGTGAGGGAGGAGGATCGCTGGTTGAAGTCGAGCCAACCAGAGACAACGATACAGACCTTGATCTGCCAAATCTGAATTTATCAAGTTTGGAAGTCTTTTCATTCGCAACTGTTTCCTTTGGTGAAGTGGGTGTTCGTACACTTGGTTGTGACTTGGGCAAAGGTGGCGTAGGTGGTTGTGGTTGCTTGGAATCACGCTTGGGTTCTTGTTTGGGTTCATTCTTTTTATCTTGTTCAAGTTCTGGCTTTCGTTCCTGTTGCTTGGGATCAGTTTGGGATTCATCTTTACTTGAAGTGGTCAATTTTTTGGTTAGCTTCTTTGACTTTCCTCGAAAGAGCCAGTCAACGTCACCGTTGGAGACACCAGTATCGTAATCAGGATGACTCGCAGACTGGTCTAGGTGTGGGTTTGTGGTTCTTATGGGTGGACTGGGCCCCGTCGTCGGCACCAGAGACATTTAAGTGATAGATTGACACTGTTGTCTAGCTAATACTTTATCTCGAATATAAACGCATGCAGATAGGGCCAGAAGTCTGTTGGCATTGTATGCATTACCGTATCAGAAACACGAATACGGAGATAGGAAATAAACATACAGGATTTTGGTCACGTTTCCCAGTAATCATCTCATATAGGAAGAATGGCCAGCGGTCATGGTGTTTCGCATATCCGTTCAAACAACAATAAAAAAAAGAATAGAGATAAAGAAATAACCAGTGCTGCACCTGACAAGTAAAGTTTCTCCTTGTGAAATTTGTTCCAATCGGGGATAGCGGGGAGTGGCTCGTCATTTCAGAAACCAATAT
Organism: Teunomyces lycoperdinae; assembly: GCA_030574955.1. NCBI lineage: Eukaryota > Fungi > Ascomycota > Pichiomycetes > Serinales > Debaryomycetaceae > Teunomyces > Teunomyces lycoperdinae. Next base: position 543,593 of record JAJMFY010000002.1, read on the forward strand.
TAAGCAGAATTTGATATTGTCCTAAAACAGCAATCGCAATTACTTCCGCCCCCTCACACACACCTGTATAGTTACGAAATATCTGCAGCAAACTTTAGTAGTAATCATAGCTGTTTGTTCCAAGCTCAGAACAGGACATGCTTGAACTGGCCAATAAGAGCATTGCATGCTTGGTGACGTAAATCAGTTCCAGACCTAATATGTATTACACACACACTTTTTTTCCAGTCTCTGTCTCCTCACTTGAACAGGCGCCGAGCACGCAGAAAAAAATCCATCATTCATTTAAGATGACAAACTAAAAGTGGCGGTCGGGATCCCGGTGCAGGACTCGGACCGCTTCCATATATAAAAAAACTTGGGAATCCCTTATCAGATTGAAAAAAAATTAGCACATCGATTCGTCATGTTTTCAAGATCTATTTTAAGGTTATCTGCTGTTGCCAGAGTTCCAGTAGCTGCTGTACCTATCGCTAGAGCTGCAGTTGCTAGACCAGCCACTTCTTTGGTGGTCAAGAGAGCGTACCACGAAAAGGTGCTCGATCATTATGCTAACCCAAGAAACGTTGGTACTATGAATAAGAACGACATCAATGTTGGTACCGGTCTTGTTGGTGCACCAGCCTGTGGTGATGTCATGAGATTACAAATCAAGGTTGATGAAGAGACTGGAATTATTCAGGATGTGAAATTCAAGACGTTTGGCTGTGGGTCTGCCATTGCCTCTTCATCATACGTGACCGAGTTGGTCAAGGGTAAGACTTTGGACGATGCTCTCAAGATTAAGAATACTGCTATTGCCAAAGAATTATCTTTGCCTCCAGTCAAGTTGCACTGCTCCATGTTGGCTGAAGATGCCATCAAGAGTGCGGTGAAAGATTACAGATCTAAGAGATTGGTCAAGACTCCTACCTTGGGTCCAGAAGCTACTTCTTCTGAGACTGCTACCATTACTGCTTAAGAAAGGAGGATAGCTGAAGAACGTGAAGAAGCGAAACTATAAAAATAAATTAAAAAGTAAAAAAAAAAAAAGAGAAAGAGTTTTGAAACATATACGCATAAGACCTACCTTACGAGACATGCTCCAACATACATATATATATATTCCGTTTTTTCAGCCCTAGAGGGGCTGTTTGTTGAGGCTTTATTATTTATTACTGTATAAGTCATATATGAAGATGATGATTTCGACTGACTAAAAAAAAATGTTCGAGTCCGGCCTCGGCAATAGTGCGAAGATGGGTAAACCGCGGACCATTACCTCCGATTACTTATAGGAACGCAGCGAAGTGCGGTTTAGAACCATAACGCCGAGATATACTTCCGAAACAGTGACCCCACAAACCCTGAGGACTCTATCAGTGACCAGCGGGCATGGAAGGTAGCAATGCTGCAGAGACCAAGAGTGGTGACCGACGCAATTACCGCGTATCCCAACTTTTTCCACCGAAGCGAGAACCGGCGCTGGAACCGCCAAAGTCCACTAACCGTATGGTACGCGGTGGTGCCGAGTAATGCCACAAGCCAGGCCCAATTAAGGATATTGCCACAAAACCCCAAACGGCTTACATGGAGATAGTAGCTGATGTACTCTAAGTTGATCAAGGCCGAATCACCATCAATCACAAGCGGCATATACCGAAACTTGAGGAAATGAAACGTTAACAACGGTACTAATAAGTACCCCGATGCTGCAAGCGGCGAAAGTCCGGGAAACTGGCGCGACACCCACGACTTTTTGTAACCGAGCCCAAGCAAAGAAGTGATCCCGCCGAGCCCAATGTCGCTGCGGGTTTCATCGGTGATCAACTCCGATTGGTGTTTTCGGTAATCGTGCAGGTGGGACGAATTGTGGTGATGCTTGGAAGATAGCCACCGTATGGCGATGCCACACACCACGTGGGCCACTGTTGATCCCACTACCATCACTGTCTCGAAGTACGGAATCAGATGGTACACTGCACGAGCCATTTCAAACACTTCCTGTTGTGTTTCGTGAGGTATGGGGATCAATGGCACCACCACAACGGAAACGGTGTGTATACCTAAAAACGTGAGGAACGAGTAGGCACTATACTTATGGATTTTGCGGAGTACATTTAACGTTGGCTTGCGAATGCTTTTATTTGTAATTGGGTCACCACCGTCGGTTTCAAGCGGGACTGGCAGTATCTCAGTGAGCTCCATGAGTAATAGGTGATATTTGGTTGGTGCGAATCACCAACGGTTGCTATAGTTTTAGAAGCAATAATATAAAACAGAAAAAAAAAACATGAAAGAAAAGAGTAACAATAATGATAAGAAGAAGAAGAAGAAGAAGAAGATCTTAAGGACAATTCAGATAAGTCCAAGGCTGTAAAAACACACGATTCTGTATTGAAATAGAATTATTGAACGGGTGTGGTAAGTCCCGTGATCTACCGGTTATATACCGGACCCGACGAAATCTACATTACACAACGAACATGTCATCAGCTACCTTTACTCAGACGCGTGCACAGGCGCTCAGTCTTGAGAAACAGACCGAGACATTCTTGCTGCAGTATTCAGGGTTCCAAAACAACCACCAGGCCACTCAAGCTCTGGAAGAAGAAACCAGGATCCACACCTCCATCCAGGACACCTTGGCCAAACGGGATGCAATTGTCTCCAAGTTGACTCGGATCAGCGAGACGGATAGTGCTACAATCAGTACATCCAAGCTCCAGCAATTGACGCGGCATCGAGAGATCTTGAACGACCACAAACGCTCGTTTTCCCAGATTGAATCGACGATCCAGGACGATCGCAACCGCAATAACCTTCTCTTCAGTGTTCGCAACGATATCGACGCTCACAAACAAGCACATAACAGTCAGGTACTGACAGAGAACGCTAACGACTATATACTTGACGAAAGGGTACGTGTTGACTCTGCAAACTCTTTCGCGGACCGGTTGCTCCATCAGGCGTACCAGACACGGGACGAGTTGGCACAACAACGACAGTACCTCAGCAATGCCCAGCTGAAGATGTTGGGCACGTTGCAGTCGATTCCAGGAATAAAAGTGTTGATTTCCAAGATTAACACCCGCAGAAAGAGAGATACGTTGATCTTAGCCAGTGTGATTGCATCGTGCATTATTTTGCTATTCTTTTTATAAACATATAAGTGTCTAGCCACCCAATTGCTTAGATTCTTCCTTCTCGTCAATCTTTATCTTCCGTAAATGATCAATAGTCTCATTGCCCAACGTATAGTCGTCTTTCTTCTCGTCCTCACCACAACCACAGTCGTAGTCTTCAAGAATCTTCGTACAATCATAATCAGGCTTGTTCAAACGCTGGTTGACCTTATTATGCACATGGCAGCCCCACAACGCAGCAGTCTTTCTGGAGGAGGTCTGTGGTGGATACTTGGCCAAGATCTTCTGGAAATGACGGGCACAGTCGCCGCATGGATACACTTGCCCAAATAAATAAATATACTGCTGAAGTGTGTTCTTCTCTTGTTTAGAAGGCTTTTCCGGGTACCTAGCAAGAATGGTATGAAATAGTCTCCATGCTGCGTTACCCAATTGAGCTTTAAGGGTTGCGTTGGTCATTTGGGCCATGAATGGCGTCTCGGTAAATTCCATCGTCTGCTGTTCCTGCTGATCACGTGGCAGTTCATCTGCTGCCAGCTTTTCCTGGTGTTCTTGTTCATGTTCTACCTCCACAGCATCAGGATGTGGTCTTTTCCTGGCATGGCTCACGCCCTGTGCCACTGGATCAGGTGTGCTCTGTTTCTGGAGCGAGAGCGGAGCGGCGGCGCCCAACGCAGAGTCACGCGTGTCGCTGGTCATGAAATATACCATCGAGATGATCACCATCAAGGTAAATGCCGTAAGCACGGGTTTTCTTACAAACTTCAACATGGCTATGGTAAATTACTCACTAGATGAAATGTATCAGCTTATGTCTCATTATCAAAAATCAATAATCACCCTACTTCCCAAATAGGAAACAAAGAAAAATGAGAGACAGAGAAAAATACGGCTAACATTTTTAACCTCTATTTAAAATTCATGTTGTTTAGTTAGTCTTTTTGGACGATGTAGCAGCGTTCAACACACCAGGCAAGGCTTCGTTTCCGATACTGGCCATCAACAGGATACCAGCACCAATGATGACAACCAATGCCAACGATGTCCACAAGAAAAGATTGGCTTCGGCAGCAACTACCTTCTGCGCACACACTGGACCGGACCAGGTGGTGGTTTTCTGGGTCTTTCTATCAAATGTAGGCAGACATGCACACTTCCAACATCCGTTCTTTAATTCAGTACACTTACCGTGGCCACTGCAGCCCTGAGTAATATCTTCGCAGACGACTTGCTCCTGGTAGGTCCCTTGACTGCAAGATTCTCCCTCAACTGAACGTTTGGCCATTTGGTTCAGATAAAAGGCTGAGTTCTGGTATCCTTCACCCATAGCATTGCTCAACGATTCAGTCTTGTCGTGATCCGCAGAAGCAAATACAGTAACGTCGAACTCGGAGAGTCGCGCAAAAAAGTCGGCCATAACCTTGATGGCTAACTTGTACGTGCTCGAATCGTAACCTTTCTTCTTCCCAATGGAAAGCAAGGAGTTGAGGTTGGCAATCACAACGTCATCCGACTTGAAGGACACCGATTTGAGGTGCCATAACTGCGCCATGTCGATCATGAACAACTCATCGGTGATCAAGTTCGAGGTGGTGGTTTGTTCCACATTATCGCCCGAGTAAGTCGAAATAAAATCTCTCCAGATACTTACAGACCTTTCGCTAAGCTTTCCAAGATTATTGTAGACTTGCAGTGTCTTAGTCAACAATTGAAGTTCGGGAGTCAAGTGTAATCTCGCGTAATTCAGCGACTTGCTCATCTGTTTCGGTAACTTGTATACCAATGTATGGTGCAACGAATCATGTTTGTGCTTCATGGAAACCTCGTATGATGGTTGCTGGTCAAACAACTCGCTAGGCGCCTCAACACCACCAAGCGAAACAATCAACGATGGTTTGTCAGTATCAACTCTCTGCTTGTGTTGCTGATCAATAAACTCGATCAACTTTTGCGAGTGTTCATCATGGCCTAAGTTAATGTTCTCAGCAACATTTAACCGATCAGCAAGATAGATTAAAATATCCTTATCGTTTATAATAGGAACTTGATTGGCATCGGATGCACCTGCAGCTAACTCAAAAACAGCTACCTTCAGATGGTTTGCAAGAACCGTACTCGCCACAGACAACAATACCAAGGCGAACCCTCTCATTGTCAATTGATTTATTTGGTGGATAATGCTCGAATCCTGGGCACGGTTATCCGCCTAAAATTAAAATTGTCGAGCTGGTATAAGTTCGCTTATGTAAACAATTAGGTAATTATTCATTTATCTGTATAGAGAGATACATAGATAGAGATAGATATCCTATATATAGCCTTGATCACCTTTAGAATGTTTCGTCTAATGTGATCGTGGGACTGGGAGGGAACTCCACTGGACTAGTTCCCTTTGTGGTGCCAAGACTCGACGTGTTGAGTGACAAACTAGGCTTAAATAAGGTTCTGGTAATAGATCTGGATCTTTGCACCGATGAGGCACCCCCCAGCGTCGGTTCTTTAGCTGGTTCTTGTGATTTCTCCACATTAAATCCCATTTTTGCCAAATCTTCATACATATTGCCCTGAGGTTCTGGTTCGTTGTAGTTGTACAGCAGTGAAGGATCACTGTTGTACTTATTCTTGAAGTTGGACAAGTCTTGTGTAACCGAAAGCTTGTCGTCAGATTTAATAAGTGAGTCAAACGATTTAGATCTGGATAACAAGTTCTCCTGAAGCGTTATCTTGATCTGAGGGAATAACGATGTGAGCTTGGACGTTGTAGCTAAATAGCGGTACGCCTCAAGCGCACTTGCTTCGTCCTGAAAGATGATGATCACACGGTTCAAGAAAGGTAAGTTCGACCAGTACTCAATGTGGTTCAAATAGTACGCCTCATCTCCATCTGGACCCTTCAAGTTGAGAATAGCCAACTTGATTTGGTCCACCAACGCCATGTTTTTGCTGCCAAAACTCAACTCAGCGTCGGCATTGACAATGAAATCGTTTTTTGCCAAGTTATTGATGATTACCGTCGTCTTAGGAAGCGACGATAAGGATGGTGTAGGCGATGACATTGATCTAAAAGCTAGTAATAACGTATCAAGGCGTGGCCCCCATAAAAAGTCGCACAGTTTTGGTAACTGGGGCACCTATGCTCAGGACACGGATCCCAAAAAGTATAAGCCTCTAGCGTTAGTTGGGCAGGGCACGCGCACACCAGCATCGGGCCGGCACCATGCGGTCACCAATTAGCCGAACTCCGTTTGTCATCCATGCCGCAGTATATTAAACTCCCTCGAAATATAGGTCATAGTGTAGGGAACAAGCGGGATTAAACCCAGAACCGCAGTACTTGCACTTGGTGGAATTACGGTAGTCATTGAACGTCATTTCTGTGCGGCAGTTTCCGCAGAGAATCACTTTTTGCTTGGGTTCTATGCTGATGTTATATTTCTGCGGGGGGTGATCGGTGATCTCGGCATGGCATTGGTGACAAGGATAAAATGTGTCGCAACATTTGTACTTGAGGGCTACGATATCTAGCTCAGTATGGTAGTGGATGCAGCGAGTCTTGTCGTCAACAGTAAGATCCATAGCAATTCTTGTAAAGTAGTGAAATATTAGTTCTTAACTTTTCCTCCCCCAAGGTGTTCTGGATCAAGATTTGAGAACTTTTACTACTTTTTGAGAAAAACGTCAAATTACTCTATAAATATTTAATTGAGTTCTCAGTAACCAAACCAAACTAGTACAGAAATGAAATTATAATTATCGTCTTACTTCAATTGGTAAAAAATCTTTATCAAGCGGTAGATCGAAAAAGCTTAATGTACGATGATATCGAATAGAACATTTTGAACATTTTTTTTTTTGTTGGCTTAACTCACCGAATAGAAAAAACAAGAACAATCTAAAAATGGTTGGGAGACTATAAATACGTTTTCAACACATAAAGCCTCATCCCCCAATTTTTGTCTAGGGTTAGAGGACCGTAGTGCACGATAAGTGTCGAATTCTCGAATCTGGCACCTGGTTCCGTTTTTCTTATTATGGCTGGGAAGGGGATACAAACTTAGCTTGGCCCTGTGTTACCGGGACAACGGTCGCGTTTGGGGATATGTTTTTGTTTGGCGATAGGGCTGCGTGACGCAGCCCTATCGCCAAAAATATCCGATGTGGTGTTCGTGTATTATTGAGAAACAATCATTCGCCTATGGTTGGTACCTTGCGGTCTAGACACAAACCGTACCTCGTCAAAAACTTATTGTGATCTAATTCAGCCCCGCATGATGTACTTTTCTGCCTTTAATTAAGGGGAAGCTGACCATTGTAGTATGGGATTACATTGGAAGTAGACAGCACAGTACCTGCACACTGTAAGTGTGTTTGTTATGAAAATTTTCCCATGTTTATATTTCGCGACAAACACGAGTCACTCTTGCTGTGAAACGCAACTGGTTCACGCATTGTTTTGTTTACTTGTTTTTGTGCTACTGATCGCAAGTCTCCTTGGGTTTATACTGGAACAACTGACCAGCAACTACACATTTCAAGTATCTACCATCTTTCTTTCTTACAAAGCACCCACCGGTATATTCACCATAAGTTTGCCTGTCTGTTAGTTACTGTCGTCCGCGACTTCTGTCTTCCTTCCTACTCACTTTATACATTCGTTTTAATTTCCCCCAAGCTTCCTTAAATTTTTTTCAAAAGTTAAGCGTTATCCCCCAGTAATAGACAGAAAAAGTTACGACATCCTTACAACAGCCAGCTCGATTTTGTCATACTTAACCAGAAGAAATAAGATTAACATACATCGAAGGTACTCAATAATAAAGTTGTTCGTACCTAAAGAATACCACCCACTCTTTAACCCCCCCACGCTCGCTTAACACTACACTCTCCTACGCTGATCATCAGATCAGCGTTTTTTATTACCCTACACGGCCCGGCAAATACTACCATTACTGAGGCCTGGTTCCAGAAATAGAGACAGAGACTATTTTTTATATACACTACGTTACGCATCGAGGGCCACAAACATAATACAGCTCTTTCCTTATTCAAACGATATCATCATGAGATCTCAGAAGCAACACGCTATACAGAGTCTCAATGATGAGAATATCGATATCAGAGGTAAACATGCCATTAGTGCTACCTCTGGAACCCACGCTTCCTCCCGTGAAGTCTTGGGCGATGTTACCCAGCTGAAAAACGAACAGATCCACCAAAAGAAACCATCAGGCTCGTCAACAGGGAAAATTGGTGCATCCATATACAATATCGCGTCAGCTACATCCTCAAGCACATCCAAAGTCCAAATATACAAACAACAGCACCAAAACAATCAATTCAAGAAACCTAGATTCGAAAGGATATTACAGTCAAACCAGAAGAAACAGGTGGAAAATGAAGATACTGACGATGAATACAGCATCAAAGATGAGGATGTGCTTGCAGAAGAAGAAGAGGACGAAAACTCACGCGTTTCCGATATTTTGACCACAAACAACCACGTCAATTCCGATGATATTTTGATACGGAAACATTTTGATAAGCTTACGGAGTCCCAGGCTCTGTCAATTCCAGAAATGATTAACAATTCTGACTTAGTTGAAGACTTGGAGTATATGAACGATGACAAGGAAAATCAGTTGGAAGAGTTACAACAAGTTCCCGTTTCGGAGTCACGTCCACAAGAAAAGGCTTGGAAACACCAACCCATGGAACCTATTTGGTCCAAGGCTATATTCAATGAATTACAATACGTCGTCAAGAAATATTCTCGAACAACTCTTGACGAAAACGACGAAGACACATTCGATGTCACCATGGTGGCAGAATATGCCCCAGAAATCTTTAACTACATGCACGAGTTGGAGAACCGTTTGGTCCCCGACCCCAATTATATGGATAACCAAGATGAGTTAAAGTGGGAGATGAGAGCTGTGTTGATAGACTGGGTAGTTCAAGTACACAGTCGATTCAATTTGTTACCAGAAACACTTTATCTCACAGTTAACTATGTTGACCGGTTTCTTTCCAAGAGGAAAGTGTCGTTGTCACGGTTCCAATTGGTTGGAGCTGTGGCACTCTTCATAGCAGCAAAGTATGAAGAGATCAATTGTCCTACTGTACAAGAAGTGGCATATATGGCTGATAATGCTTACTCAATTGAGGATTTTTTGAAAGCTGAACGTTTTATGATTGATGTATTGGAGTTTGATATGGGATGGCCAGGCCCCATGTCTTTTTTGAGAAGAACATCAAAGGCTGATGACTATGATTACGAAACTAGAACGTTAGCCAAGTATTTCTTGGAAATAACAATTATGGACTCTAAGTTTGTCGCATCACAACCATCTTGGCTTGCCGCAGGAGCCCATTATCTTGCCCGCAAAATCTTAAACAAGGGCGACTGGACCGAATTGCATGTTTTTTACTCGGGATACACCGAATCCCAATTAAGACCGTTGGCTGAGGTTCTTTTAGAGAGCTGCCGTCATGCAGAGACCAACCACAAGGCTATTTTTGAGAAGTACCAAGAAAGAAGATACAGAAGAAGTTCAGCATTTATCCAGGAATACTTAGAATCCATGGATTAGACGGCCATGAATACCCAATAAATCTCCAAACAAGAGAAAAATCATTTCAAAATTTCTTACGCTCATTTCGGTTCTACCCTCCTTAGGCCCAACACGGCTTATCTATGTACATTAGCAGTCAACATCAAAGGTTTTCTAATAACTCTTTGGAGGTGACTAAGGATTATTAATACGACACTATAATTGCAATAATATTTGAAAATACTATTACATTGTAAAAAAAAAGTGCGCCAACCATTTCGCCATCTCACTCTCACTCTCACCTCTCACTAAATTGATCCAGGAGAAATAAATCAGACCAAGTTTCCCCAGACGTTAATAATCACTATGTACTCCAAAATCGTTACTTCTACTTTACGCAGACAGGGTGCTGCTTTGGCCAAGAGAGCCGTTATGCAGCATGCCATTCCTCAATTACAAGTCCGTCTTTTGTCCAACTCTATCCGTAGATTGCAAGGACACAAGTTACCTGAAGTTTTGCAATCGGAATTAAAGATCTCCAATGCTATTCCAAACGAATTGAACTCATCTTACCAGGAATTCCTTGAAAGATCTGGATTCGAGTTGATTCAAAGGGACAACTACTCCAACGTCGAATTAGTTAAAAAGAACGGTGACGAAATTATCCACGTTTTCTTTGATGTTGACGAAATTTCTGAAAACCCTCTTGTTCCAGAAGAAGGTGAAGCTGAAACCTTCGAAGACGAAATTGAACAATACGACTCCTTCTTGTCTTTTGTCAAGGTTGTCATTGAAAAGCCAGCCACCAACACTGGTTTATACTTCAACTTGTACTTGCAGGGTTCTGACGGTTCTTTTTTGATTGACTTTGTCACCCACAAGGCTGACGTTTCTACGTACCTTAACTCCAGTATCAAGACCAATGGCGAATTCATTGACAAGTTCGAATACCAAGGTCCAAAGTTCTCTGATTTGGATGAATCATTGCAAATCGAATTTGAAAACTACTTGGCTGAAAAGGGCCTTGATGAAGAATTGGCTGATTTCATTGTCGGCTACAGTGAAAACAAGGAAGAAGCTGAATACAGAAGCTGGTTGTCTAAGATTATTAACTTCTTTTAATTAACTTAGGTAGATAACTGGTTACGGTTATTGACTACTGTTTCTAATTTTTCGAATCGACCCAGGTCAGATTAGTAGTTTTTGTCATTGATACAGTCTGCTTTTAGTCCATGTATATAATAAAAGACCTGATTACTTTAGTAATAGTAGTAATGTAAGAAGCGTACATTGATATCCACTCACATGATCAAGAGAGGGCTTGTGCCCTAATGAAGTAGAAATTTTTTGTCTGTGTTCCTGCACCCGACCTTGATTTTTCAATTCATAATATCAACGCGAGTTACGATTTTCCTCTTATTCATTAATATACATTAAAGATGTCTGCTGAAGCCTCTGTCTCTTACGCTGCCTTGATCTTAGCTGATGCTGAAATCGAAATCACCTCCGAAAAGTTGTTAGCCGTTACCAAGGCTGCCGGTGCCACCGTTGAAGGTGTCTGGGCTGATGTCTACGCTAAGGCTTTGGAAGGTAAGGATTTGAAGGAATTGTTGTTCGCCTTTGCTGCCTCTGGTCCAGCTGCTAGTGCTGCCCCAACTGCCGGTGCTGCTTCCGGTGACGCTCCAGCTGCTGAAGAAGCTGCTGAAGAAGAAAAGGAAGAATCCGACGATGACATGGGTTTCGGTTTGTTCGACTAAGCGAGCTTTCCCAACAAGCCTTAAATAACGATTGCGCCAGATAAACTATTTGCGCTTTTGGTGCTGACCTAGTTAGGTTGTAATAATAACGTTCATATCATTTAATGTGTAGATCGCCTCAACATGGGCGTAATAGTGAAACACTAATGAGCACGTAAGGCATGCCGGTTTTGGGGAAGTAACACAAAATCTTATTGTGCAGCCTTAGCAAATTGGAATTGCAACATACGGCTCAACAGCACATCGTCAGATGTGAAATGTATTGGTTTCTGATTTACGATGTGAAATGTATTGGTTTCTGATTTACGATGTGAAATAGATTTTGTGAGGTGAGGTGCAGCTACGAAATTCGACAACCATTGTATGCTAATATGTAACAGCAAAAACGCATGTCAAAATTGCGTTACGTTTGAACGAGAAATTGTTTGCTAAATATGGCATAGCAAGTGGTAAAGATGAATAGAACGGTTCTAGAAGTAGCCCATTGTGTAAACGAGAAATTAAGGTTAGACAGCAATAGCAATCGAATCGAACGGACTCAACGGGACCTATACGTTGGCCGCAAAATTAATTCCAATTACATGACGCAGGGTTCTCAAACACACCAGCTCGAAACCACAACCTGAAGACAAGAAAAATAGACAGGAGAGAGTTTGTTACATTCACTTATGACGATTACCTTTGGTGGGATAGAACATAGTGGAAAATTAGGTTTAAGTCCATGTTACAAGCTACAGTTCTTCACAATAATAGGCTCTGAATTTGATGGTATCTTCCGATGTGTTATTATTGAGAGATCATCATGCGAATCTGGTAATGACAATAGTATTGAAATCTAACCGTGCATGTGGATCCAATAGAGAATAAAATGCGAAAATAACCAATGATCCCAAGGTATCGAAATCGTCCCATAACCCCGGATTGCTGAGGAGGGGACGGTTGTACCGCAAACCCCGATCCGAGTGCGAATGATGTCAGAAAAAAAGGAAATAATGAGAATTCGAGACCGCGGGAATAACACTTGGCTCGGTTTGCGGATTAAAATACTCGGAAACCGGAGATAGCAAGTAAATGTAGACAACCAAATGCCGCAATACTTGTACAAGGTCTGGCATGGGTGATTAAGGCAAAATGTGTAGAGACGAAGTGCGTAGGTTTATTACTTTGTGTGTAGAAGATAAAGTGGTGACCATCAATATAATAGCGTCACGGCAAAACTTTGACAGGTCAGTGGGCGAAACTTTAAGTTATGCGGCTCGTTGTGTCGGTTATTACTACGAATTGGGTAGAGCGACATGGTCTCGCTAGGAAAAATAAAACGGTCGGAAATAGCTTGCGAAAAGGGCAATTCCATGGAGATCATTACACAGGATGTTGGTGTCCATGTTTTCCGAGTGAGCAAGGTAAGAAAAGCATCAGGCAAAATGACTGATTATTTTCGATCGATTATTTTAGTCGACATTTCTTATTGAAGTAATAAAAAACTGGTACGACACTAGAATCAATTATATCTACAGCATAGAAGTATAAAGAAGATTGAACCCAACGTAATAAGTAGAAGTTGTTTTATACAACCTGCCGTAACTACAGGCGTAGTTAATTATTCAGCTGAGTAATGTGTAACTTCAAATATTTAGCTTTTTTTGCGCGCGGCTGATTAATGGCTCTTGTTATTAATCAGCGTAATGATTCAGTACACAACCACATGTAGTAAGATATTCAAGAATGTTGCCATGAAAAACTTCTAGACCCCCTATAGGGACAAAAAAGCATATGTTTTGCCCTAGTAAAAGTCTTACACTATAGAGTTTTAGTTCTCCGAAAACACGTATGATCCGATTTTGAAATGCTTAAACGGAGTTACGCTCAGTAATGACACTAAAAAAAAGGAGCCGGCTCAGGAAAATATTGGCCAGAAAAGTCCGATCCGTTGCAGAATCACTAAAAAAAAAGAAATTGCTGCAGTATGTAATATCCGACAGGCAGAAAAAAATAAACCTAACGTATCGGCAATGAGTCTTTTACAGCCGGCATTCATATATAAAGGGGCGTAGGTTCTCCTCCACTTGCAACTAATAAAACAACAACAAACAAAAACACTTCTCTAATATTTGAGTATTCTTTTATTGATTAGAAGAGTACCCAGCTTAAACACAATATTGATCACATACACCTTATATACTACAACGGATTCCAACACCCGTGATCCGGATAACGGCAAAAAAAGTCAAATATTGTCTACTGACTCTTTTTGCAATAATTTAACAAATCACCACAATGTCCTCATCTAATAACTTAACCTTTGCCCAAACCTATACCCTTGCCTCCAAGGTAAGATCCAAGCTTACTAAGGAAGCCTCTAGTCCTAAGTCTTCGCTCAGAAACTTGGTTGTTCAAGCCAACATGTTGGATAACTTGATGGACTACATCTCGCATGAAACCAAGAAAAGATCCGAGGCCACCAAGGTACAAACTACCGCTTCTGTTAGATTTGACATTCCTACTGTCAACCGCCATGACAAAACCTCTATTTCAGAGTACGAAGTTACCTCCGATTCCGATTCCGATTCCGATTCCGACGAAGAAGATGTCGACTACATTCCAAGAACCTTCAATAATATTTACTACGAGGAAGACTTTGACTCTGATGACAGCGATTCGGACTCCGACTCGGAAGATGACTACTATTACTCGGATTCGGATACCGAAGATGCAATCGTGGAAGACGAGGCCGAAGAATTACTGATTGTGACTGGCGCTATTCCAACTCCTGTTTCTACTTTTAAGAAATTACCATCTATGGACTTGTCATTGAATATCGTCCCTGAAGAAGACGAAGAAGACGAGGACGAAGAATTGGTTTCGCCAACGGATGAAGTTCCTGAATTGTGCAGAACTGTCTCATTGACTGATGATGAAGAGGATGAAGTTAGCGATCATCACCGTCGAAACTATGTACACACTAATGTTGAACATGATCACAAGAAAAAACATAATACTCCAACGACTCTTTTCAAACATGTTGTGCATTCCACCCCTAACCTTCATAACCATCACAACCATCAAAGAAACCATTCTATTTACTCCATGGAGCACATGTTTTAGAGTATTGTGAACTAAAAATAAATCAGACTTTAATTCAGTTAACGACCGGTTCATGACACATGATATTTATGATTACGACCCTTTTATTTATTGCATATATTCCTAATAGATTACGAAAAACACTAGAAGGAGTACTCCTTTTGTAGATGTATTTTATTTTGCTGTGAGTGTTTATGGTTTCCCTTGGCACACTTTCGGTATATTAATGTATAGATACGTGTTTAGGATATTTCTTAGTTGGGAAAGTGTTGTTCTAAGAACTTAATAGGGAAAAATAAAAAAAGGATCTGGTGCATGTATCCGATTTCGTAGTCCGAAACCTATCAATCAAAAAAAAAGTGAATGCGTTTTGAGGCATTTGTTTGCATCATTATTCAGTTAAAGGTAACTACAGAAGACCCGAATCGAAGAACATACGACTTTTTGACTGTCGTTTAAACATTAAAACGTGCAGGTTATTTCCGTGATTGATTTAATGTAGGATTAAACTATTGTCGGTAATTAATTATTGCCGATGTATACGCGCGGGATTTTCAATGACATTCTGCCCGGTTGGTCAGTCTTTTGGACCAGCCGCGTAACAAGCTGGGGCAGAAGCATCGGGATTCCGATAATGAAACCCTTCCCCAGCCATAAAATAAACCTTAAATATCAACCAGTATCCAGCGAAATACCCCAGACAAAAAAATAAGGTTGGGAATTTTTTTGGCCCAAGATCGGCATCGGCGTCGGGAATAAACCCAGCTTCGGAGAGGGTTGTGGGGATGCAAGCAAAAGGCGTCATTAAGTGTCATTAAACGATGTTTTCTTTTTCTGTAATTATTCCAATTTCACGTCCGTCACTAAATCGACCAAGTCTTCTTCGTCATTGCCGGCCAAACCCCGTTCAAACGTCTCTCTGCCTGACATCTTTCCCTGGTGCATCTTTTCGAATCGTTGCCTTTGCTTTCCCTCCAAGTCAAGTTCAGCACGGAATTTAAGCCTCCAGGCTGCAAATGATTCACGGGTCACAGGTGTACCTTGGAATTTCTTCTGTTCCTCTTTCTCGAGTTCCAATTGTTTCCGATCATGTTCTCGTTGTCGCGTCGTCAATGTTTGCTGAAAATATGCCTCGGCCTCTTCCCTTAAACGGTTAATAAGAGCATCCACCATTGGCAAACCTACCTGAACTTCAGCCTCTTCTACCAATTTCGTGTGCAATCCAGCAAATGCTTGTTTATCAAACTCAATGTACTCCGCAATATTTAAGGCTCGCCTGGTAGCCTTGGTTTCTTCATCTTCCTCACTTTCTTCATCGTTGTCACTGTCATCGCCTCCATACTCACCTTCTTCATCAGCATCTTCCGCGTAGTCAATTTCAAGCTCAGGAACCACTTCTGGATACTCTTCGGGGTATTTGATATCAAGCAGCACCACATGGACACGGTCACTTGGGATATCTAACTTGATCTTAATCGCATAGTGTTTATCTGTATACTTGGTCAATTCATCGGGATACATGTATTCCAAGAATTCCAATTCCATCTGCTGTTCTTCGGCGTGATCCATCTTGCAAGTAGCGCGTTGTCTACGTGAAGATCTACAAATCGTAAAATTTTTGACAAGGAATAGGAACAGAGGCAACGGAAAGGAAAAAAAATAACTATATACAGGAAACACCAGTACTGCAATATTATAATGTTTTACCTGCAGTAGCGTACAAAAAAATACTCGGTGCTGAGTTCCTAAAATTGAGCCTATCATTCAAAAAAAGGCGAGTTTTATTGTTTGTTTTATCCTTAAAAAAGTGTGCTGGTACTACTTTTGCCATAGCACCTTGAGGAGAAACAGCAACTAACCGGAGGAATACGAGTGAGCCTATACACGAGATGACGCCAAAGTACAGTTTATTTCCGCCCAACACCACCATTAAGGATTTTGGGTACGACGAAGATCATCCGTTACGACTTGGCCAGTTTGCAAAACCTATAGTGTATGATGGCATAGAGGTATATGGAGTTAGTGGGAGTGACTCGGACGAGGAATACATGAAGTTTGGACGTCACCACAGCCAGTCATACGCATCACAAGACCAAGAACAACAACTAATTAATGATAATGATAACGATAACGAAAATGCACATGAAGAGACAGACGAAACGTATGCCAGTGATGAGATTAACCGGCGTGCAGTAGCATTGTTTGATTTTACCCCGGAAAACGATAATGAAGTAGCATTGACTGAGGGCCAGGTGATATGGATCTCGTACCGACACGGCCAGGGCTGGCTTGTGGCGGAGGACCCAGAAACCGGCGAGAATGGGCTTGTGCCGGAAGGTTATGTAGAAATCCGCTACGAGGAGGAGGTATTTGACGATATGCCGAAACCGTTTCTACCACTGATATTACAGAGCTACAACGATGGAACGCACAGTGAAGACGAATGGGTCGATACCGACTTCGAAGAAGACGACGACGACGACGACAACAACCACAACCACAGCAACGAAGACAACAATGCCTCAGAAGGTGATCCCGATGCCTTAACGGGCCAATTAGGAAATGTATCATTAAAGGAACATGTAGGATAATAAGACCCATCTCCGGCTGGTGGTGTACATAGACCAAAAATCTACAGAAAGCCACTGATTTTGTAGTGAGAATTTGTGTATTGTCGCAACTTGTACAACGAAAGTGCACCTTTGCTTTGCAAATGCACTTTTTGCAATGCATTCTGGATTAATAATTCGCACTACAAAAAATTCTTATTTTGGGGAAATCTTTTTTTTACAATTTAATCGATTTGTTAAATGAAGGCATATATTTTTTTGCACTTTTTTATACTGCGTATTAATTGCAGATCATCACGAAGTCGATGTCTGAAGAGACAGAAACCACCAAGGAAAAACGCAAGGTGCCGCCCAAATACCTGAATACGGGTCGTAAGTTCCGTGGAAATATCAATTACATAGAATTCTATAACCGCAGTGTAAGAGAATTCTTCGATCTCGAGGATGTGACCCACGCTTATCGCAGACTAGTGGCGCTGAAATTGACTCACGATGGTGCCATGTGTTACGAAAGACTACGTGACAATACGATCCCCGGAACCATATGGCTGAAGATTGAGAAAGATGCATTTTTTAAGTGGCTTGCTCGCTATTCGATCCACCAAGTTGACATGATCCAGAAACATATTCCCACTAAGAGTGTGAACGAGATAAAAGCGTATTATAATATACTATCAACGTCCGCAAAGGAGCTTAAAAAGGGAAACAAGAGACAAACAGTTGAACATTTGTACAGAGTGAATAAGGAATGGAAGAGAATTAAGCTACCAAAGCTCCTGGCACGGTTGCTTCGTTATACTGATTTGCCCATCGCGTACGAGATGAGTCCCGAATTTATCAAGATGGAGGAGGAGCAGAGTGAGATGGCAGCACTGAAGGAGCGCCTTATTATTAATGACGGTACCCGGCGTTTTATTCACTTCAACAAAGAGTATATTGCTGGAGATCATCACCTCTTTGACCTCGATAGGCTTCTGGAACTCACCAGCAAAGTATATACCATGAACAACGTCATCAAACCATACAAAGCGCCTAAATTAGAGTTCCGTTCGATGGTATACCTTGAAGATTTGGTTGTACAGATACTACGAAAGGTAATGTACAAAGTATTCTTGAGAAAGCTTATCAGTTATCCACTGAGCGAGAATCCACCTTCCATATCCAAACAAGATATTTACGATGCAATTGCTGACATGGAGTACCGTAACGTAGAGGAAAAGTTCAACTGGAACCGGTACTGGGCTGAGTTGAAGAGCCGGCTTGAAGTGGAGGTGATTGATGATGTCTCCAACCGGCGACTTCTCACCGAACGCGAGTACAACCGATACATCACTGCTCACACCAACAAAACATTAAACAATCGCCACAGCTTGGTCAAAGACGCCGACAACCGATTATTTGAGCCTATGGCACCGTATGTGCCAATATTAAACGATCCAGTTCCGCAGCCCGCGGTGCATCCGTTCCAGACCTCACTGCAACCCCTGCAACAACTACAACCCATCCGTCACATATCATCGCTAAAAGCTGCTCTGGAAGTAGAAACTGAGCCTGAGAACTGGGAAGCAATTCAGGACGAACTTGACTGCATTGAAACCGCCGTGTTGGAGCGGCAGGACATGGACGATTCGCACATGTATGAACGCGGGTTGGTGACGATGATGATGACCGAGAACCCTGAGCGGACCAAAGACGTTTTGTACACAGTAGAAGAGGCCGAAGAGGTTGTCAAGTACTGGGATGACGAAGAAGTACGCGAAGAGGACTCTCGTGAGGAATTTTATCTGCGGCAGTACGACTATTTACGTGCCGAGCACTTTTTCAAATACCCAGAACAGCACGGCGACATCGAGGACGCGGATGAGGAAGAGGAGGAGGAAGAGGTCGATAGCGAGATTAGTGAAGAAGAACAATTTGATGAAGCAATGGAGGATGAAGATGTTGACGAAGAAGTACAAGAGAAAGAATTTAGTGAAGAATTTAGTGACGATGACGAAGACTCTGAACTAGAGGTCGATGATAACCGGATCAGACCACAGAGTAGTTTGATTAAACACCATCTGTATACCTTTGCAACCTATCTATGAACATATATATACATAACCCAAATCAAAAGCAATTGCCACGAAACACGTGGTGATGATATAATAGTCCTTTGCATCCCAAACCTTCGCCGCAATTGTTTTCCGCGGAACCGAGGCAACATTTTTCTCCAGAAAACCATCAAATTCGTAAAAGATGGAGTAATCAGAGATGTTGTGGACCAGGTATAGGATAGAGGCAATCTCGTACATGATGAATTGGTAGATACAGTAAAACTTGATAGCAAACAGACTGATTTTGTATGCTAGAATAGTCAAGGTATCATTTTGTGGCACAAACAACGGAAAGTTGCTATTCACGTAAAGAAACGACTGGCTTATGAAGATAGGCAAAATGTCGTTGTTGCAGTCCACCAAGAAACGTTTAAAAGTAACTGTAGTGTTTCTATCGTGATCGATCCAGTCGTCACTCCGATTATAGATAGCGCTGACAAGTTCCACAAAGTATGGGAGTACCACAAAAAATGGGAGTACCACTTGTATAACCATGCAGATTTTGAGGGTAATTTGTATATCATTGTTAACAAACAACAGCATTTGAGAGTCCATCAATAGATGGTAACACCCGATATTCTGCCCCACAAAAAGTGCTAGCTCAATCCCCGCCCAAAATTCCACATGAAATATGTACCGCAATACAAATAGGATATTTATAAGGTTGGAGACAATATCCCACTTGTAATCTTCGACCCAAAGAAGCTGGATTGGGATGGCGGTCTGTGTTGAATAGGTCAATAGTTGTTTAAATTGGATATATATTAGTGTGGCTAGCACTATGGTGCAATGCACCACGGGATTATGGATGTACTTGCATAGACAAACATCAATATACTTAATGTAGAGGTTGTATGTTATAGGGTTGAACATAGAAAATAGGTAGGGAGCGTGAATGTCAAAAAAGGGATGATATTTTGTCAAGAGCCGCTCATCCTTTAGACGGCATCCTATTCGTTTTATACTTCAAACCCCCTCTGCAATTCTAAGTATAACTCTGGGTTTGAGGCATATAAGTTAAATATAGAATTATAAAATAAAAATTAAATAATTTGCACGAAACGAAACCGGGCTACACCCCAAAATAAATGTCCATACCTCTACCTAGAATAGATCTCCTATAAAAGGTGGCTTGGACAGTTCCATATGCCGAAGGAGAGTAAAGATATCGAGTCTTCGGTGTTTGTTTTTCTACGATGTAAGTCACTTGAATCCCACGTTATGCTCTTCTGTCGTGGTAGCGCCCCACGTTCTTGCCAGTGTCCATGTCCTTAGATTCGCCGACTTGAAATTATTCTTTTTTATTTTCTCTCGCCATATTGTTAGCTGGCTTTGAAGTACCGTTATATTGTAATAAAACAAGTTGCACACCCAAACCGATACCCAGCCAAACTTAACGTCAACACAACGTTGTTGGGCAACAAATTACTTTACTTTCACACATGGGTCGTAAATGATTTTTTTTTTGAAACAGGGCACACCTCAGCTGTGGTAAGATTTCTTTCTGCAATCTGCACATAAACATAAACGATAAAAAAATACTGAGACATCAGCACGCCTTATTGTTTCTAGGTAGTTGTTAAAAACGAACATACCGATAATGTACCGTTATTATTTAGATGGCATATATTACATCATTTCTTAAGCCATACCAGGAGATATAAATGTATTCTAAAGCAAAAATGTTCCTTAAAAGTCCCACTTATTTATACGTCGGATCTCACGATCTGGCTACTATTTTCTTGAAGCTAACCTCTTAAATGATGGAGTTCATCTTCATTTAAAGTGTCAAGGCGGCGCCAGAAGGGTCGCCAAGAAAAGTTATACGAATTAATATAATCTTAATACAAAAAGCGGTAATCTAAAGTAAAGAAGTATTTTTATGTTAGAAAATAATAGATTCTCTAGATAATACAGATTCAGCCTTAACTATTGCTACAAATTTGTCCATTTAGCACATTACTAAACTGCATGATAACACTTGTTAGTAATATGCAGGACCACGAATTTACATGATATTAACATGTAGAACGTTTTTGATCCTGGATAACCAGCAAAAAAAGTTGTTGACTGCATATAAACATATGGAATTTTTGCTGCTCCTTTTTCCTTCTCCCTGCCACCTCCTTAGGAAATACATGTAGGTGGAATCAGACCACCGTGCCCCCAAAAAATTTGAACTAATTTTACTTTTAAACTAAACCATTATGTATAGAAAGGTATTTGGGAGCATTTCGCGGTGCCACATCCTCGACAAGTGCTACATAACCATGATGTGGGGACTGTCTGCGAAACGTGGACTCCCACTACTGGATTTTTCCCAAACTATTCTGGAACTTTCTGTGGGCCGGGCAACCCCTCACATCCTGCATATAATTTTGTGTAACAATCTCTGGCATCAATGTTCTCAATCTCGGCCCCAAACCCTACAAATACGGCCAATCCCCTGAAACTTTTTCCTTTCCGTTAATTGTCCAAAAAACAATCAGAAAATCAAAATGTCCAAAGTCTACTTCGATATCTCCGCTAACGGCAACAAGTTAGGCAGAATTGTCTTCAAGTTGTACAACGACGTCACTCCAAAGACTGCTGAAAACTTCAGAGCCTTGTCTACTGGTGAGAAGGGCTTTGGTTACGCTGGTTCTTCCTTCCACAGAGTCATCCCTCAATTCATGTTGCAAGGTGGTGACTTCACCAGAGGTAACGGTACCGGTGGTAAGTCCATCTACGGTGAAAAGTTTGCTGACGAAAACTTTGTCAAGAGACACGACAGACCAAACTTGTTGTCGATGGCTAACGCTGGTCCAAACACCAACGGTTCCCAATTCTTCATCACCACTGTTCCATGCCCATGGTTGGACGGTAAGCACGTTGTTTTCGGTGAAGTTGTCGAAGGTGCTGACATTGTCAAGACCATTGAAGGTTACGGTTCCAACTCTGGTACCACTTCCGCCAAGGTCACCATCGACGCTTCTGGTGAATTGTAAATCACTTAGATACGACTGAATGAAAATTACAACCTGTTGCTTTCTTTTAATTTTATTGACTATCTGTAGTAACACGTTTTTTTGTTCGTCTTTTTGTTGACGAATTAAAGTTTTGCAGCCAAGATTGCTTCGACGCCACTGTTGGTGACACCTGGGCCTGGCTCTTGTCCCAAGTAGGTAACCTTTCTGTCCTTGGAGTTGATGACCAAGGCAAAACGAGAAGTACGGACACCAAAACCCTTGGAAGTGAGATCGACAGACAAGTGGTGGGCGGTGGAGAAAGCAGCATTACCGTCACTGGCAAAGTAGACCTTTGGGAGAGAAGGTACGGTGTCTGGGTCGATCTTAGCGTCCTTGGCCAATAACTTGCCCCAAGCGTTCAATACAAAGGGATCGTTGGCACTGAGAATGATGACGGCGCCGACTTGCTTTTCCGCCTTCAATTGGGCCAAGTTGGTCAAGAATGGTGGAATGTGGTTTTCAGTACAGGTTGGAGTAAAGGCACCTGGAACAGAAACCACGACGATGTTCGGGGTTTCGGTTGCAGCCAATTCACTAACGAGTTTATCAACTTGCAAGCCAGTTGGGATGGAACATGCGAGAGCGTTACCCAATTCGCTCTGGTTGGAGAGATCAACTGGGATGTATGTGAAGACAGTTTCTTGAGGGAATTCTTGACCTAACAAAGACATTGTGGTGTGTATTATATAATTAAATAAAGGAATTCAAAATTGCTTGTAAAGATTTTGTGGAATTGGCTGGACTCCGTTCCGATTTTTATACTTACCGCTCACCGCCTCCTATCTCAAGTAATCAAGCAAATGGGACCAGAGCACGTGAGCCTTAAGCTAATGGCGGATAACGTCATGTGTGGTTAGTGGGCAAGAACTATATTATAATAAGAATGGTAGAGACTGGGTAAGCAGAGTGATGTAATAGAAAGAACTCAACATAT
Source organism: Teunomyces lycoperdinae (assembly GCA_030574955.1). NCBI lineage: Eukaryota > Fungi > Ascomycota > Pichiomycetes > Serinales > Debaryomycetaceae > Teunomyces > Teunomyces lycoperdinae. The sequence goes on from JAJMFY010000002.1 coordinate 566,718, forward strand.
TCCGCCGTACAAAGCACATCAATTACTTTGCCCTACTACGGTTATGATTTGAATGCTTGCGGATTGGCATTCGCCACCGGCGCAATGGCGATTTGTCGCAAATCTTTGTCGCGTTTTCGGGATGTTTGTTGTCATTTGTCGCATTTCCGGTTCCAAATATCACCAAATCAGTTATCCAAAACTTAATATGGAGAAACCCATTGGTTTAGGGATAGAAACTGACCCGAATCTTTGGGAAACCACAATGGATCCACCGTTGATGTCCAAAAACCATCTGTTGCCGGCCAGTGGGACTGAAGAATTGCGGCCAATCAGACTCATGAAGCGCCAAGAACACCGCAAAAGCTCGTCGTCCACAGGCTCCTCACTGAGCTCCATCATGTCTCCGGAAAGAAGAACCTCATCACACAGCACATCTGCTGCTCCAACAGCTTTGACTCCTAACAAGGAAGAGTTCCAGTTCAGACCCATCCGTTTGGGAAACAGCCAGCGAAGCATCTCCTCGACTCCTTCACATTCCAATACGAACTCTATTCATTCAGACGTCGAGTCTCGCCGCAAGTCTGTCCAGATTAAAAACCTTCCCATTTCATCCAACAACCCCCTGGTTCACCACATTGCTGAGCAGAAAACTGACGATATGATTTTTGCCCTTTGCGTCGTAGACTTCCATCATAAGCGCGGACCAGAAGTCCAATGGTGGAAATCGAGCTACCATCCAAACTACAGTCCAGAACTTTTCAGAAACTTGTCGTTCCAGGCACTTCCTGATGGCTCTCATTTGTTTGAAGAGACCTTCTCCAACTTCAACTTGGTATACGACTTCAATACTGCAACGTCTATAGACGACTTGAACGACCTCAATCACTTCCAGGGTGATCCTCGTGACCTCAAGACACTTTTTGGGTGTTCGTGTGTGAGGCAGGTGAGAACAAGCGATCTCTCACAGGAAGAAAGGGACAGAAACAAGGATATCACCCGTTCAAGTGTCCAGAAGGCCATTGTTATCATCGTGAGAAAGCAACCAATATTCACAAAGATAAAAGAGAAGCTTTCCATTATCACAAAGAGTTATTTTCAACAGGAAAGCTTTGATAATGTCGAGATGCTTGAGAATCTATTTGAGAATCTTAACACCAACTTCAAGCTTGTCGGAGACGAGTTGGAAGAAAGCGAAACATTCAAGATTAAAGAGGAGGAGGAAGAGTTCTTTGTCAATTTAAATCTTAAGAACTCCATACTAAAATTCAACAACAACTTCATGGTTATTTTCAAGAGCTTGTTATTAGATAAGAAGATCTTGATTTATTCTAATAGTAACCTTGAAATGTTAACTCAATTCCAAAACAATCTCATCAGTTTAATTCCAAATCTCATAAACAATTTGGATAGTTCAGGATGCCCGTTGATCGACTATATCGAGACCAACGGCCCTCTTACGAAGCCCAACTCGCTTAATACCAATAACAGGAAATCATTATTGCGTTTCTTTGGGCTTCCGTTACAAATATTCAATACGAAAAACGCATTCTGGAATCCATATTTACCATTGCAACAATTAGACGAGCTTTCAGTCGATAGTTTCATGGTTGGATGTTCCAACCTATTGTTTATTAACAAGGCTGAAGCAAAACGAATCGACTTGGTTATTAATTTGGATACCAATGAATTGACGTTCCCATTAGGAAAACCAGAAGAATTATCCCTCAGCACGAATGACAAGAAGTTTATTCAAGCTTTAATCAATAACATGCATGATCAAAATGGCAAATTTATCGGTAATGACGACTACATCCGTTACCAATTCGAGGACTATCTTTGTTCTTTAATATCGACCATGAGATACGCTCAATACAAGGAGAAGTTTTTCCAGCCTCCACCGGGATTTACTAACGAAGCAAATGTTGGAGATTTGTCTTTGTTCAACCAGAAATTTATAGACGTATGGAAGAAGTCCCAAAACTTCAAGATATGGAATGCCATGGCTGATGAGTTCATTTTCAATTTCCTAGAACCCAAACATATAGCTGTCAACTTTGCTGAACAACCAGCTTACAAGAACATCAGCAGTTTTTTCAGTAATTTGGTGGGTAGAGGAGAAGCAGGACCTGATATCAATTTAAAGAATGAAGAAATAAAGGCTCAGAAATTTATCGTCGAAGATGAAGGAAAAAGTTCCAACAAAAAAGAAGGGGAAACAAAAAAGAATACGGAGGATGCATCAACTACGACAGCACCTAACTTAATTTCCAGTTGGACCTCTGGATGGGGGTTCAAGAAGAATTAGCATTTACCTAAGTAATGTTTGTATAATATTATGTACAGGAAATTCAAAATGACAATGGCATCTCATTGAAAAACTATGCATCGAACCTCGTCCCTCCCCATATAACGATTGTACATAGCAATGAAACATCCGTTCCAGAGTATTCTTATAAACAAAGCCGGTAGTCACTTATTCACCACTGTCAAGAGTACCATTGAGGTATTTTCATTGAGCACTGGTAAGGTAGTGGGTCACTGGATCGACGATGAAGATGTCGAGATTCAACAAGCCGATAAGGCCAGATTATTGAAAGGTAGAGCCAAGGAAGAAGCAAAGAGACAAAAGAGAGAGGCAAAGTGGGCCGAGAAGAATGGAAAGAAAATCAAGAACAACGACAGCGAAGCTATCAAAGTCGATGCAAATATCTACAATTATATCAGATCATTAAAACTCACTCAAGATGAAAAGTATTTAGTGGGAACCGCCGATAGCGATAAGTCGGCCATATTATTTGAGATCGACTTGGAAGCAGAGAACTGTTTGAAGTTGATCAAACGTCAAGTGTTCCCCAAAAGACCTTCTGCGATTACCTTCGACGGGTCAAATGTGATTGTCGCCGATAAGTTTGGAGATGTATTTGTAACGGGTATAAATACTCCAGTTGAAGATGAAAAGACGATGCAGCCTATCCTTGGGCATGTCTCAATGTTGACTGATATTCTTGTAGGTTCAGTGCAAGGTAAAAAGTGCATCTTGAGTGCCGACAGAGACGAACACATCAGAATATCACACTATCCCTTAGCCTACGTGATTAAGGACTTTATCTTCGGTCATAATGAGTTTATTTCACAGATGTCGATCCCTGAAAACGACCCCAACTGTTTGATCAGTGGTGGTGGTGATGATTACATCTCCTTCACGTCTTTGGAAAACAAGGAAGCGATCAAAGTAGATATCAGAAAAACCATAGACCCCTACTTGAACGACAACCATTTGCCCCCAGAAAGATTCCTCACTCCTGAGTCCGAAAGAGAATTGACAGTAGCAAAGATCGCTACTTGGAGCAATGGAAAATCCGCTTACTTGACTATTGTGCTTTGTGAAAATACTCGTGCTTTATTGGTTTACCAAAACGACGGAAATGGTAAGATAGGTGATGCTCAGATAGTTGAGGTTGCACATCCAATCATTGATTTCTCTGTCGATGGAAAAGGGAACGTTTTTGTTGCTCTTGATGTTGATTCAGGAAACCTTTTGCAATCCTTCAAGTACGACGAACAACTCAAGCAATTCACTCCAAGATCATCTGAAGTATCAGCTGAAATCACAACCAATAGCGCCGTTGAGGTCGACGACAGAGAACAAGTTTACCCATTGTACCACGTAAAGGGATTAAGGAAAAGGAGTGAACATTAAGTAAGAACTTTCTATTCTTAAATATATATTTAATTTTTTTTTTTGACTAGTAAACTATTGATCAATGAACCCACCCTGTTCACACAAGGAGTAGAATAACGAATCCTTCTTCTTTAACAAGTTGCTTGGAGTATCAAACTCGATAATCTCACCCTTGTCCAACACAATGATTCTGTCAGAATCCAAAATGGTGTTAAGTCTGTGAGCAATTGTAATGATAGTCTTTTCCTTAAATTCGGTTCTAATAGTCTCTTGAAGAATCTTGTCGGTTTCGACATCAACAGCAGCAGTGGCTTCGTCCAACACTAATACATTAGAATGACGCAACTTCAACAAAACTCTGCCCAAACACATCAACTGTCTTTGACCAATGGATAAGTTACCTCCACTTTCGTTAATTTTTACTTCCAACGCTGATTTGATTTCACTGTCTTCTTCTCTTTCTTCAAACATTCTCTTAACATGTTTGTCAAGATGTGATAATTCCAACGCTCTCCAGATTTCTTCATCGGTGAAGGAGTCGGTAGGATCAAGGTTTGATCTGATAGTACCTTCCAATACTTGCGAATCTTGTGGAATGATGGACAACTTACTTCTCAAGTCAAGAAGACCAATAGAGCCTGTATCAATACCGTCAATATTAATATTACCGTCAAATGCTTCAATGATTCTGAAAAGCGCTAACGTAATAGATGACTTACCGGCACCAGTTCTACCGACGATACCAATTTTTTCTTGTGGTTTGATTTCCAAGTTGATATTCTTCAAAACCAAGTCCAATTCAGGTCTGTACTTAGCGGAGTAATCAACAAACTTGATTTCACCACTTTCAGGCCACTCGGAAGATGGTCTCTTGTCTTCAATAATCTCTGGAGCTTCAGGAGTCAATCTGGAGTATTCCAATACTCTCTCAACGCTGACAATGTTAGTTTCAACTTCAACTGTCATTCTGACAATCCAGTTAAGAGATTGAGTGATTTGCAAAGAATAAGACACAGATAAACCGACCAAACCAGCAGTTAATCTACCTGACTTCAAAGTCAAGATTGCCAAACCAGCAGCAGCCAAAATGATGATAGAACCCAAAAATTCTAATCTTACTGCTAACCATCTGTTAGCATTTATAGCAGGATGGTAGGCACTCATATTCTTGTTGACTCTCATTTCGTTCAAGATTCTAAATCTTTCTTCTTGACCGTATGCCCTGATAATAGAAACACCGTTTAAGGATTCCTGGAAGTTGGCAAAAATTGGAGATCTTGAAACCGAGTCCAATCTTCTTAATTCTCTCGATGTCTTCAAATAGTATTGCTGGTAGTAGACGTAAAGAATACCGAGAGGGCCAACAATAAAGATGAATTGCCAAGTAGAGAAACAAATGACAACGATGGTAAACAACACCTTGGTGGAGTTACTGAAGAACATACCAAAAACACGGCCTAACACTTCATCAATCTTGTAAATATCATTCGAGAATCTATTCAAGATTCTACCAATTGGAGTAGTCTCAAAGAATGACATTGGTGCTCTCAAAACACTGACAGCCATCAGGTTATGCAATCTTCTAGAGCCATGAATCGTGCAGAAAATCCACATAAAACAAGATTGAGCCAATGCGGCCAAGGAGTAGCCAATACCCAATAAAAAGTAAATACCCAAGTACTTACCAACGTTAGGGTTGTAACCATATTCAGTGTTAACTTCTGACCAGTGCTTTAACCAAACATTAGAACCGACACTAATAGCCATACTTAAAATAGTACATCCAAAGAAAACAGCAACAGACCATGGGTTACACGCCTTAGCGTATTCACGGTAGACCTCCCATTTGACTTGACCTTGTTCGACATGTTCTTTTCTTGCTTTGGCATCTTTGTCATCTTCATCAGTAACTTCAGTGGCAATTTCCTCGTCATTCAAAGAGGCATCGGAAGCTCTTCTCAAACTACCAACCTCGAAATTAGAGTCTGACTCCAAATCTTCTAGGTCAACAGATGCTTCTAATTCTTCGGTTTCTTCGCCATCCTTCGCCTTCTTTTCAGAAGAACCTGGAGAATCGTTGTTTCTCTTTCTACCAAATTCCAAAATCAATTGACGCAACTTACTGTTCTCTTGGTTAATAATCGAGTCGTAAGTACCTTGTTCGATAACTCTTCCGTCACTAACCATGTGCAAATTGTCGGCAATACTCAAAACGTTAATAGAATTGGTTGCCAAAATCTTACACTTAGACTTCAACAAACCATCTGGACCCAAGACATGATCAGTCAAGTGCTTTCCAACGTGTTCATCAACAGCACTAAGAGGGTCATCCAATAAGTAAACATCAGCTCTAGCATAAACAGCCCTGGCCAAAGACAATCTGGCTTTCTGACCACCGGAAAGGGAAATACCCTTTTCACCAACTTCAGTTCTGTCGCCCTTTGGTAAAGTTTTTAAATCGACACTTAAGGCACAAGCCTTCAAGACATGTTGGTAGAATTCTGGATCATACTTGTGCCCAAACAAAATGTTTTCCTTGACAGTACCATTCATGATCCAAGGAACCTGCGAAACATAGGCAACCTTACCGTGAATTCTGACTTCACCATCCAACTTATATAAATCACCCAAAATGGCTTGAATAATAGAAGACTTACCAGAACCGACCTTACCAACAATACAGTCCAAGTCACCCTTCTTAGAAGCAAAGTTGATGTTGGATAAGGCAACCTTGTAGTTTTGCTCACCTTTAGCCTTGGACCATAAGAAGGTACCGTTCTTGATCGAAACAGCAACATCTCCAGTCTTTTGGACCCTCTCGACCTTAATAACAGCATCTTGTTGTAATTCGGAACCAGTCAAAAACTTAGTCAATCTGGAAATAGCAACTTGAGCTTCAACAACATTGGTGATGACCATTGGAACAACAGCCAATGGAAATGACAACAAGTTAAACAAAGATAAAGCTGGAAAAACCAAATCGGTGGACAAACTTCTATCCTTTTGAGTAATGACGAATAAGGCAAAAGTAGAACAACTGACCAAGAAAGGAGCTAAAGTCCAGAGGGAGTTTGAGACAGCACTGAAAATACCCATACGCTTCAAGTTGTCCAATTCCTTTTCGTTTCTAACGTAATTCAACTTGTCCAAGTATGGGTGTTCCCAACCGTACAACTTTAAGGACTTAATATTGCTCAAAATTTCACTGATCAATCTGGATCTTTCGTCCTTGTTTTTCATTTGTGTCTTTTGTAAACGCTTTTGAACTCTGGCAATAACACCGTTCAATGGAATCATAATCACCATAATGGCGACACCAGCCCACATAGAGTTACCAATCAAGCCGTACAAAGAGTACAAACACAATATAATTTGAAATGGACCAGACCAGATGATTTGCAAGTTTTGAACCAAGTCCTGGAGTCTTTGAACATCAACAGACATCAAGTTCACAATATCACCGGTGTTTGATTCTTGCTTGGTTTCGTTAGATAAAACCAAAGCCTTGTTGTAGATAACAGAGGTGAGCGAAGTCTTAATCTTCATACCCAAGTCAAAAGCTCTTTGGAAGTATTGGTGCAAACAAGCAGTTTGAGTCACGGAAACAATGAACATAGCACCAGCAATCATAAACCCCTTGGTGAGAGGAATTGGGTCACCCTGCTTCAAGGATTCCGAGTAATCGTTGACAAACTTAATCAAAAGTCTTAACAACTGTGGTTGAACAAACGCCAAGGAGTCTTGCAAAGCCTTGAAAATACCACCAAACACAAATTCCAAACCGAAAGCCTTTGCGATGGCCCAGAACAATGATTTCTGGTCAGACTGATTCCAGTAGTGGTTGAAAGCATCGGATGTAGTTCCAGCTTTCAATTCAACTGGCAATGGAGGCAAGTCATTTTCAGTTAAGTATTGGAGATATCCCTTTTTCATCAAGCCACCCATCCAGTCAAAAGTGATTCTAGAAAAGACGTTGGCATTGTCAAAAGGTGAAACCTTTCCAATAGTAGCGAAAGAAGATAATGGTTTCATGGGGAAGACCAATTCCAAAGTTAAGATGAAAGCAGCATTGACGGTGCCCATGATGATGACAGTAACGATAGTGTAGGAACTCTTTCCTCTCAAGGTGTAGTTGAGGATTCTGCCCAAGTTTAAAATGACTTGGAACAACCAGTAGAAGAGAAGAGTACCGTTAGGAATGCTGGCTTTGAATTGTTCAATGTAGTGGAGACCAAGAGCCACGATGGTAGCACTGAGGTTGAGGCCGAGCGCAGTTCTGATAACATCTGAATGAGGATAGAGGGTGAGTTCAAAGAACGCAAAAATGACCTGGATGGTGACAAGAATGAGTTTGGCATAAAATGACCAAGCTACACGATTGCTCTTGGCCTTGGACTGACGTAAGGAGTGGATTTGGTACAGGCCCAACAAGATCATGAGGGCAGCCGATAAGCCAAAAAGACCGCCCTGAAGGAAACAAGGGGTAAAGTCGTTGTATAGTGGTGAAAAAGGACCCCAACCGTCGGAACTACTGTCACTACAAGTCAACCAGCCAGTAGGGATGGTTGCGTTGTAGTGGGAGGCGGTATGGGCAAGGGTAGCCACTACTGGGTCCGAGGTTTCGTCTTTAAACCATACTGGCAATTGACTGAGGACGTTCCAGTTGTAGTATAGATGTGACGTATCTACCGAAGGAATAGGCCACTGCTCCATGATTTGGTTAAACGAAGTCTCGAACAGTTTAGCTCGATGCTGGTGGCGTTGAGGTTACTTTTATATGCTTGAATTTTTCGCATTGATTATTAATTAAGCTGCGCGCCACCTGCTCATCTTATCGAAATGTAGGAACGATTAAACACGAACAAATGGAGAAACAAAGAGGAAAAACAAAACCAAGTCTGGTTCTTTGAACAAAAATATGTCAGAAAATTTATCTACCAAGATTTTAATGTGGTTAGAATCTGTCGAACCCGGATGGAAAAGTTTCATCCAATCAGAAATGGTTAGCTTTTTCTTGCTTTTATTGTCTATCTTATGATTCTATTTAGACGATGAAAGTTGGCTTGTTGTTGGGTCTCTCTCTTTTTCTTTTTCTCTTTCTCTTTCTCGACTGGACTGTGGTGCCGTGCCAGAAACCGCCATCAAACACCGGCTTATCTCCGGCATATTGTTCGCACTTTGACTATCTTTGTTGTAAGCTTTTTTTTTATTCTCTCTCAATAATGGAAGTCATGCATGACATGCTACTTTACTTGAACAAGCTCTTGAGTTTGGACCGTTTCTTCTCCTTTGCTGGTTCTGGCAGTGTAGGCACAGCTTGGCTGGTTTTCTTCCGGTAATGACTAGGCACAGAAGGGTGTGATGGTTGGCCGTGCTGTGGGACGGAAAGGGACGGGTGCGGAAGAGGCTGCGCGATCCCGTGCGCATGCGCGTGCGCGGTGTTCGCTTGTCCGTACGGCACGGATGCTGGCTTTGCCGGTCCAGTTTCGTACAAATACTGTGGCGGCTCATCAGGCTTGTTCTGCTGCTTGAGTAAGTTGAGATCGAGCTCCACCAGAGTCTTTACACGGTCAATTGATTGCAATCCAATCAAGAAATCACGTGGCTTCAAAATCGACTCCGACCCAATGTAGAAATCCTTGTTGGTCTGCGCCGAAAGCTCATAGATCGATCTCATTTCCGAGTACGTCATTCCACCAGCGATGTAACAGAAAATCCGCTGTTTTGGTCTGGCACCAGCCAAAGTGGGGACCCGCGTCGACGACTGGGCCCAAGACGCCTTAATTCGCGAGTTCCGCAACGATGTGGTGCTGCTGTTACCGTGCTGAACCCCGGATACCGCAGGAATATCGTCTTCTAACGGCTTGTCGCGGAAGTACGGGAAAGCCTCTTCGTCCAACTGGTACTTGGCTGCACTCAGCATCACTTTGGCGATCCCGGGCGAGTATCTCGACGTATTGTATGTGCCTTCGTTGTTGATGGTGTGGTACGTATCCTTAACGACATTCTTGGCCCGAGTATCGCTCTTGACCACCGGGTACCCGAGCTTGTGCAAGTTGGTAAAACATCTCGAGATCAACCCGACAATTTGGCGATCGTTGACCCCAATAAACTTGACCAACTTGACAAAGTCGGCCTCCACGAGCCCCCCACGGTAAAATGCGTAAATCAACACCAACCGCATCTTGTCGTTGATGTGCAAATCTTCACGAGCAAGCAAACTGATCAAGTCGTCGTGTAAGTGACGGTTACGCTCATTCTCAAAGCTGGTACCACCAGCAGCACACGTTTGTTCAAAGTCTGCGGCAAACTCAGCAAGCTTTCGCAAAGTGTTGATTTCCAAGCACTCGTCAATCAATGTCTTGTGCAAAGTCATCTGTTTTCTTTCGTCGTCGAAGCCCTTGAGATGGGCCACGATGTACATCAAGTCGCTCGAATTCGTGGCTCGCGACCGATCGACCATCATTGGATTGTTCTTGATCAAGTCGTTGATCTTGTTGATGATGATCTCCGAGCTTTCGATGATATGCAAGTGTCTCAAGTTGACCCAGTCATCGTCGTCCTCGTTTTCCAACCGGGCTTCCACGTCCTGAATTTCTCCCCGCTCGTTTTCGATCTGGTACTTGTAGACTCCTGTCCGTTCCAAATCGTGGACAATGTCCATTGCCATTGCCTGGTAAGTGAATTCGTGCAAGAGTGGCGCATATAAGTCGATTGTGCGGTCTGCAATTAACAAAATGGACCGAGGTTTGTCCAGTGGTGGCGGGAAATCGTGGTTTAGACGGGCGTAGTCGTCGATTTGGCGCTGGACCTCGTCGGCAATGAGTTCTGGAAGCCGTGACGCTGCGTGGGTTGCTTGTGGTGGAGAGTAGAAGCGGATCAACGGGTATTCACCAGTAATAACCATTAAGTTGATCAAGGCTTTGGCTGCGAGTTTGATTTGGGGAATGACAAAGTCGGCACAGTTTTCGTTGTAGTAGATTGGCATTGAGTTTGGCGTGGCGTCGTCGGCAAGAAACACGCGAGTTTCGACTGGATTAAAGCACGAATGGATGAAATGGATCGCCTGGCCATCATCAAAGTAGCGCAGAATGTCTGGGTGTTGGAGGAATTGTGTCAGGCGGTAAAAGCTGGCGAGTTTGCGGTCTGAGGGGAGAAGTGGTAAAAACAATGCAGTTCCTGACTTGTAGCGTTTGGTATGGACGTCAGCAGCAATGCACTTGAGGTTATATACAGATACATCGACGAAGTATATGGCGTTCATGAAGGTATTTATTTTGCGGCGGGCGTCGATCTTCTCGAACAGGGCAACGATGCGTAGAAGTTTCTCTTTTGGTAACACTTTGGTGACCACGGCTTCAGTTTTATCATCAAGAATCAAGTTATACAACGCGCCAGGCGCCTGAACTGCCTTGATCTGCAGAACGATGTATTCACGCTGGAGATTGAGGAGTGACGCCGGATCTTTATTGGTGGGCATGTTGAAGATAAAGTGCGAACACGAAATATTTGGTGAATTTTAAACGACAACGATTCGGTTCAGTGACCAAAAAAAAAAAAATAGAAGTAGAAAGAGAAATAGAAATAGAAATAGAAAAGAAAATTGAAATAGAAAATTTAGTACCACTGTTGTTGTCATGGAAAAAACATTCCAGACCGTCGTGTATATTGGCGGATGGTACGTGTTTTCGCTTGCGATCTCCGTGTACAACAAATGGATGTTTGGTGGCGGTTTGGGCTTCAGGTTTCCCATTCTCATCACCGCGTTCCACCAGCTCTGTCTCTTTATGTTGAGCAGCACCGTGCTCTACTTCAAGCTGCTGTTCCGCCCGGCCATCAACATTACCAGTGGCAGCAGCTGGTCTCAGTTTGTTCAGAGCTTCCGAATCTCCCCAGCAGCCTACGCCAGACAGATCTTGCCGTGCGGACTCGCGTCGGCAGGTGATATCGGTTTATCAAACGTGTCACTTCTGTTTATTTCACTCTCGTTGTACACAATGCTCAAGACTTCGTCCCTTGTGTTCGTGTTGGGCTTCGGACTTCTCTTTAAACTCGAACGCTACAACTGGCGTCTTGTCGTTATCGTGTTGATCATGACAGTCTCCGTCACCATGATGGTGAAAAAGCCAGATGTCCTTAATTCCGACGACTTCAACTCGTTTGGAATTGTTGCTGTGCTTGTCGCCTCGGCCATCTCAGGCCTCCGCTGGTCCTTTACCCAATTGCTATTGAAAAGTAACCCATACACCGTCAACTCGATTTCCACCATCTTCTACATCTCGCCGGCCATGTGTGCCACGTTGCTCGTGTTTGGTACGGTGTTTGAGGGCTGGTCAAACTTTGTACATGCACCAATCTGGGCTGAAAAGGGAGTGGTGCCGACAATCGGCCTCATTATCGTGCCAGGCTTCCTTGCTTTCATGATGACTGTATGCGAGTTCAAGCTCTTGACAGTCTCGAAAGTCACCACACTTTCGGTCGCAGGAATCTTCAAGGAAATGTTGACAATCATCGTCAGCTCTATCGTCTTTGGCGATAAACTCAGTCCTATCAATATTGCCGGCGTGGTGCTCACGTTTGCCGATATCTTGTGGTACAATTACTACCGTTTTCTGTCCTCAACGACACAACCATCTCCAGATGAATATGAACCCGTCTTGGCTCACGAAGAAATTGAAATGAAATGAAATAAGTCCGTTATTTATTAATCCTCTACTGTTCTTTTTATATTCTTCTTATAGCATCAATATCCCAACAATTATTCCGACACCAACATATGCACCTGCCATTGGCGCCGCAACAACATCAAACGGATTTTGCAACACGTTACCGGCATTCAGCTTCCGTCCACTGGACGTCGAAGCTGCTGCTGCTGTCGGTAAGATCCCAAGCACCGAAGTCGTGGTAAGCCCAGAAAGTCCACCGGTTACAAACGTCTCTCCGTTCGTAATCATTCCCAGAAACCGGGCTGGAATCTTGATGCTATTATCGCTCGCCAAAGCATTAGTGTATGTGTATGATAACAGCGATTTGGGAGTCTGGGTCGTGGCAAATGCAATGCTACCGGACTCGATCCGTCCCAAGCTTGACGAAATTGTCGACGTGTTCGTATTCGAATTTGTGTTCGAGTTCCTGCTCGTGCTAGTAGACTGCGAGACACTGAACTTACCGGTTAACAGAGCAGCAGACTCAAAGTCCAGACGACGGCCACCAACAATGTTCTTCGAGTTGGCCAACGCCACGGTACCGGCATCGTTGTCGACTGCAATAAATACCCCCGTGATAAAAGGTAACCCAAGCAGCGCGTAACCAGCAACTTCAGAGGGAAACACATTCAAGAAACAGGCTTTGCGGCCGTTAGAAAGTTTAAGCTCTTTCAGCAGATACACTGCTGGAGATAAAAAGTTCAGCAATGGTATGTTTAGCACCACTGGGCCCACAGTAAAGTCCAAATTGGCCGACGAGTTAAATATCTGGTCACACTCGACAATCCAGCGCCGGGCATCACTGCTATAATACGCACTGGTCTGCATCGCAAGATTAACAATTATGTCAAGGGGCAAGTTGCTTACCAACGATCTCAGATTGAGGAGAACGGGGATTGGGTCTCTTTCGGTCTTGAGGGAGATTCTTTGGCCGGTTTCTGTGTTTTCGACATTGATATCGTCGATCGCAATGGTAGGAAGCTTCAATTCATTGATCCCACTAACATATTCGTCATCCTCAGCGGTACATCCAGCTCCCACCACTGGAATCATTGGGGCTGCCACGAGCGGTTCTTCGAAGTATGTCTGGTCGACAATCCCTGGCATTAATTGGCCAGCTGCGTTTTCAGCATCGGAGTAGTTGTTAAACCAGAGCGAGTAACTTGACGAACTTATAACGCCGTGTTTTACCAACATGTTCAAGAATCCCAGATCTTCTGGATGTCCTGCAATTCCCAAGCCACCGTAGTATACATTAGTGTCGTCGACATTGATAAAGGTGAAATTCGTGGCGGAATACAGCTCACCGTTGATGATAGTACCTGATATATTGTTGTTATCCTTCACTCCCAAAGCATCTATGGCAATGAAATACGGCACTCCGTAATTATCATCGGTGGCGCTTGAACTTGCTGCCCGCGTGAGAGTGTTTTCATTGCCGCCTGTAGGCGTTGCCAACGCATTCACGTTGTAGAGCCCGCCGAGAGCACATATTGCGGCGGTGTATTGGGCATCGGAAGTCACTGAAGCCGGGAAGCTGCTGCTGGAGTATAAGCTTGCCTCCAGCGACCACCAGCTGTCGATCTCGGAGCAGTTGAAGAATTGTTCGCCGTTCATGACCCAGATATCGGGTTGGACCACGTCCAAACGTAAGTCCAACGGGTTATTACCGATAGTGAGGTGGGCATTGAAGTATGGATCGCCTTCGGATGCCTTTGTGAGCAAGAGCTTGAAAAGGTTCAGCTCCTGGAGTCCTTCTGTGGTTGTTGACTGTGAGACGACAGAAACCAGTTGGACATTGGTGATAACTATGCTTTTGGAGCTTGAGGATGTTGTGGGGGTTATATCTATGGTGATTGAGGCGGTATTATCGATGGAAGACGGCGTGAGCCTAAGAGTTGAGGAGTCACCCCCAGCGCGGTTATCGCGATCCAGCAGCACCTCTGCTTTCTGGTGTGTGCTTTGCAGTGTATCTTTGGATCCAAACACGGTTCCTGCCGCCAATAGCGACCACACAAGCGTTCTGAACATAAGTGGTAATGACTGCAATCGTCTATGCTTTTGTAGATGACAGTAAATGGTATAAATATATATATTTATATTTTCCTTTTAAACGTTTGGTTTGATTACCAGGGAAAAAAAACGAAAAATAATCACCAGGAATAATATTTTGTTGTTGAAGCAGCCTAAAATAACGTTTCTTGGTCCGACTTCGTATCGTATCTTTTTAAAAAATAGCTGCAACAAAAAAAATTTTGGTTTGAGTGGATTGGTTAATGGAAGGTAGAGAGCAAGGAACCAAACAATATGAAGTGAGGAAACGAAGACAACTTTAAACTATTTTGTATTTTTCCTTTCGATATCCTTCAATCTAGTTAATTTTTTGCCTTGTGGCGGCAGCTATGGGATTTTCGCGACTTTTTCTTTTTAGTCCTGCCAAAAGTTATCGATATCTGTGCTTTCCAGCCTGGTTCCGGGGGGAGGGGAGGGCTTTCTATTTTAAGAAAAGAGTCCCCACCACTCACTGTTTAAAAATAGCAATGTATAGTATAACATAGCACCACCACCAATGGACAGCAACCTCCTTCTTCACCATATAGCGCCATATTTAATTTTTCCTTTTCCTTTTCCTTTTCCTTTTTATTTTCTTTAACTTTCTTCTATCCTATTTTTTGGCTTACTTTAATTTAGTTCCAGTATACTTGACCTTCTTTGATCTTATATCCTTACTACTCTCTACTATTTTTACTCTCAATGGGTATGTTTTCCACTTCTACTTACTAACCCTGCATTGGTGTGTTCATCTTCTACTATTAAAGATATAATATACTGATCCTCCCTACACTTTTTAGCATACGATTTTTCATCTTTTTGGTTGTTATGTGACAACCAAGGAGGTTTTAATGTATGGATGGAAAAACATTTTCTTCGTTGGTAAAAAAAGTCATGATGCCAATATTCGGACGTGCGCGTACCGTTTCTTCAAAACTCAATAATGTATAGAACAAAAATCTTTCACGGACCAACGAAACTTACAGAAATGGTACGTTATCCACGACTACGGAGACGAGATCGCTTCAAAATTCGAGTATAGACATTTCCTGTTCTTCCAAAATCTCATGTCACACACTTTTTTTTTATATTATTCGAAGCTCGATACTAACAGTTCTAGCTTCCTTTATACTTGCTCACTGCGGCCAAGACGAAGCCAGTCTTGGTTGAATTGAAGAACGGCGAGACCTTAAACGGTGACTTGGTGAATTGCGATTCGTGGATGAACTTGACATTAACCAACGTCATCCAGTCCTCGGCAAACGGTGAGGATTTCTTGAAGATTCCCGAAATCTATATCAGAGGCATCCATATCAAGTACTTGCGGTTGCCAGAGGAAATAATGGACCATGCAAAGGAACAGGCGATTTTGAATAATGAACAAAGAAACAGAAACCAAAAGAGAAGAAACAATTACAATAACAACAGCAACAACAGTAACAGCAGCAACTACAACCATAACAATAATCATAATCATAATAATAACAGAAGGTTCAACCAAAGAGGCGGTTATAATAAGAACCGCAACTACAACAACAACAACATCCAAAATAACAACCAAAACCAACTCCAACACAACCACGAAGTGTCGGCCTAGATGTCCGATTACTTCTTGTCATGACTTATCAGTCGCTTTTTTATATGTACTATAATACGTTGTGAATATATGTAACTTTTAGTGCGAACACCTTTGGAAGGGTGCTGAAAAATCCCCCCGCGCGGTCACAAATAGCTGCGAAAAACCATGTCTTCATCGGCCTATTTTAGACACACCACGTATCCGTTAATCAGACGCGGCAAGTTCCGCGGCATGTACGACATGAGACTGTCCCGCTGCATCCAGTGCAGCCGTACAGTCACCAATTCCGCTGCGCTGCGCTGCACGGTGTGCCTGTACCTCCCGTATTTACCGCTGCCATTGACTCACGAAACACCGCTGCAACCAGTCATCGAGACGCCGAAAATCCGCTTTTTGATCCCGGAAAACGTCCCGTGGAGAGCACAGTTGGGCACACTATTGGCCGATATCGCCGAATTCATCGAAAAGGCGCATTCCTCAACAACAACTTGAGTTGCAAGATTAATTCTGGGCCATCGCCCAACTTCTCAAATCGTCTCTGTATTTATGTTCACTAATAAGTCCGTTAACATCACGCACTTCGTCGTCATCGTATTGATCTCTCGCCCACTCTTTGTACTTGTCCGATAACTTCTTGTTCCAAGCATTTGGCTGCTCAGGATTCTCAAATATCTCCGCCACCGACTTATCTGGTGAGTAGTCAAGTAATGAGTGCAATTCGGGTTCCCACGTACTCTCCAACGTCTTGCAGTACAATTTGTACACAATTGGGTCCATGCTGACATTCTGCTTCCCCTGAGACTGGTCTCCTGGATTCTGGCTGCTTGTTGGTTTCGAATTGTTGGAATGTTTCAGGTGGTTAGAATGTCTCGATACCTTCTTGGATTTACCCAGATGTTCATCATCTGAAGATGTTTCTGAAGGTGATAATTGTGAGCTGTTGTCGCCAACGACATTTCCGAACCCACCAAAGATGTTCTTACGCTCAAACTGCGGTACATTAAACGTTCCTTTCGTCGCTATATGTGCTTTACTGAGATCGGTGCCAGTCCGTTTTGTGGTCAACTGCGACGTGGTTGTTGACGAAGCATTGTCGTTGATCAAAAGTTGTGTGTGGAATTCGTAGTTTGCAGGTAATTCTTTCAAGCTGATGGTGACACTCAAAATCGAATTCACCTTCGATTCCTTCAACAAGTACTTCGTAGTTACGGGTTCGTTGAAGTTGAGGTACTCGGCCAAGTTGATTTCAAGGCGACCAAGCTCGATTATATGGTGATGGTGATCGTGGCTGTGGTGAGTCTTTTCGTGGTCGCTGGTGTAGAAAACACGGAAGACCAAGTATTTGTTGCCAATCAAATTCTCTCTTTTCTTGATGAGAAAGCGTAAGTTGCTGGAAAGACTGTAGTTGAAGGAGCACTTAAAGTTGTGGATCTTCTTGCACGAAGTGGTGGTGACAAAGTTACCATAAGACGATGTTAGCGACGAAGCTTCGGAGTCACCGGAAAGGCTTAGTTTGGTTGAAGTCTTGGAGTCTGTTTTACCTTTGGTTTCTGAAGCATGTGCTGGACGGTGTCCAAACACATTAGAAAGAGGTGTTTTCGAGTGTTTTCCATCTCTTATGGCTACTTCCATGTAGCAGTAGCCCGAGACTTGTGGAACGTTAGAGAGTTCATTGATGTCAAGCGAGAATGAAAACTTGGGGCGTTTTGAGTCAAACATGTGTGTATGTGTTTGTTTTTATGTGTGTGGTTATAGTTGACGAAAGTGTAACGAAGAAGGCCGATCGTAAATCGTGTACAGTGTGGTATTTAGGGGGGAAGGGTTAAAAAAAGGTTGCGTGTAACCATACGACGATAGAATGGGGGTTGTTCGGCTGATTTCCGAGTAGAGACAAAAAAAAAGCTATTTTTTTTTCTCTTAAAGAAAACTTTTAGGGAGAGATTAGCCAGTTGTTGCCGATCCCGTGGTCCAGGTTACGCTTCGCGCACTGCAACGAGGTTTTTTTTTCGTGCTAATTTGCCCTAGTGTTCGAGAACGCCTCACAGCGACGGGACGGGATGCACCAGAGAGATATCACGAGGAAAAGCACGCAGCAAAGCAGTAGCGACGATGACGGTAGCCAAAATAAAGAAAATCAAAAAAAAATATATATATATATAAAATATAGAAATTAATTTAGCCAGAGAGATGTAACTTATCACTTTTTTATATATTTATTCTACAGGAATATAGATAAATATCGATTATATCGTGCTTGTACCTTTTTAGAGTTTTTATATTTTTGTACCAGTTTCCAAATCTGCCTAGAATAGCGATCTTATCGGTTACCTAACTTTAGCCGACAAACATCGCCAAAGTTCTCGCTCAAATAAACAGTTATTCAAATTTTAGTTGGCCGCGAAATAAAGGGTACAAAAGGGAGCAAATAAAATAAAATTAAAAACAAAAAAAAAATATGAATACGTATAACAAAAGAAAAAAAAAAAAAGAGAAATAACATAAAATATAAAAAAAAAACAAATGCGACAAACAAATCGTTTAATTTACTAAAATATATCCGCCAACGTTACAGACCATTTCGTTCTTTCTTTCTTTTCTACGTTCCTTCTGGCTTTCCCCCGTCACTTATAAGAATAAAACATACACGCTGAACAGGCTCAGCTTGTATATCCGTTCCAAACAACACCAAAAGGTCTCCTGCGTCTTTACTTTACAGCCACACCAGTAAATAAACATTTACAAGAAAGAGAAGAAGAAAAAAAAAAGAAATGTCTGTCGACACAGACCCAGTACGGTCCCACCGTAACAACATACAACCGTCGCTGTTAAACCACAAACATTCGAACTTGGACCCGCAGAATCGATCATCCTTGCCTGGAATTTACCACAAATCGCCCCATCTCCCCCACAATTCCCCCGTTCCTCCCTCAGCAGCCAAAGGCCGCCCAGGTTCCTTGTCCCTGTCCCAGTCACCGCAGGTTCCTCCCAAAGATTTCCCTCCAAAAACCCCAAAATACGCGACTACAAAGGACTCGCCAGATCCCTCGCATCCTCTCTCGACATTCCAGCGTCTCTCGCTCTCCATCCCCGTCGAATCTAAAAACTACTTGTTTATGTCGGAATTTCTCCGACGCGTCTGTAACGGCGATAAACCATCAACAGCAACAACAATAGCAACAGCACCAAACAGGGAAACCTCTTCGATTCTCCCCAACATATCGTTTCCAACCGACTTGTGGCTGAAGGACGAACTCACCATCAAAGATATCAAGATTAAAACCACCCTTCTCCAGGAAATCAACGCGCTCATCGAACGCGAGTTGCCTTCCTCAGGTTCCATCGACGAAACATCCCTCATATACTACGAAAAACTCCTTTCCGCCTACAAGTTCTACGATGTGCCTATCCGTACCGTTTCTGCATACACATATACCCCTCCAGACTTTTCCTTAC
The DNA here is from genome assembly GCA_030574955.1 of Teunomyces lycoperdinae. NCBI lineage: Eukaryota > Fungi > Ascomycota > Pichiomycetes > Serinales > Debaryomycetaceae > Teunomyces > Teunomyces lycoperdinae. The sequence continues at coordinate 586,171 of JAJMFY010000002.1, forward strand.
GTGAAGAAGAAGAAGATACTGCCACCGAAGACGAACTGTTTGAACGTCTCGAGGGAACAAACTCGTCCGAATCATCTACTACATCGTTAAAACTGCCTACGGGAATGGTTATTCCAGGAATTATCAATGGAGGCCATTCGGTTCACGTACATAAGCGTGCTTCGGGTATAACGTCTCGCAAACGGTTTCTGATTCTCGGTCAGCAACAACAACAACAACTGCAACATCTGCAGCAACAGCAACAGCATCACGAGCCAGAAGTAGTGGACGACGAGCACAAGAAGCAGCAGGTTCTCAATTCTTTATTATCGAAGTCCAAACTCTACAACAAGATCAAGAAGAACCGGGAACTGTCGAGTTCGCTTATGTCTAACACGTCCGGGTCGACTTCGTACTCGAATAGAAATAGTGTTAGTACCTCCACTACGACAAGTTCCAATACATCCAGACGAAGAGTAAATTCAAACTATTACGCGGGTGCTCCTGAGATCAACGAGTCGCGGTGGCTTGCGGTGCAGCAGTCTCCGCTTCCTCCATTTTTGCTTTTGACACTGGAACAGAAACAGGAAAACAAGATTCAGAAGCAGGAGTATTATCTGCAGATACTCAAGCTTCAGGAACTTACGAACCGGATGATTAGTGACATTGCCAAAGTTCACAACATCACCGTCAACGCCAAAGTTATCAGATTTATTGATTTTATCCGGAAAAAGGTGTTGCGGTTCGTGATGATTGATGTGTCAGAGATGCTTATGGATTATGCCCAACTCAAGACATATGATTTGAAACTGTGACCTATTTATTAGCTAATTTAACGTAATTTTAATGTAATGTAATGTAATGTAATGTAAAATCCCATACCCGTACCCATCTCTTCGTGAATGTCGTGGTTTAAAGACATGTGCTGAGCATCTGCAGTATGACACCCAAGAGCTGGTCGTTTTCACAGGCAGCAGCAACTCTTTCCTTGTCATTCAACTGTTTGTTCACCTGGTTTTCTGATTGATGTGAACCTTCTTTGATAAGGATCCGGATCCTGAAACGTGGAGGAAGACACCGTTCAAGCCGTACCCTAATTCCCAATCCCAAAAGTGTGGCCAAAGAGCAATGGGTGATTGTTGGGGTGATTTTAATTAACACTTCGCTGATATTGGGGCCGTGCGTTACCGTGATGTCGGGGAGATTCACCACTGCCAACTGGGCCAATGTGAGCGGATGTTCGGGGTCAGAGATCGATGCTATCAAATCAAAGATCTCCTGGGAGTCGATGAGTTCGTCTTCTTCGTCGTCCAGTTCCAGCAGCAGGCCCGAGTCGGACACGAGATCTGGGACCGGCTGAACAGCCGGCGGCACGAGCGAAAGAGCAGTGATTTGTCGAACAAGTTCATCGTTCTTACTGTAAGTATCTGTAAGTTTCCGAGTCGGAAGGTTTGAGACGTCTATGACTGTCGGATTGGCATTGATAAGGTCTGCCATGATGATTAAAAAAAAAATGGGTGATTGAACAAGGGTTTTTTTTTTTGTTTGTAGGATTTTGGATGATTTTTCTTTGATCTCAGATAAAACTGTTACCAACCGAGTGATGGACTCGTACAATTCCTCATTTCTACAAGTTCCAGCGCCACTCGTGCATGTCACGGTTTCTGGTGATGATACAAAGCCATTGGCAGCGGCGTTCGAAGCTGTGAGTGTTCGTGATAAAGTATGGGACAATAGTTTTATCAAGAACCGGTTACTGAACCCGCGTTATATCCTTAAAGTACTGGCCAATGACGCCGATTCAGGCGAAGTCGTGGAAAAGGACCAGCACTCAGTGCTTTCTCCGTTCAATATTGACTCCGACTTGTTCCCCAACGGCATTTTGTCATACCGCTGGTTCGACAAGTACGTTTCCAACCGGCCATTTGCAGTGGTGAAGATTTTCCGTCTAGACGAGCCTGACGTGGTGGAAAAGATTAATGAATACAAATCCCGCTATTCAATCAAGTTTTTGGCCATTATAGTCTCCCACTCGGCCTCAGCCGATGACGATAATGACACGGTTACGTCGATTCGACACGCTACAAAACTCCCAAAGCTTACGGGACTATACTACCTTAATTTAAACCCAACAACAGTCGCTCGTGATAGTGAGCTTGTGGTAACAACTCTTCTTGCCAACTTAAAGAGCTCGGCCACTGAATTCTACTCTGGAATTATCAACAAAATCAAACACCGAGGCAAGAAATACTATACCATTCCGTCAAATATCGCAATCCAAACCCGCATCACACTTACACCACGCTGTCTCGAGACTCGAAACTTGATCAAACAAGGGTTTCTTACCCAGTTTGTCAACTCCCATGACTTCGATGGACTCAAACTGCTAGAATTGGCGTACCAGAACTTGGTAGACTTGTTAGACGAAAGCTTTGTTCCGCTCAAGCAGGGATCCGACCACGATCTCCAGCTTTACTTCCAGACCAGAACCTTGCTTGATGTGGTGGCTTTCCACATCACTAGAGGATACTTTGCCTTGGAAGAACCGGTATTGGCAATAAGAAAGCACGCCACCCACATCATCAATATTCTGGCCGTGCTCGATACCACCGATCCGTGTCTTAATGCCATCAACAGCAACTGGGTTTCGGTCCAGTACCAGTGGCTCGTTGAGTTGATGGCAGTGATTCCATCCTCAATTCTCAACGTTCCGGCAAAGGGAAAGACAAAGCAAAGAACAACGATGTTTTACGGTGGAGTTAAGTTTAAAGACAACTTCCCATTAGAATTGACGACAACTCCGGGACTCATTCTCTTAAAAGCAGCGCAGCGGATCCCTAAACTGCTTGTATCTTCTAAGTTTGATTACTTGTTCACGTACAAACTGGTGGACCACCTCGATGACAGACGTATTACATTATTGAAGCAGGCTCTCAATATGTTATTACACCAGGAAACACCACTGTCTTATGTTCTGTACGTCAGATGGTTGGTGGCAGAAGCTTATCTCGAGATTAATGACACTCCACGTGCCATTGAGTACTACGAACAGTGTCTTGCCGACCTCTTTACCGACCATCTCATCTACGAAAAGTTACTCCAGTGCTACTTGTCGCAGAAAAACTATGAGAAACTGCTTATCAATCTCATAAATGGCCAGCATTGGCGAGACGTTCCGCAGGAAATCTTTGACAATGTCACTTCTGTGATGGCTGATAGCAATGAAATCAAGGATTTGTTCCTGATTAACGTCTTGATCACTAACAAAGTGGATCGTGATGTTCACGTATTTGATCCTTGTGTGGTTCAGTTGGTAATTGAGCCTAAAATCAAAAAATCGTACCCTGACTTTCTGATGAGTTTACAAATAGACAAGCTACAGGTGGAGTTTACCCGAGAAAGTGTAAAGCTGCTGCTGCTGCTGCTGAAAATTGTCGAGATTTTCCATGACCATTCTCAAAAAGATCACACATTGAATGTACTTAACGAAGGGGATACGTCAACGAACCTTGGACTTAATGGACGTAAAATTGTACAATTTCCAGTGGAATTCGATAAGCCAGGCATTTACAGTATTGATTCCATACGAGGAAAGTCCTCTCTTAGACTCATAAGAGGAGATAACACGGTGCAAATTGTCAGCAAAGGCGCCTTTACCTTTTCTTCTAATAACCACGGCTCGATCTTTTATCGTGAGGAGATGGAAAAACAGCCTATCAGACTTCTGTACCTGTCAAACAAGGTCCGTGTATTGAACTTGAAGCCCAACATCACGATCGACATCGAGAAGTTATCAAAATGTTATATCTTGGGTGAAAAGATCTCTGTTCCGTTGAAAATTACCTACAAACCGAACCAGATGGCTTATCGTGAGCTTCTATTACAGCATGCGGTTCGAGTTGCAGGCTTTGAGACTAATGTCACTCCACAGGTCAACTGGGATGGTCTTAAGGACGATGTACCATTGAAATTGGACAACTTGCTTAGTGGAGGATCACAAACGAGTGTACTTAATGTCGTTTTACACGATTCGCCCAGCAACAAGATTATTTTAGGCTCCGAGAGCAAGATAATCGTCAGCATTGTTAATCAAGTGGTTCAAGACACTGATGATGAAGACGAAGAAGAAACCGTGTATGAAGTATGTGAGTTTGCGGTTCCGATAATGGGTCAGGCATTAGAAGCAACTTGTCAGATAAGTCCATGGTATCGTGTTGGCGAGGGCGATATGCCGTCTCCCTTTATTCTCCTCGGTGAGTCTAGCAAAGGACCGCATACGTTGCCACTTCCACAACGGCTCTGGGAAGCGGACCTAACATTGGAGGATTTGGTATTGAAGCGGACTGGCGAACCAGTCGAAATCCAGGCTGTCAATTTCAGTATCACTAGCAAGAATCCTGATGTGGCTGTTGAAGTTGTAGGCGAATCTGTAATTAAAGCTGCTGCCAGCAAACATTTATTGCAGCAGTTTGTTACTCGGAGCAAGAGTGGCTTTTCGCATCGCGATGTGCTGGTGGTGGTTTCTGGGACAATTGAATGGAGCCGGGCAGAACATCAAGGTACTTTCGAAACGCTGGAATGGGAAGTTGTGTTGCCACAATCGGATCCTCGGGTTCTTCTCAGGGTTCTAGATGGACCAAGCAAAAAAACGGAGTTGGAGTATGTGATTGAGAACCCGACACTGCGGATGTTCACGTTCACCACTCAATTAATGGTGGAAGATGCCAGCAATTGGACGTTTGAGGACGGAATTTTTCCCTTTAAGCAGGCTCCATTCACGGTATTACCGTTTAGTCGACACCAGATGACTTACGGTGGCGAAACCGACGACAATGGCTGGGTGAAATTGCCCGTGATGAAGGTTTACGATGTTCAGTACAAAGTTGGACTCGTGCCGCTTAGCGTGAGTCCACAAGTGGAGCTTCGAGACAACGATTTCTTCTTCTACAAGCAGTCATAGTAATAATAAGCAACTTATATTGATTTGTAGTTTTAGTTGACTAGTTGACTCCGAGCAATTCGACGTCGAAGATCAAAGTAGCGTTAGGAGGAATCAAGCCTGGGAAACCTCTTGGGCCGTAAGCTTCATGGCCTGGAATGGTCAACTTACCTCTGGAGCCAACACTCAACTTAGGAATAGCAGTGTCCCAGCCCTTGATGACTTGGCCGACACCAATGGCACATTGGAATGGCTTGCCTCTGTCACGGGACGAGTCAAACTTCTTGCCGTTTTCTAAAGTACCGGTGTAGTGGATGGTAACCAAGTCACCGACCTTAGGGAAGGTTTTACCGTCACCTTCTTGGATGATATCGATCTGAGTGGTAGCTGGAGCAGACATTTTGCGGACTGTTTGTGAGAAAAAACGGGTAGAAACAGGCCTTTGTAACGCACGCAACATTTGGAAACTCAAGAACTCAGTTTTTTTTTCAAAATGTCGGGCTTTTTTTTGGGGGGTGCTCTTTTTTTTTTCTTTGCTCGTGGCTTTACGGAGATAAGTAAATGCGCTTATGTCAGCGCTTATGTGAGTAGGCCCATCAGCCTCTATCATGGGAGTCTTCAACACGGATCAGCATTCGTAAACCTCCAACTCCCGTATTTGTTGATTCAGTGCTGAGAATGGGCGCCAAGTGTGATGTTAAGATCGAGATTGACCAGAATGGCACCGGAGGAACGTTCACGAACAACGACACCATACGCGGTGTAGTGACATTGACGGTTCCTGGAGCCGTTACCCTAAACCATATTCAGGTCAAGCTCGAGGGTATATCCAAAAGCCAACTCACAATCCCACGAGTACGTAAAAACAAACAGGAAGACAAGATCTTACGGGATATCCATCGTTTGCTCTACGATACGCAGATTGTCTTTCCGCCCGATAACGTTCGCCAGGTTTCCAAGGCCAAAGACTTCACTCTTTCGCCGGGGAACTACTCGTATCCGTTTGAGTTTACAATTCCCTCCAACAACTCATGTTCCAAGATGCAGGGACTATCGAATAAAGTACTGTTCAACAAAGACTCGTTTGATTTATTGTTGAATAACGGTAACTTCACTAAATCCATGCTCAAAAACAAAGTAGCACTGGTGATTAATGGTCCCACGGCTCAACCGACAATGGATCAGACCCATTACCATGTAACAGCTCCGCTTCCGCCGTCCTTATCTGGATTTGGCGGGTTTGCCAATATCGCTTACTTTGTCAAGGCAACATGCAAGGTCTCTACCTTCTTGTCGCCCAGTATCCGTACCATCGAACCGTTTAACTTCTTGCCATTGGATTTGGATACATACCACGCAAGGGAAGATTACAGTGAAGTGTTTTTGCGTAAACAGATCGTGTTCAGAAACCGTGTTCCCGACATTGTTGGGGTAATGATGCCGGCTCTGGCGTTGGACCATAAACCTCTTCCTACGCCTCGAGCACGGACGAAAAAGCCGGGCTTTTTTCAACGGATTATTGATCCTGAAGCAAGTTCCCTGCTTCCTCCTGTGCCGATTCAAAAACTGAGTGGTCCGCACTCATACTATCCCGAAATCGAGTCCAAAGACGTTGCGTTCTCATTTGAATTGCGGTTTGCTCACCCGTCATTTTTAGTACCGGGGAAGCCACCAACATTCAGGCTCTTTCTAGTATCACAGCTGGACCCGTCACGCTACAGCTTGGGGCAGTACGGGCGTCCAGAAGATTCTAACGGGTTGGGGATCGTGTACATGCAGAAACTTTCGGTTGATTTGGTGATTACGACAGCGATCTCGGTTTTAGAAACCGATGGACTGGTCAACCAGCTTCATCATGGTGCACAAGAAGAACAGATCAATATTTGCCGCAATTCGTACCAGAACCTCAAGTTTGATTTAAAAAACTGTAGACGGCTGAAGTCGTCCAGTGGTTCCTATGACTATGATCGTGGACCTTTAGTGTACGAATTGGAGATTCCATCCAAGTTTTTTGCCAATTGTGTGCTTCCCGAGGATCTTTCGCCCTCTTTCAGAACATGTAACATCCTGCGACTGTATAAGCTTATGTTGACGGCGGGCTTTTCGAGCGGAAAGATTACCGATTTCCGTAACCACCAGGAAATGGACCGTAAGCTTCGGTTCGTGGACTTTAACTGTTCCAATATCAAGGTCTTAAGTGGTCACAATAGAACCAGCAACCTTCAGGCATCTCGTCCTGTTTCTGGCTCGGTTCCAGCATTTTCGCAGCCAACCGCGCCGCCCGAAAAGGAAAATTCGCCGCCGCCGCCGCCACCGCCACCGCGACCCCTCGAACCGTCCACAGACAATCACACAGAATCAAGTGTACTTCCGACCTACGATGATGTGGTTCGAGAAACTGCTTTTCATGGCGATTCCGAACCGCTAAATTCTTCTCCTCCCCCTAATCATCAGCAGCAGCAGCCCTTGCGGTCAGAAAAGCGCTGATTTTTACCAGGCTCTACTCAAACAAGACTGCGTAGAATTTGGTTGCGACTACGGGTGTTACAAAAGTGGAACCACCTAGCAAGGACAAAAAAAAAAAAAAATTTAATAAATAACTAATTAATTAATACAATGAATACTTTTATGACTAAGCGCTGAGCTAATATTTTTTCATCGAATGTCCAGTGAAAAACTTTGAAACGAAGGGATCTGATTACGTATATTACCCGTTTAGAAAAGAAGCGTGATGTCGGAGTCTTTCGTTGTCAAAAACAAGGCTGCTATTGCTGTTGCGGCATTAGCCGGTGTTGGTGCCGTTGGTGCCTACTACTACTACTCCCAGCAACAGGGACCTGCCGGAGGCAACACCAAAAAGAGCAAGAAGAATAAGAAGAGCAAAAAGAAGTCCAAGTCCGAGGAGCCGGAATCATCTACCACCACTGCTGATTCTTCTACTTCCTCGGCTTCTGTGTATCCTGTTGATTCCCAGGGTTTGCCACAAATAACCGCCGCAATCGTTGCCGGTTTATCTGACCAAGAAAAGGAAGACTGGGCGCTTGCATTGAAGGAAGACGGTAACAGTCACTTCAAAGCCAAGAAGTACGAAGAAGCTATTGCTTTCTACTCGGCTGCTCTTGACATCAAAATTGACCCTATTTTCTACTCCAACAGATCCGCTTGCTACTCCGCCTTGAACGACCACGAAAATGTCATCAAGGACACTACTGAAGCAATCAAGTTAAAGCCTGACTACACCAAGTGTGTCTTGCGTCGTGCCACTTCCTACGAAACTATCGAAAGATACGAGGATGCCATGTTTGACTTGACTACCCTCACCATCTACGGTGGTTTCAGCAACAAGTCCATCGAACAGGTCTTGGAACGTGTCTTGAGAAAACACTCCATCAAGATCGTCGAATCGAAGCCTAGTCAGAAGAACTTGCCTTCATCTGCCACCATTGGCTCGTTCTTTGGTGCCTTTGTCCAGGAATCAAACCCTGAAGGTATCTCTGAAGAATCTACCGGCGGTGCCAAGTTCTTGTACGAAGCCTTGCAAAACGTCAACGCCAACACTGACGAAGGTTACGAAAAGGCTGACACTTTACTCAACCAAGCCATCAAGGCTTTCAACGTTGAAGAAATGAGCTCGGATTCTGAAGAAGCCGGTGCCGTTTCCGTTGCCTTGGAATACTCTGCTGCTTTCGACTTCTTGAAGAATCTTCCACAAGAAGCTGCTCTGGGCATAGAAAAGGCCATTGCCTTGAAGCCTAGACCAAGATCTTATATCTTCAGAGCCTTGATTAACGCCGACAAACAATCTTACACTGAAGCCTTGCAAGATTTCGAAACCGCCAAGAAGATGGATCCTGAATGTCCAGACATCTACTACCACTTGGGTCAATTGCACTACCTTACTGGAGACTTGGCTGCTGCCGAAACTAACTTTGTCAAGGCCAAGGAGTTGAACCCAGACAACGTTTACGCTTACATCCAATTGGCCTGCATAACCTACAAGAATGGTCAAATCCAAGAGGCTACTGCCAAATTCACTGAAGCTAAGTTGAAGTTTGCTACTTCTCCAGAGGTTCCAAACTACTACGGTGAAATCTTAGCTGACAGTGGCGACATTGAGGGTGCCTGTAAGCAATTTGACATTTCTGCTAGATTGCAAGAAAGCTTGCCTGTCTTCTCGGTTGGTGGGTTGCCATTGTTGAACAAGGCAACTTGTATTTCTAGAGAAAGTTTGGAAAGAATGGACGAGGCTGAAGAATTGTTGGTCAAGGCTTGTGAATTGGACCCTAAATCCGAGATGTCTAGAATCTCATTAGCTCAGATCAAGTTGCAGAAGGAACAAGTTGATGAGGCAATTGTTTTGTTTGAAGAATCCTCCGACTTGGCCAGATCTTTTGATGAAAAGGTCCAAGCCACTTCGTTTGCCGAGGCCACCAAGATGCAAAAGAGAATCAGATCCGACCCTGTTTTGACCAAAAAGATTTCTGAACTCATGCAACAAAGTGGATTGGCTTACTGATCGGATAAAAAAATGTATTTTTATCTTTTGTATATACCTAACTACAACCTGAGCTGATGGTTACTCGAAATAATTATTATGGTACAAATGAAACTTGTAGAAAACACTGTGTGATTTTGCAACATTTGTGGGTGCGAAAATTTTGGTTTACATTTGCAACACACTTTTTACCGTCGACAAACTCGTGTGTTCGCTGTGTTGTAGTGGGATCCTTGGATTACTTGGGTGTCAGAAAAGTTACCCATTGATCAAACTGCTTTGCCTTTAACTTCATGAAACGAATTCTTCGCTCAATTGCCTCGGCGCCTAAACAGTCGTTTGTGGATACCCTTTTGGGCGTTTACCTTGATCTTTCTTACATCACTCCACGAATCATCGTATGTGCTGGTCCAGTTGATCTGTACTTCAAATCTTGGTACCGTTCTCCAGTAAGTACACTTGTTGAGTGGTTAGAAATACGCCACGCCAACTCGTGGCACATCTGGAACTTCCGTGGCGAAAATCCTGAGTACCCTGACAGTGCTGTAAAGGGAAAGATAAGTCATTTCCCATTTCCAGATCACCAAGCTCCTACCATGGAATTGCTCAGATTGGCAGTGTATGAGATGGATAATTTCCTAACGAAGTCCTCCGCAAACGTATGTATCTTACATTGTAAGGAGGGTAAGGGTCGTTCTGGTTCAGTAGCTTGTGCTTACTTGATTTTCAAGGGACAATCTGTAAGTGATTCAATAGCACTTTTTACTAGAATGCGAATGAACCCCTTGGCAGGGCAGGGTGTATCCATTCAGTCCCAGGTACGATACTTATTTTACTGGGAACAATACTGCAAAAACGACCGAGACTGGTATGATAGGGATAGTACTAAAACTGTACTAGCCTCAATGACAACAGATACCAACGCAAATTTCCATGTCACTATACAATGCTACGACACCAATCATGAACTCACAACTATCGCCCAAGGTACGAAAATTATAACTCCATTACTTCTTCCCAACAGAGATATACGAGTAGTAATCAACCGGGTTTGTTACTTCTGGTTCAATACCTTCTTTGAAGAAAACGTCATGTGTCTTCGCTGGAACCAAATCGACGGGTTCAAAGGAACCAATTTGAGGGGGCCTAAGCTTTTTGAAACCATCAAGTTATCCTGGACTACAGTCCCTATTTGATTCAAATGACACTAATTAAGTCATATTAGATTATAAACTATGCTAACCACCCCTCTTTTCATTGTCAATCTCCACCCAAAACTCCTTCACTGCATTTTTCACTTGTTGCAAATGAGCTCCCTCGCCATGTATGTTGTTCTTACCCAAAGTGTAGGGTTTGGAAAGTCGGATCTCGTTGAATGCTATAATATCTTGGCCATTCCCATTACTTTTGACATTTTGTGGGCCTAACACCTTGTTCAACTTCGCGATGAGCTTGCCAGATATACCAGTTGGGCCATTAGTTGGGGCGACGGCAGAAGGTTGTACTACTACGTAATTGGCAATACCCTTTTCCAAGTTGGCACTTATATCCTTCACAGAGATATTGTTCAAGGTAACTGGACCGTGTTTGGCTCCGTTTTTGGGGGCGCCTTTCTTGGGGAAGGGTGGTAAGACTTGGATCGACTTTATGAAGGTGGTGTTGATGATTCTGTAAGTGCAAGGAGAACCAGCTTTCTTTGCTGAAGTCCTTAAGGATAAGACCTCGTTGGAGGACGAGTATGCATAAATGTGACCCGTTATGGATTGGTCCAAGAGGGTAGTGACCTTGACCTTTAAGTTAGCTGCCTGTGAAAAGTCCGTGAGTGACATGAAATATTGATGATGTACAAAGAATTAACTTATCAGTAACTAATAATGCAAATGGAGAGGTATGCAGAAATCCAATTCAGGAGGTTTGTATATTACTTGTGATGAATGTTTACAACAATCTCTACAAAAACATTGAAGTTCGTAAGGTGGATCAACTTTGAATATTTTTCATATGTGTCACGTGTTGATATTTTTATTTATTGGGGGGGGATAAATCCGTTCCAAATCTACTAACTCTAGTCGTAAAAGATTAGTATCGATGAAGAATGAATAGAGGAAAGAAGAAAAAAATACTCTGTGTTCCATGACTGTCGAAACTAAAAGTGTTTTCATCTCCTCAGCAAGAGTGTATTAGCGTTTAGCCTCAGGTTTAACCAAGTGCACACTGTAGTTAGATTTTTGGCTTTATCAGACGAGATCCTGTATATATTGAAATTCTGGGCCTATACACATTGACACACACCTACACAAAAAGCTGTGATCTGAGTGTCCATGATGCAAGAAGAACTAATTCTGATCGATAGATTGGAAGATCAACTAATCGACCATCCAGATGTGTTGACTCGGCGTGAGATCCAGGACACTTCGCTAGACGAAACGTTTCAGAAGAAGTTGAATGCTCGTGCTGAAGAGATTCGATCTAATATTGATCCCAAGGGCAAAAAGGATGGCACTAAAAGTGGCAATGCTTCTGGTGAAGTCCAGAACGTCAATTATCAATTTCTTATTAACAAATCACATTTACAATACCTGTATTCTGACCACGATGCCCTCGAGCTTGAGTTAAGTGAATGGTTTACCTACAATGATTTGACCGTGCTCGGAAGTTTGAATGGATTGCGTTTAATGTATGAAGTACACCGTAAGCTCCATGATGATGTGGTCGAAGATACCATGGAGCTAATTGGCAGTAACAAGAAGATATCTGATTCTGGAATAAAGCAGTATCTTCAGATCTTACTTTATTTTGCATTTGGTCAATTTGCCGAAAGACGTGACCGCGGAGATCAATTGGAATATATCAAATCCAACTGTACTCATCTTATTACAATTGAGGCATATGAACCCATCTGCAAGCTTGTTATTTCCTACATTGAAGATTTATTAGCGGGGAATGCGGTCATCAACGCCACTACCAATACAAACTACTTTCTGTGTCTAACATTGATCTATTTCCTTGTGAATGTCAGTCTCGAATCAGACAATGAGAAGTTTAGGGAGTACTTGTGTGAAGTTGATTTGTTGTCTGAGATTGTCAAATTGATAGAACACTTCAAATGGAAACCAGACCCCGCATACAAAATCCGCTACTTAATACTTCTTGCTTGGAAGCTTATTTTGTTTGAAATGGGGGACACAGAAGAATTGAAAAAGTGTGATAACTTTCTTGCAGAGCTACATGAGATAAAGAATAAGGATGGTAAGGATTTTCCTGGTTCTAAACTTACTTGTTCACCATTGGATTATTTTGCGTTCAGGGAAGATATTTTGGATAAGTATCCCTTGTTCCAAGCTCCAGAATTGAAGTCTTTTGACTTCAATGAAATGAAAAAGGCCCTCGAAGATGGTGTAAAAGAATCACCGGAGGCATTGTCGATGAATGACCAACAAAACTTTTACATGGCCATGAATACTTACTCCAACTCATTAACGAACTTGATGGAAAGTGCGAGGACTTATAAATCACACACCGTTCTCAGTCAGTTACCAGCTCCAACAGTACATTTAGCAACACCAGTTCCCTCGCCTAACCTTACTGCTTCTGATTATATGTCTGGTGGTGAGAAAATCAGAAGATCATATCAGATAAACCAGGCAATGCCATTTATTTATCCCAACGATCCTGAGTCTAATAGTAAGGTTCCTTATGCTATTGAGGAAGCAGATCAGATCTATAGAGATTCTATTTATGAAAGTTATTCAACCAAACGGTTATGGAACGAAAGACAGAAATTTATGAAACAAGAAAGAGGCTACATGGACGAATACAATAATGATGCTACCGGTGAGTTCGATTATAATGAGGAATTGCTTGTCAAATATCCTGCTAATGAGAGAGAAATCAAGTCTATCTTAAGAGTGGAAAAATTCTATCATGCAAACTTGGTTCGTTTGCATACTTTTGTTCAAGTCTTGGTTGACAACATCAAGATAAGTCGACTCGACTATAATCTAAACTATGCTGAGTGGGAATTAAATCCGGAGACGTCATATTTTACCAACAATAACACTGATGCCAAGGAGAAAGTACGACACGTCTTGAAACTGCAACTTGAAGTTCTCAATGTTAAAGAAATTACTCTTAAGGCAAGTACTGGTATTCTTTTGTTATTGCTTAAATGGTTCAAAACAAACCATGTGTTGAAATATTACTATTTGACTACGTTGTTATTTGATCAACAATTTTTCAGCATCGGGCTTGATTATTTGAGTCGAAGTTTCAACAACACAAATCTTCAAAGTATGAATCGGAAACGGGAAGAGGAGGCTTCGGAGTACGAAATTCTTACGAATCAAAATCAATTAATGAACCCCCAAGTTGCATTACCAGAGTTTGAATTTTTTAATAATTGCATGAATGAGTTTCCAGATGACCACAAGTATAAACTCATAAACAAGGTGTTTATTCAGCAGCTTCCAAAAGTTAAGGATGAAAACAATATCAATAATACCTTCATTAAAAATTTCAACAGAAATTTCAGTTTTATTTTATCCAATATCTTGAAGATTATAAACAAAATCTTAATTAAGAACATAACGCAACGTATCTTTACTATCAACGAATTGAAACCCTCGGAACTTTACAAGATCATCTTGGTAAACTATGAGAACGAGGCGTTCACAACACCAATTCTTAAGTCACTCAAGAAATTGATTCCATACCAAGGCCGTAAATGGAAGTCGATAAACATGGACTTGATTTCACAGATCTATCTTAATCTCAAGCTTTCACTTAAGGACAATTGGTTAAGTGGAAAAGATTTAGAGAGCGACTTGAACAATTCGTATGATCAGGAAATTGCACTTCGTGCTTTACTTCAATTCTACAATGTCAGAAGGTACCCTAAGGAAATGGAGATGGTGGGATATCAAGTCAAAGAAGACTACGATATTCCAGAATTGCTGCTTGATATCGAATAAATATGCGATAAAGGAAAAATATATTGCAGCCATATCCCTGCATACACCGTCCAAATATTATGTGCTTTCGTGTAGTTACCAAATATCTTGAAAATTTTCCGTAGCTTGCCAAATGGCAACTGAACGTTCCTAGACAATAATTAGTAGATCTCAACGATAATGGTTAAATTAACCCAGATTGACGACGAGTCCAACACTCCATATACTCAAAAAGAAGTCCCAAAGACCGAATCCTTCAGCGAAAGTGAAGAATCCGACTCGGAATCTGAAGTTGAAGACGACTTTGACTTCGAAAATGAAACTGTCTACGACAGAATCGTTGCATTGAAGGATATAATTGCTCCAGAACAAAGAGAGAAGGTTGCTTCTGCTGCTTCTAGCATTCAATCATTTGCCACTTCGCTTGTGTCCAAGAGTGGAAACTTGTTGTGGATCGTGACCACCTCGGCTTTGTTGTTGGGTGTTCCATTGTCCTTGGCCATCTTAGCCGAAACTCAAATACAAGAAATGGAAAAGGAAATGTCGTTGCAGCAATCTGCCCAGGATGTCTTGGCTCCAGGTAGTGAAGGCGCTTTCGACAAGAAGGCCTGAGTAACGAATCCCAATCCTTGTATATATATGTATGGCGCATTACGAATATAAAGCGAGTCTGTGAGTAAAAAACAAAAAGTTTAAGCCCTCTTATGCTTAATACTCAAGGTGTAGATATCTAAGAAGGTGGTGATTTCGTAGATGATGTCAGCAATGAAGATGGAGTGCATACCAAAAGTTACCCCAAGTCCTAACCAACTGATAGCGAACAAGACGTTGGTATAGTTGTGGCCATAGATATTAATTAAGACCTTGGAAAGTAACAACTGAATCAATGGCACAAACATGGGGATTTGAACCATTGGGAATTCTTGCAACGTCAAATGGGCAAGAATGATACGACCCACACTGTAGGCAATTGTACAGCAGATAGAAAGAACAAGAGGGAATCCAAATTCGGTTATAATTTCAGGGTAAAAGTAAGCGTACAAGACAATTGCACCGTAGTATGTGAAGAAAGGAGTTAAACCTTTGTAAGCCTTGTCGATCTTTGCTTTAGCTTGGTCGGGTGTAGAGTTTTTCTCGTAGTGTTTGGTGACATTCTTCATGGCAGAGATAATGTTGAAGTAAAGTGAGGAAATACCAATAACCACATAGAAGATGGAGGAGTTGATTTCATATACTTCCAAACCGAGGGAAGTCATATCGACATCACCGAGCTTAAATTTCCACACTTCTGGACCAAAGATACCTGTGAGAAGGTAAATAGCAATGATCATTAGCACACCTTCAACTGGACCACTGAACTCAGAAAGATACAATGTATGTGTATGGTATTCTTCCCATGTGGAAGTGTAGAAGTTACAGACCGAAGCAAACTGAGACAACATCAACAATCCGCCGTAGCCCATCTTCAAAACCGAGGCAAAGACAAATGTTCCAAGGGAGGTGTTGATGGCATCGATGGAGTGGTCAAACAATTCCCCAAGAGGACCCAGCTGGCCGGTCCGTCTAGCGTGGCAGCCGTCGCATCCATCAAAGGTTTGATACATGAATAACCCGAAGGCGTAGAAGAAGTAGCACCATCTTGGCTGGGTTGTATCAAGATATGGATCGTAGTAGAAGACCACAAGCAAGTTGAGTAAGATGAACACCAATCCCAAGAGTGTGACTACGTTAGGCGCCATATCCATAGGGAAAATGTTGACGAAAAAGTTCCACCATCTCTTCAAAATATACTTGGAAATCACAGAATGATCTTCTGACGAGTACTTGTAGAGTTTAAGATTAGCCAATTTATCAGCTGGAATGAAAATACCCATGGTTTGCCAAAAATAAACAGTAATTTGAAGTTTGTTGCTTTCTTTCAGTGGATCGCAGTTCGATTTAGCTGAAAAAATTCACGTGGGGGGCATCTACCTGAAATTCCCAATTAGGAACCCCATGACCGCCAACCTACAATTTAGAATACATTTCTTCTCTCATTAATATTTATTACCTGTACAAGTTTATTCCTACCCTCTAATCAACTTCTTCCATAGCCGATTCAACAGCTGGTTCGGTAGAAGCAGTGGTAGTACCGACTTCGGCTTCAACTTCTTCCTCTTCTTCGTCAATGTTCAAACCAAGAGAAATCAATCTGTTGATTCTACCAGCGAAAGATGATGGTTCGTCCAAGGAGAAACCAGAAGTCAACAAAGCGGTTTCGTACAACAAGGTGGTCAAGTCCTTGACAGTCTTGTCTTCAGCACCGTCAGCTTCAACCTTCTTCTTCAATTCCTTGATAATAGCGGACTTTGGAGAAATTTCGAAAGTCTTCTTAGAAGACATGTAAGAGGACATGGTGGTGTCTCTCAAAGCTTGAGCCTTCATGATTCTTTCCATGTTAGCGGACCAACCGAATTGACCAGTTCTGATAGCAGCTGGAGCGTCAACCAACTTGTGGGAGACAACAACCTTTTCAACTTGCTCACCCAAAACTTCCTTCAAGGCCTTGGTCAATGATTCGAATTCAGCGATTTCCTTTTCTCTTTCAGCCTTTTCTTCGTCGGTTTCTTCCAATTCGAAGTCCTTGGTGATGTCAACCAACTTCTTGTCTTCGAATTCCTTCAATTGAGTCATGGCGTATTCGTCAATTGGGTCAACCAAGAACAAAACTTCAAAGTTCTTAGCCTTCAAAGCGTCCAAGAATGGAGACTTTTCAACTGCCTTAATAGATTCACCAGTGATGTAGTAGATGTTCTTTTGGTGTTCTGGCATACGGGTAACGTAGTCGGACAAAGAAGTGGTTTCTTCAGTAGACTTAGTAGAGTTGTATCTCAACAACTTAGACAAAGCAGATCTGTTTTGTTGGTCTTCGTGGATACCCAACTTGATGTTCTTGGAGAAGGCGGTGTAGAACTTGTCGAATTGTTCCTGGTCTTCAGCAATTTCGTTGAAGGTTTCAATCAATTTCTTGACAATGTTCTTCTTAATGACCTTCAAGATCTTGTTTTGTTGCAACATTTCTCTGGACAAGTTCAATGGCAAGTCTTCAGAGTCGACAACACCCTTGACGAAGGACAACCATTCAGGGATCAATTCCTCGGCTTCATCGGTGATGAAAACACGACGAACATACAACTTAATGTTGTTCTTCTTCTTCTTGGATTCAAATGCATCGAATGGAGCTCTCTTTGGAACGAACAAGATAGCTCTGAATTCCAATTGACCTTCAACGGAGAAGTGCTTAACAGCCAATGGGTCTTCCCAGTCGTTAGAGATCGACTTATAGAAGGCATTGTATTCTTCTTGAGTGACGTCAGATGGGTTTCTAGTCCACAATGGCTTAGTCTTGTTCAATTCCTCGGTTTCGGTCACACTTTCGGTGATCTTCTTGGTCTTTTCCTTCTTTTCACCTGCTTCGTCTTCAACTTCTTCCAACTTTGGCTTCTTGTCGTCACCGTCTTCCTTCTTTTCTTCTTCTTCTTCGACTGGGACTTCCTTTTCAACTTCCTTGGTGACAACCAATTGGATTGGGTAAGCAACGAATTCGGAGTGCTTCTTGACAACTTCCTTGATTCTCTTTTCTTCCAAGTATTCCAATTGGTCTTCCTTCAAGAACAATCTCAAGATAGTACCACGGCCCAACTTTTCGTTAGTTTCATCCAAGGTAACAGTGAACTTACCACCGGCGTTGGATTCCCAAACGTATTGTTCGTCATCGTTGTGTTTAGAGATAACTTGGACGTGGTCAGCAACCAAGAAAAGGGAGTAGAAACCGACACCGAATTGACCAATCATGGAGACATCGGCACCAGCAGACAAAGCTTCCATGAAAGACTTGGTACCAGACTTAGCGATAACACCCAAGTTTCTGACCAATTCAGCCTTGGTCATACCGATACCAGAATCTCTGATTTCCAAAACCTTTTGTTCTGGCTTTGGGGTGATTCTGATGAACAATTCTGGTTCAGATTCCAACTTGGATGGTTCTGACAAAGCTTCGTATCTGATCTTGTCTAAGGCATCGGAGGCGTTGGAGATCAATTCTCTGAGGAAAATTTCCTTGTTAGAGTAGACAGTGTTGATGATCAAAGACATCAACTGAGAAATCTCAGCAGTGAATTCGTGGGTTTCAACTTTTTCAGGCATGTTGTATGATTTTGTAGTAAGTAGCTAACGCACGGTGGACGAAAGGCCTTGCAGGACAATTGGGTTCTTTTATATTCCAGCTGCAAAACGTCGACATTTTTTTTTGGTGAGAAAAAGAATTTTCCATGAGGTTCTATGGGCTCGCACGACCTTCTAGAACTTGTTAGGAGAGTTGTAGCAGGGATGTTTGGGTAAGAGTCTAGAGAGCTCGAATCTGGTAAAACTAGCCTATAAGGTGTGTGTATGTGTATATATTATCCATTCCTATTACAAAAAAATGTATCATATTATGATCTCTTCCATTTCAACCCCACAATCTATGCATCTCTTTTTCACCATATTGGTCTCGCCTGGTATACTTAATGGAGCTGACCAGTCATGAACATGTCTTTCTCCGAGTCCTTGTCCATTCCGGAGCTTTCTGGTATATTCTTCGGCACGTAACTTCTTTCTCATCTCAAGAAGTTGATCGTTGTACTTCTTATCACGTCCTTTAATTCTGGTAGCTTCTCTCCGTTCCCATTCTTCATCTAACTTTTCGGCAGATCCCCATTTCTTCCAAGCAAACTCCTCGACTTGAAATCTGAGAAACAACTGCATTCGTGAATATCCATGTGGGTTGGGTTTCTCTATCCGTGCAAGAAGCAGAACATCTCGTAGTTCAGGATCTGTTAAAAGGTAATCCTCTCGACACTCAGTTTTGGTAAGTAATGAATACTTCTCTGGCTTCTCCTTAATACAACGTCTGCAAGCTCGTACCTTTCGGAAATTCTCGTAAAGATTTTGATCGATCTCGATAGATCCACACTCATAGCACTTGGGTGCATTTCGTACATCAACAGGAGGTGCTGGTTCAAATATCACTTGCTTCTTGTTTTTCCAGTCTTCTAGGGTTTCACTTTCCTTGAGTGCTGTGCTTCCTTCTTCGCCGATAAATCCACCACGCGTATCGACCATGGTGGCAAAATCATATTCAATATAGTCCTTCTTTTGAATAGATGGTGGCTCAAAGCGTCGATTTACCATCCCAGAATCGTTCTTATTGTTCTTGTTGAGCCGTATGTTGTCTGGTATTGGTAACTTCTCTGGTTCGGTGGTACTGGCATCACGGTTGTTCTGTGCAATCTGTTTCTGTCGCTCTAGCGCCCTCTGTCGGTTTGCTTCAATCCGTTTCTTTTGTTCTGGAGTTAGTTCAACTCGTGGTCGTTTGGGATCTCTGACGTTCTTGCCCTCCATCGTCACAAACAGGGACGTCACGCGTGTAGATGAGCTATGTATCTGACCATTTCGCTTGCCTAAACGCTCAGCGGCTCGTTTTCGATTAGCTTCCTAGTCTGTTAGTATAGTCTATAAGTATCATTTGTGTTTATTACTTACAATTCGGGCCCTTTGTTCTTCTGATAATGCACTTCTAAATGCCATAATTATTAGCCTCTCACATAATCATTTTCATTTGGCTGCGATCTTTATTTAAAAAAAAATAAGATCAGGACCTCTAATTGGAAATTAAATCAGGTAAAAGGCAAAAAAAGAATTACTGGAACCAAATATTCTAGCTTTCTAGCTTTAAATTCTTTTAGTAGATACTAACAGACAATATCGTTTGTTTCTATCTTTTACATTTATCATTAAGAAGATTAAAATATTCCCTAAGAATTGGAAGTAAGATGTTTCCATATTTTTAAAAATTCATGTTAATAGCTTCAATAAAAATATACAAAAGATCTTTACTTAACAATAATTGATGAATACTTATTATTTCAAACAAAGAAAACTCTCCTTGTTACGTTCATCTTACATTTCTTTATATTTTGCTTCTATTTAAAGGTACTAGCTGGCTTGATACACTTGTGGTTCGGAAAAACACCAGAGCCGCAAAACTTATCGCGGTTCCAAAACCAGAAACCATCAGATCTGAAACTTTTACGTGTCACTAATTTCCTTTCTGCCATTATCAATGACACTTACCAAATACCAACGAGGTGACCCCATGGAAGGATGGAATGATTGTCCTCCTATTACATTAGGAACAAAATCAAGAAAGAAACGCACCCCACGAACACATTTAAGCCATGATTCGAATCGAACCACGTCTGCAACATCAACGCGCACCCCAACGCCTCTCGGCTCGTTACCTCCAACCCCCAGTATGAGCCGAGTATCAAGTGTAGCTAGCTCAATTACACCAACAACATCCACAGCAGTTCCTGCCGCAGGTATGCCTTCTTTTGATGACTTTTTTTCCAATACGTTTGATCTTCCCGAGAAAGAGTTGGAGCACTATAAATCGAAGCTCACTTCCGCAACATTTACCGCAAGCGATACCGAGTTTATTTCCAACATCCTTAGCAGTACGGACACAGACCTTGCCACATTAAAAAAGGAGATATTAAATTACATGGTTATCCATTCAGGTGTGAGTAACTGGTGCTCTCCACTCAAGAAGATGATTGAAGCAAAAACATGAAAAATCTTGTTCTGATATCTCTGTAATATACATTCTACTTACCCTAAACTCTCTTTCTTCTACCAATTTGGGCTTGGAAACCGGTCTTGATACTGGAAACGGATCTGGTAGATCCACATGCTTTACAGCTCAAGAAATGCAATCTGTTGGCACTTTCTCTCTTCAACTCGGTATTCATCGACTTACACGTCTTACATGTGACATACTCGATGATGTATCTTCTCAAAATGGACTCCATTTGCTTTGGTTGGAACTTACCCTTCAAAACCAATCTCTTCTCTCCATCAATAGAACCAGATGTACCCAATTCCGCAAACAAGAACTGGATAAGATGTTCTGGGTTTCTTTGTAAAACGTTGGAGATTTCTTGCACGTTGGCAAACAAGGTCTTCTTAGAACCTTCTCTTTGACATATTGGTGGAGGAATACGGAACTTTGGTCCTGATCTGTCACCGGCCAATTCTGGGTTATTCTTTTTCAAGATGCTAAAGAAACGACTTAAAAGGTCATCGTATGGCAAGCCACCGTAGGCCTCTGGAACAGCTTCCTCAACGGGCTGAGCAACTTCTTCCACACCGGCCTTTTCCAATGCTTGCTCGAAATCGGTAGCATCTGTGTTCTTAGTACTCTTTTTCTTCTTCTTCTTTATAGTAAGGTCACCCAAAGCACTGGTTAAGTCGTCACCATCTGGTGAAGCGCCACTGTCTTCTTCAGTCTTTTTCGCCTTTTTCTTCTTCTTCATTCCAGAGAACATATCGCTTCCCAATTCAGAAGAGGGTTCAGGAGTGGCAGATGCTTCAGATGCCTTAGCCTTTTTCTTCTTCTTCAATGTAGGATCAAACCCTAAATCACTCATGGTGTCGTTGGTTATGCTTACTTAGTTTAGTTAGCTCAGTGCTAAAGTGGAAAATTTTTTTTGGGACGAAGATTCTCCGCGTACACGACTTGTGCCGTTCTCTCTAAGTCTCTAATGCCTAACACTCAACCTGATTTGTTTCATTATATGCCTGTTTCTAATCTATAATTACAATTGCAACTTTTCAGTCTCAGCAGCCAACTTGTTCTTTTCGCTCTCTTCTTTGGCTCTTTCTTCTGCTTCCTTACTCTCAGTTCCTGGCGTGTATGTGACCTTAGTATTTTCGCCGTCTTCCTCCACCTTGAAGTCTTCTTCAACAGCATATTTGTTCAAAAACCAGTTTTCAACCTCAGTCTTCTTGTTGTTTTCGGCCTCGTAGATGGAGTCATGTCCACTGGCATTCTTGGCAAAGACGTCGACGTTGTATTCTTCACACAATAACTTGACGATCTCCAAGTGCCCGTTAAACGCAGCCCAATGCAATGGAGTATTTCCAGTCTCATTAGCCTGAGATGCCATATGCTCCGCATCAGCCTTGCTGACAATGGACAATAAGAATTTCACCAACTCAAGATGACCATTTCCTGCAGCCATGTGCAACGGCGTGCTCAACGTAATGTCATCCTTGATTTCAAGTAATGTGTCGGCCGGTATTTCCGCAAAAATAGCTTTGATGGTCTCCAAGTCACCTTCTCTTGCGTCGTAGATCACGCAATCCATTTCCTCTTGTGTAAGCTTCATCATTGCCTGGCTTTATTAATTTTCTTATCAAAATGGACTGTAGTACTAATCTTCATCACCAATCCATCGCGACTTTTTCACTAGAATTTCCCTGCAGGTAAACCAAACTCATATAACCCACTTTTTTGGTTAGTGTTAGTAATGAAGAATCCGTTTGAAGTAAAGAAGAAAACAACGGTAAGAAGACAGGCAAATGAGTTGTATCCAACAAAGGGATTGAATAAACCTCATTTAATTCCTACCACTCCTTTGGATATTTTATTTGCCGATTTGGAGACAAAGTTGGAAGGCAAACTCCATGAGTTGACGTTACCTGTACTCGAAAAACGTCTCTTTGATAAACAATCAAGTCCACAACCTGCATCTTTGAATGTGGTAACATATCTATTGGATTCTTTGATCCAAATACAGAAAAATTCACTTGAGTCTACTCTCGACACCAATCTTATCAAGATATCTCTCCATGACATAAAAACTTTCAGTAAACTTGTCTGTTTAATCATAATTCATGGAATATACCCAGTATTATCCAATTATGGCATTGGGATTCCTTTTCAAAAAAGAAACCTAAATGATTTTGCATCTGATAGACAAATCAAGATTGTCCCTCTTCAGAGGAATCCAGCATTTGACGAGAAGCTTCTAACATTGATTTATGAGAAATTACTCAAGGTTTTTCGAACAGAATCCGATGTGAAACAATTGTTATTAAGAGGGTCGGGATATTCAGACTTCCTAACTATATCAATTGCATTGTTAACTATTCCATCATTTTCAAAGCAGAATGTTTCATTTGGTGAAGTGGTATCATTCCCGGATACCTTTGAATTATTTCAAAATTATTCCTTACTATTGTCATCTCCATCACCAGCATTCTTCAAATCTTTGGTAATGAATGAACTCAAAAAACTTCCCTACAGTGCTCCTAGAAACGATGGCCTCCTCACACTCATTGAATTTTTACTTGGCCTCAGAGACCATGAAGAAATCAACGTCGAAAAGTATGAACACGTAGCCAACGTGGTGCTTACAAAACCCAAGGATATCAATACGATAGACTATTTTACGAGCATTGGAAACCAAACGTATGACCTTCTCATAAACATAAATAAACCTACGGTGACCAGTTGCATTGGATTTGTCATTGAAAAGCTTTGGGAAAAGAACCAGTTAGTAACACAAGATTTCTTTTTGAAAAAGGTTTGGTCGGTGTTTGTACCCGCGGTTGGGGCTGAAGATGTTTTAGTATATGAAGCAGAGCTCAATAATGGCATCAATGTTCTAATTTCTCTTACTAAAAAGGGACTAGATCCAAGCCTTCTGAGAGCCCTAATGGAACCAATTCTCCTCTCAGTCTGGAGTTATTATAATTTCCTCAAAAACAAGCAAAAACCATCAGAAATTGTCAATGGAATATTAGTGAGCTATTTTACAACACTAAAGGATTCAGATGAATCAGAGAATGTGTACGGATTAGATTTGATTGCAAAGAATCTCCTTTTTCAGAGTGGTGATAGCTGGGTTTTTGAAACAGGACCTAATGATTTAGTTCAAATCGTTAAAAAACCTATTGTTCACGAAAATAAGACGAAGAAAGTCCAGAAATTTATATTTAACTTGGATGGGGCCTGTGAAAACTTTATTTCATTATTAAAGGAATTGGATATTGAGTTTGTACAGAGGTTATTTATATGCATTTTAAAGAGGTGGATAAATCAAAATAGTCTTGAAGAGAATCCTTTCCTCAGCTTATTAGATGTTAGACTTTTGGAAAGCATTGGAAATACTTTTAAGGAAAGCCTTGCAAAGACGCCATATGACATGTTAGAGATTGTGAGCAACTTTCTTTCTTTGAAAATCAATTCGTCTCCTATTAAAGTCGAGGAAGCAGACTCAGACGATGAGGATGATTATGATGATGACTTTGTTCGACAGACATTACCAGTGATTTTAGAACTACTTTCCGCAGTACTTTCGGAGACTTCAGTCGAACTTGATAAGCAGTGTTTTGAACTCCTCAGCTCAATCAAGAATAAACTAGACAAAGTTCCGAGTGATTCTTCGTCACAGTCTGCTGCGAATTCATTACATGATCGTATTGATCAAATATTAAAGGGCGAAACCCCTGCGAGTAATGAAAAGGATGCCCAACATCAGATTCTTTCCAGGGCTATTACCAGCTTGAATGATCCACTTGTTCCTATTCGTGCTCATGGGTTATATTTATTACGTCAACTTATTGATACAAAAAGTGAAGTTTTAACTTTAGACTTTGTGATCAATTTGCATTTGGTTCAACTTAAGGACCCCGAGCCATTTATTTACCTAAACGTAATAAAAGGGCTTGAAAGTTTATTGGATTTGAATGAAACTGACGTATTAAAAATATTGTGCACAATGTACAGTGATGAAGTAACAGACTTAGATGAGAAATTAAGAATTGGCGAAGTCTTGTTGCGGTATATAATACGACAAAATAGTGCTTTCGGTGGCCTGAACGCAAGGTTGGTAGTTGAGACTACATTTTCTATTATCTGCAGGCCAAGAGAAGACACAGATATGAAGGATGACCGTTTGCGGATGTCTAGTATGTCTCTATTGGGCGTTTGCTGTAAGACAAATCCGCTAGGACTACTTGATAACTTGGAAAACGCCGTTGATTGTGCCATCGGAATACTTGAGTTGGAAAACACGAAGGATAGTGCTATCATGAGAAGAGCCGCGGTCGTTTTATTGCATGATCTTATTATTGGAACTTCATCAACAGAACATATTCCATTTCCTAATAGTTACAAACAAAAAGTTGTGGATGTCCTTAGATACCACATTGAAGTTGATTCAGACCTTTTGGTACGAGAACAAGCCCAAATTGTTTTGAGTGACATCCAGGAATTGGCTAAATTAGCATTTGAGATAGAATAATTTGATATCCTAGAGAATCATGTCGGGTGTTTAATCGTTATCTTTCAAATTAAGCTTCATACGGATAATTAAAGTATTGTATGGAAGTCTAATGAGGTGACATGCAGGTGTAGAGTTTTCCTTGTCTGATCTCAGAATAGTTAAAATATTGCCCAAATCCACCCAATGGAACTGTACCGTGCCAATAACCATGAAACAATGCATGCAGCGGACAATACACCTTCATAAATAACGAAGTACCTATAGTCTGATTTAGTTCCTTCGTTAATCACCAATGACGCGAAATACATTCCTAAGGTGGTTAAAATCCCTAAAAAGAAATACACTGTACCGTAGATCTTGCCAAATGTGTCCGCAGAACAGATCTGACCAGTACAAGCAGGGATTAAGGATATCACCGCAGATGTCGTGATACCAAACAATGTACTGAATGCATACAAGAGTTTGATGTTACCTTGTGCGGGGTACCATAAGGCAAAGATGACGATTGTAGTCAAAATAGATGTTACAATCATAACATTAAAACGTCCGTATCTATCCGCCAAATATCCCGATATTAATCTTGAAGGAATCCCACAGACGTTAATAACAGTAAGTAACAAGTAGCCCTGACTATTGGACGCACCATAAGTAAGAGCGTACGACGTAAAATAAGTGACTGTACTCATTGATACCAATTCGGAAAGAAAGACCGAAATCGTTAAGAAAACAAATCTCTTGTCCTTAATGGTCTTAAAATATAATGCACCTTTGAGAAATGTGACTATAGTTTTAAAAGTTGTTCTGCTAAATAGACAAGGTTTTTCATTAGTATCAGTGTGCAACCGATTATGGTTTCTATCTTTCACAAGAATCACGGAGAGAGTAAAGCAGAACAAACAAACAAATGCAAGAATTCTAATTGCCCACTTATAACCAACCAGTATATATAACTTTTGCAACATTATGGGAAAGCACGATGCTCCTACCAACCCCCCTACGGTACCGATTGAGCAGGCCAATGCTCTTTTTCTTAAGAACCAATGGCTTAATACACCTACCAAGGGTGACATTGCAATACTGGCTCCAATTGCAGTAAGAATACCAAATGATAAGATAAAGTGCGTTAAAGTTTTGCTCTCAGCAGTCAAGAAAAGGCCTGCAAACATGATGCCTCCTCCAACAACCAACGGTTTTTTTGCTCCAATTTTGTCAAATAACTCCCCAAAGAATACTCCTCCTAAATATAGCACCCCCAAATGTAATGAAAACACCCAGGAAACCCTTGTTTGTTCAACATTGACCAATTGATGGGTTGATACATAAGATTCGATAGCACCCAATGAATTTGCAAGTCCAAAATCAGGAATAAGACCTATGAAGGAGCCAAGCAAAACAAGATTGGCTTCCAAACCTCCATCTGGAAAGTCGCGAGGATCATTCTCTGATTCGAACATTAAGTTTTTGGTGTCCTCTCTTGTTTCTTGTAAGGGCTCTTTTCGCTTGGGACGGAAGTTCAATTCCTGAGTTGAAAAGACTCTCGTCTGAACAGGGCGTTCACTAATAATCGGCAGACTGTTTTCAATGGCAATATTCTGCAAACTCAAACCATCATTCATATTTGTCGTAGAGATCATTGTCGTTTTAATGAAACTTTTGGTATCTGTAGGGTATATTAAAACAATTTGTGGGGAAAGCCTGGAATTGACCTATATATTAACAAGGTATTCGTTCTGTCCAATACAACAGAGACAATGCAACGGTGGAACACTTGGCTACACCAAACGGGATTCGTATTCCGAACCACTGTTTTGAAACTCTTCTTGTTTGGCTAAAAGTATTAGCTATATCTGCAGTTCTAATTCTTTCCCAGGCTCCGTTGAAGAATGCTACTTCCTTCTAAATTTTCAAGTTTTGATCTTTCTCAGTGACTTTTGTATCTTATGTCATAAAATCTTCCACGAGGTGCAACATTAATCACCTCGTTTTCATATAAGGCAAAGCACAATTACCAAATTTGCGGTGAAGCATACTTCATTACATGTGACGTGGAGGATAAAATTATATAACTCTCTAGATTAGTTTAGTGGTATCTCAATGATTAATGTACTTAGCTGCCTCCATATTCGCTCACAACACTAACTTACATGATGCCATTATGACACATTTGTAGTTGATACATCCATGTTTTAATTGAACGGCAATTTAAGGAGTGAAGAACAATATATTTTCAACTAAATCAACGCCTTTTGTTTTCTCTAGATCGAAGATCTGTTCATAAGGAAAGTGTCATGCAAGTTCAGATTATTAAGATTATAAAAGTGAAGAGACTGGCCAAACCAACTAAATGTAGGGTAATCATAAGGCTACGATAAGTTTACTTCAGAGACAAAAAATGTGATAAAATCCATCACAATGATTAATGATTTAGAAGAGATTTTTATGATGCTTCACTTTGAATCGGTTACGAGAAACACACGGTCATCTACAACTGAAAAGGCTAGATCTCTAAAGTTATTTTTTAAATCACGTGAAGCATGTGTAGGAATTGGAGGGAAAATACAGTTTGCTTAGCCCGTATTAACCTGTAATTTAAGGTAACAAATTTGTGAGTAAAATGCTCAATACGGAAAAATGTGAACTTGGCATGAAAATCTGCAGCCATCAACTCCCCCTCCAATTCATCTCATCAGGGTACTCGTACCATTTCCAGAAGTTTAAATTTACGTGTTGTAAAATATGTGTTTCGATCTCATAACTCCTAGAAGCGATGCGAATGTTTGTGTACGAATTCTAACCTGATACAATTGACGAGAGCAAGAGTTAAACTGAAAACCAGGTACGCGACTAGGGCAAATGCATCATTTCGCCTAACGAGCATTCCAGAAGTCTATAACTTCGCAAAATAAATAATAATAGGAAAGATTGAACCATTGCAAGAAAAGGGGAGACAACTTACAGCAATACGACTGCTAAGTATGTGTAAGTGTGCGCACTTGCATTTAAATATAAACGCCCTAAAACACAAGGTGAAATAGACCCTGATCTAAATTTTTTATAGTTACCATCTAACTCGTATCCATTGCAAACACCGGAGATGCGTTGCTACGGCTCTTACCTTCTCTAAAGAAATTTAATATTTTCTAATATGTACAGTTAATGTCGGGAACAAGAATTTTTTCAAGCACCTGTACATATCGGTAATTCAAACTGTTCCATACTTGTAAATTCTATAAATTCCAAATACTAAAACGGTTATTAATAATATCATCACGTGAAACGGCTGATATACTTTTGTTTTAAGACAAGAAAAATACCGCAGCCAAGAAGAGTGGTGGCCGCTTCGAAGGCAGAAAATGAGGCACAGGAACTGCAGGACTAGTCTGCTATACGCAAGGACGAAAAAGTTTTCGGAATAGACGGTTCCACTGGTGCGTTCATCGTCGAAGGCACCACCTTTCAATTTTCGGCTATTCATTAGTCAAAAGTTACGGCAGTCCTTCATAGTGCCGGCATACTTGACGTTTGATTATCCTTCAAGAATGTTGTTCTCATATTTGTAGGCCACATATTGTCGTTAATTGTCGAATGATTTGCATTGTAATCATACTTGCTATTGTTCCGCGAACTCGTAAAAATTTACTAATATGACAGGCAGTAGTGCATGTAGTTAGTGCATATTTTCTTGTGAAAACCTACGTGCTAAAACCAATTTCAGTATTGTAGGTGCTAGAACACACGTTCAAACAACCAATGAATAGATGAACATCATTCCTCAGAAACTAGTTCCATTGCAATTGAATTAGGAAACTTGAAAAAACAAAGAGACTGCTTTGAAAGCAGTATTGTAATAGAGTGTTACAAGAAGGGAGGTTACGATATCGTACTCCTTGTTGTATAGAATGCTTTACTCCTATAATATCACCTCATGGAAGGTATTCATCATACATCCATTAGGACTCGCATAGGTAGACGGAAGACGGGGGGAGAGTGATAATAAAATAAGTTTAGATATCAGGGCAACAAACCTCGGAGAATTTGCGAACTTTTCCAATCGCATTAAAATGTACTATAATCTTAATAAAACAAAATGCTAAAAAGGAGTGTTATTGTTGAAAACAATATTAGTTTACGGATAGTTTTAAATAGCACTGTAGAGGTTTCTCCATTTGTCTTCCTTCAAACAGGTTTAGAAGAATTAGCGATCTATTTGGATCCTTATTAGAGTAATGCTGCTCATCGCCTCGTTTGCGTGGTTCCTCGGCATCAAGGAACTGGATTTCAGAATATTTTTCATGCTAAAGAACACCAAAGACGCACATCGGCATCCTGAACAATTTATTTTTTTCGCGAAATATTTTAAATTCGTTACTCATGATCATGACGACTCTGCTATTTACCAAAATAGAAACATGATTCCAAGAAGACCTCTGCAAATTTCAGATCAAAGGACTATATATATCGGTAAAGAAATCCACATCTTGTTTTAAATCTGATTAATCATCTCCAAGTCTAATGTTGTTTACTAATCTTGTATACTTAGCTGCTGCTGCAGGTGCTGTAGCTGGTAAAGATGTTACTGGTGTATTTACAGATATTAAGTCAATCGTTTACAAGGCTGGAGGTAATTATATAACTTCCAATCAGCCAGAAAGTCCCAGTTGGATTGTTACCTTGGATTGGGCTATCAATGGAAAAAATATTAATGCCGGAGACTCATTTGGATTGACCTTACCATGTGTTTTCAAGTTCACTTCTGATTCTAATTCAGTTGATTTGAAAGTTGGTCAAACATCATATGCAACATGTACATTACACGGTGGTGAAATCGTTACTCAATTTTCGCAATTGAAGTGTGTCGCCGCTAACAATGTCAATTCTGATACTGATACTACCGGTTCCATGAATTTCCCAATTACTTTTGATGCAGGTTTCTCCGGTCAAGATTCTGACAAAACTTGCGCTTCTAAGTACACAGCAGGTCAAAATACAATTACTTTTACCGATGGAACCAATGAGATCTCAACCGAAGTGAATTTCAACGGCGGTCCCGCTTACGGTAATTCTCATGATGGTTACTATGATGCCAGATATTCTCCTTCCTTGAATACCGTGCAATATCGCTTTTCTGCCGGTGATTGTCCAAACGGATATGCTAGTGGTACCCTTGGAATGGAGCTTCTGAACGCGGGTGTAGATTGCAACAACGCCCGTATTGGTATCACCAATGACATGAACTCCTGGTATATTCCTGTTTCTCTGTCACCATTGTCTGCAAGTGGCTCATGTAGTTCCTACGGATGGACTATTAACTACGGAGAAATTCCTCAAGGTTACCGTCCATTTATTGAATTCTCCGGTACTACCGCAACAAAGGGTAATATGAAATATGTTGACAGCTACACATGCCAAGGATCCGAAACTCCAAGAGGTAGAACATGGAGACAAAGTTGGGGCAATTATAACAACGATGGAACAGATTCTGATGGGGTAGCGGTAGTTGTTACTACATCTACCTGGACAGGAAGATCTACTGAAGTCACTACTCTCCCCTACAATACCGGTAACGGGAACACCAAGACCATTGAGGTTCTTGTTCCAATCCCAACAGTTACCACTACCACAACCTGGACCGGTACCTACACTACCACCACCACTGTTCCAGCAACTCCAGGTGAAACAGCTACCGTGATTGTTGATGTCCCAACCCCAACTACTCACTACACTACCGTCACCTCCACCTGGACTGGTACTGGCACCACCACCACCACTATTCCATGCGCTTCTGGTTCTACCTGTGACACTCTTACCGTGGTTGTTGATGTTCCAACTCCAACCACCACCGTCACTTCGACCTGGACTGGTACTTACACCACCACCACCACCGCTCCTGCTTCCGAAGGTGAAACTGTTACCGTGATTGTTGATGTCCCAACCCCAACTACTCACTACACTACCGTCACCTCCACCTGGACTGGTACTGGCACCACCACCACCACTATTCCATGCGCTTCTGGTTCTACCTGTGACACTCTTACCGTGGTTGTTGATGTTCCAACTCCAACCACCACCGTCACTTCGACCTGGACTGGTACTTACACCACCACCACCACCGCTCCTGCTTCCGAAGGTGAAACTGTTACCGTGATTGTTGATGTCCCAACCCCAACTACTCACTACACTACCGTCACCTCCACCTGGACTGGTACTGGCACCACCACCACCACTATTCCATGCGCTTCTGGTTCTACCTGTGACACTCTTACCGTGGTTGTTGATGTTCCATCGTCGTCCGACTTCCCATCTCTTTCCTTTAGCTCTGTGACAATTTCATCTTCGTCGAGTTCATTGACTGTTCCCTGGAATACCTCTTCATCGACTACTTCTGGGTCTCTGACACCAATTGAAACTTCCAGTATTGTCACTAGCTCCCAACCAGATGTCTCAAGTGCCACCCAGTCCTCTCAAAGTTCTTCGATTACGGTCGTTACCTCTACTGAAACCCATATCTTTACTACATCTATTTCGTGCTCCGAAAGTGATTCATTCAGTGTTGTTACATCCACTGAAACTCGCATCTTCACGACCTCTATTCCTTGTTCGGATAACACATCTGTGGCAACCACTCCAGCTACTGAAGCTAAGCCAACCACTTCTGCTGACAACGAGAAGCCAACTTCTCCAGCTACTGAAGCTAAGCCAACCACTTCTGCTGACAACGAGAAGCCAACTTCTCCAGCTACTGAAGCTAAGCCAACCACTTCTGCTGACAACGAGAAGCCAACTTCTCCAGCTACTGAAGCTAAGCCAACCACTTCTGCTGACAACGAGAAGCCAACTTCTCCAGCTACTGAAGCTAAACCAACCACACCAGCTAATGGAAACCCAACTTTTGCATCTAGTGTTATTCCTCAGAGTAGTAGCACTCCAACTGTCCTGCAGGTTTCTGTGGGTTCTGCAGATATTGCAGTTCCTTCCTCATTCGCATTTGCATTTGCTTTAATAATTTCCATTGTTTTCTAAAGATGATCATTTTGTGTACTTTTATCGGGAGCAGTCTGCTCATTCAAAGTTTATTTCTTTCTACCTCAGCATTTATTCGAACCAATTGATTCTTTTTAAGTTATAACGATACCATTATTTTCGGAAGCTCGTAGTTATAAATGTTTATATGGCAATATATTTCATACGATATTAATTTAAATGTCTTATTTGTATTTTTGGTTACGGCGGTCCTGATGTTTTACGTTACGGCGGTCCTGATGTTTTTACGTTACGGCGGTCCTGATGTTTTACGTTACGGCGGTCCTGATGTTTTTACGTTACG